>CM060677.1:63317894-64517894 GCA_030686995.1 Artemisia argyi
AAACGTAGTATTGCAATGCAGCGTACTGCACTAAGCCTCATGAACTCAAACCTTAACAGTTTGGACATTATAGTAATGAGCTATAATGTAAAGTTACCGACATTATAATAATAATGTAGGTAATAATGCCCTCAAGCAGGAGCTTGCCAACTTCCCGATTTTACTTCAAATATAGTACATTTGGTTACCTATCCGGCTAACACAAATGGGGCGTCAACTGCCAATAGATCTATTCACTATATTCGCGTTCACTCGCAAGTGATTAATGGTTCATGATATGAGGGACTTTTAATGGCAAAACGTTTAACTTAGGCAATACCAGATCAGGACAGCATACAGAAAATACTTGTGTTCGATTTTGTAGCATGTATCTCCCCACAAGTTAGAAAAATAGTATGAAAAATAGTGGGACTATGAACTCACCTGGTAATAAAGCAGTCTGAATGGAAAACAACTTAAATAAAGTTGATAAACGTCTCTGACACGAAACCTGAGTTGATTTATCAAGCTTTTCAGTATATATGAATATTTATTATTGATTCCGTTAAAGGTTTGTTATCGATTATACGTTTAATGAGTTAATGTAAAGTTTCTTCAAAAGTTAACGATATCATTATCGTTTTTAGGGTTTATATATTAGTTAACCTAGTCCCTGAGTTATTTTAGTGTTATAAATAAATTCCCGAGATAATATGAAAATATTGCACTTTGTACCCTATAGTTTCAGATATTGACAATTTACCCCCTGAACTTTAGTAAAATGACAGTTTCTACCCTGAACTTTCAAATATGGCACTTTCTACCCTTAACCTTAAGTTTATTTTATTTCTAGTCCAAAATATAAAATTATTTATAGTTTTGGCAATATATACCCCTCATGCAAATATAACTTACACCCGATGTCCTTTTTCAATAAAAACGCGTTTTTAGCCACGAAAATAAATCCAACTTTCTACGACTCCTTTATATAAGTTTAAACAGGTTTATAAATAATTTTCATCAGCTTATCTACTTATAATGTTAGCTTATTTGTTCTAAATAATCAAAAGAAAAGTTTATAAAACGGATTTTTCGACCAAAAGTGAGCTTAATTATACATGAGACATGAAGAGGTTTCTACTACGTTATTGTTCCTTTTAGTAGTCTACTAGGAGGTCTTCTTATAGGTTCAAACTAGAGGTTCTAACGTATTACGGTTTGCTCACAACGAGTCATCAAAGTAGAACGTCTAGAATAGTTTTTATGAAATAAAAACCAAGTATAAAAGGTTGGTTTTTCATGCTTGCGACTCCCTACTTGGTACTAAATAAAAATGAGGCTACTCCATCTTATTCCTATGTTTTTTATTCTTGTAAATCTATGCTGGAAGGTCTTTATTTAGAGCCTATGTCCGAGATTTCAAGTGCTCGTTTGATAGGCGAAACAAGTACTCAAAGTTGGTACCCTTGAGCACCCCTCGACCCACAACAGTTTTCTTAAACAGATTGTTACTTGATATATAGGCCTGCAAACTAACTTGGAAAGTATCCTAACATTGTCATACATGTTCATTGCTGGTCTACTAATGATTTTTAAAGTCCGCGATTAATATACACATTAGTCTAGAGGTGTTTGTGTTTCTAGCTCACGACAAGGAAAAGACTCAAGTATCAATATGGTACCTAGATATTTTGGCCGGGTTAGTAGGGCGTTCAAAAGTGTCCTGGATGGTGGTCACATAGGTCTTTTGGCTAGATTTAATACCTTAAATAGGTGGTAGAAAAATGAGACGTAAAAGGGGTGTTTGGGCCTAGTTTTGCGACAAGAAGGAAAAGGAAGAAAATAATTCGATTCCTAAAACTTATGGACTTATTTTCATGGCTTGTTTACATGTTTTATAGCTTACTTAGATGACTTATTTATGTATGACAAGGCTTTAAAGTTTAAAACAACATGATAGCTTATGCCTGTTGTCTGATTGTTTACTAATGTAACAGAAACTATAGAAATATATGTTTTTGATCTTGGCCTTTTATTCTAACTTATGTAACATCAGTTTTAGGTGTAACTATGACCTATGAAAGATATTGAAAAGGATTAGAAAGACTTACTCTTGGGGATTTCGACTAGTTCAAATGTGGCTAAAGTGGGTCCTAAGTTAACAAGGCTTTTTCCCTCCTTCCAGGTTCTTTTGTATGCTTCTTCTACTTACCTTGAGACTTATGATTCAGAATGTAGATGAGTGGGTGATTGTTTGTGTATTTCGAATTGGAGGTGAGGGGAAAAGGAGTACGTATTAGGGTTTGGTTTATATAGGAAAAGAATGAAAGGGTTTCAAAAGTGTCTAGGTCATCATGTTGTTAGAAGAGAGACAAGGTGATATGTTGCTTGAAGTTTGTAAGATCCAGGTGTATTTGTAAGATGGTTCGAATGGTGTATCTTTTTAGATCCACAAATTGGCTTGACACATTTGACTAAAGTTGAAGATCTCTTGAAGGTTTGATGGTGTGGCTCAATATGAGCCTAGAAGTGTTTAGTGAGGCTTCTAGTCAACTTGCTGTGAGAGGAGGGAGCATGGTGAAGTGTTCCATAGGAGTTTGGAAGGTGGCGAATGGTGGTGATGTAGGTGGCGTTATGTGGTAAAATTCTACCAAACATTCTACCTACTAGATTTGACTATGGTAAATATCTGGGGAACATGAGGAGGTGTAGTGAAAATAAACCTAGTAGTATCCTGTGGTTTATGATAATAACAAGTGTATAACTTACACTAGTTTGGTTTTAGTTTTGTTAGGATCGAACCTGGTGATTAGAAAGGAATCTAATGGCATGAAGTGTTTGTACCTAAGGCTTAGTGAGATGTACATAGGGTTTAGGTAATGGGGTAAATTAATATTAGGGTTTAGGTTAAGAAGGTATCATTTAGAAAATCATTTAGGGTTTTAATATCGAATTATATAGGTAATAAAGAGAAATTTGAATTATGCTATAAAAGGTGGTACCGTAGGCTTACTAGGATTGTACTAGGGTTTAAAGATTATAGAAGATATATTTTTAGTATTTTGTTAAGTTAGGATAAATTTAGGATTTAAACTAATAATTATATAGTTTTTATGTTTTATGCATTAAGTACTTGTATACTAAGTTTAGGGACTTGTACATTTAGTTTAACATTTATAAAAATACTAGGGCTAGGGTTTGTACAAAATATTCTTGTATTGTGTGCTTAGGGATAAGTACACTGAGGTTTATAATGAGTTTATATATAATTAGTTTTCATGCATTACTGACTCGTACTTTAGCTTGAAAAACTTGTACTCTTGTATTTCTAAAAAAAATAGTATACATACTAATTAGGATTTTATGATTTGATTATATTTTCATTGATTTAGAGTTTCCGTGAACACTTTATTAAATGGAAAATGTTTGATAACGAATTTACGTAAAATGGTAAATAGAAATTGAAAACTTTGATACTTGACATAAATAGAATATTTATTCAAAATGAACCTAAGTGAATATTAGTTACGTCATATTAATTAGTTGTTACGATTAATTTAACATTAAAAAAAATTAGACGTGAAAAATAAATAAGTATTAGTTTAATTTAAGTGAAAATTTACCGGTGGTTACAGTCTCACCCCCTTAATGGAATCTCGTCCCGAGATTCAGTCTATGTTAGGTGTTGAATTGATGAGGACGGAATTTTTAATTTATGAAAACTTATAATTTAGATGTAAATTTTATTTCGAAGGTCATATAAACTTAATAAAATTTATTTTAAATGAAGATTGTTATTTATAAAATTTATCCTGTTTCAGTAATTTTTTTATATCATGGTTTTTGATTACTTGTTTTGTAAAAATCAAATTTTTGACGTCGAAAACTGTCTTTTAACAAGGAAAATTTCGGATGAGAACTTGATGAATGTAAAGAAAATTTTTAAACTTTTGTAGATGATGAATCGGTTTGTTCCTTAGTAAAAATTTTGAAAATTTTAAACGATCATGAACAATGATTCCCAACGGTCGTGAACAGTGACCCAACGGCTAGTTTTTGATTCCATAAATACCCCATTTCAATCCTCATTCTTTCCTACTAACCTTTCCATCTATAATTCTTACAAAATGCCGCACCCCATTACCATTACCGCGATTATCTACACCGTTGCTGCTGCGATTTATTTCGCCTATGTTCCGGAGGAAGACTATGAGTTCTTGGCTATAGTCTTAGCAGTTCTCGTTCCTCTAGTGGTCCATCGAAAAAGAAGAAGTTAATAGTATGAACTTGTCATTTTTAAAAAGAGCAACATTGTTTATTAAGAATAAACGAAAATGTGAGAGTTCAACGATCTCAAAGACGGAAAAGCACCAGAGGTTCCATTTGTGGCTAACGGCGTAAGTTACAGATGGGGATGTTATCTTGTTGACGGATATATCTGGAATGAGTGACACTTCTTAAGTCGATTTCACATCCAAACGATAATGACCACACGTGAACACGACATAAGCGAATGCATGAAACGACAAAGAAATATGTGGAACGGGCATTTGGTTTTCTCAAAAAAGAATGGGATACACTAACCAATCTAGCATGACATATGTCTATTATTAAAATAAAGAATACGATGTATATACACATCCTTATGTAATATGATAAACACAAAGGGAAGACCATATCTCCCGACTGGCATCCGGAGGAAGCACATAAGGAGTACAACTTGTACGAACTCGGGAACAAACACTACAAGTTATCAAACAAATCAAATCGACAGACGCACATCAAAACCCTTCGTGTCGATTTGGTCGAACACCATTCCCGTGGAGTTTACTTTAAGTTTTTTAATATTTATGATCTTTTAATTTATTCATTCAATCATTTTTTATTATGAAAAAACAAGATTAATTTAGTTTTTATTTAAAATTATTAAAAAACGGGTTTGGTGGTGAGCATAACACCTAAAAGATGGTGAATTTGGTGGTGTAGTCGATGATAATGTGGCGCTGATGTGAAAGTGATGGGTTTGATTACCATAGTACCTAGTCTTAGTTTATACCAACTAATTTAAACTTTTTAGGGTAAACTGCAAAAAATGTCTATGTAGTTTGCTATTTTTACAAAAAATGTCCCTCAAAACTTAAAATTGCGAAAAGTATCCCTGTGGTTTCTACTACTTGTTGCAAATAATATCTTTTTGGCTAACAATCGTTACAAATCCCCGTTAGTGATTAGTGAGTCCTCATGTACGTTTCACGCGAGTGTATTTTGGTTATTTCCATTATTCCCGTTCTTTCTACACCTGCTACCTTCCCAAGACACAAAAATCCACAAGGACATTTTTTGCAACTAAACTTACTCGTATAAATCGATCAAATCACACACAAACACATTATATCTTGTTTCAATCGATTAAATCATACACGCACAGACATAACATCGAGAACTTAGCAGCGTATCAAAATCAACATCACTCACAACCAAATCTGATCTACGGAGAAACGGCGGTAATCTTTGTCAATATTTTAATTTTTTGATTTCATTCAACATTATTTGTGTTAATCTTAATCTATAATGCAGTAACAATGTTTGGCAATCAATTTATGTGCGCATTGGAATCACGTCACGATCTTTTGGATAAATTTGTAAGTTAACCCCATAAACCAAGAAAAGAAATTAATTAACATCACAAGGATGATATGGCATAATGCACAACTAAATCAACAAAGGGACATGAACCATGTAGGAACTAATTTTGTTTTCCTTCTCTTTCATGCGAATGACTCATAAACCATAATAAGCTAATGCTATGAAATATTGCAAAACATAAATAAAATAAAGGGGCAAGAATCACGTAAAAAGTAATCTTTTTTGCTTTTCTTTTCTTTCATAAAAATGACTAATAAACCATCATAAGCTATTTCTGTTTAATTGAGCTAAACCCCTTTCCAAGATAAGAAACAAAAAACCAAAAAATTTGACCAACAAAACCCAGATTTCTTTTCACAACCAGAAGCAATTCCCCCTGATAAAACCCTATAACCCTAGCTTCAAACCTTCAAAAAGTCAGTCCATAATAGTCAAACTTCAAGCCTCTTCACCCATATGTTATGTACTTATTCCTCAACTGCAAGGATCCCAAATCTTGATGCCCATGCTGACCAAAGAAGAAAACAAACAAAAAGAAAGCGGAGAATCAAGCCTTCCTGGAAGTATCAAGCATCCATCTTTGAGTTTGAAGAGATCTCGCCAATTGGCATCAATAGCTTCAGCTGTGTACCTTTCAAAATTTTCGAGTCTGGTTTTATATTCATGTACTGCAATAGAAACATCAAGCAAAAACCTGTGTCAATAACATGCTTACATACATCCCATAAGAACACCCTCTGCAAGATATAAAATAGCATACATACTAAAAAAATGCTAATTTAACATATTAGAGGTGCAATTTCAGCCTATTCACGTACAAATGGGCCGAGTTGGGTTACTATTTGTCTTCCATCAGGTCCAAACCTACAGAATCCAAATTGTATACAAATGCACTACCTTCTAAACCACTTAACTAAAAATTGTTAGATACAAAAATTATTATTGTATAAATATTATTTTTTCCAATCCACATTTTACACATAATTACCTATGTTAACAGAAAATGACTATGCGTGGTTGTGGGTCGGCCCAACATGACCTGACCAATATTTTCTAGGACATACATTTCTTGATGACTGTCTCTCTCATGATCATCAATTAAGAATATTACCATAAGACCTCTGCAACATGTGAATTTTCACAAGGGTGCAGTTTGACTAGCTTCCAAATGGTTCAACAGTTTCCTTGATTACTAAGATTTGAAAGAATAGCACAATTATTTTCAGACTAAGCCAACTATAGCACAAGGAGGGAAACTATAAAGAGCAAATTAAGCAGACATGACCAAGTAAGTGTGTTAAGTATCAGGTTAAAACGATTAGTGTTGACCCAAAACCCTTTAGAGTGCTAGGTGCATTAAGCCATAGGCGCGGGTTATAGGCGCCGCCACGTCAGTCAGCTTTTTACCTTATAATAATCCTAGAACACAAAACCAAAAAAAACATGCTCCCCAAAAACATTCCTATAACACACAACCAAAAAACCCCACTCACTCCATTTTACACTCGAAAAAAAAAAAAAAAAAAAAAAAAAAAAAAAAAAAAAAAAAAAAAAAAGAGCATGACGCTCGTCTGCATTACATTGGCGCCTATAACGAGTAATCATGGTGCAGTGGTGGTGGGTGGCGGCGCCATTTTGGCACTATAACGTGCCTATAACATTAGTGCACCGTGCCCTCTTAGTCTCAAAAAAATCCTTTTTTTTCTTGTATACAATGAGTTGTGTCAAACATGGTTAACAAATAATATTATTTCAATAACAATATTTTTTTAAAATTAAAGAATCCAGAAGGCTTTCATGCTTGATGGTTTTTCCTTTTAACAAGATTTTTTATTCATTTGACCCAATATGCTTCCTATCCTACATAGACCCATTCACAAATAAATGGGTCTAAACTGCCTATTCGAAAAATAAGCATTAATAATAAGGAAATGCATTATAAGAGCATTCATGCATACATTTGCAACATTTTGATGAAAAAGGAGTACATTTTGAGATATCGATACACCATATTGGTGTTCAAGTGCATACATGCATACATTTACGATGGTCTAAGGTAATTAAATTACGAAGTAGTTTGGCAAACTTACATTTTTGTAGAAAGAACTGATTTCCTCTTCAGTGAGCCCTTCCTCTTCCTCAGCAGTTTCATCCCAACCAAGTGAACGTAAGAACCTAGCCTCTTCCTCCTCAGAGTAGAGAATGACATCAGGGCCCGAATGGTTATTCCCATTACTAGTAGATCTCACGGGTGCATCGCAAGTCTCACCACCATTGCAGATCAATTCAACCTTAGTCTCACTAGACTGTTGGATTACGGCTGGACCCAACTCACCCTTTGGTGCAGGAGGAGCAACAAGTTCACCGAGATTTTCACTTGGTGAGCCAGAAGAGCCGGTATCAGGAGAAACAGAAGAGTTGCTAGTCAAGGACTTTTTCCTCATTAGGTTAAAGAAGTTACTCCTGCTCAGAGCTTGTGATGAGGGTCTCTTTTCTAAATTAGCAACACCTGAACTGTTACCAGTGTTTCTCAATGGAGGAGCAGATCCAACAGCAGAGGGTACGGAAAGAGAGCTAACTGGTAATTTGCTGCCACCTGTTGGGCTCAAACTCTCCTTTGGAGTCGGGGAGATACCATTCCTTTCTCGTGAGGGCTTAAGAACAAGCAGTTTTCCCATAGTAGATGTCTTTGCAACATCAGGCTTCACAGATGTGGATCGAGGAGTGTGTTGCTGGTTGACAAGGTGAGAGCTTTGAAGCTGTGATGGCCCCCCTTTCAGTTTTGGTTTATCAGAAGAGTTCAAGGCCTAAAAGAAAGTATAAAGTTATAAGATAACCGTGAAGAATGTACAATAAAGGGATCATGCATAGCAAATGTTATGTTTCATTTACCAAAAAAAGCAGATGTAAACTTAACAAATGATTACAGTTATTAGCCTACCAATGTTTTACCAAAGAAGCTAAACTTTGAACCCATCTATAACGAGTATTAAACTGAAATGAACCCTCACATAAATTACATTCAGATCATTGGATTAAAAAGTTACAAACTACAATTTAGACAAAGATTGGTAAAGTTAAATGTTAAAACTACTTTATAGTTCCAAGGTTTCTATAAAATAAAATTATGGTTAAAAGGATTTGAAATGAAAAAGATATATGTGAACATTCAATTTGAATTTAACGTCCTTTGTAATCGGTCCTGATCCTGGTCACCTAACCCGTTCAGCTTTAAGGAGCTGTAATCTGGCAATCCAAAAGGTAAGGTGGTCCTAACCAGCCCCCCAGTCTGAGGCCTTGTGTGCACACATACATCAGCAGTTTTACATTCGCATATTCATAAGATTGAAAATTTGTAATTAGTAGTATTATTATGATATTGAAAGAACTAACAAAAATTGACTTGCTGTTACTTCTGTCATTATGCCATTGAATTTCTCCCTGTTACTTTTCTACTTCCCATATTACCTGTTTTGAGCAAGCCTCGTCATAGACACACTTCCCTTATTTTAAGTTTTTAACCATTAATGATATTTCCAATTCTAACATTGTCATTATAAACGACAGAAAAAAACAAACTTTGTAATGATGACACAGGCTGCAAGTCACTTATTATGAAGAAATTTGACAATAAATGGGATATTAACTCGCAGACCTAATAAATGTTTTTTGTCTTCAATAGTGGGTTTTTAGGCTTCGGGCACAAGTTTCATCATGGACTACTTACACTTGCCTTTTTTTAAACCCAAAATACTGTTTGTAGTTTCAAAATAGTTGTACACATTCAACAACAGATTTTCTAATGATGACATCACGACCATGACTGTTACAGCATTTATTACTGGGAACAAAATTAGATTTTGTCCATCCATAAAGAGCATATTTTTTAAACCAAGAAGCTCCTAAAAACAGTTAGGTGAATATAAGCATTGTTTCTGTTCTACCTTCTAAGTGGTTGACCATAAAAGCTCTACAATACAGTATAAGCAACTTTTGAACACCACTACCATAGAAGACAAAGTGTCATTTTCTACAAGCCAGAAATTCCATAACCAAAAAATCACTAACACGTGCAATGTGTGGTAGTCAACGGATATCACAAAGAAACTAAACTACAGATTATGGGGTATACAAAATTATAGTGAGACAAAAAATCTTACCAAAGCTTTAGGCATGGAAGGAGTCATAGGAATCAACTGTCTGGATTGCTTAACAGCAAGCTCTTCGAGCCTTTGAGTTTCAACAGCCAACTATAACGAATAAAAGAATGAACATAAATACATGATTATATACTATAGGGGGTGTTTGGATGCGCGTTTAATGTTTAAAGTTGGATGGCAAATCTGATAACTTAAATAATTAATATCTAGAATTTCCAAAAAGGACATCGTAATCAAAAAAGGAGAGCCATTCCATATTATAAGTGCGAAAATGTACAATGTCTCGGAATTAGGGTTACTAAATGGATAAACTTTAGATTAGGGTTACAAATTAGCTAGCATAATTGATTCCTATATAAACAAATAATCAGAAGCACCGATTTTCTATCCAAATACTATATCACTGTAAACAAAAGTGATGAACATAAAAGCTACCTGGGGAGCAGCCTGAGTTCGCGGAGGTCCATGAGCTAAGGTTTCTGCCATATTGCGACCACCCGTTATACTTGTAGTTGCCGAGATTGAAGCTGGTTGAACAGGTTGTGGGGAAGAAGTGCTGTTTCCATTGTTACCCACGATTACAGGCACCTCTGCCAGAGCAGACGTCCACCGATCACCACCGATCAAACCAGAATTACCCATGGGCAGGCTCTGAATAGCAGAGCTCAATCCAGGTGACGGGATCCTTCCTATATCAGAATCTACATGTTTTTCATCTGCTCCAAGAGACGGAAAATCTCGCTCAAAAGACGACTTTACACTACTAACAGAACCACCATTGCTGTGGCTACTTTTATTGGTAATACCCAAATCACTTGCTACCTTTCTTGGCCATGAATCACTACGCTTTCCAGATAAACTCGAATTTGACCGTCTTAACCCGTCCTTCTCAAACCTACTCGGCAAAATGTTACCTAATGGATCAGAATAATCCCTATCACGATGCCTATTTACTTGCTTATCTTTATTCCTAAACTCATATACGTCCTTATCCCAATCCCTGTCCCTATCCCTATCCCTATCCCTGTCCCTATCACGATGATTTCTACCAAAACTACTATAAGACCTTGAAGAAGCCGAACCGTTACTAATAGAAGGACGGCGAAGATACGATGAAGTTGTTCTTTCCAAACCAGAACCACGTCCTAAATCATTACCCAACGACTTATTCCTCACAGATTTCAATCCACCTTTATCAACTACATTAAAAAAAAAAAAAAAAAAAAAAAAAAAAACATCATTAACACAAGCATTAAAAACCAACAGTCATAAAAAGTAAAACTAAAAACACGCATACTAAAACTACCAGAATGCAACACAGATGACGACGAAAGTGACGTAGTACTTAACCCTCCCGTGCTTTTTAACCATTGGGGTACAAATGTAGGCTCAGTTTTTTCCATAATTAGTACCGAACATCATCCGTAACCACCGAAAACATCCTAATTTTCAAAACCACTAGCTACTTTTTTCCTCTTCAACAAATCAATACACTCAATTTACGTAACGAATAACCGTCTTCTCTCAACTAAATCCCTAACTACCAACTAAACACATTCATAACAGAATTAACAAACCCTAGAAACAAATTAACAACAGAAATTGAACCACTAGGGTTTGTTTATCACGTAAAATTAACCAAATTCGTATGGTAAATTTGTAACTAATCAGTAACAAATTAATAAAAAAAGAAACCCTAAAAAACGCCGCCTTTGTTAATTGTCAGTTTGCGATTGATTTTTATAAAATTGTGATTGTAATTGTGATTGATTTTTATAAAATAAAACCAAGAAGAGTTTGTATTTGTGTTGTGTATATAGATACACAGAGGCTGTATGTATAGGTGTGAGGGTGAAAAATATTAATATTGTAATTAACGGTGTTTGTTGTTATAATTGGTAGAGAGGAAGGAAGAGATTTTAGTATTTATCTATCTCACAAGAGGCAGTTTGTTCGTGTTATGTTTGTGTGTGTGTGTGTGTGTTTTTTGTGAGGGAGAAAAGAAGGGATTCCGGAAGTTTTGTTTCTTTGGTGTGAGGGGGTGGTGAGTTTAATGTGTTTGTATAAATTGTTTTGTTTAATTAACCCTAAATTTCATGTTTAGTGTGTGACTAATTAGGAAAAGTATCAATTATCAAACCCTACTTACATGTGTTCGAATAATGATTGTGCTGTTTGTTAGCTTATGATTATGTTGTTAAGGCATGAATTGCATGAGGTAGGAGATTGGAAAATAAAAAAGAAAAACAATTAATAATTGTGTGTTAAGTAAGTGATTAACGGAATTTTTAAGTTTTACAGGACGAACGATGCGGTGAAAGTGAAAGTAAATGAAACGATATTATGCTCTTGTGTCGCGTACATATGTATCTTGATGAGATGACAAGCTCGAATACTCTAAGGGACTTTTTGATAAAACTGTATAATTTAGCACTGAACGAATCAAAGGTGCTGAATAGTTCAATAGTGCTGAGTTAAAATGCTTCTGAACAAAAATGATTATTTGATAAATGTTCTCGGTGTCTTTTCTGAATATATAAAAATTACCCTTTTAACCTCAAGACCAGTGACGTGATTTAATATTGTTTTCATCCATCTATCAATATCATCTAACTCAATATCATTTAGATGATCATTCTTAGTACATTATGTGTACTTGTAACTTATTCACAAACTTAATGAAATTGAAAAAGTTATAACATGTTTATTAAACTAATGCATTTAAAAATAAATAAATGTATAATAATTATTATCAAAAGTGTAATGACAATGTTAGATATGCAAACATACACCGTTAGTTAGTAGTACCAAAATGATATATAACCATTTACGTTAATAAATAAAAATGTAGCGGCCTGTAATTGACAATATTAATATGTAGAAGTATAATATTAACATAGTATATAAATGAAGTGTAAATAAAACAAAGTAATATATTGCATAGATAGTTTGTGCTCGGTTTCCTCATCTAAATTGGTTTTTTATATTAATAAATTACTAGAAAAGGGGAGACGTTGAATATGGGTATTTGGGCAAATAGGAGGTCCACTGAATCGCTTAGGGCCATCCACCTCGATAAACCGCTCAGTGAAAAATCTATCATTCAGTGGCAATATTTTTCCTCATCAAACAGGCTGACCGATTAGGTAATAGCAATCAGCGCTGAGTCATGTTATTAAGCACCAATCAAACACACCCTAAATTAGCAATGATAATCAAGTTGTGATTATGTGTAGTCATTCGGATAATGTTGTGAAGCTTAGAGTGATTGTGAAATAAGGTTATGTTGCGTTATAATGTTCGTGGATATACACATGCAATGATGACTTCCTCTTAAGTTGTAAGGAGCTACTTTTTTTAATGTAGCATGTTACTGTTTGGTTCGTATTTTTCTTTTTAAAAGTTGAGCTAAATATTATCAATTGAAAGTTAGCTTATATGATCAATGACGATCACTTATTATAAGTGTTATATAGTGTAAACAAGTACATCAAAATTAATGAATAAAGATAGTGAATAGTTTGTATGCATACTTGCGACGTTTCCTTTTTACCATTGTCATACCAGTATATGACGAATTTACAAAAAAAATTCGTCAATTTAACATATTTACTAGCTAACAAAGAATATTTAAAAGTTTGTGTTTATCTTGTCTCTCATATATGTACAAATTCAATTGATGGACAAAATGAGTAAACACAAATTAAAAATTTAAATATATAAAACTTTGGGTTTGAGGTAAAACTTTTTTGACACAAAACTAATTGAAAATCAACACACTTTCTTGATAAACTTTATATAAAAGGGACAACAATGGTGTAGAACCTTATAAGAATCCACCCAAAATAATATAGAACCTTATGTACATAACATATTGGTATAAATATGTAATGGACAAATTTTGCACAATATACCTCACATCACTTGTATTTTCTCTTGCAAAGTTCTCTCAATCAATATAAATATTTTCATATTTAACTCATTTGGCACAAAATACCTCAAATCATTGAGTGTTTACACCAATTTTAAAGCCATTAGCTGTTGCAAACCCATTAGTTGTTGCAAAAAGCCGACATCAAAGCCATTTAATAAGCTTTTCGTATTTTTGGAATGACTCTTCCACGAGTATGACAAGTTATAACGTGTAAGGGTGCGTTTAGTATCCCACTATGGGAATGATACTATGACTATGAAAGTGATTAAAGGTGTTTGTTTAAGATGAGGGGGCACACCACTATGGTAATGAATGATAGATATAATCCATACTCCATATACATCAAGAGAGCTAGGTATGGATCTTTAATAGGTGAGGGATCTACCACTACTATCAAACTCATACCCATTGTCATTCGTGGCAGCATACCAAACGCGCCCTAATTAAAATTATAAGAGAACATTATGGCAATAGTGTAAGTCTTAAGACTTGTGTAATTTCAACAGAGTTGACTCAGTCATAAGTAAATAAGTGTCTTTATATGCGGATAGTTAATACATGATAACATTCATGTAAATTGGGTTTTTATGCAATTATACAAAATAAGAAAATCCAAACACTAATTCTTGTGGTGCTCATTTTTAAGCAACTTATAAGTTCAATATTGCTCATTTAAATGTAGCGAAAATACGTATTAGTTACGTACTTTCCACAACATTAGAGAGATCATCATGCATGAACGAAAACATGTTTAGTTTGTATTAACGATCCTATTGTGGGTGAATATCTCTAACGGTGTTGAGGTAACGAAGTTATAGAGTTCTAGTTTTGGATGACCATAGTTATGTGTTAGAGATAATTTGGTGCATGAAGGATTTCGTGTGATTGTGTAGTTATACACTTTTGGTATAATGATTATGAGGAATGAAGGTTATTGAACTAACTATTACTGTCAAGAGTGAAGAATAGTTATAAGTTTTGTTGTAGTAATTGATGCATTACTCGTAAGGTTTGAGTGTAGTCGATATAAGGGTTTGAAAGTTCTTTAACTGACCATCACTATCAATAATGAAGTATAGTTATAAGGTTTGAGTGTAATGATCGATGTGTTTCTTGTAGGGTTTGATATGATTGATATATGGGTTGAAGGTTCTAAAGCCGACTATCACTATCAAGAGTGAAGTGTAACTATAAAGTTTGAGTGTGGTGAAAGATGAACTTAATGTAAGGGTTGAAGGTACTTGTGACAAGGCATAATACACAAGAGATATAGATGGTTAAGTGATCACAAGGAGTTGAGGTTAGGGGCTAGAACCAATTGTGGTTATGTGAGAGGGGTTTTGCTAAGTAGTGGGTATTAAAGAAGTTAGTGTTTTAGTAAAGAATTCTAGTGAATAAGAACCACATTTATGTGTTCTTGAAAGTATTTGGTGAAATACTATATGTGTATGAGTGTGTTTTCACTCCTCCTTAATTTGACCAAACGAAAATATTAATAAATAATGAATCAAAAATAAAAAGGAAAGCAAATGTTGACGGAAGTAATGAGCTTGGTATCATCATAACTAGTGGTGGTTAGCATACTGTGAACTTCATCCTTGAAGTCTCCTATCTCTTCTCAAACATTGTGAATGTTCACATAACAATCGCATGACGAGGCATGTGGTTCCCTCATAGGATGTGGAGATAAGATGGAGAAGCTCAATACTTTCAGAATGTAGCTAGGGTCGGGTTCAGAATAAGATCAATTTTGGTAAATTATTTATTGCTTATGAGTTGTGTTTCTCCCCCACCAGATTTTAGTCAACATGATATACACATAATATATGATATTTTACCTTTTAATAGGTGGCTGTTGTATTCAGAAAATCCTTGAGGCTAACCCATGAAGCCCGAAAGAATGTTCCGTCTGGGAGAATAACAAATATGATAACAACAAATGCTAATGCAATGCAAGTATGCATATCTTACAAAAAAAATGTTTGTGGGCTATGATATTATTATTCTCCCTATTATGAAAACATGAGAAATGAGAGCCAGTTGATGAATAGACCTTTTCTTTGTACAACAAGTATGCAATCAACTTCATGGCCTATGGTCAGCTCCATTCAGAATTACGTTTTCCATGAATCTTGATTACCAACAATTAGGGGTTGCTTCACTTGTGGGTGCTCTTACTTTGATTCTAATGTACCTTGTACAGGTAATTTTAGTTCTTAATAATCTTCATAGGATATAGTACAATGTGTATACTAGACAGGGTTAAGATGGGAAGATTTGGCGGGTTGGGTTACAGATCAGTGGTAAAGTAGATCAGTGGCGAAAGGGGTCAGATTGTTTAATACGGGTAGAAACTAATGGATCGTGTGTACCCGAAAACTATATAAAAAAGTAGAAAACTATGTTATTATAATAACGAGTCATTCATACCCGTATGATGCATAGAGATTGGATCAAATTGTTTCTTGCTTAATGTTCAGCACTAATTTTTGTCATGTTTGAAACTCTCATTTTTTGGTGATGGTTGGATTTTGTTGGTCAATAAATTCCTAATTTAGACCCTTCTGATATACATGTATTTATTTATTTATTTTGCTTATGTCTAAAACTCAATATTATAGACAAAAATTGATTAGCTTGTCCATTAATGAGGCATTGCAAAGACCAATCTACTAAACATGTAAGTTGGTTTTGTTCAGTTGTTAAAAGAGATAATAGTTTCCTGCGGATTAAATTGGGGCATCAAGTTAAGCTGACAACACTTATTTGATTGTTATATAAAAACTAACATACTAAATCCATATAATCTACAAATAATACTTGAATTATTTCTAATAAGTCACATCAAATTTTGTACTACTTGAGATGGTCAAATGCGTTTGCTTAGCATCCCTCCTAGTAGGGTAACTTGGCACAGGTTGTCTACCATTGTTGTTGTTACTTTTGTCTTTATATTTTGCTATATTCCTCTTACTTGTTTTTGTGAACTCCCTAAAATGATCCAACAGTTCTTGCCATGTCTTTTATATTTTACGAGTAAGCTTGATGTTAAATTATCCCTTTTGTAATGTTGCCAATGAATGTTGAAATGTTTTGGTCGTCCCTGACTCCTGTATCCTGCTTGCTTCGTCGTTAAATCTTTCAGTGAATTCAATCAGGTGTTTTTCATGGACTTTCTTGATGAATTGCGGTTTGACGTAATCGCCCGCGTATTCCCTTCTAGGCTGGAAGTTCTTAATGAACATTTCCTTGAGATTTTACTATCCCGTGACACTAGTTTTGTCCAGGCCTTTAAACCAAACGACTACTCGCTCTTCTAAGGTTCATTGAAATAGGTGACAAGCTATTGGGATGTTCCAGGCATTTGTTTTTCAGCACATTCAAATTGACAGATGTGTGAATCAGGATCTGTGACTCCGTCATACATGTGTAAGTCAGCAGGAAGCTTAAGGCCTACTGGTAGTTGATAGTCAGCAATCCATTTCACAAAATGGTGCCTATCAATTTCCAGGGCATGAAGATGCTCAAGCACATCATCACTAACCGTTTTATAGTTGTGAGTGATTTTGTCAAAAACTATGTAAGTTTTTGATGAAATAAGTGTTAATACAAATATCACCTAAAAACGTTATTTATATTTTACGATCTTTGCTAAGTTATGTTAATGACAAAGTATGAAGTTTAGCTATAAGTAAATCATCACTTTAAGTGTTTAAGTCTTGTTTAACTAAGGTTTTCATTTCCTTTTTAACAAAACATTGTTTTTATTTCTTAAATTAGAAAATGTCTTGTCACATCACATTTATTTCTTAAAATAGTAATGTCACATCACATTTAGGGCAAGCTTTGTCCATATACATTTATGGTAAGAAAGAGTGCTTGACTAACCTTATGCTTGCTTACAAGTCTTGTGTTTGACTAGGTTTAATGTGATGTGACCTTGTTTGGTTTGGGAGATTTATTGCAAAAACCAACTGCAGCCCTGGCGGTACCCGGGGATACACGGGCGGAACCCTTCTGAGGGGTCCGCCGTATCCGCCAGACCTGCAGAATGGTTTGCTATAAATACCAAACCATTTGTTAGTTTTGGGTCAACCTTTTAGAATATATTTTTCACAGACTCTCTCAACTAACTCAGTAACCTTTTGATTTGTGTGATTCTCTTATGTAGCAAGGGACTTCACAAGATCATTCAAGAAGTTACAAGCTTCAACTCTAAAGTTGCAAGTCTTGGTAGCTTGGTCATGTATAAGCTTTGGTAGTTCATACTTCATGTGTGTCATGTATATATAAGTAAGTGGTTGGTATTTTAGGCCTCAAAATACATAGTGTGTCAGGAGTTGTTGTACCCTTGTAAAAGAACTAACGGGATTGGTTGTACCCTTGGTAAAGAACTCGACATCTAGCTTAGTGTCGGTAAAAGTGTAAGCGACGATGGGAGTGGTTGTACCCGTGTAAAAGAACTCGACATGTAGCTTAGTGTCGGTAAAAGTGTAAGCGACGTTGTAAAGGTTTTGTCCGCTGGTGAAAGGAGCTTGTTGATTAGTGCTTATAACTCTCGAGTTGGAAACTCGGGGCGTGGATGTAGGGAAAGGAAAAAGAGTCCTTGTAGCCGAACCACGATAAACAATCGTGTTGTGGTTTGATCGTTTGTTTCTTTATCTTTGCTTATTACATGTTGTTCTTTAGTTAGAATAGCTAGTTACATATAAAGCTTTTCAAAGAACTAAACAAGTAAAGATGTGTTTATATCTTCAAACAAAAGTAAAGCTTTTCAAAGAACTAAACAAGCAAAGTTAGGATCATCACAAGCAAAGCTTTTCAAAGTATGAAACTAGTAAAGTTAGACTTGTTATTCACATGAAAAGCTTTTCAAAGAATCAAACATATAACATTGTGTTTATATCTTTAAGCATACGTAAAAGTGTTTAAAGATATTCAAGTTAAAAAGAACTCAAATAGCGGTAAACTATTCAACCCCCCTTCTAGTTTTCCACAATTGGCATCAGGAGCTACGTTACTCAAGATCTTTAAAATAGAATGTATTTTAAAACTTGGATCGATCCATGGATTTTGAAAATCTCAAAGAAGGGCAACCTATTCAAAACCCACCGCTATTTGAAAAAGAAAACTGTGGAAAACTAGAAGGGGGGGTTGAATAGTTTTACGTCCTTTTAAAATTTATAAGCACAAGTTTGTTTTAAAAACTTCGATTCTAGTTTATGTGAATTCAATACTTGCACTATATGAACAATTGTATAATAACTAACTAACAAAACTAATATAGTAAAGATAAATAAATAAGTAATGAGAAGAGTTAGAAAGATCAAACCACAACACAAGGATTTATAGTGGTTCGGCTACAAGGACACCTTCCTTGTTCCTACTCCACTCCCCGAGTCACCTACTCGAGAGTTTTCTTCACTATGTCAACAAACTCCCTTATGGCGGAGAAAACCTTACACACCAATATTCACACCAATTTACACACCAATCTACACACCAATCTTCACACCAATCTACACACCAATCTACACACCAATCTTCTTCACACCTAGCTTTTACACACCAATCTTCTACACACCTTCTTCTACACACCAATCTTCACAACTATCCTACTTCACTACTAATCAACTTCTACTATCTACACAACTTCTATATCTTCTAAACAAATAATAGCATGCACAACACAATATTCACAAATGAATATATATATACACTATACACAACAACTCTTCAACACTTCTTGAACTTGGTTGTAGAGAGTTCTTCTTTTGCACTTAGAATGAGAATGGATGATGAGGGATTGAATCACTTGAAACAAGGATTAATATACAAATGATCAAAGGGTTTTTGATGGGTTTTAGATGATTGTAGATCTGAAAATTTCGTGCAAAAGGTGAGGAAAAATTCCAGAATTAAGGTGGTATTTATAGGGGAAGAAATCTGACAGTTTCTGACAGGGGAGCCTGGCCGGTCCCCTTAAAGCATGGCCGGCCCCCTTAAAATTAAGGGGACCGCCCCTTATAATTAAGGGGGCCGCCCAACTGTAACGGCCAGAAAACTTGTCTTTTAGTGGGGAAAGTTTATTTGGTGAAAAACTAACTGATTTTGGTTAAATATTTGAAATCATATATTTAGTATGATTAAAATATTTTTCCTTAATACCAAAAGTGTTTTTCAAAAATATATAATAAGATTATATAATTAAATAAACTTTGTATTAGTTAATTAAATACCCCTTTGATCATGAGATGTATTAAGCACTTGTTTATCCATACCTTAAGTGATTAAGTTGGATATAATGATATAAACTAGCTTAATACTTGTTTACGTAGTAATCAAACGATTGACGAGTTTACATTTTGTGATCGTCAAAATATAGAGATATCGAAAAATATAAATAACGTTTTCATACATTATTTATGTCAACAAAAACTTACTTGAATGAAAAAGTAATTTTGAAAACTATGTGAAATCAATTGATCAAAATCTTTGGCATGTTATTTCTTTTAGTGATTTCAAACCAAAGAAAACAAGTTTTTGAAAACCAAGATAATTATCTTAAACTTGATAGAAATACTAAAGCTAAAACAATGCTTTATAAAGCTTTAGTACCTAATATGAAATAATGTATTTTTGCCAAATAGCTAATGACATTTGGAAAAATAAGTTAAACCTTTCATCAAGAAATATGTCAAGTCAAAGAAGATCAATTTGATCTCACATATGAATTAGAAGTCTTAGAAATATTAATAGATAGACATTTAGTTGTGATGAATTAATGTACTACTAGTTTAAATGTTTTAAATGATGGTGTAAGCGAAGATGATTACTCATGACGAGCTCTTAGTGGACTTGCTTACGACTCATGGAATAACACGGATGAAGATGAAGCCAACCATCTGGTTTGTAATTCTCAACTAAATAAAACATCAAACAAGGTACATTTGAAATCAAACACTTTTGCTTGACAAATTTATCCTAAAGTTTTCTAAACTAGAAAATGTGTCTAAACGTTTATGCAACATGAACCTAAAAACTATCTTTAACAATGAGTCTTCAAAATCTTTTGAAAATATCTTTGAAAAGGAAATCTTGTTAGAAGATAAAATGTCTAGAATTAAGAGTTATGTTAAAATTGATCTAGAATGTAAATTGTATCTAGATTACAAACATAAGATTAAAAAGCAATATGAGAAAGGAAAAATATTTGTTAAATTTGATGAAAGCTCAAAATCTCTTGAAAGATTGTTGAGGAGTCAAAGGTTGTTTAAAGATAAAACCGGTGTTGGATTTAACTCAAAAGCACCATTAACTAATAAAACAAAGCAAGTAAAATTTGTCTAACCTAGAAGAGAGATTTAGAGATAATTCTATCTCTAGTAGAAACTCATGATAAAAGAATTAAGATTATCATGCTCTATGCTTTTATATGATTGTCTAACCTTCTTGGATATATGAGTAATTGAGTTTCAAAGCATGTCGTCAAACCAAGACTCTACGCGTTGTGTTTATCCTCTTGGTAGCATCTCTATGCAATTTAAAAGGTACACATTACTTCAACCTGACTTTGATAGTCTCTTGCTTCTAGCATTATGTGTTAGAATATGTGTTATTAGTAATACTCTAAAAAGTGTTTACTTGCTATTAGTAATAACTAAGATTAGATTCTATGCAACAAGGAATTTCGTCTTTAGTACTAGTAGGAGATATAAGGTGCTTTGGTTCTTTAACCATCAAGAGATAAACACGAGAAACTCTTGAGTGAGTCTCACTCAACTCTTGTGTACAAGTGAGCTAACTAAGAATTTACTAAGTGTTAGAATGTCTAACACTTTTGTGATGCTTGTAAAACAAACCTTTATTAAACAACATTCTCAAACACCATACTTTGAGTCTTAAATTGTGTTTTTCTTCGGTCACTACTTTATGATAAACCCACATAAAACACACAAGGTGAAATAAATCACATTAGCATACATTAGGATGTGTGGAAGAAAATGAGTTTTCAACATCTAGGATTTACACATCAAATGTGACACTTAGTCTCATGATGTTGTACCTCTTGGACTTTTTCAAAACAAATAGAGTTCATAGTGTCTTAAGTAAGAAAACCCAAAGAGTCGAGGAGTCGTTGAATATAACATTTAACGAGTGATCTCCTCCTTCTAAGATATCATCTTTGGTAGATGATGACTTAGTCGAAAGTCCAATGATGGCAAGACAAGTATAAGGATAAAGGTACAAAATAACATCTTCTCACCTTGAGTCAAACATAAAA
This sequence comes from Artemisia argyi, assembly GCA_030686995.1. Classification (NCBI taxonomy): domain Eukaryota; kingdom Viridiplantae; phylum Streptophyta; class Magnoliopsida; order Asterales; family Asteraceae; genus Artemisia; species Artemisia argyi. The sequence continues at coordinate 63,339,898 of CM060677.1, forward strand.
TCAAGTAAAATTGACATAAGTTATAAAACTTGATTTATAGATCATAGTTGTGTCTAAACAAATTCAACAAAAATAGTTTTTGGAATTTAGAGTAAAACAACTAGTGAAACAAAATAGATTTTTCAAAAGTAATCAAGTGATTATAGTGTCAATATTTGAAAGATTTTTTTTATTTTTTTTTTATTTTTTTTTTTTTATTTTTATATAAAAGCAAGCCACAAAAGCAAGGGATTTTAACTTAAAGACATTCCTAGTTACTCTCTTGTTCTCAATGGTTAAGTTATTGATGACTTATCAAGAATAAGATTAGTAAATCCGTAGGTAAAACTAAACGTAGAGAAATGTTTGGAAGACTACTTGTTCTCATAACAATTAGATTCAACGTTATGTTTAGCTTTTGTCTATGTGCTCGTGTTAAAGAAGATCCTAAAACAACTCTTTAGTTGAGCCTATTTGGATACATCATAAGGTACTACACAACTAGGATTATGGTATCCCAAAAGAACGGGAATAGAAACCATAGTGTTTGACAATGGAATTATGTCGGTAATAAGTTGATAAGAAAAGCACAAGTGGTACTTGCACTTTTATACTTACTTACCCAATGACTCTCCAAAAATACGTAAGGGTCTCAAATTAGTTTCGGATGAAGAAGCACATCAACAAGCTCCACTTGAGTAAGCTAACTCATATCGACAACGGAATTCATCTCATATACATTGTTATCACTTCAACAAAGGAAGAATCGACTTCGGCGACTATTCTATCCAGTATGTTTCTTAATAGACATATTGTAATCCATCATCATCGCCTTGGTAAGTGTTCATTGAGAACGTCTTAACTAAGAAGTCTTCTACGTTAACTATTCCATCAACGCGTTCACAAAATCTCTTGAATGTGAAACATTCATAATTCCTAGGCTTAGTAAAAGACTCATAAGACCTAAAACCTTAGGTTTGAACATTAGGATAAAACCACAAAAATCAAGATAATTCCTTTTTGAGTTTTTCCCTGCAGCTCCCACGGCACCCTCAGACCATACGGGCGGAACCCATTTTTTGGTTCCGCCTGGTCCGCCAAAACCTCAGATTGTTTTATTTTTAATTTCAAAGCCAAACATCCTCTTAACTTAATCATCCACTTTCAAACAGCCATCACCCTCTAAAAAACACATATCCTCACGAATTTTAGGGCTTTTAATCCAATCTCTTCAAATCCAACCAACTTTGTAAGTATTTTAATCACAATTGCATTTTTGATTCAAGTATAACATTCTTGTTTACAATCATTAACTAGAATCTTAGGGTTTATGCATAAAATTTATTGATTCATGAAAAACTTGGTGGCTAGTCAATTATGCTTTCCATTAGTTAAGAATTGTATCTTTTTATTGTTACTTTGATTTGCCAAACCCACCAAGTGCATTGTCTTTCAAAAATCGCATCCAAAATTAGAACATGATTCATCACCACATTGTTAAAACAAATGAAAAACATCATTTAAACATCACTTGCATACTATCTCTTGAATGCTAAAGGGGATACATAACTAATATGTATTTTCGGGTACATTCAATCGAAGACACATTCAATTAGGAGAGTGTTGGTTATTTTTTGTTTTTACAACAAAATTTGCATAACAAAACAATTTGGGAATCAAAATGAGTCAAGATAACCAAGTCTCCACATTGTTTTGCATATAGGAACACATTAGAACATCCACATTGTGAAAAGTCATTAACATATAACTTTATGTTTTCTAGGAATCAACATGCCTCCCGCAAACAAATCCGATCACAAGGAAACCCTTAAGTACATGCCCAAACACCATATGACCAAAGGTCTCAACAATGTTCAAGTAGAAATCTTTAAGGCACTAGAAAAACGCTATGTTCACGAAGGAAGAACCATTGATCCATCCTTTCTAGAAGGAACATCCATTCGCCAAAACTTTGCCGCAATCAACTTTGATTGTCTTCTTGATATAGATGAGCCAATTTGTCCTAGGTTCATCTTAGAATTCTATGCAACCGTAAACCTTTCCACAAGTGTTGTTGGAAAGATATCATTAAACTTCACAACCAATCAAACACCACATGACATAGATTTAAAAGACTTAGCTATCATTCTTGGTGTCCCAAATAAGGGAACTTGTATCTACACGGACAAGTGGCCCATTTCAAGTCTTGATTCTATTGAGTGTTTTTATCCATACGACACACCTCTTGCTAGTAAGGAAACTATTAAGGAACATCTCTTTGTTAGAACCTCTACCACTAGGGTGAATCGTTCGGGGAATATTGTAGATAAGGATCCTTTTGGTATGGAGCTTAATGAGCTTAAACCACAATTTAAGAAGTGGGAAGAAATCCTTAGAGCTAACGTCATAAGTACCATAGGAAATAGAGATCATATCAACACATGTCTTTGCTATATGCTCTACAACATTTCCACCGGGCAACCCTTCAACTTAGCCTACTACCTAGCCAAAAGAATGGCCGACATACCCTTAGTTGGAACAACCGCTCTTCCCTATGGAATGCTTCTTACCCGCCTCTTTAGAGCAATCTCACCCATTCCTCCTAACGATAATGGAATGCGCCTTAACTATTCTCTCGTTCCTCACATCTTCGTTCCTTTAAGTGATAAACGAGTTTTCAAAGGTAAGGGCAAACGTACTCGAACACCTACACCATTATCATCATCATCCTGCATGAGCGAGGACGATAAACTTCCTAACTTTAAGTTACCCCCTTTAGAATACCTTCAAGTACCCCCCGTCATTGACAATGCATCCGAAGAGTTCAAGCAAACCAAAGGAATGTTCAAATGCTTTGGAAGGTACCTAAATAAGCTCAACAAGAAGATAGACCGGTTATGAGGAGATTAAGGAGTGTTTGGCTTATGAATGCTTTAGAATCGTTTTTGTGTTAAACTACGTGAATTATTTGTTTTTCACTTTCATGGTTTATTACGTTTGTTGGATTATGTTTGTATGAACTTTTATGCACAATGACAATATTTGAGGTGTTTGTCAATTTTTATGCTTATGGTAAATTTCACTAAGTTTAGTGAATATCGCTAGCCCCCGGTCAAAGTCATATGATATGAGTACTTACATGTTCATTTTTTGCATTTCCTAACCAGATATGCATTATATTTTTGATTTTAGGAGTTTTCAAAAATTTTGAAAATTGTCTCGCGGGTCAAAAACGCGGACTGCCTAATTTTTGAGCTCTGGCGGATCTGGCGGTACCCAAAATTGGGTTCCGCCAGTGTATTTTCTGGGAATTCCAGAAATGGCCCAACGGACCAGGCGGTACCCTCAAATGGGTTCCGCCAGTGTATTCTGAGGGTTCCGCCAGACACCTGCAGAAAATTTTTCCATTTTTCTTAAGTCCAAAACTTGTAAAGTGTCAAACCATTATCCTAAGTGAGAAACATCTTCCATTAACTCCAATAACCATATTAGAACAACTTTCACTCACTAAAACAATTAGGAAGCCACTTCCCTCCAAAAATTCAAATTCAAACATAGCCAACCCAAGGAACCCTTTTAAAGGATCCTTCAAACCATTGAAACATTTTCAACCAAATCACATCCCATGATCACAAAGCATTGAGTGCATTTGTTGGTCTTTCACTCCACCTTACTCCATTGGATTGACATGCAATGATTTGACATGTTCATGAAAACTATGTAAATCATTTGAAACCTCAATCTTTGAATGGTAAAACATCAAATCCAAACACCCAATTCAACATCTTCTTCATCCTATAAATTTGAAAGTTTTGATACAATTCAAATCACACCATCACCATTAAAACTTCTTCTCTCAAAACATCAAAACCACACCTTTGAAATGACTAAATCCAACACATCATTCGAGTCATCAAAATCCTTCTCAAAAACTACTAGGATTAGTGTTAAACCTTGTTACTTCAACAAAACCGTCAAGTCAAGCTCATCTTCTTCAAGTGATGCTTCGCTTAACATTTCTTCACCTATCCAAGATTTCCTTAACCTCACTACCTCAACACAATCCCCAACACATTGTAATACCAATGTAATTACCTTTCAAGAATTGCTTAATCTTGATACTCCAACACCCTCTCCAACACATTGCTACACAAACATGGCCACCATTCCTCCAACAACTAGACCTTCAAGTGATTCATCATCACCTTCTCAACAAGCTCAACCATCAAAAACTCCTTCACCTCAATCACCAACAATTTCACCAATGGAACTTTTCCATACACCACCAACATCACCACTACCTTATTTGGAAACTTTAGAAGACCTATAACCCAAATCATCAAGTCCACCATCCTTGTCACTCTTTGACACCATTGCTCAAATGGAAACCAAACAACAACCTAGTGAGCAACTAGATGATGAACCCCATCAACCATCATTAGTAGAACGGTTGGCTTATCGTTATGCTAGACCATCCATTTTTCCAAATGATCAAGGTCATACGCACTCACAATCATTTGTGTTTCACCCAATTTACAAAGACCTTCATGGCAATCCTATCGGCGAACCAAGTTTCCGCCATTTTGTTCAAAACCAACAACCACCACCACAACAACAATCATCACCACAAGAACCTTCCCAACAATTTGAATCTCTACTTTCTTCTTATAAGAAAATAGAAGCATCCATATGGGAAAAACCTCCAAACCTTAATAATGAGATTGACACTCATTTAAACCACCTTCATGCCTTCAAACGTATGGTTGAGTCTCAAATCAACCATATTACGGTTTTACAAGCAACACTTCACTCAACAAATGAAGGAAGCAAAAACACTACTCAACCATCCACCACCAACATATCAAACCACTCTTCCACCAAACTTTCCCCGCCATGATTGCAATCATTGCGAAAGAACCGCTCACATTAGTGAAGGGTGTCGAAGGGAAATTCGTGAGCTATCCGAAGAAATGAGGTTTATACTAAACCACATTTTGGATCTTCTACAATCCTCGTCTCACACACCTCAACCTTAGAGTCTCCAAAATGAAACAAAACCGTTTCTTTTGGAAAATGTTTCCCATTTAAACCAATAAACCAAAACCGTGTCATCCTTTCAACCTTCAAAATAAAGCCCGCTACAACCCTCCAACCCACATTTTCATCCTTAAACAACCTTAGCCTTGTTTTTGAAAAATGTTTCTCATTAAGGAAAATGATGATTTCCTTGTAGCTTTTTATGTTCTTAGTTTATTTTTAGTTTTTCTTTATTTTTAGAAGTAGGATGGTGTAATCCAAATTTCTTGTCTTTGACTTTTTAAGAGTCAAACTTTTACATGAAATGAATTTCATTCTACTACAAGGTTTTCATTGTTTGTTGACCATTTAGGTATAATAAGTGAACTATATCTTGCTATGGTACCATACATATATCTTGTATTTTTGAAACTAACCTTTCGTTTTGTAGGATCATTATCCATGTTTCCCTTCCTTGATACTCCATTTAGGGGAGTAATATTTAAGGGGGAGCATGAGTGTTGTATTATTTCTCTTCACAACTATTAGTTGTGTTTTTAAACATGAAATGCTTTCATGACTTGTCTTGTGCGACAACTAACCTTTTTCTTGTAGATTCAAAATTCATGTCTCCTCTCTTGGCACTCCATTTAGGGGGAGTATCGTCCAAGGGGGAGCAAGTGCTTACTTCCGCTTCGCTACTCTTTTTTTTTTTGTTTCGACAAAAAGGGGGAGAATTTAGATATAAACTTGTTTCAAAATTTTTTTTGCATGTCACATCATCTTAGCAAAAACAAGTTTTTATACTAACTTTATAAGACTTAGCACTAAAACTAGTGACTTACTTATAAATAAAGTTTATGTTTTGTCATCAACAAAAAGGGGGAGATTGTTAATACAAATATCGCCTAAAAAGTTTATTTATATTTTACGATCTTTGCTAAGTTTTGTTAATGACAAAGTATGAAGTTTAGCTATAAGTAAATCATCACTTTAAGTGTTTAAGTCTTGTTTAACTAAGGTTTTCATTTCCTTTTAAACAAAACATTATTTTTATTTCTTAAATTAGAAAGTGTCTTGTCACATCACATTTATTTCTTAAAATAGTAATGTCACATCACATTTAGGGCAAGCTTTGTCCATATACATTTATGGTAAGAAAGAGTGCTTGACTAACCTTATGTTTGCTTACAAGTCTTGTGTTTGACTAGGTTTAATGTGATGTGACATTGTTTGGTTTGGGAGATTTATTGCAAAAACCAACTGCAGCCCTGGCGGTACCCGGGGATACACGGGCGGAACCCTTCTGAGGGGTCCGCCGTATCCGCCAGACCTGCAGAATGGTTTGCTATAAATACCAAACCATTTGTTAGTTTTGGGTCAACCTTTTAGAATATATTTTTCACATACTCTCTCAACTAACTCAGTAACCTTTTGATTTGTGTGATTCTCTTATGTAGCAAGGGACTTCACAAGATCATTCAAGAAGTTACAAGCTTCAACTCTAAAGTTGCAAGTCTTGGTAGCTTGGTCATGTATAAGCTTTGGTAGTTTATACTTCATGTGTGTCATGTATATAGAAGTAAGTGGTTAGTATTTTAGGCCTCAAAATACATAGTGTGTCGGGAGTTGTTGTACCCTTGTAAAAGAACTAATGGGATTGGTTGTACCCTTGGTAAAGAACTCGACATCTAGCTTAGTATCGGTAAAAGTGTAAGCGACGATGGGAGTGGTTGTACCCGTGTAAAAGAACTCTACATGTAGCTTAGTGTCGGTAAAAGTGTTAGCGACGTTGTAAAGGTTTTGTCCGCCGGTGAAAGGAGCTTGTTGATTAGTGCTTATAACTCTCGAGTTGGAAACTCGGGGTGTGGATGTAGGGCAAGGAAAAAGAGTCCTTGTAGCCGAACCACGATAAACAATCGTGTTGTGGTTTGATCGTTTGTTTCTTTATCTTTGCTTATTACATGTTGTTCTTTAGTTAGAATAGCTAGTTACATATAAAGCTTTTCAAAGAACTAAACAAGTAAAGATGTGTTTATATCTTTAAACAAAAGTAAAGCTTTTCAAAGAACTAAACAAGCAAAGTTAGGATCATCACAAGCAAAGCTTTTCAAAGTATGAAACTAGTAAAGTTAGAATTGTTATTCACATGAAAAGCTTTTCAAAGAATCAAACATATAACATTGTGTTTATATCTTTAAGCATACGTAAAAGTGTTTAAAGATATTCAAGTTAAAAAGAACTCAAAAAGCGGTAAACTATTCAACCTCCCTTCTAGTTTTCCACAATAAGGTTTTTCTAGTGATTAGAAAAACTTTCCGGTTAATCGGAAAAGTTTTTTGATGAATCAGAGGGGTGATTTTGTGGCTATATTGTTGTGTATAGCACGAATGGTGTCATGTTTACGTAAGGTACGTATTGAAGGGTTGAGGAGGCTATCCTGTTTAGTTTCCCACGTTCAGTAAGGACCATTAGGTGTGACCGGAGTCATGCGTTGGGGTGACACCTTCGGAGTATCCGGAGGTAATTGTGAGAATTCACTTAGGGTGTGTGTGTGTTGGATCAGTTGGTTCATTTGTTTGAATGAACCTTCTGTTAGTGCAAACATTACAACATTCAATGTATACAATGTCTTCATGTTTTAATGATGACAAACATGTAACTCATAATACATAACGTAAAGTGCACAAGTTACTCATTTACACAAATCATCAATGCATGCACACATCAACATCTCTCGATGGCTCAAGTCTGAATCACTTAAGGTATGTACAAAAAATACTTCAAACTTGTTAAGTGATCAAAGAATAATTTTTGTCCTTAAACTTCACATTTTTATAAATGTGACAAAACATTTTTACAAAAATAAATTAGATAAATTATTTTTGTATTTACAAAAAAATGTTTTAAAGAAAATAAATTCGAATTTGAAATTTGAATTTCAAATCCCAAACAACTATTTTTCCCTCTCAAATCAGATAAAATTTCACCACCTAAAAGACAAAAACTGTCGGGAAGGTCCCTTAAATAGGTGACGGTCCCTTATTGATAGGAGACCGTCTAAGGTTTAAGGGACCGTCCCCCGCTCCTCGAGCTGCCTATAAATACTGACCCATTTTCATCAGATTTTCTGAACCCTCTTTAGCACAAAAGTTTATGGTCTTTCTCAAACCTTTCTTTGATCACATTAACTTGCTTGAATCTTGTTTCAATGTGATTCTTTCTCTCCTTCCTTACTCCCTCATGTGCAAGAGAAGAACACTCGAAGTCTTCAAGAATCAAAGTGTTATTGAGTCTACACACAAGCGTAACAAGTGTTACGATTCTCTTCTTCCTCCTAAATCTTCTTATTTATAAATAATGTATATGTGTAGATCTGACTTGTGTGTGATTCGTGATTAGATGTGTTAGGGTGAATCCGGACAAAGTGTAAGTCCGTGAAGAGGTGTATTTAGATTAGGACTTTGTATGAGTCATTGTGTGGTGTGTGAAGACTTGGACTTGTGGTAAGTCCTTTTAATGAAGACTAGGAACTAGTGAAATTTCGTGAATACTTGGATCGGGTGAAGATTCAAGTAGGGCAAGAGTGCTTGTCCGTGTGAAGACTTGGATTGGGTGAATCCAAGTGGAACGTGTTCGTGTGAAGACTTGGACGGGGTTATCGTCCGTGTGAAGACTTGGATTAGGTGAATCCAAGTGGACAAGAGTGCTTGTTCGTGAAGCCACGTGGGCTTAGTATAAAATGGTTCTAGCTTAGATTAGGACTCGACATTCCGCTTAGTGTCGTTAGACTTGGTGTAAGCTTTGGAGTACGGTTTGTTCCGCCATAATGGATCTTGTTGACTAGTGAAGTAACTCTCGAGTGTGATACTCGGGGAGTGGAGTAGGACGAAGAGGTGATGCATGCTGAACCACTATAAATCACCGTGTCTGGTTTGCGTCTTCTCTTCTCTTCTCTTTACTTACCTTTCTCGCATTTATCTTTTTGCATTTAAGGTTGTGTTTGTATAGCTTATTGCTTAGATTGTGATTATGCTTGAAATATAAACTAAAACAACTAAAAAATGCAAATACATAATTAGTCACACATCTTCTAAAAATATGCCCACGGGCGGCAGTCCCTTATACAGGGACAGTCCCCAACATTTAAAGGACCGTCGGTGTATATTAGGGACCGTCCACAGTGCAATCAGAAATGGGTAAATACTTTTAAATATTGTTTTATGCTTATATTTATGTGATTGCTTATATACTTGTAATTGAGTGACATATATGTTTGTTATGAGTGACATAACCACTATTCATATTTAGTCACACTTGATCGGGAATTTGATACGAAACATTTAGATTTTAATGAGGAACGTATTCACCCCCCTACGTTTCTACACCTTCTATTTATAGGGATAACCTTAGGGTTTCGTACCCTTCCTGGGAGTCTATCCATATTTCTAGGATGGTCCACGTGGTGGACATCCAACGGAGGAGGCAGAAATGACACATGGCGTGCTCCCTTTGGTCTCACTAGATGCATGGCATGATCCATGCACAAATGCAGCACTATCTCTCAACGAATGAGGTAGTGGCACGTGTCTAATGGTTGCAACGGTCCTAGGAAAGGTTCCCATCACTGTCGTTTCCTGGGAGTGTCTAGCAAGCTTGCGAGCCTGGCCTGGGAGTACATTTCCCAAGCGTAATGTGATAATTTATAGCCGTTGTTGGGCTTAGTTAGAGCGTGTGTACCTTAGTGTGTTGGGTTGAATGTCCTATACACTATTATATATGAAAAAAGTTTTTTTTTATGTAAATTATATAAACAAAATTATATTCTATTGTCATTAACATAAATCCTATTCTACATTTAATTATTTGAGTGGATCAAATAGCCAATTAAACAAAATTTGTTACCTTTATTGCTATAAATAATATATGATTTTAACCTATCATTTTAGATAGATTTGAATTTATATCTAAATTGTATATGAGATACTTTCTAACCATGTAAGTGTAAACAAAAACATATACATATCTGACTAACAATAATTTAAGAGTTTTGATATTTAGGCCTAATTAGGAGACCTAATAATAAGCCTAATCTTCTTATTGGTCCATATTTGTTTCCATTTGAAAAGATAACCAACTTCTTATTTTTTTCCTAATCTACCCTTCATGTATAATTTCGTAAATTATAGTAACTAAAATTTTCACCTAAAAATTTCTTAAGTGACTTTATTTTATTTTACAATAAAAGAACACTACTTATAAAGACATGACAAAACACCCCTTTTATGAAAAACAAGTGGCCTTTATCTGCCTATACGAACATGATGTATATATATAGACATTTAGAGGTCCTAAAAACATAATAAATTAAGGATTATGCTCACATAAGTAAAATTACCTTTTGTCACATATAATATTACCTATTTAATCTTGCATTTGGTACAATAAGACACAATATATTTTCTACAAGTAATTTTTGTACAGCAAGACAAATGCATCAACAAATGGAACCAAACTGACTCTTATTGCTTTTAACACACCCACAATATTCCACAAGTATTTAGTCTCAAAGTAAACATTTTATAACAACCAAAGTCAAACATCACATTTCACAACTATTTAGTACCAAAGCTTGAGACAGCAAGATACTTAGTCCCAAATTAAGTGACTCTAAGAAACACCAAATAAAATAGAACATGAACATTTATTGAGCCAATAAGAACTCAAAATGCGCATGGAACACAACAACAACAACAAGCCAAACGGACCAAAGATGACAGAAGCGTAAGTATAAGCTTGATCAAACACATCTTCGATACCCATTTCACACCACATGCCTTCAACCATCTTACTCTTTAATCTAAAATTGATGAAATAAAATATTGTAGGCAAGAAAGGCATATTTTTAAACAGAAAATAAATAGGTTATTATTATACTACGCACCTATTTCTTAGTCATTAAGGTCAAAGTTGTAATTGCAGATAAACGAGTCGCCATCAGGTGAGTTGGTTCCAAGAGAATTTGGAGTGTTTGCCATGTCAACCAAAGTCGAATTAACCTATCATAATGTAATTGATAAAAAAAAGGCTTTCACATGAAAACATCACCACACCTCACTGACTTTAAACACAACATGTATAGACCCAATTTCGATCACTTATTAAATGACACCAAAATTATCTAGAACCCAAACGAATACATGCATAACAGTACATACCGGCAATAAAAAGAGATAAACATATCATTACATACCAGCAATAAAAAGAGGTAGACCAGTGCAACAATAACAATCAGCTATGTAGATGCATTGATTACCTTAGTAATTTTCATATTTGACAAACATGAACCCCTTTGATCTTGTAGAATGTCTTCCTCTATTGCTTCACATTCCTACAATAATTAGATCAATTCATCACACACTAAGTAACTAGAATATATATTAAAGTTTTCAGATATGGATACACATATCAGTACATTTTTGTTCTTCTTGTTCTTTTGCTGCTTTTTCTTTACAATATTTTCTTTTGTGGGAAGTTGTTTTCCTTCATGTTCCTAAAATGATTAGAGCAAGTTATCAGAAACGAAAAATAATAATAATAATTAATAAATAAATAAATAAATAAAAATACCAAAGATATATACACATATCATTACGTTCTTCATCTTCTTCCTTTGTTGCTTATTTATAATCTTTTCTTCTATGGGAATTTTCCTGTTTACTGGTGGGCGACCTTTTCCATGAACTTTCTAGGGTAATAACAACTTTTTGGTAGATTCGGTAGCATATTCACACCCCAATTTGAATCAGCGGTTAACTATTCATATATATACATTCCATTAGATATTCATACTTTTCTTGAGAATTGGCAATATTTACAGCTTCATAGAAGTTACCACACAGTTTATCAAATTGTTTCGCCTGCTCCCCACTCCTAATTTCATCATAACAATTTGTCATATAATAGTGTCGATGTTTAACATCTTTTCTCCAGCGAGACAATATATAACGTGATGGAATTTCTTTAACATCCTTGTCAATCAAGATTTTCATCATGTGCCTACAAATAATTCCTCGAAACTCAAATGAATGACAAGTGCATTTGATATCATAGTTGACCTCATTATACGTCACTGTATATACAACTCTTCTTTTTCCTTGTTTTCCTTGAAAAATGTCGGTCACATGAAATGTGGATAATGCACCATCAATAATGAACAATGAAAAATTGCAACATATACCTTTCAACTCATCTTGAAACAGCTTGAAAATTGCATTCGTATAGGATTTGTGAAATTGTCTTTCAATGATAAACTGAGTTAACAATTTATATGAAGAATTTTGTGAATCAAAATCAGCCTTGTTTTCTTTTTCCATCTTACTTTTCAATATGTCGTCATATTGTTCCACAAATTGTCTCAGTGACGTTTTTGAATTAACACACCCATCAAAAATGCATTCATACTTTCACTTCTTTGGGTCGTAGACATACCTTCCCAAAATATTTCTTTTACATATACGGGCACCCAATGCTTTAGTTCATTAAATAATGAACACAGCCACTCATTTTCTTCCAGACTATAATCTTTAATCATTTTTAACCAACCATCTTCAAAATCTCAACACACCACAGATTCATACAAAAAGGGTTTTTAAAATCTTGTTTATTACTTTATATTCACCATACCCACCTAATTTTTATGGGACTTTTTTCATAATGTGCCAAAGGAAAAGACGATGACGAGCTTCTGGGAATACCTCTCACTGATACTTTCATTGATAGACACTGGTCTATTATTATTGCGCTTGGTAGACGCCCATCTATATATTCTAACCATGACTTAAATAACCATGCATACGTCTTTTTATCCTCTCTCGATAGTAAGCCACATCCAAATCAGATAGATTGTCCATGATGTTTCACTCCAACAAAAGGAGCAAAAGGCATACTATATTCGTTAGTTAAGTAACTGCTGTCAAAAGACACAACATAACCAAGTGACTCGTAACTTGCCCTAGACCTTGCATCTGCCCAAAACACATTTTGTAAATGACCATCATCATCGATATCCTTCGCATAAAAGAAATTTTTGTTTCGCCTTTGCATACGAACAAAATCACGAAGTGATTCAGCATCTATAGTCCCAAGTCTTAGTTGTCTTACTTTTGCAATGTAATTCTACATTCTTGATGTGAGGATTGCGACCACGCAAAAGGTTTTATTTTTCTCAAAGGATCTTGAGAAGCTTGCAATCCTCCATGTAGTGTACCTGGTCATTGTAGTGTAGTATAGGTATGTCCGGGGGATTGATCGTTCTTTAGGGGAATAGGGTCGTTAGGTTGAAGTGTATGACAATTTAAGCCTAAAGGTGGGGGATGCTTCTTTTTGTATGTTTTATATTTTATGAAACAGGTAAATATCTCAGTTTTTATATGAGTGGGCGGAATTAGTTGCTAGTCAACTAACCCAAAAGCTACTTATAATAAGCAGAAATTAAAATAACAAGAAAAGTAAATTTGGTGAACTTCTTATAGTGAGACAAGCGTATTTACTTAGACTTAATTACTCCTGTAACAACCCACTAACTTCCCCTTAGGTTAGAAATGCCTTACTAACTTGACTTAGGCCCTCACTAAGCACACTAGGATTAGAAATACATTACTAACTTAACTTAGGCCCTAACTAAGCACAAACTAGGATTAGAAATGCCTATAGGATTTTCCCGAGCTAAATTTTTGCTTTATTATATCCTTATGACCTAACTAACCTTTAGACAAGCTCACGTATCCACCCATGCCAACCACTACCATGTTTACTTGATGTAAACATCCCGGTATGTCAAGTCAAGGTTACAAACATATTTTCACTAAAAAAAACTATCACTCTAATACACCATACTTGCTAGAAAACCCTAAATGCACCTATGTGTTCCCGGTTAGCTTTAAAACCCTAATTGCTTATCTGAGCTAACATGAAAGTGTTTAAGGCTTAGATATGAGTTACATTAGTTACTTTAGGATATATTAGACTCCCTAGATCATAGTAAAACTCCCTAGAACTTAGGTACAAGTCATATAAGCACAAAACCCTAATTAGGTCATAACTTCCCGAAACTAGGTCTAAACTATCCCAAATCTTTACCATAAGTTATCACCAGTTAGTATAAGCTACTTAAGACATTATATTAGTTACTAAAAATCATTAGGACCCTAAATAAAGCATTAAACCCTAGGCAAAAATTTAAACTCTCACTAAACAAAACTAGGTTAAAACTTGACCTTAACACCTAAACTAAGTTACTTAAACACCTTAAAACTACCAAGAAACCACCCTAGCACCTCCCTAATGGTAAGTTAGCACCCTATCACCTCTAACCACCCAAACAAGTAGGTGGATTACCTACTTGTCACCACCTTGCTCCAAACCCCCCAGCTACTCCATAGCCTCTCCTCATTACCACCTAGACCTGCCACAATACCCCATAGCCTTGCTTACTCCACCTCCCCCCTCGACACATGGCAGCCCTTGCCTTGGTCGCTACTCCTTACACGAGTATAAACACCCCTCCCCTCCCCTCCATTTCACTCTACACCTCTTCTCCTATCTACCTCACATACATTCTGTAGTATTAGACCCATAGAAGTCAAGTAGCAAGGCCTTGATAGTGTCGAGTTGTGGTTTGGGCCGAGAGAAGCCCTAGAAACCCTAGTTGCCTCGTTACACCTTATACGACCTAGGTAAGCCTTGGATATTGATCTAGTAACCTTAGAATAGACCTAGGACTCTTAGAACATGCATTAGAACCTTTAGGATAGCCTTGATCACTTAGTTTTAGAAGTTTTCATTTTGAAACCCTAGATTTAGAAAATTATGTGTTTATGTGTTAAATTGCTCTATTACATGCTATAATCTGAATTAGGTGACTTAGTTAAACATATATTAGCTAAACATAAGCTTAGAAACTTAGTTGCTATGTTAAAATATGAATTACATGCATTTAGGACTAGTTTTGCAAAACTTTACATGCATAAGGGTATATATTGTAAATTCCTGAAACTATAAAGTCTAGGGACTGTTTTTGACATTTCCTAGAAGTTATAAGTGTATGGACTCATTTTTCAAAGTATTAAAACCTTAGGATAGAAATTAAAACAAGTTATAAACTAAAAAGGACTAATATTGCAAATGCTATAAAGTTAAGGGTAAAAAGGGTAAATAATGAAAGTTAGCATAGTTTAGGCACTATTTTTGTCATTTCTCTAAAATATATAAGTATAGCTATTAAATGTGCAAAAGTTAGAAAGTCATATGCTTAATTGTTATAAGTTTATAAGTATAGGGTAGAAAATGTAAATATATAAACTTAAAGGGTAAAAACATATTATTTTCATATAAATATAAAACCTATTTAAGTTAGAAGCATAACACAATACTAGGGAGCTTCATGCGATGAGTACTATGTGGATATTTCGTTTTGACGAGTTTGTTGGGTTTACGAATTAAAGTGCCCTGACTCCTCAAACGATTATTGCATATACTTCTGAGATATGATGGCCCGAACTGTGTTATGTTATAACTAAACCTTAATAACAACATAACTCAATAGTAGGGAGCTTCGTGTGAGGAGTATTAACTTCTGAATTATGATGGCCCGAACGGTATTATGTTGATAACATATTACAATAGTAGGGAGCTTCATTTGAGGAGTCATATACTTCTGGATTACGATGGCCCGAACGGTGTTATGTTATATATAAAAACCTAATAGTGATTAGTTAAGAAAACCTAGACTAAGACTTGACATACACACCTACACTACCCTCAGGATACGTGAGTGAGTTGTCTAAACCCCTACTTTACTTACCTTAAGACCCAGGGGAGTTTTCACAACCTTACTTTTAAATGTTTTACAACCCTGTGAGGGGGATACATGCTTTAAACCGAATACAAGTCTTTTCCCTTGGTTATTGCACGAGTAAACTATCTGCCATCACTACATAATTAAAATTCATGAATATAATCATTTGGGATATTTTACCCACGTGAACGCAAATATAGTTGATAGATCTATTGGAGTTTGACAACTCTCGTTGGTATTAACATCTCACTGGATGGTACCAATAAGTACTATATTTGAACCCACTGAAGGATTAACTTTAGTTATCCTTCCCGTCCCCTCATGGTTTGGTCTGCAGACCCTATGACCCGGACTGTTAACGTGTGGTTCATGAGCTTAGTGCAATATACCTTCTATCACTAAAACCTTTCCACACATAGGATTTAAGCTGAACCCTGTGAAACTTTTATTCATACCTTATCTACTTAAACCTATGACTCTCACTCTGTTGACTTTTAAGCATGTTATCTTAGGTAATTAGGCACTATAGGAACCCTGGCACGGAGAAGTACTGGACATGAGGACGTCCAGAATAGTTATCATTCATCAAGTTTTGTGTCATAAAACGTATCTTAGGGACCTCTCTTTTGGTAAAAGTACATCTTTTACTGTAAAAACTATGATGAATAAATGAATGATAACACCTTTTTCAAAAACGTCTCTTTTCGAGTCGTTTCCTATTATCTTGTATTTGTTTCCATGAGTAATACCACAAACACTTAATCCGCTACGATCAGTGAAAAACGGGAGTGTTACAACTTCCTAGTTATCCTTTATTGTATTGTTGAATGTCACAGTGCAGTTGTTTTAGTTGAAGCATTTTATTCCTTAATACCAGTCGTGGGGGTGTGCTACATTCCCCAACTCTATGAATATCAATTTCACCTACAAACGTAAGTCAATTACGCAATCATAGGATCATAAACCTCAACTCACGCATTAAATACAACGAGAAAAACCTAGTTGTACAATAGGTTACGTTTTCTAAGACGTTCAAGCTAGTTACACAATGGAGCTCAGCCAGTTTTCTTAGCCTAAAGTGAATCAATCAACTAAATAATAGACAACGCAACAATAATCAATAACTAGGTTTCATTAGATCTAAGCAAACACTAATTAACTTAAGCTAGCATGTTAAAAGAAAGAAAAGATAAACAGATAATCAAACAACACATAGACATATTGAATGATTAAAAGAGAACTTAACTTCAATTGAACATGGAAGAAAAGAGGTTATGAAAGCCTTACAAAAGCTGTGAAATTCATCCTAGGGTTTGAGTCTCCAAAGTATCACATTAATGAATGAAAAATCGAAAAGTATATATAGATTTACAAAGTTGATAGTGTCAGGTTATAGATACTGACGTCGTCAGACCGCCGTCAATTTAACTATATCAGAATCTTTCTTGATTATCATTTCATGAACTTTAAAGTTTCCTATAAGTTCATCAAGTGATAACGTCGCCAAGTTCTTTGATTCTTCAATGGCGCTGACCTTTGCTCTTCATTTGGGATGTAGAGCCCTAAGAAACTTCCTAACGTAGTTCTTACTAGAGTAACCTTCATCAAGAGCTTTAAGACTAGTAATAATAGTATTAAATCTAGCAAAAGCATTATCAATAGATTCATCTTCCGGAATGGAAAATTGTTCATATTGTTGAACAAGAAGATCAATCTTGTTCTCTTTGACTTGATTATTACCTTGATAGGTGACTAACAAAGTTTTCCAAATCTCTTTTGCCGTATTACACATAAAAATTCTTTCAAATTCCTTTTTCGGCAAAGCATTGTAAATTATCATTTTAGCCTCATTATTTTTGGCTAGTTTTCTTTTAAGATTGTCACTTTGTTGCTCATAGGGAATAATTTGATCCTTTTTAGTTATAGGATCATTTTCAATAGGTTTAAAGTCACCATCGGTAATAACATGCCAAAGATCAATGTCTTTTGATTTCACATATGTTTCGAATCTTGTTTTCTAATATATAAAACAATCGGTTTCAAAAAGTGGTGGCCTTTGCATAGAGTGCCCTTCTTGATATTTGTCGAAATCCATTGATCGATTCAAGTTTTAAATACAATTTACTTTAAAAACTTTCCTGACGTGGCTCTGGTACCAATTGTGGAAAACTAGAGGCGGGGGGGGGGGGGGGGGGGGGGTTGAATAGTTTTACCAATTTATTTTTCTTTACACTACACTAACTAATATAAGTATTAAATATAAAGAGATGATATGGAAAGATCAAACCAAGACAAAGAGATATATAGTGGTTCAGTCATGAAGCTCTTCTTCGCCCTACTCCACTCCCCGAGTACTAAACTCGAGAGTTCTAAGCACTATGTCAACAAAGTCCCTTCAGGCGGAGAAAACCGTACAATGTTGCTTACGTTATTTTCCGACACTAATCTAAATGTCGAGTACTAATCTTAGCTAGTACCAATCTACCACAATCCACATGATCCTTACTTCTCACACGATCTCCACGATCCTTACACAATCTACACGATCCACACAATCTACTCTTGATCCACTTGATCAACACAATACCACACAAGCTACAAGAGATCCCGATGAGGCGAAAAGTGTACCGCTTTTAAGGGGTCATTTAAGCCCGAATTCGTGATTATTTTATCAAATATTGCCCTAAATCGTTCCTTTTGTCATTTTAGGTACTTTTGGAGAGAAATCTGGAAAAAAATGAAGTATTTTGGACGTTTTTGGAGCATAAAAGTGAAGAAAACGGCAAAGTCTCAATTTTCCTTGTTGGAACAGTACTTGACGACATCAAGCTTTTACACGTGACGGCGTCAAGAGCTACAAAAGAGGTGGATATGGAACTTATAACGTGACGGCCCAGAGAGTTTTCAAGCTTATGGCCTTACGGCGTCACCAAGGCCGTCAGGGTCCAAATACTAATGACGGTCCAGAGTAATTTCCTACATGACGGCGTCACAATTGGATCTAGGCAATACGATTTTATCATGGCGGCGAGTTGATGGCGTCACAAGTTAATACATGACGCCGTCAAAGTGTAAAGTCTATATATAGTTTTCCAATTTTCATTCATTAGTGTGCAACTTTGAGGGAATAAATCCTAGACGAATTTTATCAGCTTTTCAAGGGTTTCAACCCCTTGATTCTTCCATGTTCAATTGAAGATAAGTACTTATCCAAATCATTCAATATGTCTATGTGTTGTGTGATTATATCTTACGCTTGTCTTCTTTTTAACATGCTAGGCTAGATCTTTCTTGTGTTTGCTTAGATGTAGTGAAACCTAGATGTTGATTATGGGTTGATTGTTTGTTTATAATTGTTACGAATGATTGTATTCGATGTTAGGCTTAAGAAAACTGGCAGACTTCCATTGGTAACTTGCTTGAACGTCTTAAGAAACATGATCGGAGGTGTACTACGATTTTTGGTTATATTTAATGCGTAAGAGAATTCTAATGACCCCATGTTAGGAGCTTCTAACGGCTCAACATAAGAGTGAAGTAGGATCTTATAGAGTTAGGAAATATTGTACACGACCCTACGACTAGTATTAAGGAATATGACCCGTCATCCATGCAATTGTAACAAGCTAATTAACCTGTAAAAGACAATTAGGGAGTAATGAAATCTAAGTAAACACAACTTTCCTCATTATTGTTTCCACCACATTAGTATAATGGTTTCATTTTCATTTTTGTTATTTTATTTTGATTGCATCTTTAGATTAATTGGGTTAGTTGGCTAGCAACTAATTCCGCTCACTCCTTCAAAACCTGAGATTTTACTTGCTTTCTATAAAATATAAAAATACAAAAATAATCATCCCTCACCTCTAGACCTAGTTTAGTAGGCTTTCTAATCCTAGCGACACTATTTCTGAGTTGAACGATCAATCCCCCGGTACTTGTCACTATACTATACTACAACGATCAGGTACACTGCCTGGTGGGGGTTGTAAGCTTCTCGAGATCCCTTGAGAGGTAAAACCTGTTGCGAGGGCGCAATTCCCACGTATCAGATCCCCAAGATCTCAACAAGATCACAATGATTAACACACGATAGCTAAGACAAGATTACAACACTTGATGTATATCAAGATACAATCAAGCAAACAACAAGTAATGCAAGTGCACTACACAGAGACTCTAACACTTTGTATCTTCTTGATACTTTTGTGTTCTTCTCTTGACTAGTAGAGGAATGTAGGTGATCTTTGGTTGGATGAAAGAATCACTCTTTAAACAAAAATAACCTAACTAAATGACCAAATAAGAGTTTAGGTGATAAGGGATTTTATCACATAAAGTTGTGTGTGTAAAGGATGCCTAAAATCTGTGGAATGGATGGGTATTTATATGAAGTGAAAAAAATAGCCGTTTGGAGGGGACGGTACCACTAAATTTAGTGGTACCATGCTAGATAAAAACGCTCATCTTTTTGTTTTTAGTGGTGAAGGTTTATTTGGGGAAGTTTGGAGCTGATTTAGGGGGAAAATTAGCTGTTATGAATTTTGAACTTATTTTCCCATTAAAAAATTTCTTTATATTTCAAAAATAATTTGTAAGGTGTATTTTTGAAAAAAAAAGTTTTGTCACATTAAAAATGTGAGGTTTAAAACATAAAATCACTTCTTTGAGCATTTGTCAAGTTGTAAGTTTGTTTGTTCTTACCTAGAGTGATTTATGTAGAAACGGGATATTTTGACTAAAAACTTGTTTCCGTTAATTTTTACGTAAAGTGTTTTCACATTTTGTTATCATTAAAACGTAGAGATATCGATAGATAGAAATAACGTTTTTTAGACATTATTTGCATCAACAAGACACTTAACAATTAATGTGTCAAACTAATCTTACTTTTGTTACCACTTACATAACATCATTAATCGTTATTACACATTCAAGAACATACTTACACTTCACAAACCTTAGCTTACGATTAACCCATCTCTATACCACATTAACACTAATCGTTAGCCACTAAATATAATAAGACAATATGTTAGTCATTAATTCCTTACGGACCATACATCATTGCATGCTATCATCTTTTAATCTCATTCCTTAATCTTCATGTCATTAAACACTCAATCATTAGTATGTCAATTTCATTTTAACTTCTCACGTCGCACTTTAGCACACTCATTATCACTACATTTCACTCTTTAACCGTCAACACTTTACTTATTAGCCCATCTCTAATACCGCTTATCATTCCTACTCATATTCCATTACCGTTACTCTAAAACACATTCATATAATCACAATATAATCACCGGCACCAACCAATGCGCGCGGCCAACTAACCATTTAAACGTTTCAAGTCCTCCATGGACTCAAATCACACAAACATTATAACATTAAAACACATTCATCATTCATCAACTTAGATTTACATCATGTATGACATATTCCTTCTTCTAACTTAAACATTTACCTTCCGCATTTCCTACACTTACATTCAACGCAACTACAAGTGGTTTAAGTCTAGGCAACCTAAAGGAAACATAATTCACTTACGAAGCTCTAATACCAATTTGTTACACCCGGTGCCCGCTTTGACAAAAAATACACAAATTTGAAACTTTTACGCGAAAATGCTTGACTTTACCAAACATTCTATTACTCTTTGACCAACTGTTAAAAATCTGTCACACTTCAAACCTTGAAACTATTTTTAAATGAAACTAGACTCAATTCCCTTCAAAATGGCGGGTGGCGCGACCCGTGACGACTTACGATTTAAAAGATATACTTTTCCAAAAATTGAAAAAATCTGAAAAACCGACCATATGGCCCTATGAAATATTTCATATAGTCGTATGGTCACCTTAGAAACATATCACCCACTGACTCAAGCATACGACCATATGAAATATGGTACCTGCAGAAACTTTTCCTTTACAATACTTTACGCATTTTTTCGAAAACCATACTTCAGATGCTCGACAATTAATGAACTTTCCAGATTTTGTTAATACATTATAAATAACATTTTCATTCAATAACATCACCCAATTGACACTTCAGAATAGTACTTTACAAATAGACGTACATTATACTCATTTTAACCCATTTCACAACAAACGACCTTAAACTCATAAATACCATTCCAAACTTACTCAAAACCATTAACACAACATAATACAACGTTTTCATAAATACTTAACCCGTTTATAACCCAAAATAGGTATATTCATACTTATACCAAACACCCCTTTTACTTTTATCATAAACATTTAAAACACACTTTAGCATACCAAATGACCACCAATTCATTATACCAACTTTGACACACATTTTGACACTCGTTTACCCATTACAAACCATTAAATGACACACCGGGGGGGGGGGGGGGGGTACCATCTTGAATGAGCTCGGTATTCTACCTAGCTCCTACACATACCAACCTTCTATCTTCCGCATTAGCAACCCTTAATCCTTAGCTCAAGCTTACCATTTCCATCACACATAAATCTACAAAACATTGGAAACTTAAACCGTAAGCACAAATGCTTAGTAAGTAAAACGGATATAACTTAACATTATACTTCATTCAACGTATTACACATTATACAACCATTAATCCAAAACAACATTAGACATAATCACATACCTTAACCACGTAAAGCCTTAACTTTCCTTATTCCTCATTCCATTCTTGACTAACACCTAACTAAACTTATACTTACTTTAACATAAACACCTTTACAAGCTAATCATAACCCTAAACACATTAAGCCACATAACACATAACGCATAGAAATTAATATAACTTTACATCATAACCGGTTTACTTACCTTAGCTCCAAGCTAAGTCTATTAAAGACACAAGCATCATCTTCATCATCATCATCATCATCATCATCATCATCATCATCATTCTTACTTCCTAAACCATACCCATAACATCAAGACTCATTAACACAATACATCATAATCAAGGGTTATATAACCCATCAAACATGTTCATCTTCCTTTCTATATCATTATATGATCATACTTTGATCATATAATGAAATCCCACTTAAACCCATTGACCTTAGCCTCATTAACAACAAGATAGAAATACTTACTTGGAATTACCATTGCTAGAACATAACCTTTAACAAGGAACTCATCTCCTTAATCTCTTCATCATCCAAGCTCTATTTCCCTCTCTTTTCTTATCTCTTAAACCGGACCACAAACACCCTTATCTAAATAATATGAGAATGCCTAGAAAATTCTAGGCATTAGATATTTGTGGTGACAAGTTTACCTATTGGCAACTTTAGTCCCTCATGTCCCTTTTCTCATAGATTGGCCACATTAAACTTATAACCTATATAACACATAACAACTTTAGTCCTTAAAGTATATTTCATTTCTATTTGTGCCACATAATATTTCCCATAACCTTATAACACATTCTTTGACCACAAGGTCGACTATCGGGTTTGACTACAATGAAACATTCGTTGACTAACCAATCCCGTTAAGTCCTTAGTCAATTTCATCTAGGGTGGAGCCTATTTGTACCCGGGAAATGGGTGTTACAGTGATGGAGGGTGGTGGCGCTGGTCGTGTGGTGGTAAAGGGTGGTGGTGATGGAGGATAGTGCAGAGACACTATTTACCATAGTTGTCAAAATCGCGATCCTGATAGTAGGATCGTACGATCCTACAAACAAAAAACGATCAGGATCTTAATAAGATCGTAATTCAAGTAGGACCGTATCAGGATCGTAGAATCGCATGTAGGATCGTAGGATCGGATCTTAAGATCATAGGATCGCCTATTTTTTTACTTTTATTTTTATTTTTTGCTATATTAACTTATTATGCATAAGTCCATGTCTTAAAGCCTAATGACTAAGAATTCTTCATGAAAACTATAATTTGATGTTGTTAATTGATTATCTTTTGCAAGATTAATGAGTGTCAAATCATTATAGTTTTATGGACTATTTAGAAATAATTTAGATGTGTCTTTTTGGGTTTATTATGAAAAACGATTTCGTGCTTTGTAACATGTTAAAAGCTTGTTTTTGAAGTAAACCATCTAGATACTTGACACAGTTCATAATTTATTTTATGTTCCATATAAAAGCGTGAATTATATGTTACAAATTTTCAGTAATATTATCAA
Source organism: Artemisia argyi (assembly GCA_030686995.1). Taxonomy (NCBI): domain Eukaryota; kingdom Viridiplantae; phylum Streptophyta; class Magnoliopsida; order Asterales; family Asteraceae; genus Artemisia; species Artemisia argyi. The sequence continues at coordinate 63,363,917 of CM060677.1, forward strand.
AATATTGTAATTTAATTTATTTGATTATGAAGAAAAAGAATATTGTGTTACCTCTATTATAAATTATGTCATTTCATTTTCAGATACAATCCATTTATCTTTTTGTATAATCTATATATTGTAATAAAAAAAGCTCATAGAATCACGTACCAAAAAATTAACACTACATTTTTGCATTAATCTAAGGTCCTGTTTCTTTTCAGCTTAATGTCCTGTTTGTTAACAAATGCTTTTACACAGAGGAAATTTTTATGTTTTTTTTAACTTATTACAAACACTTTTCCTTAATGTGGAAGGACAAAAAAACCCACCCCTTTCCATGGAGGACAATAATAAGACCTCACATGACAAGCCTACCCTCATTATAATTTAATTATTTTTTGTTATCTTCTTCACCACTATGACATTTTTCATTTCTTTCTTCTTCCTTTTATCCAAACAAACACTATCACAACTGCACGTCGCCACCACCGCACCACACAAACCATTACCACCGCACCACCGATCACCACCGCAATAGACAAACCACAACCATCGCACCACCAATCACCACCCCTCAAAGTCTCCACTGTCATCACGTTCAACCACCACTGCCCTCTTATCCCTAAAGCCCGCCGCCACCGCACACTATTGCAGATGTAAGGACCATAACAATCAAATTTTAACAATTTCATATATCTTGTCCTCTGTTACCTTCATGCTGCGGGTGACGTCCCTACTCCATGACATCTTCCTGGCTGTTACTTTTATGTTGAGGAAGATAGATTTGGGTCTTTTAATTGAGATTTGAGTTTTTTAATTGATTAGGGTTTTCTATTAACTGGTATTGTATGTGCAAAAAAAAAAAAAAAAAACAAAATGGAAACATGAACTAAAAAAATAAAATAGATCCAGGTTTTTTGGGAAGAGGGTAAAAAAGTAATTTACTGTTATTAAAAATATTTATTAAGCAAAAAAAGAAAAACTATTTTTCCAAGTTATTCTTATAACAAACAACCCCCTTTTCTTTAAACATGACCTAAATCCAAGTAGGACAAAAAAAAAAAAAAAAAGAATCAGGACCTAAATGTTATCGCGAAAAGCCTATAATAAAAAACATTGAACAAGAAATAGGTGCACGTATGTACTAACTTTGTGCAAGTGAGCATTGCATTATATCTAATATTCTAGTACTTTGGTACTTGAACATATAAAAGTTTCTTTTATCATTTATTTAGATTCGTCTATCATATGTAATATTATATAAAAATATAAAACTACAACCCTTATACAAAAATATATACATTTTCATAAGATCTTACGATCCCGATATGATCCTACGATCACGATCTTGCAAAGCCGAAAACGATCCTACATATGATCCCGATCCTGACAACCTTGCTATTTACAAGTAATTATGACATATAGACGAGGGTATATGAGTCATTTCATATGCCACTAACGAGAAAACTAACGTGCGTTAGCAAAAAGTATCTGTTGGTGGCTGTTTTGAAAAAAACGAAACATTAATGTTGTTTAGTTTACCTATGAAAGAGGAGATTTTTTATTTAGATATACGCCATCGATTTGAAAATTTTACCTCTGAAGAGAAAACCAAGAAGTACACCGCTAGCCGATTTGCTAGCATCTTTTCCGATTTACTCAAATTTTAAATACAAACATCAATAAAAAAAAAGTCGAGTAGAGAAAAGCAAAAGGTAGACGGGTTCGTATTATTTTGAACACAAGACCAGATTTATTTGTTAAAAAAAAACACAAAAGTAGTTGAGTTGACCGTAACACATCCATCCACTAACTAGATTAGATTCAATTCATATACGGAGTAGTAGTACGTCATTAAAATACTTCCCGTCAACAAAACAAAACCCCTAACCGCGTAGACTCCTCCTGCCAAAATATAAAATACCCAACCACCATATCATCTTCTCCTTTTTCTCCGCTCTCATAATATCAAAACCAAATATTTTACATGTTATCAAAGCCATTAAAATGAAACTATACTCAAGAACAAAGCACCAGCATCAAGTACGTCCAAAGCTTGATCGACGTAACGCCATTAAAAACATTGATTACGACGCTTCGACATCGTTTGAGGGTAGTGGTAGTGGTAGAGATAGAACTAGATCACTTGATATACCGTCAGTATATGATAACAGGACTAGTTTTCGTATTGAAGGTACTGAAGGTGAATTTGACGTGATTTGTAGACGGTTAGGTCTTTCTGGACCTGAGGATTTTGCGATTTCTACTGTTGACTGGGAGAATCGCAGGTCTGGTGGGGGTGGGGTAAGAATCGCAGGTCTTTCTGGTGGGGGTAGTTTGCCTGTGAGTATAAAGGATTATGATGGTAAGTTGTCTGTGGATTTTGAAAGAAAAGTTGTTATAAAGGATGATGATGGCGTAAGAATCGGTGAGATTGCGACTAATGGAGATTATAAACGTCATGATGATGACCTTAGCGATGAGGATATGAATCCGAATGATGATGTTAGTGAAATTGATGAGAATGGGGCTAGGAATTTGGAAGAAGATTGTGATGTTGATGAAACGGATAAAACGGAAAGAAATAATGGTGCCAGGGTTTTGGAAGAAGGTGGTGATGTTGAAAGTGATAAAACGGGTGAGAGAGGGATTAAAGGTGTACGGCCATCGTTGTTACTTGCTCCTCCGCCATCTATGTCTCGGGTGATTGTGGATGATTCTGGTTCGAGAGTCTTAGACGGTGATGATGTTGAAAATGATAAAACGGGTGAGAGAGGGATTAAAGGTGTCCGGCCTTCTTTTTTACTTGCTCCTCCGCCATCTATGTCTCGGGTGACTGTGGATGATTCGGCTTCTAATTGGGATTTGATTAGGAGTTTTGCTCCCATGGATAATGAAGATTTGGCATTGGAGAGACGAGATGAGGGGACTAGCTCGTCAAATGAGGGAGTTATTGTTGAGACAAGCGAGATGATCACATCTAGAAGCGATGCAATGGGTGGTGAGGAGGAGGAGGCATCATCTAGTGTGATTACTGCTGAGCTTCAGTATACTATTTCGCCTAATGGAACGTTTAGGGGAAGTTTTAAAAACTGGCAAAAGGGTGATTTTCTTGGAAGCGGGTCGTTTGGGACGGTATATGAAGGTTTTGATGAGTAAGAGAATTTTAAATTTGTGCATTATTATTAGTTACTATAATTTACGCCTTGATAATTTGTAGTAACTTTTGGCTATCACTTTGTCTATATCAAGTACAAAAAATCTTAATCTTAAACTAGTTAGGTTGGACAACGCTCATATAGGTTTGCGGAATTGAACAACATTTGGGTAAAAGAGGGTGGTATCTTTGGAAAATAGTTAACTACTGATATTGTTTTATTTATCTCCAAACAATTATTTGATGTCTAAATTCAGTCACTACAAAAGTCAATATCTTGTCACATTTAAGACGGATCTTTTATGGTTGTGTGGTCAGCCATGTTGGCCTGGTGGAGTGGTGGGTGTCACTTAGCAAGTAGCAACTATATGTTGGTCTTTGATTTTCTGGTCAACCTATCTAGTTGTTGATGATTCGGTTAACCATTCTTATTTGATATTGCGTAAACATTGTTTGAATAGCCATGGTAGATTTCCATCTCCTTTCCCTTTAAGTGCCATATTTTCCCACTCCATTGATCTAGCAAGGATGGTTTGTATTTTAATCAGGTGGCGATGTCCTCTGATCTGTCAACTTTTTTCTTCATAATCTCCTAAGGTTCCTTTGAATATCATAGGGCGTGAAGTTTTTTTTCAACATAAATCTTCCACTTCTACAAAATTATGGCATGAGTTTACTCTGAAACCAATTAAGGAAATGCCCTTAAAGAAAAAACCTCTGTTCATTAAAGTTTTTTTATTTTTATCCTTTGAACTTATTAAGCAAAGGAAACTATTAAGCTCATAACCAAAACAAATGACGTATAAAAAAACACCAAGACTATACAAGCGAAGATAAATAACATTAATTGCAATCTTAGGGAGGTTGTGCAGTGTCCACAATCTAGCCCATATGCCTCTTCTGTGAGCTTTTTATCTAATGAGGATGTCATCTGACCATAATGACTAGTTGAGCTGTTAGAAGTATTTCTTGCATTTTTTACTTGTGGTATCTGTATTTAGAGCACTTTAACTGGATAGTGTTTTTCTCAGTTTATTTTACGCTCTCAAATGATAACAATCACAATATGAGGTGTGTGGCAGTGTGCCAGCATATGTATGCTATTGTATGGATGTATTCTTTTGCAGATCTAATTAACAGTGTCTGTTTTTTTAGTTATTTTGTATATTCAGGTTGTCATCTCTGATATGAGCTTCGCTTTTATTTGCAGATCTGGGTTCTTTTTTGCTGTGAAGGAGGTTTCTTTGCTTGATCAAGGTAGCCAGGGAAAGCAAAGCATAGTTCAACTTGAACAGGTGATTTTTAAATTATCATCATTCTTTAGTTATATGTAGGTTCATATCTTGAATAATCTTTCTATTTGTTTCAGGAAATATCTTTATTAAGTCAATTCCATCATGAGAACATAGTTCGATATCTTGGAACAGATTCGGTATGTCTTCTGTCTCTTAAAAGTATTTCTTTTCCATTGGAGGCCTAGGGGAGGCTTTTGGCTATATATTTCTAGGAAGAGTTTTACTCATTATAAAAATCATTATATATGCTGGAGGGCACTCACAGCAGGAGGTTGCAAGTATAAGAAACAAAACACTTGAAGAGTAGTTAGAAGTGGAAACAATGTACAATATCACAAAGTTCCTGTTTCTATTGAATTTCCGCTTTACTTGTTTCTTTTTGATCAATGAGTATGATTCAAATACAACTTCAAGCTCCAGCTATCAAAGACCTCATAATCAAACCAAAACTTCATAGTAGGTTTTTTACAATTAAATTACAAATGACTCATTAACTTACAATTGGGTCAATTTCGGTTATGTTTTATCTCCTAAACAGTCAAACTGTGTAACACAAATTTCTTTTTCCAACGGAAATAGGTCAAACGGTTCGAAACTCACCCAAAGCTGATTGTTTAATGCATACGACCTTCTAATGGCTTTTTCCTACATTTAAATAGTAGAGTAATACTGTAATACTACAGATTTTGTAATCTTATTAAACACACTGATTATATATATGTAAAACATTTGGCAAAAAGAATTGCAAGGCAACTCGGCCTGACACACATAAAATTATCCATATGGACCCAAACATATGTGACCAGTTACGAAACCTGCCACTTTTGCCACCTCTAATTCTATCTTGAAATACTGTTTCCAGGATGATGGCAAGCTATATATTTTTCTTGAACTTGTAACTAAGGGTTCGCTTGCAAAACTCTACCAAAAGTATGACTTGCGGGATTCCCAAGTCTCGGCATACACGAGACAGATTTTGAGCGGCTTGAATTACCTGCATGAACGAAAGGTTGTTCACAGGTAATCTTTTATTTCATCTGGGTGCGCTATCTTTAAGCTCAATGGATGTATCTTTGACCATTTTCTAATTTGACTTGTTTGTTATGTTCTAGGGATATAAAATGTGCTAATATATTGGTTGACGCAAGTGGATCCGTGAAACTTGCTGATTTCGGGCTGGCAAAGGTAAGTACAACACTAGCAGTTATTTATTGTCATAGTTTATCATCTGTTATTTGTTATCATAGTTTTTTTCTCCATCTGGTTATTTTATAATACAACTGACTATAAATGCATTGATATATCCATAGGCGACAACACTAAATGACATTAAATCTTGCAAAGGGACTCCATATTGGATGGCGCCGGAGGTTAGTTCTATTCTTTTAACTGCAGTTATGTCTTTGGTTGTATTTGTTATCTAGGGGTTTGGTCACATGGTACTTGCATCTTCTGCCCTTCAAATTCTAGGGACCATTCAAATTTAGGGATGTTAGTAAATATCATCTGCTTTCTGGTTTTTGTTCAATTTTTGACATTAATTTTCTTCTGCCCTTTAGGTGGTTAATAATCGAGCAAAAAAGGGTTATGGACTTGCAGCAGATATATGGAGCCTTGGCTGCACTGTCTTGGAGATGTTGACACGTAAAATTCCGTACTATCACCTGGAAGGAGTATGCGTCTCCTCTATCTTTTTATCTTTGATTTTTCCCTTTTAAATCAGTTGTGCCTTTTTAGAAGTAACATGTTATGTTTTTCGGTCAGTTGTGCCTTTTTAGAAGTAACATGTTAAGTTTTCGGATCTGTGGGGTGGGGGGCATTGACCCAACCAGCACTTTCTTTTACATTCTAAATATCTTATGTATGGAATATGGTTACATAATTTTCTCACTATAATAAAAATCTAACTTTTTTAATTATATTGCTCAAATTGACAAATTGTATGTATACTGTATGCAATTTGGGTAACTTTTTACCCATATAACCCATCTTCTCTGTAGCCAAGTTTTCCTGTTACACTGGTTTGACCCATTTGAGATACAAAATAACCCAAACCAACTCAATCACAAGTAAATGGTTAGAAATCGCCACCTCTCCTTTAAGAATTTTACTGTCTCACACGAAGATAGAAACATGAAATGGAATAATCATGTTGAATGTGTCGATCAAATGGTTGTGGGTTTCAGTATCAATTAAGAGAATAGGTCTGTTATAATATGGGTTTACTTTGTAATTTGGTAAATATGTCTTTTTTATGATAATTTAATTGTGTTTGTAATATTTTTTTGCTAGATGCAAGCACTGTTTAGAATTGGCAGGGGCGAGCCTCCTGAAATTCCCAACACATTGTCTGCAGAGGCCCAAGATTTCATACTCAAATGCTTGCAAGTTAATCCAAATGATCGGCCTACAGCTGCTCAACTACTCGAACATCCATTTTTGAAGAGACCATCTATGAACTCGTCTCCACAACATAACATCCTGCAGCCTTAACAGCTTCAGTAATCATCCATGGCAAAGTTATGGGTAAGTTTATATCTGTAAAATTGCTTTAGCTCATTGGTTGCTTCGTTTTTAACCAAGTGAAGTGATAAGAGTTTTAAGTAATGTGAAAAACTGTAGTTAGTATGATGATAAGCATAGAGATGGGAGGATGGTCGGGTTGGGTAACAAGTTAATGGGATTCGGGTCAAAATTGCTAGTGTTTTAAACTTGTCCAATTGGGATGGGTTGGACTTATCCTTCAAGTCAACCCCCTTTTCTCAGTTTTTTCTTAGTATTAATTAATGTATTAAATAAGATATAAAAACTTTATATGTAAAATACATATGATTTTTCTAAAAAAACTTTCATGTTTTCAATTCTTCCAATTTATATTTCAAACAAGGAGATGAGGACATTTGACAAAATCCCAGCATTTCTGTTTTTGTTTATGACATTCATCTCCTTGTTAGGAAGGATACTTTGGACTTTTGGAGGATATAGCATTACTCATTTTTCTAAAGCAATTTTTGAGCTTATAATCATGTGAAAATGCTCTTGTTGACTTTGACCCGTTTGACCCTTTCTGTTATAGCCAAGTAGGTAAATTTTACATATTTGACTCATCGTAAAAATAGTAGAACCAAATCGATCCGTTTTTAAAAAATGGGTTGGAATTGCCACCTCTAGATAAGCATTTTAACCATCTTTATCTATATACTCTGTGATCGATGCAAACCATTAATTATCTATACATTAATCTCTCCTACGGTCCTACCTATTAGCTTAAATGTAGTTTTCCCAGCCTTGCAATTTGATGAAACTAAGACCCTACAGCTTCATGCGTGGAATTTGGAAATCTTTTAGACTATTCAAACTCTTTATGTTGCATGGCAAAAATCGAGTTTATATGATTTGTAGACTAATACAAATTTGTGATATCAACTCACAGGAGTGATTTCTGGTTGGAGCTTGGACCGAAGGGGCAAGTCTTCTGGGCTCAATCTGTGAAAAAGTGTAATGGTAGTCAAGTTAGATATCTTTCTTGTTTTCCTTTTGATGGAAATTCATTTTGGGTTGTGTTTTGATTGGCATTTCATTGTTGTAAGTTGTATCTGTAGAGGTAATTGTTATTTGTTGTAAAGGGTGGCATTAATAGGCATATGTTTGTAGAGGAACATTGTACATACTCTGGACAAGAAATGGGAGAAAATTGATCGATTGATGAACCGGGTTCACATCATACGAGTCCACACATAATTTTGTATATATGGTTTATCTTTTTATTTTGCTCCTTTAGTCTACCTTTGTTTTTTACTCGTTCTATATTTGTCAAACGAGAATTCTATATGTAATCTGTTACAGGTTTTGCAATGGGTACATGTTAATGTATGAACAAATGGAAGGTCTGAGTTTATTAAATTGAAAAATACATTTAGTTAATACTACGTAGTAATTTATAGGTTTTGTTAATGTTCATTAAATGCATTTTTTGATATAAAAGAAAGTTTGTGTTTTAGAAATACAGCAAAACATGTGTCTGTGGCCACATATGCAAATCGCCTAACAAAGTCGACAGACAAATATTCTTATTACCTTATTGTGGCATATAACTATTTTTAGTCATTTGGATTAATGCAAAGTGCTAATCTTCATGTGATTTGTCTTTTCAACAATCACATTGAGGTTATTTGTTTCCAACTATACCGTGTATGAAATAAAAATAAAAGGTTTGTCGATATGAATGAACTAATTATCAGCCTATGCTAATCAGGATGAAATGCAATTATGCAGTGCTTATTTTCTACACCTGTTGTCCGTTAAAATGGACTGGACCTGGTCTTTAATTTAGACTTGACTTCAGAGTCATCAGTTTACTTCATTCAATATAAAGTAGCCAAGATTATGTTGGGTGACTAAGTCAGGGTTTATTTGTGGAGGGAAATGATGCCATCAAGAATTGATCTTATTATTCAATCATCTGGTTCGGATATGCCTCATAATGACGATGACGGCTCATTTAATGCAGCAACTGATCAATCGTTCAGGACCAATTTTACAAACTGGCAGAAGGGTGATCTTCTGGAACTGGTTCATTAGGTTCTGTATATGAAGGTTTTAACGAGTAAGTGGCGTTTAATTATTACCTAAAATGTATACAACGATTACCATGATCATCATCTATAAGTTACTAATGATTTGTACACTAAATATCTTGTAAGCCTTAAGCCACAACCTTATTTTGTATGATTAAGTGATGGAGATCAATATATACTGTCATCCTGATATTTTTGATTGGATATTTACTCTGAAATAAAGATGACTAAATCTATATTGGACTTGACCTATACTTATTACTAGTTCTAATATGTCCTTTTGTTATAATATAACCTTCATTTCAACTAAGGCTAACTGAAGACCTGCTCCCGCACTTTGAACAGCGCACACAAGGCTTATGGAGTATTCACCCCAATCAATTTCCATTCAGAAATATGCAAAAATTTAAGCTGGTAAAAAAGGGTAAGATATGCAGAAAATCTTCAGTTAACTTGTTCTTGTGTAGGAGTCTGATCTAAATACAACTTTAACTCCAGCTATTTAGGACTTCCTGACCAAACCAAAATTTTGCATTCATCTTTTTCATCCTGTAAGTACATTATATCTAGAGGTGGATACTTCGACCCGTTAACAACTGAGTCAATTTGGGTCATATTTTATCTCCAATGGTCGAATGGGCCAAATAAAAACTTAGTTGAAAAGGAAAAGGTAAAACGGACCGAAGGTCGCTAATGTTTACTCTATAATACATAAATCACGTTTTGTGATCTTTAAAAATACTTTGGTTTACTGGTTATGTATTAAGAAAATGGGCAAAAAGGGTTCCAGGCACTTCCCATTTTGCCACTTCTACTTCCCTCTTAAAATAACCGGAATGAATGAGGCAACTCAAAATTACTTCAAATACAGATATAGAAACCCAGCTCCTTGTCACACAGTCTTTACAAGACGCTGAAGTGTTTATTATGTGTATGTCACCTCACAACAATTCATAACTGATGGCTTCATCAACTTTGCGGTTAGAGGAGATGACAGTCTCGATTATATCTTCCGTGAAGCTGACTTTCATAATCTCCATCCTCAAGACATTCAAGACATGTACCTATCTAACAGCTATTTGTACAACGATGGGAATGAAGACGACATTCGAGATTCTCTAAGAATCAGGTCACAATTAGCATTGGTACATATTGGGACTTTCAGATGGGAGTTGAAAGCTTACAAAAGAAGATCAACCTCACTCACCCAATGATCACACTTCCGGTATCGATGAATATGAACCATGGACTTGCATCGAGAATCCATTATTCGAGCTTGGGGTAGTGTACGAAAATGCATCGGGAATCAAGAGTGTTAATACAATATCGCCTAAAAACGTTATTTATATTTTACGATCTTTGCTAAGTTTTGTTAACGACAAAGTGTAAACTTTATTTTTTAGTAAAACATACTTTTAGTTTCAAGACTTGCATAATTAGACATTTGCTACATTTACATTTCATATAAAACACAACACTTTTTATATTTCTTAAAATAGAAAAATGTTAACATCACATCATACATTTATGGTAACTTTGTGTGTTTGACTTACCATAAACTCTTACACATTTTTGGAAGCATTCTCCTTTGATTTCAATGTGTGTTTGACTAGAATTTAGTTGATGTAACTTTGGTTGGTTTGGAAAGATTTATTGCAAAACCTTCTGTCAGCCTGGCGGAACCCTGGAGGTACACGGGCGGAACCCATCTGAGGGTTCCGCCGTATCTGCCAGACCTGTTGAAGGTTTTGCTATAAATACCAAGCCATTTGTTTGAATTTTGGCTTTGTCACTTCTCATTATATTTCACACACATACATTCATTCATATCATTCATCTAACCCCTTAACATTTCATTTTGATGTGAAGTTTCTTTTGTAGCAAAGAAGTTCACAAGTTCATATAAAGTTACAAGTATTCAACACAACGTTGCAAGACTTGTTAGCTTAGCATCGTGTAGACTTTGTGTGGTTTACACTTCATTTGATTGTGTGTTTTCGGTTGTGATCGGTTAGTATTTTAGGCCTTAAAATACATAGTGTGACGGGAGTTGTTGTACCCTTGTAAAAGAAATAACGGGAGTGGTTGTACCCTTGTAAAAGAACTCGACATCTAGCTTAGTGTCGGTAATCGTGTAAGCGACGTGTAAGGTTTTCTCCGCTGGTGAAAGGAGCTTGTTGACTAGTGAAAGAAACTCTCGAGTTGGATACTCGGGGCGTGGACGTAGGGCAAGGAAAAAGAGTCCTTGTAGCCGAACCACGATAAATACTCGTGTTGTGGTTTGATCGTTTCTTTCTTTATACTTGCATGTTATATATATTGTCTTTGTGTTCATATCTTTGATTAAATGGAAAGTTTCAAAAGATAATTAAACGAAAAACCGGTAAAACTATTCAACCCCCCTTCTAGTTTTCCACAGTTGGCATCAAGAGCTACGTTACTCAAGCTTTTAAAATATATTGTGTTTTAAAACTTGAAACGATCCATGGATTTTGAAAATTACAAAGAAGGGCAATCTATGCAAAGACCACCACCTTTTGAAGCAAATGGTTTTATATATTGGAAAACCCGATTTGAAACTTACGTGAAATCTAAAGATATAGATTTATGGTATATAATCATTGATGGTGATAATATAGTTACGAATAGTAAAGATGAAGATCAAAAGAAATTAATTGCTAAAAATAATGAAGCTAAAATGATGCTTTACAATGCTTTGCCTAAGAAAGAATATGAAAGCGTCTTTATGTGTAAAACCGCCAAAGAAATTTGGCAATCTTTAATAGTCACTCATCAAGGAAACTCACAAGTTAAGGATAACAAAATTGATCTTCTTGTTCAACAATATGAACAATTTGCTATTCCCGAAGATGAGACTATTGATAGTGCATTTGCTAGGTTTAACACTATTATTACTTCACTTAAAGCACTTGATGAATCTTTTTGTAGAAAGAATTTTGTCAGGAAATTCCTTAGAGCACTCCATCCGAAGTGGAGAGCAAAAGTGACGGCAATTGAAGAATCCAAGGATCTTTTAAGCATGTCACTTGACGAGCTTATTGGAAACTTCAAAGTTCATGAAATGGTAATGGAAAAAAATTCGGAAATAGTTAAAGGCAAGAAAGAAAAGGTTAAGTCCATTGCCTTGAAAGATAGAGTCCAATCAAGTAATGATGAAGAATCTAGTTCGGAAAGTGATGATGAATGCCATGACCGTTAGAGACTTCAAGAAGTTCTTTCGTAGACGAGGGAAGTTTGTAAGGCAACCTAAAGATGACAAGAAAACCTTCCGAAAAGATCGTGATGATAGGAAAGGAAAGGTTGAAAGGAAATGCTTTAGGTGTGGAGACACAAGTCATCTCATAGGAGAATGTCCAAAACCACCCAAAAGCAAGTCTCAACAAGCTTTTGTGGGTGGTGCTTGGAGTGACTATGAAGAAGATGACGATGAGCCGAAGAATAATGAAATTGCTCTCATGGCTCACGACTCAAATGAGGTGTGCCTCAAAGTATATTTGGAACCGGATGAATGGATTAAAGATAGCGGTTGTTCAAGGCACATGACGGGTAACAAAAGCCTCTTCTCCACTTATCACAAATGTGATGGAGGTAACGTTACGTTTGGTAGTAAAGCTAAGAGCAAAATTATCGGAAAAGGTACAATCTCTCATGACTCTCTTTTTATAGATGATGTAGCTCATGTTGATAACTTAGGTTTTAATCTCCTTAGTATTAGTCAACTTTGCCGTAATAAGTATAATGTCCTTTTTAGTGAAAATGGAAGTAAAATACTTAAAGATGGCATAACCATAGCCAAGGGTGTCCTTAAGAACAACGTGTATGTCATAAAGATGGATCAAACATCTAGAGACAAACTTTGTCTTACTACATTAGATGAATCTTCAACTTTATGGCATAGACGTTTAGGACACGCTAACATGAGACTTATACAAAACCTCTCCTCCAAAGACCTAGTTCGAAACCTACCTAAGTTGAAATATGACCAACACTTTTGTGACGCTTGCAAAGTCGGTAAATCGAGTCTTAATTAGACAATTTTTGAATAAAACTCCTTATGAACTATATAAAGGTAAAAAGCCTACATTAGGATACTTTAGAGTGTTTGGGAGTAAATGCTTTATTCTTAACACCAAGGACTATCTCACCAAATTTGACTCAAAGTCTTATGAAGGTGTATTTCTTGGATATTCACAAAATAGTAAAGCTTACATTGTTTTAAACAAAGAAACCTTAAGAGTCGAGGAATCGTTGAACGTAACATTCGACGAGAGTCCACCTCCCTCTAAGACATCACCTTTGGTAGATGATGACTTAGTTAAAAGTCAAGCTATTGAAAACCAAGTGATCTTAGAAAATGACAAGGAAGATGAACCATTAAGCAAAGAAATTGGTAATGTTAAACAATCCAAAAGTCATCCATTAGATAATGTCATAGGAAAAATTAATGAGAGAACACTAAGATCTAAAGCCCAAAATGAAAGTAACGACTTTTGTTTCGTGTCAACCATAGAACTGAAAAACATTAACGAAGCCATAAATGATGAGTCTTGGGTAATAGCCATGCAAGAAGAGTTAAACCAATTTGTTAGGAATGATGTATGGACATTAGTTCCTCAACCAAGGAGTCAAACAATAATTGGAACAAAATGGGTTTTTCGTAATAAAATGGATGAAAATGGAATTGTGTCTAGAAACAAAGCTAGGCTAGTAGCACAAGGATATAATCAACAAGAAGGCATTGACTACGATGAAACTTTTGCTCCGGTTTCTAGGCTCGAGTCAATTAGAATCTTACTTGCATATGCATGTGCACACAATTTTAAACTCTTTCAAATGGACGTCAAAAGTGCATTCTTAAACGGGGTTATAAATGAAGAAGTGTATGTTGCTCAACCACCGGGCTTCATCAATTTTGAAAAACCTAATCATGTTTACAAACTTAAAAAGGCTCTTTACGGACTTAAGCAAGCTCCAAAAGCATGGTATGATCGACTTAAAACCTTCCTAGTTGACCATAGGTATACCATGGGCTTAGTCGATAATACTCTCTTCACTAAGAAGAAAGGTTCACATATTATCATAGTTCAAATCTATGTTGATGACATTATATTTGGATCAACTTGTCAAGAATTATGCGACGATTTCTCAAAAATCATGCATGACGAGTTTGAAATGAGTATGATGGGAGAACCCAACTTTTTCCTAGGACTCCAAATTAAACAACTAGAAGATGGTATCTTCTTTATCCAATCCAAATACATTAAGGACATGCTTAAGAAATTTGGTCTAGAAGATTCAAAACCAATCAAAACGCCCATGTCCACGGAAACAAAACTCACCAAGGATGAGGAAAGTGAATCCGTAGATAGCACTAAATATAGAGGTATGATTGGAAGTCTACTTTACCTAACGGCTAGTAGACCCGACATTATGTTTAGTGTTTGTCTATGTGCTCGTTTTCAAGAAGATCCTAAGACAACTCATCTCGAAGCTGTTAAAAGGATTTTTAGATATATTAAGGGCACTACACATTTAGGTTTATGGTATCCCAAAGGAACGGGAATAGACACCATAGTGTATGCCGACTCGGATCATGCCGGTGACTATGTTGATAGAAAAAGCACAAGTGGTACTTGTACTTTTGTTGGACATTGTCTCACCTCATGGTTCTCTAAGAAGCAAACGACTCTCGTTATCTCAACAACGGAAGCCGAATACGTTTCGGCCGGAAAGGCATGTCAACAAGCTCTTTGGATGAAGCAAGCTCTTGTCGACTACGGAATTCAACTTAATGACATCACCATTCTTTGTGACAACAAAGGAGCCATTGATCTTAGCAAAAATCCAGTTCAACATGCTTGTACCAAACATATTGAAATCCGTCATCATTTCCTTCGTGATAACGTTCAAAAAGGAAACATCTCAATTGAGAAAGTTTCTTCCGAAGACAACATAGCCGACATTCTCACAAAACCTCTTAAACGAGAACCTTTTAACCTTCTTAAGCTAGGCTTAGGACTCATGGAACCTACATTTTAGTTCTTGACATTAGACAAAAATCACAAAAATCAAAACAAATCAATAAGACTTTTTCTCTGCAGAGTCGGCGAAACCCTCAGCCATAACGGGCGGAACCCTCTTTTTGGTTCCGCCGTATCCGCCGACCTGCAGAACTTTTCCCTTAGTTTATATTAAACAAAACACCCATTATCTCATACCACCACTTCCAAACTGTTGGGTCACTGAATTCCCTAATCTTCTTCTAACAAGGATTTGAACGTAAAATAACCTAAGTATAAACAAGTCGCTGAGTGAAAAGTAACTCAGTGAGTCATCTTCAGGATGCCTAGACCGAGCCTAAAAAGAAAGGTTCTCCATTCAGTGAGGCGGAACTCAGTGAAGTGTGATCTAAGCTAAGAAGAAGGTGATGGGTTCAGTGAGGATGACAATAACTCACTGAACCCCATGATTCCTCAACAACTTCATGGTACTGAAGACTGATGACTAGAAGACTGAAGTTTTGGTGGGACTGGGCGGGAAAGTTTGATCTGTTTCACTAAAGTGCTTTATCACTTTAAGGTCAAACTTTCCTCAAATGGTTAAAACCAGGCTGTCATCAGAAAGTGCCTTTTGGACTTAACCCAAAGAAGTTTCCCTTGCCAGAGAATAAAATCTATCAAGATTTTATTGAGGAACACTTAGGTCCATTGTATAATAGGGTTGTTCACATTTGTGTATAAATAGGTAGCATAAGAGAGGAGTAAAAGTTGACAAGTTTGTGCAATTAATGCAAAGCATTCACAAACCACTTTTACTCCTCCAAAGAACAACACAACCCCTGAGATAGCTCAGTGGGTCCTGAAAGTTGTCACTCAACATAGATTGTGTTTAGTGAGGAGTCTATACCATACTTGTCGTTTTCAATCCTAAGTATTATTCCGCAAACACTTGGGTACGATTCTTTTTTATTAACTTCTAATAAAGAATTAAACGTTGGAAAATATTGTCTCTTATATTTACGTTACTTTATTGTTAATCATTTTATACATCTTTGTTTAAAGTCATACAACTTGGTTACTTTAGCTTTGTAGTTACTGTTAACCAAGTAAAAGGGACCAACAAGTGGTATCAGAGCCTCTGATTTGTAAAACTTAAACCTGTTTTCAAAACTTAAGAGTGCTCAAGTTTTTAAAATCAAGATCCCACTATGACTGACATAGATGTTCCCCAACTTGTCGACAAAAAGGGTGGAAGTTATTCAGCAACTGCCCCTCGACTAGAAGTTGGCAAATTTAATAAGTGGAAAAAGCGAATGCTTTGCTACTTAACTGGGATGGAACCATATTACATTAAGTTGATTAATGATGGTCCATATGTCCCAACAACTGCCCAAGGTTTAATTAAACCTGAAGCTCAGTGGACCCCAGATGAAAGGAGGGTGGTCAATCAAGACCAGCGCCTGAAAAACATCATTATATCATGCCTCCCTGATGATATAATGGAATCAGTGATCAATTGTCCCACTGCCCAACAGACATGGACTGACCTGGTTCATAGCTATGAAGGGCCTTCTGATACCAAAGAGAATAGAATCATGGACCTGAAGCTTGAATTCAATACCTTCAGGGCCAAGGATTCTGAAAGTCTCTCTGAGACTTATACTCGGTATAAGACCCTCCTGAATGAGCTGACCAATGATGGTGTTATACTGTCAACACATGAGATCAATGTTGGTTTTGTCAACAGTCTCCCTGAGAAGAAGTTAAACTTCTCTCAGGGATTGAGAAATGCAAACCACATTCAGAACCTTGAGCTCGCTGCCATCTATGGGAAGTTTGTCTATGAAGACAATCTTATCACCAGGAGATACCCTGGTAAAGCTCAGGAGACCAAAAAGGCCTTGACAATTTCACCCATATCAACTGCTTTCTATTCAAAAGGTGTTGTGCAGGATTTTCAGGATGGATCTGATGATGAGGTTGACCAAAGAACCAGTGAGGAGTACCTAAATGATCTTCAAATTGAATTTCATGAAAGAGCACTCCTTGCTAATTCAAAAAGGTTTTTTAAGAAAAACAAATTTCCTTCAAAAGCAAATGACAACACTGAATGCTTTAAATGTGGCAAAATGGGCCATTTTGCTAAAGATTGTTTTTCAAAAACAACCTCAGAACCATCCTTCAAATTTTCAGGAAATAACTCTTTTTCAGGCCCCAGCAAATTTCAACCAAAAATGCTTCAGTCTAGTCAAAGATTTGAAAAAGTCCCTCAAATTGACTTTGAAGCCAAGTACAGAAAGGCAAAAGCTAAACTTGCCCTTCTTGAATCATCCTCAACAGTCTCTCAGCCTCCTCAGGCTCCAAAGCCTTCTCAAGCCAAGAACAAAGGGCTTGTTGCTGAAACATATGACTGGGATGAGGTTGAAGTGTCCTCTGATGATGACGAAGTTCACATCAGTGCCCTGATGGCCCTATCAGATGACAACAAGCTTGCTGTGGGGAAGAGTCATGCAAGAAATGGTGAATGGGTCAACATCACTATGAGGAAGGTAAATCTTTTACTTTCTATGGATGATGATGATGATTGGAAATCTTACTTAGATTATATTAATGTTGATCTTAAGTATGTTGAAGAGCAAAGACTTAACCTGTTTTCAAAATTTAACAAACTGAGTTTTGAATTAAATCATAGTAGAGATGAACTACTTGCTTTAAAACAAGCCAAGCTTGAAAGTGTTACACTTCAAATTCAAAACTCTGAACTAGTAAAACAAAATCAAGCTCTTCAGGAAGAACTTAAGAAAGAAAAGGAAACTATTTGGAAATGGACTCAGAAAAACCCCAAACTTTATGAAAAACTGAGTCTCTCACCCAGCTCCAAAAAGACTGGTTTGGGTGATGATCAACTCACTGAAGTTTCTGGGGAAAGCAGCCATTCAACAACTTTTCTGTCAACTAACATACTCTCTAGCAAAGAACTTGCTCCTAAACCCAATGATTGGATTGAAAGAAACAATCCTGATAGTAAAATGCCAAATTTTAATACTGGAAGAATCCTGGAGCCTGAAAGTCAGGCTATCGAGGAGCTGCTAGGAGTCACTGATGAACTTAGTCCTACTGAGTCCATCACTGAGTCTAAGTCTGATTCACCACTCCCTCCACTGAAACAACTTCAGGGAGCAAAACCCAATTCTGACCTTGCACCATTAGTCTATCAACAACATTCTCCAAAAGAGAAATCAGGGTTAGGAAGGACTATTCTGAAAAGACCGACTTCTGCACCCACTGAACACCAAAAACCTTCAGTACCCACTGAAGTGAAACATGAAAGCACTGACTCAAAGGTTGATCAGCTTGCTGAACTTGTCAGGATGCTGAGTGAGAAAATTGAGTCTACTGAGAAAAACTCTGACTCAAAATCAACAAAGCCCTCAGTATCCTCAGGTTCTTCCAAACCAAAAACCACACCCAGACCCTCAGGGAGATGTGAGCTGTGCAATTATCCAAATCACAGCACTGATAAATGCTACAGGGACCTGTTTTGTATGATATGCAAACAAGAGGACCACAGAACTTGTGATCACATTTCCCACACTGCTTCTTTAAAAGCAAGAGGTCTATACAAAAACCAAGGCTATCAGTATGCCACACCTTCCAAACAAAGACTGAAGGCCAAGCCTTTCTCACCATGTCCTCACTGTGGTTTCAATGATCATCTTCCTGATGATTGTATGATGAAAGATTGTTGTGACATCTGTGGAGATCCCTCCCATGAAACCAGGGGACATGACAAAGTGATTCAGTCCAGAAGGAAAAACCAAACCAACACTTCTTAGTCACCTGAGGCATCAACCTCCACAAAATGTAAAACATGTGGAAGCTCAGGTCACACAACTTCAGACCATGATTCACTAACTGAGTTCAAAAAGTCCCTGAGGACTAAGCCCACTAGAAAGTGGGTCAACAAGAAAAACTAACCCAGTTTACTGTTTGTGCAGAAACACATCAAGGATCCTACTTGGCATCTAGACAGTGGATGCTCCAGAAGTATGACTGGTGTGAAAAGTTTTCTGCACAAATATGTGGAAGAACCAGGACCCAAAGTAGTATTTGGTGATAACTCATCAGCTCCCACTGAAGGTTATGGTTCAGTAAACTGCAATGGTATAGTTTTTACAAGAATAGCTTATGTTAATGGTCTCAAGTACAACCTGATAAGTGTTTCCCAACTATGTGATGCCAAATACATAGTTCAGTTTGATGACAAGAGAGGGACCATCTTTAATGCCAATAAGGAAGTTGTGTTGATTGCCCCTAGAAGGGATGATGTATATGTCCTTGACATGTCATCCCTGACTCAGAATGGGACTTGTCTATTCTCAAAGGCAAGTGATACAATCAACTGGCTATGGCATAGGAGACTCTCTCATCTCAACTTCAAGAGCATCAACAACCTGGCCAAACAGAACAAAGTTCTGGGCCTTCCATCCCTGGTGTATACCAAAGACAAGCCTTGTTCTGCTTGTGAAAAAGGAAAACACCACAGGGCATCATTCAAAACCAAACAAACCTTTTCCATCAAAAGCTGCCTACATCTTCTTCATATGGACCTTTTTGGACCTGTCAGTCCAATGTCCATTCACCATGAGAAGTATACTCTGGTCATTGTGGATGAATACTCAAGATATACTTGGGTTTACTTCCTGACCAAGAAGAGTCAGGCAGCTGATACCATCATGTCATTTTTCAGGAACATTGAAAATCAAAATGATGTCAAAGTTAAACAGATCAGGACTGACAATGGCACTGAATTCAAAAACCAAGACCTTGAGTGTTTTTGTGATGAGAAAGGAATTTCTCAAAATTTCACTTCTCCCTATACTCCTGAACAAAATGGAGTAGCTGAAAGGAGAAATAGAACACTCATTGAGGCAGCAAGAACAATGTTAAATGGCTCAGTTCTCTCAAAACATTTTTGGACTGAGGCAGTTAAAACAGCCTGCTGATGAGTGCTCAAACACTCATCATTTTTTATCAAATCTGAACTGCAAAACATACAAAAACACTCAAAAATGCATCAAAATACTAAAAATATTTCAAAATTGTGTTTTATATGTTTTAGATGCAAAATGAGCAAAAACAAACGAAAAACGTACAAAGTTTGCAAAATTGGCAGTTTCAGTCCCCCGACTTTCATAAAATTACAAAACTAGTCCCTGGATATTCAAAATATAGAAAATTATCACCAAAGGTCCTTTTGAAATCATAAGTTGTCATATTTAGTCCTTTGGTGAAAAATTGGAAAGTTTTGGAAATTTACAAGATTAGTCCCTGGAGTTTCAGATTTTGGCAGATTTAGTCCCTGGTGGGATATTTTTGAGAAGAAAATCATTTTTTGTCCTTGGAAAATCAAAATTTGTTACTTTTAATCCTTGGATGAAAATTTTGTGGAAATTACATGTTTGGTCCCTGTATTTTGCAACTTTACAGTTTTGGTCCCCGGATGTGTGAAAATGGAAAAAATTAATTCATGGTCCATATATTATTGTAAGTTATCAATTTTGGTACTTATAATAAAGTTTTGAAAGTTGCAAATCAGTCCCTATATTTTTCAGCATATTACATCTTTGGTCCTTGTAGTATTACTAATAACCAATTGGACCCTTTTGTTAATTTTATCCAAATCCAAAACCAAACCAGGCCTGATCCAGTACAACCCCCCAAGCCCACCAAAAATCCGGCCCACCCAACCTAAAATAATAACCCCCTCGTTGACCCCAGTCAAACCCCAAACCCCGATTACTGTTCATCTTCACCCTCAACCTCTCCCTAATTACCTGGCTTATGTCTCCCCCTCCTCCCAATCTCCTCAACCTCCTCACCAACTATCATAAATGCTTACACCAACCTCACCTTCCCCCCTCCTCATTAAATGTACCCACCAGATACACTCAACCTGTCAAACTTGTTTTCCCGCCAAAACTTAATCAGACGGCCAGGATCAATAGAAGCTAATCTAATGGTCCAATAGATGTGGGAAAAGTCAAGGAACTCTCCAGGAGCTATATAAGTCAAAGAAAAGAAAAAGGAGGGCAGTAGTTAGCTAGAATAGGTTTTAGTGTAGTATAGTAATGTCGTTTTTTTATGTAATTTCCATTTTTATGTTATGAATTTTAGTTTTACATTGTAATCTCAAGTTTTTAAGGTACTTTAAAGTTATTTCAATCTTTAACTTCAGACATTTTTGCTTAACCTCAGTTTTTAGCTCAAATTCACTCAAATCTCATAGTTGCTTTAGAGGTGTTAGAAAGTGTTGTTTGTTGCTCCATTAAGTCTAAATAGGTTAACTTTAACCTTTCTTAAACTCATTAATCAGTAAAAAGGGTTTTAGTATAAATACTTAAAAATCCTCAAAAATAGCTAATAAATAGAAAATAAGTGTGGAAGAAGAATGGTGAAAAAGAACTGAACCAGGGTGGAATTTGGAATGATATGGGTTAGTTACCTCATGGGAGGCCTTAAGATATAACTTTGGATTCTGTGTTCCTTGGACTCCCATCTTGAAGATTTGTAAGACTTTTTCTCCTAATTCTTGCAGTCTACTGTATATTGCTTTTTAATTATTGTTTCTGCTTATTTGTGTTTACCTAGGACTAGTGTAAGCTTATCTTTTCAGTTTCATAGCCTAATTTTATCTGTTTCCTTCAAAATTCTGTCAATACAGTCCATAAGGGGTGTTTGGTTATAGCTTCATTGCTACTCTTTTGTTGTTGTTGAGTTGTTGTTTTGTTTTAGACAACCTGTAGTAGGTCTTATTAGGTCTTTTGAGTCATAAACCTGGTACCTTATTAGCCCAGAAGTCAAAATCACCCTCTTTGGCCCTTATCTGTCAACTGTTGGGTCAGTTGAGTCCAAAAGCCACTCATTTTGATTAGGAAATTGTTTTTAAAGCTTAATGTACTCTTATTATAACTTAATAAAGCAATCTAAATCAGTTAGATCAAATCAAAGTTGAGCAAAGTCAACTTTCCTAGTTTCTTCAAAAGTCAAAATGTTCATGTTCTAATTTTTTCCAAATATTGAAAGATTTTTAGTGAATTTTGTGTTTGGATTGGTGATGTGAGATTTGTTCCTAGTTGTAGTATCCCAGCTCATGTTTGTTATCCCACATTTGTTTCATTTTTAAGAATTTTGTATTGGGCCCCACTCATCACCAAAATAGGCTGCAGGGTGAGTATGTCCCCTGCTGCACAGACTCCAGTCCACCACCACCACTTTGGTGGTGGTTTCTGATCACCCCAGTGGGCCCCACTACTCCCAACTTGTCTCTTTCAATTCCCCTCCTGGTGGGGATCAACTTTTGACCATAGCTTTGGCCTTGGACCCCCTGGGTCCCACCTGAATCAGGGTCTCAAAGTTGTCCCATTTCTGAGCAGTTAGGAAATTCTTGGATTGCTTATTTTGTGCTTATTGCTTATTGTGTGGTCCACCTTTGCTTTTTCTGGCTTATACTTGTCTAATACACTCACTTGAACAAGATTTACCCAGAGTGGGTCCCACTTGAGCTAGTTTTAGCTTATTTTGCATATTGGTCAACAATAGTCAACTGTCTTGACTTTTAGCTTATTCTGTGCTTATTTTTAGCTTCTAAAAAGTTTGTTTTTACAAAAGTTATTCATTTTTAGTTGTAAAATAAGTTTCCAAAAGAAAATCCAAGAAAAACAAATTTATTTATATGTGATAGTTTCTATTTAATTTTATTTAAATTTTAATTTTCATTTTTATATTTTCATTAAGTACTTAGCTTTTTTATATTTTTCTTAATTTCCTCTTAAGTTAAAGTAGTTATAATAATTTTTTCAGATTTTTATCTTTTCATTTAGTATTTATTAGAATTAATCTTAGGTTTATTAATTATTAATTAATAATTAGTTTAAAATAGCATAATTAGTTTTTATTAAGTAAAACTTAGTTTTTATAATTTTTATAGCTTTTATATGTTGTAAAGTAATTTTAGAAATTTTCTTATAATTTTTACTGTTCATTTAGTATTTTTCTTAATTTAAAATAGTTTATTTAGTTAATTAGTAATTAATTAGTTATTAATTAATAGAAAATTCACAAAAAGACAAAAATACTTAATTTTATTTTTAAAACTTGTTTTTAGTTATTTTATAGTTTTAAAAATTCTATTTTCACCTTTTTTAGTATTTAAATAATATTGTAGTGTATTTTAGTTATTTAAGTATTAATAATAAGTATTAAATAGTTTTTAATTAATATTAAATAATTAAATAGTGTAAAAAGTAATTTTAATTTTCTAAAAAGTTTCTTTTATTACTAGGATTGTAAAAATGTGATTTTCACTTTTGTAAGTATTTTATTTTACCAAAACTCGCGTTTTATTTCGTACGTTTACGTTTTATTTAAATGTGAACGTACACGTTTTAAGTTTTAAACGTTTCTGGGTTTTTAAACTTTCCCGTCTTGTTTAAATAGCTTGTTTAAGCTATTTCATTGTAGATTCCTTAGTTCAATCACACACAAACCTTTTTCTCATCCAAATTCACCCGATCACATAACCGTTTGATTACAATTCACACCTCGTCGGGACATAACGACCCGGGGAAACCTTATACTTCCGCGGAGCATTGATCTAGGCTATTTGACTTTGTTGACCATTCCTTGGTTAAATTAAGTTAGGTGGTTCAGGCTCAATGTAAAACCCAGATTTTTTGAACACGTAAAATACCTAAAATACCCTTCAATTTTGAACTTTTGAAGAACGTATATTAACGTTTAACATAAAGTATTTATATGCTAATACTTGAACGTACGTGACATTTGGAACCTATGATCCGTGGCTAAATAAACTAGCCACTATTAGACTTAGTTCCGTTTTTTTTCTGTTGACCTCCCATGTATTTCTTAACCATTTAAATGACATCAATTTACTCTTCTAACAACAATTTAAACGCCTAATAACTAAGGCATTATGATACAAATTTAATTCCCTTCAAAACCTTCCTAAGTCGACACATCAATTAAAACAAATCACTCATAATTCGCCTAATAGATTAAGCCCATATAAAACGCCACATAACTGCTAATTAAAAACACATTCAATACGTTTTATTACATTCCTAAAAATTTCTACACGTTCCTTTCTTTTAGTAGAGACAATATCAATACTAACCTAAAATATAAACACGGTTTCCCCTTTTCTTATTAAAGCCCACACGATTTTTACTATCAAAAACAATAATATCCACCTCCAAAACCTATTATGCATGCATGTCAGTACATAAACCTTTTGCTCATACAATGAGTTATTAACCATTATACTCATATTCTGGAGTTTTGCTTTTATTCGTATTCGGACCGGGTTCGGTTCGATTTGTGGTGCGCGATTGGGCTAAGGTCTGGTTCACGTTGTATTGCTCATGTTCGGGTTCATTCAGGTTGCGGTTCATGCGTAGGTTAAGATCTTGGTTTTGTGATTCGTACATGTTTAATTGTTCGTATGCGTCGCATCTTGGAGTTTCGATCTATCTCTGGTCGAACCTTAGTGTTCGTATTCAAACTAGTCTTCGTGCCGGTGTTCGTGTCCTTGTTCGGGCTCGACCTCGAACTCAGCCTATACTCGTGTTGGCTTGGAGGTAATTCTTCGCGAACCATAAGTTATATGACTTATATCTATCATTATAATTTGTGTTACCTTAACTCTAATTGAACACACTACGCTATGCTTAGATACCAGTTGAGTAAAATTGGCTTTAGAAATATTATATGTAGAGATAAGAATTGATTATCTAAGAAATATTTCGTAATCGATACATGTATATATGGAACGTGGAAAGATCTCAAGAATACATATAAACTGAAGTCAAGTCATATATGCATGCATACACATATACGCATACCAACTAAATACCATGAGTAAATTAACGTTAGAAAGGAAAGAAAGGTACGAAGTCTGATTTCATGGAAGATTGAGTGCACTAGAACCATTTTGGCTTACTATTTATAAGCTCGATATAGGTACTGTAAGTTGATCCATGACATCTCAATATTGTTTTAGTACTCTAAAATGGATGAAGTTAACCGATGTTGGATTATAAACAAGTCTTACATGATTTTATAAAAATCTTGGGTCGTCGCGGCATAAATATTAAAATCGTGGGTAAGTTAATAAATTATAATGACGGGGTTCAAAATTATTATCTTAATATTAATTTATTATAATAATTTTATTTGACTTTTTATTTTTGATAATTTACATTTTAGACCCTAAACTCATAATATTGACGTTTTAAAACCTAAACTATTATATTGGTCATTTTAACCTTAAATATTATAAATTGTCCATTATAACCTTAAAGTGTTTCGGGAACTTACTAAATATGGAAAATTACTAAATCGGGAAACCTGCTAAAAATAGAAAGTTACTAAAAATGGAAAGCCGACTAAAATGGGTAATCTAATTTAAGACAAGTTAATAATAAACCGATCATTAATTCGTGTAGATCCGCTGAAGAAGGAGTGACTTTCTATGTTATGATATGGTTTCGTTGACGGTTTAAGGTACATATATTCTATCCCTTTTCAGTAGGGACTTCTCATGACTCTCTTTGATCCTTGACTTTTCTATGATCCCTTTTGATATGAGCCATTGCTATGATCCCTTTGTTATGATCTTTTGATATGAGCTTCTGATATGATCCTTCTGATATGAGCTTTGATATGATTCATTCGATATGATTCGTTGATATGATTCTATGATTTGACATTCGTTTGCTATTCGTTTGCTATGATATGATTCAGTTCAGTTTGCTATGTTCTGTTGGATATGATATGATGATTCGATATGATATGATATGATTTGTTCTGTTCTGTTCTGATGCCCGAGTTTTTATTCTACTCATGGAGGTACCATGGGCGTGTCATTGAAGCACCAATGGCATGACACTTTCTGTGGAGGTGTGATTGATCCACGGCGTCCCCATTTGATATGATATGTTATGAGCTCTGGATTATTATGATATGTATGATTTGCTTTGTTGGGGGGCGTATGGATGCATCCTAGGTATTCTGTTTTGTGTAGGGTGAATGTGAGTGTGTGCTTACACTTCTTCACGTTTGGGAGGTCGCGCCTCCATTTTGGTACTTAGAGGTATTCCCTCTTCGTGCACTTATGATTTGACGGATATGTGATTATATGGTAGGAGACCTATTCGAGTATCTCGTTAGGTCGGCTCGTGGCTTTCCTATGTTTCGTGTGTCTATTCGAGTATCTCGTTAGGTCGGCTCGTGGCTTTCCTATGTTTCTTATGTCTATTCGAGTATCTCGTTAGATGCGCCTTTGTTGATACGTGCTCTTGATTCTCTTATGATTTGTTTATGCTTGATATATCTATGATGCTTCATTTCATTTGACTTATGATATTCGTTCAGTTATTCGTTGATCTCTTATGCATTTGACAGATGATATTCTTTTCAGCAGAAGCTTACGATGTCTTGTTTCTCATACTTATATACGTTTCGTTTATCCATTTGCATTGTTATATCTGTTCACTGGGCTTTTTAAGCTCAGCCGCATTTCCTTTCCTGCGGCAGGTTTTAGATTGGAAGCTGGGTTTGGGTGAAGAGAGAGCATAGGAGCTTTAGTGGACTACCCCATGGACTAGAAGCCCATTACATCTGGACTAGTTTTGGACTTTGATTCGATTAGATTTTTGTTTAGTTTGTATTTTCTTTTCTTTTATAGTTTTAGTATTTCTTTTGTACTTTTAGATTTTTCCCTTGAAATCTTTGTTTTAAGTCTTCCGCTTGCGTTGTATGCTTTGTATGCTTTGATATGTCACCATACTGTAGCGTTCCGGACCCATGTCGGGTTGGGGTGTTACAATTATGGTATCAGAGCTAAGGCTGCGACCTATAGTACCTAAGTTATGGCCTGTGAGTTTTGGACCCTTAGGTTTGCACCTTAGAAGCTTTAGGAATAACTTTGGAAGGTTTTGCCTTAAGTTTCTCCCCTTAAGAGCTTTATTATGACCGGTGAGGATTGGGTAGATATATGATCAGACGTTGGTTTTCTTGCTTCCGTTTTACTTTGATTTATGCCTTTGCTTTTCATTAAGCTCTTACAAGATCAAGTGTTCCAGAGACTTAGAAGACTTATCAGGATTCACGACATATGTTTAGGATGCCTTTAGACTTCGTAGTGTGCCTTATAGGTTCTTTCTCTAGAGTTATCCTTTTGAACTTCGATTCCTGATTCGTTTGACATTCGTTTAGATGCCTTTCGTTCGTTCGGAAATTCGCATATGTATGAATCCTACGTGTTCAACGCATTCTATGACTTCTCCTTGTTTTTGATTCTTTCTTCATTGTTGACTTTTGACCTTACCTATTCTACCCCTATGATCGTTTTGTGACTTTTCATCGTGTATATTTGATTTATCTGATGCGTTCTGGAGATATTTAGAGACGATTGTGTTGTGCTAATCAGTTTATGTTGGAGATGTTCGATTCGATGTTATTCTGGATTTGGATTTGCTGCCTGAGTATTATGATGATGACGACTGTCATTTTATGTTTGTCACCTTTGACGTTTTGTGAAGTTCATATTCTACACCATGATTCTTAACCTGATAATCGTTTATAACCACCTTGTTCTGAAACTCATGCGTTGATTTCCCTACTGCTGTGAAGATACTTCTCTGATGAAACTCGTCTCGAGAGTTATTCGGATTTCTTGGAATGTTCGTCGTGTATCCTTGATGTGTTTCTGTTTATTTCATGGAGAAGAATAATGATAGTGTGAAGTCATGGATTGATTTTTGGAAGCCGAATTGTGTCATGTTCTGTGTGAAGAGCGAGATGTTCCTAGAATTTCATTTCGTATTCGTTGTAATCTCTTTGAGCGTTGTGATGCCAATTGTATTGGTTACTACTACGACTATTCCTATGAATTTGGTAAATCGTGTCTTTCATGAATATTTAGACAAATTGTCATTGTATGACATTTTGTTATGTTCATAGACGAAAGAGAAACACGAGGATCATCTTCGTTTTTGGGTGTTGAATTTCTACATCAGGAGAAGCCTCAGTGATATCTTCGAAGAGAAGTTGTTGTGGAATGAAGGACGAGAGAAGAAGTTGGGAGAGCTGGAGAGAGAAATTGTTTCTACCCAGGAGGAAGAAGCTCAGGAGCAAGACGAAAGAAGATTAGCTATGTTAGAAGACGGGAAGAGGCAGTTTTAATTGAAGCACAGTTCTATCAACTCTATTCATCTTAGTTGCACTAATATGCATAGAGTCTTGAAGCAGGAGCTGGACGAGATGGTATGAAGATGGTGGTGCCTGCATCGGAGATTCCCACGTACAAGAGGAAGGACAACACAAGTAGAGTTGCATTGGAGCTTTGACTAGGATGTTTTGGTGTTGGAGGAAGTTTAGATTCGCGACACGTTAGTTCTTGGATCCATTCTCATCTGTACGATTATTCTAACTGTTCGGTTATGCCTTTGATACGTTTGGATACTCTGATTCGTAATTTGAAACGTCAGTATGAGTATGTTACCCATCTCTTTATAAGACTCTTGATACATTTGATGATTTGATTTGAAATCCTTCGACTTTGGCAAGTTCCTTGTTCGTTCAGAATTCAGTAGGAGTTGAAGAAGATTTATCCCCATTTTGCCTCGTAAGTATATGTGTTTAGGGTACCTCTTTGTAAAATTCCATTTATCATCTGTCATATGTCATCTGTCATTTGCTACACTTTTGTTTCGCATTCGTTTGATTCGATTTCTTACGAATAACGTTCTAAGGAGAGCCTGGGGCTATACAAGTTGTTGGGATCGAGTCATGAGAAAACATTCTATATGTGAAGATTCTTTTGGAAGAACCTCCCCGTGCATGAGGTAAATTGTGACGTTCTTTTGTGACTTACTACGAGTCCGTCTAACTTTGCGACTTCAATTTTCGAGGACGAAAATTTTCTTTTTAGACGGGAAGAATTGTAAAACCCAGATTTTTTGAACACGTAAAATACCTAAAATACCCTTCAATTTTGAACTTTTGAAGAACGTATATTAACGTTTAACATAAAGTATTTATATGCTAATACTTGAACGTACGTGACATTTGGAACCTATGATCCGTGGCTAAATAAACTAGCCACTATTAGACTTAGTTCCGTTTTTTTTCTGTTGACCTCCCATGTATTTCTTAACCATTTAAATGACATCAATTTACTCTTCTAACAACAATTTAAACGCCTAATAACTAAGGCATTATGATACAAATTTAATTCCCTTCAAAACCTTCCTAAGTCGACACATCAATTAAAACAAATCACTCATAATTCGCCTAATAGATTAAGCCCATATAAAACGCCACATAACTGCTAATTAAAAACACATTCAATACGTTTTATTACATTCCTAAAAATTTCTACACGTTCCTTTCTTTTAGTAGAGACAATATCAATACTAACCTAAAATATAAACACGGTTTCCCCTTTTCTTATTAAAGCCCACACGATTTTTACTATCAAAAACAATAATATCCACCTCCAAAACCTATTATGCATGCATGTCAGTACATAAACCTTTTGCTCATACAATGAGTTATTAACCATTATACTCATATTCTGGAGTTTTGCTTTTATTCGTATTCGGACCGGGTTCGGTTCGATTTGTGGTGCGCGATTGGGCTAAGGTCTGGTTCACGTTGTATTGCTCATGTTCGGGTTCATTCAGGTTGCGGTTCATGCGTAGGTTAAGATCTTGGTTTTGTGATTCGTACATGTTTAATTGTTCGTATGCGTCGCATCTTGGAGTTTCGATCTATCTCTGGTCGAACCTTAGTGTTCGTATTCAAACTAGTCTTCGTGCCGGTGTTCGTGTCCTTGTTCGGGCTCGACCTCGAACTCAGCCTATACTCGTGTTGGCTTGGAGGTAATTCTTCGCGAACCATAAGTTATATGACTTATATCTATCATTATAATTTGTGTTACCTTAACTCTAATTGAACACACTACGCTATGCTTAGATACCAGTTGAGTAAAATTGGCTTTAGAAATATTATATGTAGAGATAAGAATTGATTATCTAAGAAATATTTCGTAATCGATACATGTATATATGGAACGTGGAAAGATCTCAAGAATACATATAAACTGAAGTCAAGTCATATATGCATGCATACACATATACGCATACCAACTAAATACCATGAGTAAATTAACGTTAGAAAGGAAAGAAAGGTACGAAGTCTGATTTCATGGAAGATTGAGTGCACTAGAACCATTTTGGCTTACTATTTATAAGCTCGATATAGGTACTGTAAGTTGATCCATGACATCTCAATATTGTTTTAGTACTCTAAAATGGATGAAGTTAACCGATGTTGGATTATAAACAAGTCTTACATGATTTTATAAAAATCTTGGGTCGTCGCGGCATAAATATTAAAATCGTGGGTAAGTTAATAAATTATAATGACGGGGTTCAAAATTATTATCTTAATATTAATTTATTATAATAATTTTATTTGACTTTTTATTTTTGATAATTTACATTTTAGACCCTAAACTCATAATATTGACGTTTTAAAACCTAAACTATTATATTGGTCATTTTAACCTTAAATATTATAAATTGTCCATTATAACCTTAAAGTGTTTCGGGAACTTACTAAATATGGAAAATTACTAAATCGGGAAACCTGCTAAAAATAGAAAGTTACTAAAAATGGAAAGCCGACTAAAATGGGTAATCTAATTTAAGACAAGTTAATAATAAACCGATCATTAATTCGTGTAGATCCGCTGAAGAAGGAGTGACTTTCTATGTTATGATATGGTTTCGTTGACGGTTTAAGGTACAGATATTCTATCCCTTTTCAGTAGGGACTTCTCATGACTCTCTTTGATCCTTGACTTTTCTATGATCCCTTTTGATATGAGCCATTGCTATGATCCCTTTGTTATGATCTGTTGATATGAGCTTCTGATATGATCCTTCTGATATGAGCTTTGATATGATTCATTCGATATGATTCGTTGATATGATTCTATGATTTGACATTCGTTTGCTATTCGTTTGCTATGATATGATTCAGTTCAGTTTGCTATGTTCTGTTGGATATGATATGATGATTCGATATGATATGATATGATTTGTTCTGTTCTGTTCTGATGCCCGAGTTTTTATTCTACTCATGGAGGTACCATGGGCGTGTCATTGAAGCACCAATGGCATGACACTTTCTGTGGAGGTGTGATTGATCCACGGCGTCCCCATTTGATATGATATGTTATGAGCTCTGGATTATTATGATATGTATGATTTGCTTTGTAGGGGGGGGCGTATGGATGCATCCTAGGTATTCTGTTTTGTGTAAGGTGAATGTGAGTATGTGCTTACACTTCTTCACGTTTGGGAGGTCGCGCCTCCATTTTGGTACTTAGAGGTATTCCCTCTTCGTGCACTTATGATTTGACGGATATGTGATTATATGGTAGGAGACCTATTCGAGTATCTCGTTAGGTCGGCTCGTGGCTTTCCTATGTTTCGTGTGTCTATTCGAGTATCTCGTTAGGTCGGCTCGTGGCTTTCCTATGTTTCTTATGTCTATTCGAGTATCTCGTTAGACGCGCCTTTGTTGATACGTGCTCTTGATTCTCTTATGATTTGTTTATGCTTGATATATCTATGATGCTTCATTTCATTTGACTTATGATATTCGTTCAATTATTCGTTGATCTCTTATGCATTTGACAGATGATATTCTTTTCAGCAGAAGCTTACGATGTCTTGTTTCTCATACTTATATACGTTTCGTTTATCCGTTTGCATTGTTATATCTGTTCACTGGGCTTTTTAAGCTCAGCCGCATTTCCTTTCCTGCGGCAGGTTTTAGATTGGAAGCTGGGTTTGGGTGAAGAGAGAGCATAGGAGCTTTAGTGGACTACCCCATGGACTAGAAGCCCATTACATCTGGACTAGTTTTGGACTTTGATTCGATTAGATTTTTGTTTAGTTTGTATTTTCTTTTCTTTTATAGTTTTAGTATTTCTTTTGTACTTTTAGATTTTTCCCTTGAAATCTTTGTTTTAAGTCTTCCGCTTGCGTTGTATGCTTTGTATGCTTTGATATGTCACCATACTGTAGCGCTCCGGACCCATGTCGGGTTGGGGTGTTACACTCAATCACCTGCTACACTCAAAATAGGTCAATCATTGTGAAAAGGCACAACAAGACTCCTTATGAGATATTCAAAGGAAGGATTCCTGACATCAGCTACGTTCATGTATTTGGGTGTCCTGTGCTTATACATAATCACAAGGATCACTTGGGTAAATTTGATGCCAAAGCTGATGATGGATACTTCCTGGGATATTCCCTGGTTTCTAAAGCCTTCAGGGTGTTCAACACAAGGAGACAACAAACTGAGGAAACTTATCACATTACTGTTGATGAGAGCACTGAATCCATCAGGTTCTCAAATTCCTCAGTAGATGAAATTGGTATTGATGACTCATCAAGGTATCCTCCTGATGAGTATCATCCTGAGAACAATCCCTCAACCCAATACCAAGCTGATGTTGACGTCTCCTATTACATCATCCCTCACAACCTACCCCAACCACCTATCAGCGAGTTCATTGAAACTCAGCCTGTCTCAAATGAGATTGATACCACTGAACAAATTGTTCCTACAGTTGTCACTGAAGCACATAATGATGAGTCACCTCATGTTCCTGAGTCTGAACCTAATCAGGCTCCTTCAAGCTCAAATTCTTATCCCAAACCTCAGGATAGCTGGACTAGATCCAAAATCATTGAGCTTGTGAACATCATTGGTGAACCCACTGAAGGCATGCTCACAAGAAGCAAGGCTGCTAAACTCAAGGCTGCCACTGCCAATATATGTCTTTATGCTGACTATCTCTCAGAGATGGAGCCTAAAAATGTCAAAGAAGCCCTGACTTATGAAAATTGGGTTCAGGCCATGAGAGATGAATTGGAACAATTTGACAGAAATGATGTCATGACCCTTGTTGAATGCCCCCAGGGTGTTTTAATCATTGGTATGAAATGGGTCTTTAAAAACAAGACCGATGAGAATGGCACAGTCATCAAAAACAAAGCAAGACTGGTTGCCAAAGGATATAATCAACAGGAAGGTATAGACTATGAGGAAACCTTTACACATGTTGCTAGAATGGAAGCCATCAGGATCTTCCTTGCTTATGCAACTTACATGAACTTTAAAGTTTACCAAATGGATGTTAAAAGTGCATTCCTGAATGGTAACATAAAAGAAGATGTTTATGTGCAACAACCTCCTGGTTTCGAAAGTAGTGAATACTCTAACCGTGTCTACAAGCTTAACAAAGCCCTTTATGGACTGAAACAAGCACCCAGGGCATGGTATGAAACTCTTTCAGCCTTCCTGATCCAAAACAAGTTTGTCAAAGGAAGAATTGACAACACACTGTTCATCTACAGAACAAAGGATGATGTCATTCTTGTCCAAGTATATGTTGATGACATCATCTTTGGCTCAACAAGTTACAAACTTTGCAAACAGTTTGAGAAACTGATGACCACAAAGTTTGAAATGAAGAACCAAAGAACCAACTGAAGAAGTATGAGCTCAGGAACCTACTGAAGAAGTACTGTTTGCAAAGTTTGTGGTCAACAAGAGAATACCTCAGGAACCTACTGAAGAAGTATGAGCTCACTCACTGCTTTTCAGTAAAAACTCCTATGGTTCCTCCAAACAACCTTGGCCCTGATCTCACTGGAAAATCAGTGAATCAAATCCAATACAGAGGAATGATTGGCTCCCTGATGTACTTACTTGCCTCAAGGCCTGATATCCAATTCTCAGTCTGCCTGTGTGCCAGATACCAGGCTGACCCTAAAGAATCACATCTCACTGTTGTCAAGAGAATCATCAGGTACCTGAAGGGTACTCCAAACCTTGGTTTGTATTACCCAAAATGTTCAGGATTTGATCTCAAAGGGTACACTGACTCTGACTATGCAGGATGTAATATGGATAGGAAAAGTACTTCAGGATCCTGCCAATTTCTTGGTGGTAAACTTGTGTGTTGGAGTACAAAGAAACAATAGTCAGTGGCCATGTCCTCAGCTGAAGCTGAATATATGGCTGCTGCAGGATGTTGTGCAAATGTACTATGGATGAAGAGCCAACTGAGTGACTATGGCATTCAGTATAAGATGGTACCTATCTTTTGTAATAATACAAGTGCCATAGCCATCTCAAACAATCCAGTACTTCATCAAAGAACCAAACACATTGACATCAGATACCACTTCATCAGGGACCACATCACTAATGGTGAAATTGAACTACATTTCATCCCCACTGAATATCAGCTAGCTGATATCTTCACAAAACCTTTGGATGAACCCACTTTCACAAGATTGAAAGCTGAATTGGGCATGTTGGACATAGAATCAGGAAACTGATCAAAAGTGTTCCAACCTGATGTAAATTCTCTAGGTCCCTGATCACACCCTTCCTGAAAATATTTTTTCAGGGGGCTCAGGATGAAAAATGGCATTGAATACCCTAACTAAATGCTCTAAGTACTTAGTTAGTTAATGTCCCAGGCAGGTAACTGAATCCTATTAAATATAGGAATATATGTCACTTACACAACTGGCATCCACTCCTTGGGCCCCCACATCTCTCTCACCAAACACCACTGAGCATTAAATGCTCCCTCATACACAAAAGTTGTAATGATTTTTACTCTGCAAAAGTGCATTATTTACAGAGCCGCACAACTGTTCACCCACGATGTGAGAGAAAATAGGGTAATGGGAATCGTGATATTTAATGCGGATATCAAACCAACATTATTATGCCGTTTTGGTTGAATAAATTAAACCTTTGGTATCCGCAACATCACTACCCTAATTCCCACCCTATAAATACCCCCACAAAGAAGAACACACACACGCTTTAAAATCTTAACAAAACTCTTGCAAAATTATTTCAAGAACTTTTGCTTTCAAAAATCTGTGTGTGCTTCTTCTTATTCAAAACCAGACCTTTTAAAACTAAAATGGCATCTTCTAAGGTCATAAAATACGCACCAAATGTGGAATTCCAAATGGAAAGCGTAGACCTTACCAAAAACAATGTGGTGGGAAACTTTGCCTACCCTGAAGGGTTCCCTGCT
Organism: Artemisia argyi; assembly: GCA_030686995.1. Taxonomy (NCBI): domain Eukaryota; kingdom Viridiplantae; phylum Streptophyta; class Magnoliopsida; order Asterales; family Asteraceae; genus Artemisia; species Artemisia argyi. The sequence continues at coordinate 63,399,181 of CM060677.1, forward strand.
TACAGGGATGTGGTGAAGTTTCTACAAAACTGTTTTCTCACCACCACATTCACAAAGACCCCCTCAGTCATCTATCATGACTACTTGAGGGAATTTTGGTGCTCAGCGGTGGTTGAAAACCCTGATGCGCCAAAGGAGGCCAAAATCAAGTTCTCAGTGAAGAATGGGACTAAGTCCCTTGTTCTTGACTACAAAACCTTTTTCAAAGCCACAGGCCTTGACTACACTGAGACTTTTGTTGCCCCACCCACTTAAGAGGAGGTTAAACAACTCCTCTTAGAACTAGGGCCCTATGATAAGAATCATCCTGATGTTGCTCCAGTGGCCCTACTGAACAAAGCCCCCATCATCAAAACATGGTTCCCTGCCCCTTGGAGGATCCTGATGACATTTGTTATTCAGGTCCTTGGGGGGAATAAGTCCTCAACTGAGCAACTAAACACTACTCAATCAATGATAGTGTATTGTCTCATTGAGGGTAAAAAGATTGACCTTGGAGAAATTATCTTCAGGGACCTCATAGGCAAATTGGGTGGGAAGTCTAGGCAAAAACACATGTCTTACCCTAGATTCATTTCCTGCGCCCTGAATGACCTACTAGGGTCTGAGTATTTCAAGCCTAACAGTGTCGGCTTTGAACCTGATGTCTTACATAAGGCAAATTACTCACGTGACCCTATTGAGGTAACACCTGTCGCCCTGACCACATACATGTTGACTGCTATCCAGGGTGACAACATAGTTTCACCAATTCCCTCTCCCACCAAAAGGGTGAAGAGGAAGAAGGGACAGGGGTCCAGGAAGGTGGCTCAACCCAAGCTACTCGCCACTGAGACCTCTGCCCCTAAGCCTGACAATAAGGGGCAACAACAACAGACCCTGACTGCCGACACCATCAGGATCATTAGCCAATCTTTGGCCCCAAAACAAAGGCTAACGGAGGGCACTGAGACATCACACTCAGTGTCCTCAGGCTAACCCATTCCCAAAGGCCCTGCTGGCATAAACAAGTCAGTGGGGTCGGAACCAACTAAACCTTCACATCCTGCTAAAGACTCTGGCAAATCACAACCAGAGTATCAGGGAGTAAGGGGTCCTATACCCTCGGCGGGGCAGCACTACTCCACTGAGAAGGGGAACCACAAACACTCACATCCTGCCAAAGGCTCGGGTAAATCACAACCCAAGCAACAGGGAGTTCTCGCCCCTAAATCTTCGACAGGCCAGCACAAGCCTGTTGGAAAGGGGGGCATAACCACTCAGGTGCTTGATGAGGACATTCGCCAATCAAAGCTTTTGTCTGAGGGCACAACAACTCATCCCAAAGACTCAGAGGGAAACATACAACCCGCTGATAGGGACACAACAATCATGGCTCCTAGGGATGGTACTGAGAAACACCCATCAGTGCCTGAAGGGGTCACGAGGGACAAAGATTCAGAGGGACACATACCACCCGCTGATATGGAACTCACAACCAACCCCGAAGGTGCGCATAACTCGGGAACTGACCCTGAAGACCAGGTAGATAAAACCCACTCTACCGGATTTGAGGGGTCAGGACCTGGCCAAAACAAAGGCGAGTCTTCTTATGACGAGGAGCCGGCTAACCTTTCTTTGCAGATTCAGTCCCTAGCTGAAGCTCAGGCTATTTTGTACTTTGATGATGAATTCAACAGTGATGAGGAAGTCTTCAAGGCCGGAGATGATATGGAGCTTGAGGAGACAGTCCCTGGACCAACTTATCAGTCTCCTCAATCTTCTAACCATGATGATGCTGACACACTTTCCGAGCCAGAGTCCTCAGGAGATGATCAGGCTCCTCTCACTGTGAAGACCTTCACCAAATTCATCAAAAAGATTACTAACATTTTGTACAGGGGGATCACTGATGAGGTCTTTGACATGCACACTGAACAGGCGGTTCACTACCATAATCTCAAAGATGCTGTCGAAGACTTCGATGAAGATGTCAGGGAACAAAATTCCTTGGTCAACCACTCCCTGACACAGATGATCACTCGCCTGAATCAGTTTTTGATAACCCTCAACCAGCTGAATGTAGGGGTTCAGTCGGTTCAAGAATCAGTCAAGGATGATCCTAAACTCACCAGGAAGCTACTTCAGGCATCCGAGACATATCAGGTATACTCAATGGCTCTCACTGAGTTACTTGACTTGTTGAAGGGTTCTAATCTTCAGGGTCTCACCACCACTGTGGAGTCTCTCAAATCTTCCTTCATCAAAATGGAGGAATCAGTGACAGCTCAGTCCCAAAGGTCTACTTCTCTGGCATGGACCTTGGGATCCAGGATGACAGCTCTTGAAAATGCACAGGCTGCACTTGACTCCAGGGTGTCCATCATTCAACAGGATACTCAGGAGATCAAGTCTATGATGACCGAAATTTTTCAAGCCTTCAAGGGTGCATCTACTTCTTCAGTACAGCCAACACTTGCCATCACTGACATTCAGACAAATGTTGAGGGGGAGAATGCTACTGAAGCCCCTGATACTGTTGTACAAGAAGCTGGACAGCCCTCTCACACTGAGGGGGAGCATGTCACTGAAGCAACACCAATCACAGAAGTTCCACCACAAGAGGAACCAGTCTCCTCTTCTCTCAGACAGGATAGAGGCAAAAGTATTGCTACCACCTCTAGTCCTAAAAATGTGCTCAAGCCAGCCTCAACCATGGTCAGATTTAACCCTGATGCACCTATCAAGGTCCCGTTTGAAATCAATGGAGTAGTACATCATCTCACTCATGATGAAATTCAAGCACACATGGAAAGGACTGAGACACTACTCAAGGTGGCTGAGGAAGAGAGAATGAGCAAGCCTGTTCTTATTCAGGCTGTTCATGAGGAAGCTGAAAAGATTGGGTTTAATACTGAGGCACTAGCAACTGAACAAGCTGGTGCAGCCTTTAAAAAGGCTCAGGAAGAAGAGCTAAACGCTCTCAAAAGGGAAAGGGAAAACAAGCTCAGGAAGGATGCTCAAATCAGAAAACACAGGATCGAAAAGTATACTTTGGTGATGAAAGAGAGATTAAGACCTGAAACGATCACTGACATTCAAATCCACAGGAACACTGATCCTGCAGTGGTCACCGTCTTCAGGGGACGTGATAAAAGAATACTTGACATCCATAAGCCTTTCAAGTTTGCAGACTTTAGGATCACTGAGCTTGATGAGCTTCGTTCTATCATTGCCAAAAAGAACAATGTTGTGGTACCTAAGCTTCTCGAATCACTGAAGGATAGGTATGACAGACTGAGAGCAATGCCTGAGGCTCTTAACATTCCCTCACTTTTTCCTGACTCAGCAGAAGAGACTGTTCCATCTAAGGCTTCCAAGAGGAAAAGGAAGCAAATTGAGATGGAGCCTGAGATCAAAGTACCAGGGTTAGAGTGTGACAGGTCGCTTCTTGAAGGGATCACGTTCGTGAACAATGCGGTCCTTGAAGCTCCTGAAAGAGGCTTATGCTTCACTGATGAGTATGGAAGCCTGGCATTCCAAGGGTGGTCTGATATGGATAAGGCAGGAATCAAAGCAATGCTCATGTACCTCATGTTGGCGTCCCCCAACAAGAGTGATGAGAACAAAAGATTCTGCCAGGACTTGGAAGCAATGATCAATGAACATCCTGAAAGACACCTACTCAGATCAAAGAAAGCAAAGCTTGAAAACCTTGGATACCACTTGAACATCTGATCTGCAACAACTATCTTTTTATTTTTTTGTAATTTGTAGGACTTGTAATAACTATGAATAAACTTTGATGTTTTGTTTAAAATTATGTGTCCTACTTATAATTACAACAACATTCAGTAAGAGATGAAGACCCCTGCCAACTCACACTGAATCAAGAAACACTTAGGCTATTTGTATGTTCAAATAGGGGGAGATTGTTGGGTCACTGAATTCCCCAATCTTCTTCTAACAAGGATTTGAACATAAAATAACCTAAGTATAAACAAGTCATTGAGTGAATAGTAACTTAGTGAGTTATCTTCAGGATGCCTAGACCGAGCCTAATAAGAAAGGTTCTCCATTCAGTGAGGCGGAACTCAGTGAAGTGTGATCTAAGCCAAGAAGAAGGTGATGGGTTCAGTGAGGATGACAATAACTCACTGAACCCCATGAATCCTCAAAAACTTCATGGTACTGAAGACTGATGACTAGAAGACTGAAGTTTTGGCGGGACTGGGCGGGAAAGTTTGATCTGTTTCACTAAAGTGCTTTATCACTTTAAGGTCAAACTTTCCTCAAATGGTTAAAATCAGGCTGTCATCAGAAAGTGCCTTTTGGACTTAACCCAAAGAAGTTTCCCTTACCAGAGAATAAAATCTATCAAGATTTTATTGAGGAACACTTAGGTCCATTGTATAATAGGGCTGTTCACATTTGTGTATAAATAGGTAGCATAAGAGAGGAGTAAAAGTTGACAAGTTTGTGCAATTAATGCAAAGCATTCATAAACCACTTTTACTCCTCCAAAGAACAACACAACCCCTGAGATAGCTCAGTGGGTCCTGAAAGTTGTCACTCAACATAGATTAAGTTTAGTGAGGAGTCTATACCATACTTGTCGTTTTCAATCCCAAGTGTTATTCCGCAAACACTTGGATACGATTCTTTTTAATTAACTTCTAATAAAGAATTAAACGTTGGAAAATATTGTCTCTTATATTTACGTTACTTTATTGTTAATCATTTTATACATCTTTGTTTAAAGTCATACAACTTGGTTACTTTAGCTTTGTAGTTACTGTTAACCAAGTAAAAGGGACCAACACAAACTGCTACTATTCACTTTACCATTCATCCACACCTACGAATTTTTTGTCCTTCCTTCATTCACATTGCTCATCAATCATTATTGTAAGTATTCTAAACATGATTACACTCCTGATCTGAGTCTAGGAATTCTATTTTTGCACAAAAACAAGAACTTGGGGTTATGCATTAACTTGAGAAACTCATGCATGAAATTAGGTGTTTAACAAAACTAATCATGTTTCCCATAGTTAGGAATTGCATCATTATAAGCTATTAACATGTTTACTAAAACACCCCATGTCAAATTCTTGCAAAAATTTCTCACAAATAGGACAAATATTTTTTCGTCTCACATTGTGAATACAAAATCAAAACATTATGTTCAAAAACATCACTTGCATAATGTCTCTTGAATGCTAAAGGGAATACATAACCGATATGTATTTTCGGGTACATTCAAACGAAGCTACATTGAACTAGGAGCGCTTGGGTTATCTTTTGTTGTATAACAAAACTTGCATTCTAAAACGTTTTTGAGCACCAAAATGAGTCAAGATAACCGCACCTCCATATCGTTTTCGTATAGGCACACACTAGAACATCCACATTACAATAGTCGTTTACTTAGACTAAAATGTGAAATTTTGTTTTTCTAGGAATCATCATGCCTCCTCTAACCCATTACGACCACAAGGACACCATTAAGTACCTACCCAAACACCACAAAACCCAAAGGTCTTACTCCAACTCAAATCGACGTTTTCAAAGCCCTAGAAAAACGTTATGTCCATGAGGGTAGAACCATTGACCCATCCTTCATAGAAGGTACAAACCTACCCAATGAACTTGCAACCATCAACTTTGATTGTCTCTTAGAAATCAATGAGCCTATTTGTCCTAGGTTTATTTTAGAGTTCTATGCATCCGTCACTCTCTCCACGGATGAGTATGGTCGCATGTCTATTAACTTTAGGGCTAGTAGTCATCAATACTCCTTCACTCTCAAGGAATTTGCTCAAATCCTAGGTGTCCCAAACCGTGGTACTTGCATCTACTCCGACAAGCACTCCCTCTCAACTCTTGACACACTCTTTGACCGCATCCATCCCTATGATACCCCTCTTGTGTCCAAAGATGAACTTCGTGACCACCTTTTCATTAGGACCACCAACACTAGGAGAACCAGTACGGGAAATGAGGTCGATAAGGACCCATATGGTATGGAACTCAATGAACTCAAGCCCCAATTCAAGAAATGGGAAGAACTACTTAGAGCCAATGTCATTAGCACCATAGGAAACCGGGATCATATCAATCTTTGCCTTTGCTACATGCTCTACTCCTTGTCTGTTCGGCAACCCTTCAACCTTGCCTACTACATGGCCAAGAGAATGGCCGACATTCCCGTGCAAGGCACAACGGCTATGCCGTATGGAATGCTCTTGACCCGTCTCTTTAGGTTCATCTCTCCCATTCCACCAACTCCTAGAGGTCTTTGCCTAGACTACTCTCTCATTCCACACACCTTTGTCCCACTAAGTAATAAGAGAGTTTACAAAGCCCAAGGAAAACGTCCTCATCCTCCTACCTCCTCATCATCATCCTCAATGAGTGAAGATGAGACTTTGCCCAACTCTAGGTTCCCACCTCCAGAATACCTTTCCCAACTTCCGGATATTCCAAATGAGTCGGCGGAGTTCATGCAAACGAAGGGGATGTTCAAAAATCTCGGGAGATTCCTTGGAAATCTCAAAAACAAGATTGAACGTCAATGAGAGCAGGTGTGTAGGAGTGTTTGGCACAAGGTGCTATTTGAACAATTTGGTCGTTTTAAACAATATGTCTTATGAATTTGTGTGTTGGTAGGATATTTGGTACAATTTGGAACATGTATGAACTAACTATGATGCAGGACGACAACATTTGGCATGTTGTCAAATTTTCAAGTTTATGAAAATTTCACTAAGTATAGTGAAATTTGCTAGCCCCCGGTCAAAGTCCAATGGTATGCGTGTTTACATGTCCAATTTTTGCATTTCCTAACCAGATATGAATTATATTTTTGTTTTTAGGAGTTTTCGAAAAATTTGAAAATCGTCTTGCGGGTCAAAAACGTGGACTGCCAACTTTTTCATGCCTGGCGGATCTGGTGGCACCCTAAAATGGGTTCCGCCAGTGTATTTTTCTGGAATTCCAGAAAATGCCCAACGGACCAGACGGAACCCTCAAATGGGTTCCGCCTATGTAGTCTCAGGGTTCCGCCAGTAAACCTGCAATTTTTTTTATTTTTATTTTTGACATTTCAACTTCCACTCAACAATAAATCATCCTTTTTAGATAGAAACCCATTCCCTACTATTTGTTAAACACATTAGGGTCTTTCTCATCCTCTAGAACTCATAGAAAACCATTTCCCGCCAAATTTCAAACTTAGCTATAACCACCTCAAGGAATCTTCACCCATAAAGGAAGGAACCCTTCCAAAGGTTCCTTGCAATCCGTGAAACATATACCTTCAACAAATTTGCCAACACCACTAAGCATTTAGTGCAAATCTTTGTCTTCTTCCTTCACCATTTTCATTGGATTGACTTCCAATGATTTGACAACCCTCATTAATCTTCAAAATCATTAGCAACCTCCATTTTTGTATGGATAAACATCAAATCCAAACACTCCTTCCCATACTTCTTCACCTCTATAAATTTAACCATCTTAGAACACCCTCAAATCACACCATCACCATCACAATCTCTGATTCTAAACCTCTAATCAACCATTCCTACAATGACAAAGTCAACAATAACCTCTCAACCATCTCGACCCGTTCGGAGAACCGCACGCATAAGTGTCAAACCACTTTGGTCAAACCACACAATCAACTTGAGTTCCTCATCCTCGGATGAATTCTCCTCACCCATCAAAAATGAATATTTTCTAAACCTTGCATCTCCATCTCCATCACCCATAGAACCTAATGAGCTCACTACTCCACCACCAACAAAATCACCCATTGACCCAACTCCACCAAGTGCACCAATCCAAACATCCAAAACTCCATCACCATCAACACTACCTAAACTTGAACCAATGGAGTTATTTGGGTCTCCTCCAACATCACCATATCCTTTTGTCCAAGATCTCAATGATCTTCCACCAAGATCCACAAATCCACCACCTTTGACAAATCAAAACCAAAGGCCATTGCTAGACCAAAATGAGCCATTTGTCCACAACAAGAGTACCACCACCCAAAACCATTGTTGTTTCACCCTATCTTCAATGACATCCATGGTCCTCTATATGGAGAACCTAACTTTGAAAACCATGATCACCCAATTCCACCACATTCTCATTCCCAATCCTTTGAGTCTTTCTTTCCTTCTTATGAGGAAATTCAAAGCATGATTGAAAATCACCTCCATTAAGCAATGGGATTTCAAACAACCTTGCTTGACTCCATACCAAACCCATCCTCCACTCAAGAAACCAACACCAACCCAAACGACCCGTTTCCACCCACTCATCACCATGTTTGCTCACAATGCGAGCAAATGCTCAAACAAGGTGAAAGCATCAAGATGTTGCTTCACCAATTTCAAATGAACCCCGTTTTGCTATACAACACATCATCGAGCATTTGGATGCTCTTTCCCACCCAAACCAATCCTAGACCAAGTTTGTAGGCCTTTTGCCCCATTTAGGAAATGTGTTGAAAGACGTCTACTTATAGAAGTAGGATTTTCTTTTTGTTTTATTTCTTGGTTATTTTTTATCTTTTAGTTTATTTTTAGAAGTAGGAGGATATTTTTCATTTCTTGTCTTTGACCTTTTTTTAAAGTCAAATTTTACTTGAAATGACATCTTTTACTACTTTTTTATTTGCATTGTTGGTTGATCATACATGAGTTGTGATTGTGGTTGCTTATATTCTCATATGTGTGGTGACTACAAGCTTGATTTTGTGTCATTATCACCAACTAACCATTTTTTTGTAGGTTCAAAATCCATGTTTCCCATCTTGGCACTCTTTTTAGGGGGAGTATCGACCAAGGGGGAGCAAGTGCATTGTTCCGCTTCGTTACTCTACTTTTTGTTTCGACAAAAAGGGGGAGAATGATATATAAACTTATAAACTTAAAATGATTTTCATCACTTAAGTAAAACAAGTTTAATATAACATTTTTTTTAAGTCTTAAACACTAAAATTTTGTGAGTTACTTAAAAAAAAAGTTTATGTTTTATCATCAACAAAAAGGGGGAGATTGTTAATACAAATATCGCCTAAAAACGTTATTTATATTTTACGATCTTTGCTAAGTTTTGTTAACGACAAAGTGTAAACTTTAGTTTTTAGTAAAACATACTTTTAGTTTCAAGACTTGCATAATTAGACATTTGCTACATTTACATTTCATATAAAACACAACACTTTTTATATTTCTTAAAATAGAAAAATGTTAACATCACATCATACATTTATAGTAACTTTGTGTGTTTGACTTACCATAAACTCTTACACATTTTTGGAAGCATTCTAATTTGATTTCAATGTGTGTTTGACTAGAATTTAGTTGATGTGACTTTGGTTGGTTTGGAAAGATTTATTGCAAAACCTTCTGTCAGCCTGGCGGAACCCTGGAGGTATACTGGCGGAACCCATCTGAGGGTTCCACCGTATCCGCCAGACCTGCTGAAGGTTTTGCTATAAATACCAAGCCATTTGTTTGAATTTTGGCTTTATCACTTCTCATTATATTTCACACACATACATTCATTCATATCATTCATCTAACCCCTTAACATTTCATTTTGATGTGAAGTTTCTTTTGTAGCAAAGAAGTTCACAAGTTCATATAAAGTTACAAGTATTCAACACAACGTTGCAAGACTTGTTAGCTTAGCATCGTGTAGACTTTGTGTGGTTTACACTTCATTTGATTGTGTGTTTTCGGTTGTGATCGGTTAGTATTTTAGGCCTTAAAATACATAGTGTGACGGGAGTTGTTGTACCCTTGTAAAAGAACTAACGGGAGTGGTTGTACCCTTGTAAAAGAACTCGACATCTAGCTTAGTGTCGGTAATCGTGTAAGCGACGTGTAAGGTTTTCTCCGCCGGTGAAAGGAGCTTGTTGACTCGTGAAAGAAACTCTCGAGTTGGATACTCGGGGCGTGGACGTAGGGCAAGGAAAAAGAGTCCTTGTAGCTGAACCACGATAAATACTCGTGTTGTGGTTTGATCGTTCTTTCTTTATACTTGCATGTTATATATATTGTCTTTTTGTTCATATCTTTGATTAAACGGAAAGTTTCAAAAGATAATTAAACGAAAAACCGGTAAAACTATTCAACCCCCCCTTCCAATTTTCCACAAAGAGGTTGATGATAACAAATGAGATCCCGAAGTTTAGATAAGGTACGTTGAAGTGGGTTCTTAAAGGAATCTACGAATTGCTGAATCAAGATCACCATAGGACAAGTACCAGATTTGATGATGATCAAAAGGCTAAGTTGGGATTGATTGCTCAGTATGTGGAAGAAAGACTCAACCTTCGAAGTATCTGGAGATTCATGGAAAGATGAGTTGGATAGAGAAGGTGAGATCTAAGTGAATACCCATAAATAGAAGACCCGAATGATCTACCCTTAGGGGGAGATTGTTGGAACACGAAAAGTATCATTTGTTAGGGACTTCTATTTATATTTTGTCATAGTTTAGGGTATGTTGTGTATGTTTTGTAATGCGACAGCAAGTTACCATCGCGGAACTTGTATATCTGCGAAGGCATGCTTGGCTAGACTTTGGGTATAAATACCCCCTACCTCATGGGTCATGAGATGTGTGTTCTTATCTAATACAATTCGAAGGTTTCTTATGTTCTCTCTCTCTCTTCTCTTTAATGTGCTCACACCCACTTTACATTATATAGATTAGTTCGTGTAGACGTGATATTATTGGAACAACATGCCATCCCGTCCCTTTTGTTTGATATATGATTACGAGCTCAAGAAAGATTTGTTTGCAGGGGCGTATGGATGCATCATAGATTTGATTCGATTTGCATTTGATATGATATGTTATGATTTGTTTGGTGATTGATGTTGTGTGCAATACACGTCCTTCACATTTTGGGAGCTGATCACTCCATTTGGTTACTTATGATATGATATGATTTGATTTGTTTTGGGCTCGTGGTAGATTTTTGATTTCCTTTCATTATTCTATACTCTTGTTATACCTTCTATAATTCCCAATGCACCATAATTCTATTTCTTATTTCAGTATCTTTGATTCTCCATGTTCTCTATTCAGTTGACTCTTGATACTTGTTCAGTTGACCGTTAATCCCTTATTCACTTGACAGATGACATTCATTTCAGCAGAAGCTTATGATTTCTGTTCTTATACTTTATATGTTTCAATTATTCTTTTGTCATATATCTGTTCACTGGCTTTTTAAGCTCAGCCGCATTTCTTTTCCTGCGGCAGGTTTTAGGTTGGAAGCTAGGTTTGAGTGAAGAGTGCATAGGAGCTCTTAGTTTGATGATTAGAAGCCCTTTTGCATCTTGTTTAGACTCGGATTGGATTTAGTTTCAATTGTATTACATCTTGTATAGATATAGCATTTCAATTGTTCTCTTAGAATACCTTTGTAATTATTATGTTTATGAGTCTTCCACTTGCGTTGTATGTTCTGAGATGGACACCATAACCGTGTCGGGTTGGGGTGTTACATATGGACTTAGAAAATTGGATCAAGCCAAGCATACATTCGTCAACTCAACACCAAGACTTCTACATATGGACTTAGCTAATTGGATCGGGCCAAGAAAACGAACAAGCCCATTTGGGGCCCAATAGTGACCGGCGCACAAGGCCCATCAAGACCCAACAATGCTTCTAGAAGCTTCTAGAACAAGGAAATAAAAAGGCAAATTCAAAATTTGAATTTTGAATTTGGCGAGAAAAAGGCAAATTCAAAATTTGAATTTTGAATTTTGGTGCATGCTATTAGCCATTGGTGGGTTCACTCTTTCATCAAAGTTCTCAAGCCTACAAATACCAAGCATTTCACCACTTTTTACTTGCTCATTCAAGGATTCAAAAACACTCACACATAAGTAATTTCATTTTGATCATGTATTAGATAAGGAAATTGTAAGTCTTGGATCTCAAGTGTAATAGGTAGATTAGGACGATGTGTTAAATTCGTGAAGTGTCGTAAGTATATCCAGATGATGTGTAAGTCCGTGAGGTGTTGTATGTAGATCGTGTAGATCGGGTAGATCGTGTTGATCGTGTAGATCGGGTAGATCGTATGTGTAGATTGGTTCTAGCTATGATTAGAACTTGACATTCCACTTAGTATCGTAAATTGGTGTAAGCGAAGGTTGAGAGGATCACTTGATTTGATCACACACTATGAGGTGTTGGACCTTTGTAATGTGTGAATATGATACTTTGAGTGAATATGATTAAGTATGCGGAATCTACTTAACCACACTTAGAATATTTATTGGAAATGGAACTGTGATGCTTGTGTTTATTTAACAAAGAACAATGAAAGTATTTCACCAAATGATTCAATATTATTAAAAATAATACGAGTGATCTTCACTATCACTAGGGTTACAAAGACCTTGAATCTTGTGTTTTGTTCTATTGTTTTTCTTTATGTATATCTCTACACACACCTATTTTCAGCACTTGCATATACGTATTTAAGTCATATCTAAGATCTTCCTTTTATAGTCCAAGGAAAAGATCTTTTACAATCTATATGACTCATCTTTATTACTAGCTTATGACTAATCTTCATTCTAGCTAGATGATGACTTATCATGTCAATCATTAAGATACAACATGTATCTAGGATTACAACTCACTTGGAGTGTTCAATTTGATGACTACAACAAAGATATTATCTTGTATATGAATCAGTAGAATAAGTCGTACTTATCTACACAGCTGTTGTATGAGTCCTAGTAGCATCAGCAGAATCCATCAGCAGAAACACTATCAGTAGAAAACGTTCTTCAGCAGAATCCATCAGTGGAAACGTGCTTTGTGCTTTATTAGCAGAAACATACTTGATGTATTTCCTTAAACCTTTATGCTGATTCTTCTGATTATTTAATTCCCAACAATCCTCCCCTAAACATGTGAATTACATTCAAACATGTTTTTCTGAATTAAATGAGGACTTTGTGAAGATCTTTCAAACACTTCATTGTCAGACTGTGATCTGAACTTTCTTCTCTTTTGAGTGATTGAATGTCTTTCTCTGTAACTCATCTGCTTTCTGTTCTTTGCTCCAATCTTGGAATAAAAGATGGTGCAATATTCAACTTGAAGAATTTTAAGAGTCAATGATGCTGTGTATCTTGGATGCTTGTTCCAAAAAGTAGAAATCATCTTTCAGCATGTCTTTGGAAGTGATGAACAAACGTAGTGAACTAAACTTGAAACCTTTCATCTTTTGATCTAGATAGAACTTTCTCCTATCAGCTCTGTTCTTGTTCTTTATCAGTAGAAACCATGTCATCATCTTGTATGCTCTTATCTTTTCCTTCTTTTTCTTTGGTTAATCTTCCTTTAAAGGGCTTTTGTAACCTCCCCTGAGATTTATTTCTCTCTTGAGCAATTTCCTCCCCTGTTTGGAAGATCTCTCACAATCATATCATATAACCATCATCTGATCTAGCAATTTCCATGTTTTCAGACAATTTGTACATGAAGCCATCAATTCCTTAAGAGTTTAAATGCTGCCCTCATCACTTCTAGGTGTGTAACCTCCTATGAGTGGTGAATCACTGAGCATTGACTCATAATCCATCATTAGATGATTTTCTAAGCCTCTTTGAAAATCCTTTTTAAGAAATATTTGACTTAGCAGTATGAACATGATTTTTCTGATTAAAAATCATACTGCTTCTAACCATTTTGAAGGGATTAAGTGTGGTAACTAACACTTAATCAAAATTTCGGTTTAAAGCAACCTCTGGTTGTGTGAGAACCAATGTTTTCAGTTATAAATAACTGCCTGTGTACAAATAAACCTATTCAAAAGGCTTTCTTTACAGGTTTCCAGCTCGTGGCATTTGTTACCTCTAACACAAGTGTTAGATTCACTTTTGCTCGCTGTTCTTTCTATCAGATATCCGTAGATTAGTCACATTATACTTGAGAGTATAAAATGATAGAAAGTGAGTTGTATCAGTTATTAACTGATCAACTAAATCATCAATTCAATGTGAAACATCGTAATCAAGTTCCAAGAAAGAAGTTTTAAGGAGTTTTGAAATCCCAAACTCTTTCTATCATGAACCTATTATATCAGCAGCAATGATCATAGATTTCACTTGAAATAGCCTTTGAGCTCAAACATTCATACCTGAAATTGTTAGTCTAAAACCAAAAGAACAAAGTACAAAGTACTTGTCTTGAATTACGATTATGCATAGGACTAACTGTATGAATAACTTTTAATTGGTAATAGTAGTTTTAGATGACAAAGTTAGATGCATTAACAAAATCTATAAACAAGAACACATTATATTGAAAAAATTTAAAGATTAAGCATTCCAATACTTACTACCAAGTACTGAAATCTTCCAACATCAAAAACTTTTGTAAGAAGATCTGCAAAGTTTTGTTCTGAAGCAATTTTCATTACTTGAATTAACCTCTTTTCATTGCAATCTCTAATAAAATGATGTCTTATTTCAATGTGTTTTGTTTTAGAATGTTGCACTGGATTTTTAATAATGCAAATTGTACTACTATTATCAATATGAATAATGGTATGTAAGAAATTGTACCCATAATCAAGAAGTTGGTTTTGAAGCCATAGGACTTGACCACAACAATTTGCAGCAGCTACATATTCAGCTTCAGTTGTTGAAGTAGCCACCATTGTCTGCTTCTTATACTGCCATGAGATAAGTCTACACCCAAGGAATTGACATCCTCCAATTGTTGACTTTCTGTCCAAGCTAGCACCAGCATAATCACTATCTGAGTATGCTACCAAGTCAAAAGATAACTCCTTAGAATACCACAGACCCAACCTAGGTTGACCCTTGAGATATCTAAAAATTCTCTTGACTGCTGTTAAATGAGAAACCTTAGGAGTTACTTGATATCTTGCACAAGCACAAACAGAGAACATGATATCAGGTCTTGATGATGTGAGATACATCAAAGAACCTATCATAGATCTGTATGTGTGTACATCCACATTAGTTCCTTCAATATCTTTACGAAGTGGCTTCTCAGGATCCATTGGTGTGCTTGCTGTTTTGGAATCAGCAAATTGAAACTTTCTAAGAATCTCTGCAACATATTTGTCTTGACTAATAAAGACTCCTTCTCTTGATTGTTTAACCTGCAGACCCAAAAAGAATGTAAGTCTCCCCCATGGAACTCATCTGAAACTTATTGTGCATAAGCTTCTCAAACTCCAAACACATCTCCTTCCTTGTAGATCCAAAGATGATATCATCCACATACACTTGAACTAGCAAAAGATCCTTCTTATGTTTCTTGGTGAAAAGTGTCTGATCTATCTTGCCTCTTTGAAATCTATTTGAAATTAAGTAGGAAGCCAGTGTTTCATACCAAGCTCTTGGTGCCTTATGTAGGCCATATAGAGCTTTAACAACATTGTACACTTTGTCTGGATGGTCAGGATCAACAAAACCAGGAGGTTGTGAGACATACACCTCCTCTTCAATAGTATCATATAAGAAAGCACTCTTGACATCCATTTGATAAACTGTGAATCCCATAAATGAAGCATAAGCCAAAAAGAGTCTAATGGCTTCAATCCTTGCTACTGGAGCAAAAACTTCTTCATAGTCTATCCCTTCTTCTTGTGTGTACCCTTAAGCTACTAATCTAGCTTTATTTCTTATCACTATGCCCCTTTTATCCCTTTTATTCCTAAAAACCCATCTAGTGCCAATTACCCTTACACCACTTGGTAAATCAACTAGCACCCATACCTTTTGAATCTTAAACTGAAGAAGCTCCTCTTGCATAGCCTCCAACCAGCTTGAATTCTATAGGGCTTTATGAATATTCTTTGGTTCATCTTGTGAGAGAAAACATACAAATAAGCAAGAGTTTGAAAACTCATGCTGTTTTGAAGCATAAAGGGCATCAAGAAGCCCTTGTTGATCTGAAGACATCAATTGTTGTCTTGTCTTCACTCCTGATTGTACATCTCCAATCACATTGTCCAGGGAGTGAACTTTGTGAATCCTTGAGTGTGGAGTAGAAAAAACTTGATAATCAGGTGGAAGGTTGTTGAAATCCACCTTATTTTCTGAGAGATTTGCTTGTGTTTCTTCTGATGGTCCATCAGCAGAAACATTTTGCTTATCAGCGGGAACGATTTGCTTATCAGCAGAAACAGCAGTGTTACTTCTGACTTGAAACTCTTGTTCCTTAGCTCCTTCTTCCTTGTATTCATTTTCAACATCTTCTTTAGATTTACCAGAAGAAGCTTCACCATTAATTGAAGTTGAATCCACACTTGTATTTGTCCATATTTGCATCATTACATAATCTTGATTTGCCTCATTCTATAATCCTTCTCCATTTGTTGCATCAGCAGTTTGTAAACCTGAAAATTCATTAGTTTCTGCAACAAAAGGCACATAATTCATTGATTTGGATAGAGATTCAAGATCAAATAGCCATTTGGGACCTTGACCTTCTACATTGGTTTTATTTTCCAAAAACTTCACATGTAGATTTTCTTCTACTCTTCTAGTTCTCATGTTGTATACTCTGAATGCTTTGCTATTGATAGAATATCCAACTAAGAATCCCTCACCTGCTTTACCATCAAACTTTCCAAGATGGTCTAAGGTATTTAGAATTGTCACATGACATCCAAAAGGTCTAAGAAATCCTATTTCAAGAGTTCTTCCTCTAAAAAGTTCATATGATGTCTTATTGTGAGGTTTTACAACTAAAACTCTATTTTGAACATAGCAAGCAGTGTTGACTGCTTCTGCCCAAAAAGTTATAGGCAACTTAGAGTCAGCTAACATAGTTCTAGCAGCTTCTATTAGTGTTCTATTTTTCCTTTCAGCAACTCCATTCTGTTGTGGAGTTCTTGCAACACTAAATTCTCTTTTAATACCTTTTTCTTTGCAGAAATCATCCATAACTCTATTCTTAAATTCTGTTCCATTATCACATCTAATGACTTTTACTCTTTTGCTTACTAGGTTTTCTATCTCTGTAATGAAGGTCTTAAGGATGCTAGAAGTCTCATCGTTAGTTCCTAAAAAGAATACCCATGTAAATCTACTAAAGTCATCAGTAATAACTAGACAATATCTTTTATGCAACAAACTTCTAACATTTGTAGGACCAAATAAGTCCATATGCAGCATAAACAATGATTGATTGATAGAGTTAAAAATTTTGGGCTTACAAGTGGCTTTATGTTGTTTGCCTTTAAGACAAGCAATGCATGTTTGATCATTTTCAAATCGTTTTTGAGGTAAACCTCTTACCAAACCATCTTTGACAATCTTATTTATGGTTTTGAAGTTAATATGACCAAGCCTCCTATGCCATTTCATAGATTCATCCAATGTGGCCTTAGCAATAAGACAAGTAAGAGAATCTTTTGGAACAATCTTCTTCATATCAACACTGTACATGTTGCCTTTTCTTGGAATTCTAAGAAGTGCTTGACTTTCATCAGGTATCTTAAAATCAGAAGAAAATACAAGACATTCAGTGTCAGTAAAGAGAACTTTGTTCTTTTTGTCACACATTTGTGAGACACTAAAAAGATTATACTTAAGCTCTTGCACATAGTACACATCTTCAAAATCTAATTTACCGGTTTTAATAGTACATTTACCAGTAATTTTTCCTCCAATTCCTCCTCCAAAGGTAACATAGCCTCCATCTACTGATTGAAAATTTGAAAAATAAGACTTGTTGCCTGTCATGTGCCTTGAACATCCACTATCTGAGAATCCTTGATCTTCAGTATCTTCTGATGAATGTCCCTCTGTAGAGAAAGCCATAAGAGCTGTCTGAGGAGAAGTTTCTTCTTCTTCATCAGCTGTAAAGCTCCAATCAAATCCTAATCCATCAATGGCTACCATAGCTTTTGGATTGGTTGATTCCCCTGTCTTGGACTTGCTTCCAAAACCTCTATTCTTGCTATCTTGCTGCCTTGGCCTTCTACATTCTCTTGAGAAGTGCCCCAACATATGACAGTCATAGCATTCTATGTTTGACTTGTCAAAACCAGCAGTATCATTGCTCCTGATAGTGAGTTTCTTCCCCGTCCTCTGATAGAATTTCTTAGCCCTCATGCTAAGAAGAGAAATTTTCCATTTTAGGACCATCTCTTCTAAATCATCATCATTGATTTCTAAGAGATCTTCATGAGTAAGCATGGACCCATTTTTCTGACTTGTGAAAAAGGCACAACAAGCCTTTTCATTCAATATACCAAAAGTACTGCTTGATGAACTAGCAGCACCAGCTCCACTATCAACCTTTTCATCTTTAACTGGGTTTGAGATACTAGGAGATAACATAAAAGCCATGTTCCCAGTATATGAACTAGAGACACCAGTTTTCTTTACTTCCTGTTCCACAATTTTAAAGTTGCTATACAAATCCATAAGATCCATAGTGTCTATGTCTGGTTTATTCTTCCAAACAACAACATGCATAGCCCACTCTTCTGGTAAGCTTCTCAGAAATTTTGAGTTTAAATCTTCTTGAGGTATGTCAACCCCAAGAACAGCAAGTTGGCTCACAATTTTTTGTAGCCTTGTAAACATGTGGTCAAGAGATTCATTAATGGTTGATGAGAAGTTTTCAAACTGCTGCTTGAGAAGGGTTTTCTGGGTTTTCTTGGTGGCTTCATTCCCTCCATACCTTGCAACAATTGCCTCAAATAATGACTTGGCATCTTTGAATTTGCTGAAGTTTATAAGTTGATCATTTGGAATGGTCATCATCAGCATGCTTCTGGCCTTGAGGCCAGTTTTCTTCTTTATTCTTTCATCAGCAGTTGTAGGGATAGTTTGAACAACTGTAATTTCCCTACCTTCAACTGTTGATAAAGTGGTTGTGGGTTTGAAAGAGTTTCCATCTTCAATGATTTCCCAGAGAGTGTAATTGATGAGGCGAAAAATGAATACTTTTAGGGGGTCTTTTAAGCCCGGAATTGAATTTATTTGATCAAATATTGCCCTAAATCGTTCCTTTTGTGATTTTAGGTACTTTGGGAGTGAAATCTAGAAAAGAAGGCATTTTGGACGTTTTTGGAGCATAAAAGTGAAGAAAACAGCAAAGTCTCAATTTTCCAAGCTGGGAACAGTAGGTGACGACGTCAAGAGTAACTTTTTGACGGCGTCAAGAGCAATTTCCATGACGACCCAGTACAGAAATGACAGCGTCACAAGGAAGAGCGTCAAGAGTAAAATGCATGACGGCCTGGAAACACATAACACTTAACGGCATCAGAAGTAGATCAAGGCAGTCCGAGAAGTATTTTGGCGGCGAGATGATGGCGTCACCAATTTGGTCTTGACGCCGTCAGACCCTATTTCCTATATATAGTTTTCTAATTTTTACACATTAAGAGAGGAAGTTTTGGAGAAACCCTAAGGCCGAACTTAGTACGAATTTTACAGGTTTTTCAAGGGTTCTCAGCCCTTGAACCCTTTCATGTGTAATTGAGATAAGTGTTCTTTTAATTCAATCAATATGTCTATGTGTTGGTTGTCTATATCTTGTTCTTGTCTTAATTCCATCATGTTAGGCTATATCTATCTTGTGTTTGCTTAGATCTAATGAAACCTAGATGTTAATTATGTGTTGATTACTTGTTTATGGTTGTATTGGATGAATGATTTCGATGTTAGGCTTAAAAAAACTGGCAGATCTCCAAATGGTAACATGCTTGAACGTCTTAGGAAACATGAACTGACGTGCACTAGGTTTTATTGGTTGTATTTAATGCATGAGTAAATTCTAATGATCCCATGTTAGGAGCTTCTTAGCCGGCTCGACATAGGTGTGAAGTAGGCACTCGTAGGATTGGGGAAGTAAGTGCGCCACCCCATGAATGGTATTAAGGAATACAATCCGTCATCCACGCAACTATAACAAGTAATTAATGTGTAAAAGATGTCTAGGGAGTAGTGAAATCTAAGTAAACACATTTTCTCCACTTATTGCTCACAACCTTAGTATAATTTAGTTTTATTTTCATTTCTAGTATTTTATTTTAATTGCATCTTTAGTATTGGGTTAGTTGACTAGCAACTAATTCCGCCCAAATCCTTCAAACTCGAGATATTTACTTGCTTTCATAAAAATATAAAAATACAAAAAGAATCATCCGTCATCTTTAGCACTAGTAATTAGGTTTTCTAATCCTAGCGACACTATTCCTAGCTGAACGATCAATCCCCCGGTACTTGTCACTATACTATACTACAACGATCAGGTACACTGCCTGGTGGGGGTTGTAAGCTTCTCGAGATCCCTCGAGAGGTAAAGCCTGGTGCGATTCCCACGTATCAAGTTTTTAGCGCCGCAGCCTGGGGAATAATTATTGTCTAGGTTAGGATTTCTTTTTATTAGGTCTACTTGCTAGATTCCATTCTAGTAAGATTTTATTTTTTAATTTTTAGGTTCTCTTTAGTCTATCTTTTTCTTTGTGTGTTTGTTCGTAATTTCCATTGACTCTTCCGTTCACCATTATGGAGTACGCGAATCCACCATACCACCAACCACAAAGGCCATTCTACCCTATTGACATCTCGAATTTCAAACAATATCGAGATGAACCCATATATGATGCATGGACTCGTTTTAGAAATTTACTCCGAAAATTCCCTCATCATAGTTTCGCTTTAGCATCCCTAACCCGAACCTTTTACTATCGTGTTGGCCAATATGACCAAATGCGCATTGAGGATTTTGCCAATGAGGTACCATAGAAGATTGTGCCCAATATTATTATAGGGTAGACAACCCAACAAACGTTAGTATAAGCCAATTGAATATAAATTTCCAGGATCATGAAAAAAGTTTGCTTGGGGATAAAAAGATTAGAGTCGAGCCACCTAGTTGCATGTCATGGTTAGGCACTACCATAATACAAGATGAACACATAGGTGATATTGATGTGATGGAAGAGATAGTAGAAAACCCAAGCCCATTAAGTAACCCACAAGTCCTACCATCACTTGAGGCACACACACCGCCCGTGACTTACCCGGAAGAAGTAGAAGAAACTTTAGGAATCCCGATAGAGGTAGAACCCTTGGACCAAGCACCACTAGAGGATATAGGTTTGAATACTTGTAATGATAACCTTACTCTTAGTTCTAGGGAAGTTCCTAGTTTTGATGAACCGGAGCCTCAGTCAAAACCGTTACCTAGTCTTCCATCCTTGGATGAAAATTTAGGAATTGAAATAGGTTCCGATCCACCCATCAAACCGTGTAGTCCGGGTAGTCTTAGAATAAAGGTAGTGGACTCTAAGCCTTGTAGAGAGGAAGCTGACACAGGAGTGGAAAATGACCTTACATGCTTACGTCACTCATTTATGATTGATCACAAGAAACATTATGGGTTTAAACTGGGTTTATTAGGTCAAGACGGATCCCCAAATAGTAGTCTCTTGAAGTTGATTGAAAATGATCCCTTTCTAGGAGAAAATCTTAATCCACCCATTAACCCGATTGAATTAGGTAAGGTTATGATGATAGGAGCACACCCCTTTGAGCATATAATTCATCCGCCACTCTTTCCTCACGAGGCATATTTCCACCCTAAGGGTGTGTATCGCTACTTCCACCGGCACTTAATTCAAAGTGTAGGGAAAACCTCCCCTATTTCCGTTAAATAAGGGTATAGTCAGGCTCGTGACTCGAACAAAAACAAACGCTTATTGGGAGGCAACCCATGCTTTGTGTGATTTTATTTTGTTTGTTTGTTATTTGCTTCCGTATGCATGCTTTATTTTTATTGTTGGTAGATCATGTTTCTCAATTAAAAAGTGGAAATACTTTACTTTGTTGTTTTAGCCTAGTCTTAACTCTACCTAAAGGTATTTTTGCAAAAGATAAGTGTAAGGGGAAACCCCAAATATGTTTTTAAGAAACAAACCGATCATGATTCTCCACAATATTAAATGAACATGTATATTCGTATTTGTTAGAGTCAAATGCTTGTATTGAGTCATAATGAAGTTTTGCAGGATTTTCTAGGAAGTAGGACCAGGTTTTTCCAGAAATTTTCCGGAAACTTAATATAAGAATTTCTGCAGGTCAATCCTAACGGCGTCACGAGTTTACTCTTGACGGCGTCACGTGTAAAAATCTGGAAATTTTACCGGTTTTGTTTTTCTAACGGAGTCTTAAGGTTTTTGTGAATTATTAAGCTTTCTAATCTCCAGGAAGTCTGCAAACTTCATTCCACAAGCATTATATCCTACTTTGTTTTCTAGGATTTAGTAACTTATATAGGATGCCGCCGATTTTATGCGAGGTTGTCTTGTTTGTTTTCTCAGGATCTACAGGTTATGTATGACAAGAAGATGATTTATATTCTGGAAGGGAAGCTTTGATTGTTCATTTTCTTGGAGGAAGATTTAACCTGGCAACCTAATTATCCATACCGAGCGAATCAGGGGAGTATTTGATTTCATTTATTTTACTTATTTCACTTTTACATTCTTTACTTGAACATTGGGGACAATGTTCATCTTAAGTGTAAGGGGAGGGTAAAATGATGATACCTTACAAATACACTTTCGCTTGAGTTTGCTTTGTTTGATGGTAGATGTGTAATAAAACTATGAGAAACACTTGTTAGTGCAATTTTAGCGCCAAATTTAAAATTTTTTACAACATTTAGGAGTGAAACTTTAGCCATAGCAAGCGTCTCATGGATAGGAGATTGTATGACTAGCACATAACCGTATATTCAGAAAAATTTTCCACCCAAATATGTGAGGTTCGCCTTTAGATTTGATAGGAAAAGCATTTACTATTAGTGCTTATGAGTGTACCAGTAGCATTTAGATTCTAGAACTTGCGGTAGTGATGCATCCCGAGACCGCTAGTGAGACTACATTCGTGTGGTAGGATTTACTACATGATAAGAGGCATTAGGATCACCCTTATGTTAAACCCGTATTATAATTTCTTGACCATTTAAGTCATATTACCTGACTACTTAAGTCAATTAATTTTTCCCACACCCTTAGCGTTGTACTCATTTTTAGTACATGAAACCCCTAGTACACCCCTCCGAGCCTATCTTTTCGTTTCTAACTTTAAGCATCTTACTTAAAGGAAGAATTTGTTACACCCCACTTAAATGTATACCCAAATCGCCTTAGCCTTCCGTGTATGCGCTCATCTTTAGTGCATTATTGTTATTTGTTAAACCCTAAGTTAACTATCTAATTGATTACATGGTTGCTAAGTCGAGTCATATCCTTGTACATATTGTTTTGGGACGATTGGGACTCATGGGTAAAGTACTTATTTTATGGAGTAATGGGGAAGAACATCATTTATTACCCCCATATGTATGTTAATCTTAAAAGTACTCCAAGTGTTTTGATTTTCTTAATTCGAGTCATTAGATTAGTTTATTGTAAAGTATGTAAAAATTCAAGTGTAAGGGGAATGTTCATCCCCTATGATGTATTATTTTGGATGGTAGGGTAAGAGTGTATGCAAAAAATAAAAAATAAAAAAAAATAAAAAAAAAATAAAAAGGAAAAGAGAAAAACATACGGACTACCATCCCTTTTTATTCTATGTTCATTTTATGTTTTTGTTATTTTTGATTTATTAGCTTAAGTCGAGTCTAGTCTTGGCTTAGCAACGCCACATTGTACATGTAATTAACCAAGATTGTTAACTCGCCACCAGTAAAAACTGTCTATATCCAACAAAACCGTGTATTTCATATCCCTACACCTAACGTTACAACCCTTTAAAAGACCTCTTTGATAGTTTATCCTAGGTGCTTACGCCATGTGGTGGAGGTTTGATCCTTTCCCAAGCCTATGGTAATCAATTTTGCTATGACAGGTAGTGAGAGATATCTTCCGTTTCCATATTGTAATTTATACTTTATTACACCCGAGAGATGTGAGTATCTAAACACTATTTGTGAGGTGCTAGTATATGACCTCCGTGCTTGTCTATTGGTCTTTAGTGGAACGATTATTTGTTGTAATTACTTTTATATTAGTGTTAAATGACCCCTAACTTGTATTTTGAGTAGAATAAAAACGCATTTGCTTGAGGACAAGCAAATCTCAAGTGTAAGGGTATATGATGAGGCGAAAAATGAACCACTTTTAGGGGGTCATTTAAGCCCGAAATTGAATTTATTTGATCAAATATTGCCCTAAATCGTTCCTTTTGTGGTTTTAGGTACTTTGGGAGTGAAATCTGGAAAAGAAGGCATTTTGGACGTTTTTGGAGCATAAAAGTGAAGAAAACGGCAAAGTCTCAATTTTCCAAGCTGGGAACAGTAGGTGACGGCGTCAAGAGTAACTTTTTGACGACGTCAAGAGCAATTTCCATGACGACCCAATACAGAAATGACGGCGTCACAATGAAGAGCGTCAAGAGTAAAATGCATGACGGCCTGGAAACACATAACACTTGACGGTGTCAGAAGTAGATCAAGGCAGTCCGAGAAGTATTTTGGCGGCGAGATGACGGCGTCACCAATTTGGTCTTGACGCCGTCAGACCCTATTTCCTATATATAGTTTTCTAATTTTTACACATTAAGAGAGGAAGTTTTGGAGAAACCCTAAGGCCGAACTTAGTACGAATTTTACAGGTTTTTCAAGGGTTCTCAGCCCTTGAACCCTTTCATGTGTAATTGAGATAAGTGTTCTTTTAATTCAATCAATATGTCTATGTGTTGGTTGTCTATATCTTGTTCTTGTCTTGATTCCATCATGTTAGGCTAGATCTATCTTGTGTTTGCTTAGATCTAATGAAACCTAGATGTTAATTATGTGTTGCTTACTTGTTTCTGGTTGTATTGGATGAATGATTTCGATGTTAGGCTTAAAAAAACTGGCAGATCTCCAAATGGTAACATGCTTGAACGTCTTAGGAAACATGAACTGACGTGCACTAGGTTTTATTGGTTGTATTTAATGCATTAGTAAATTCTAATGATCCCATGTTAGGAGCTTCTTAGCCGGCTCGACATAGGAGTGAAGTAGGCACTCATAGGATTGGGGAAGTAAGTGCGCCACCCCATGAATGGTATTAAGGAATACAATCCGTCATCCACGCAACTATAACAAGTAATTAATGTGTAAAAGATGTCTAAGGAGTAGTGAAATCTAAGTAAACACATTTTCTTCACTTATTGCTCACAACCTTAGTATAATTTAGTTTTATTTTCATTTCTAGTATTTTATTTTAATTGCATCTTTAGTATTGGGTTAGTTGACTAGCAACTAATTCCGCCCAAATCTTTCAAACTCGAGATATTTACTTGCTTTCATAAAATATAAAAATACAAAAAGAATCATCCGTCATCTTTAGCACTAGTAATTAGGTTTTCTAATCCTAGCGACACTATTCCTAGCTGAACGATCAATCCCCCGGTACTTGTCACTATACTATACTACAACGATCAGGTACACTGCCTGGTGGGGGTTGTAAGCTTCTCGAGATCCCTCGAGAGGTAAAGCCTGGTGCGATTCCCACGTATCAGTAATCCTGCACCTGGAAAAACTGTTCTATTCTTAACCTCCACAATTCAAACTCATTCTGTTTGAGAACTGGCAACTTTGCAGCAACATTTGTTTGAATAGATTCTGTATCCATTTCTTCTTCTAAATCAGAGATATCAACCTGGAAGCTCTGATACCAACTGAGAGGATCACTTGATTTGATCACACACTATGAGGTGTTGGACCTTTGTAATGTGTAAATATGATACTTTGAGTGAATATGATTAAGTATGCGGAATCTACTTAACCACACTTAGAATGTTTATTGGAAATGGAACTGTGATGCTTGTGTTTATTTAACAAAGAACAATGAAAGTATTTCACCAGACGATTCAATATTATTAAAAATAATACGAGTGATCTTCACTATCACTAGGGTTACAAAGACCTTGAATCTTGTGTTTTGTTCTATTGTTTTTCTTTATGTATATCTCTACACACACCTATTTTCAGCACTTGCATACACATATTTAAGTCATATCTAAGATCTTCCTTTTATAATCCAAGGAAAAGATCTTTTACAATCTATATAACTCATCTTTATTACTAGCTTATGACTAATCTTCATTCTAGCTAGATGATGACTTATCATGTCAGTCATTAAGATACAACATGTATCTAGGATTACAACTCACTTGGAATGTTCAATTTGATGACTACAACAAAGATATTATCTTGTATATGAATCAGTAGAATAAGTCGTACTTATCTACACAGCTGTTGTATGAGTCATAGTAGCATCAGCAGAATCCATCAGCGGAAACACTATCAGTAGGAAACGTTCTTCAGCAGAATCCATCAGTGGAAACGTGCTTTATCAGCATAAACATACTTGATGTATTTCCTTAAACCTTTATGCTGATTCTTCTGATTATTTAATTCCCAACAAAGGTGTACGGTTTTCTCCGCCTAAAGGGAGCTTGTTGTTAGTGAAGTAACACCCAAAAGATGTTTAGATTTTAAATAAAAACGTATTCACCCCCCCCCCCCCCCTCTACGTTTCTACACAATTTAACATTTAAATACCACTATTTTGCTTTTGGAGTTTAAGTACTTTACGATTATATATATTCATTTCATGTTAGTTTCATTTACTGATGTAAAGAATTGGATAAACAAAAAATGCAGTTATAACTTGGTTAAATAAAATAATAGAGATAAAGTAAGTTATGGAAAGTAAGAGCCCATTTGGTTTGTAAGTGGGTTTAGAATGGATTTGAATTTGATAATGATTTGAAAAAAAAATAATAATTATGTAATTTACATATTTATTTAAAGATTTTTTATTATTTGACTTAAAAATCTTTTAAGAAAGAGATAAATAAAATTAGAGAAATTGCATATAAATCCTTCCCAAGATTAATAATTGAATATATATCCAAGCAAAACTAAAAATTGCATATATATCCTTTAGAAGATTTAAATGTGTTATATATATATATATATATATATATATATATATATATATATATATATATATATATATATATATATATATATATATATATATATATATATATATATATATCCAAATCATTGTGTTATATATATTTTTAACTTTAACATACTTGTTATTTATACTTCAAATATAAATGTCCATTTTTTTAGAATGCCAATTTTTACAACCTACACCAACCCTTAATCTTATTATTTCTCATAACCCTTTCACATACATACATCCTCTTTAACATCGGGTCAAAAACATAATGCTCCTTAACGTCTAGTGACATAAAAAAACAAAGGCACGAACATACAAACATAACCCATTTTATACTTCTAATATAAGATTTTCAATTAAAAAAAATAAAAAATTCCAAAGCAAGACCACCAATCGAAATTAATCAACACAATGCATTAAACAATTCTTATGCTAAACATCTAAAACAAAGTTCTAATATCAACATAACAATCCATGTGAGACATTTCTTTCAGCAAAAACAATCCACAAATCTTTATCAAAGATGTAGGTATTATATTGATCAGTCGATGGTTCCAGTATGCATAAAGTTTGGTCTAGAAACAATTAAAATTAAACGATGGCAATGAATTGATTAACTGAAAGCAAGAATATTGTTTGGGCAAATTAATACATTATGATTTATCTCAATCAATGTTAGGTTTAGAGTTGTAGAAGACAATGTAAGGAAAGAAGAGTGGTTAATGTGTCATAAACAACAAGGGTATAATTGACATTTCATATTCAAAATATAAATGTCATGTATTTTTAAAGTTAAAATGTAGATAAAACAATAATTTGGATATATATGACATATTTGAAAGATATATATAGATAAGGTTTTTCTAACTTGTGCCCTAGGGGCATAAGTTAAGCACACCAAAAGTACATCAAAAGTACGTAGAGACTCACATAAAAATATATTTGTCTGTACTTTTATGTGGATCCCTGTGTACTTTTACGTGGGCCCTTATGTACTTTTTGTGTGCTTAACTTGTGCCCCTATGGTACAAGTTAGAAAAACCCTTAGGGCACGTTTGGTAGAGAGAATTTCAGAGATTAGAAATGAAGTAGAGAATGGAATTCAGAGAAATGGAATTGAATGAGAATTTTTAGTGATTTCTTGTGTTTGGTAACAACAGAGAAATTGACCTCGGAAATGGGAAAGAAACTATTTCTTCTGTTTGGTAGAAACAGAGAAATGAAAAAAATATTTTTAACTTTGTTATATTCCTTCATTTATTTATTTTATAATCAAAGCTGAAAAATTAAAAATAGGTAAACATATTGTATATATAAATGAGTCAACAGCTCACAACCAAAAGTTTACTTGTAAATTCTTTCAAAGATTTAACAAGTCATAGTGAGACTTGATTATTGTTTATGATCTTGTATCCTGTATGTTGAATCTTTAACATGAACCCATTTCCATAATCAAAAAATTCAAATACTCAAAACTAAAAGTTATAGAAAATAACTCCATATTGATAAATACAAATGGGCAATTTAGCTTCAACTACACAAAACTATGCATTACTAGCATTTACATCATAGCATCATCATTAATAAAGTAGCTGCTTCATACAGGAGGAGTTAGCTAAAGTACTAACAAGTAGGCTTATACAAAAAGAGCTAGTTGGAGGAACAAGTATCTTCATACAAAAGAGGGGTTCAAGATATAAAAGCACATATACATCTATGATGCATACTTCCTTGCAACCATTTTTACCATCCTAATTTTTTTCTCCTGTTCATACCCGAAAAGCATTTCAGCCTTTAAAGGGCACTTCCCTATGACATCTGTCGCTTCAAAAGCTTCCTCAAAAGTGATCCTTGGTAAAGCATCAATCTCATTCTGAACTTTCTTCATCAATTCAATCTCATTCTGAAGTTTTATTTCACTATCATTAGCCATTTTACTTAAGTGCAGGTTCATCTCATTCCCCATAGTAGTGATGGTGTTATTGAACATAGTGCATGATTCTGAATACATACGAGATAAATCGTCACTCTTGGATCTTTTGCGTTTATTACTCTTACCATCCACACCTTTGGGAGAAGGACGAACATGCGTCTCAATATCTTCATCTTCAAGATCAGTTGGTGCAGTCTCTTGTGTTTCACTTACAACCTCATCCTCTCCAAGATCAATAGCTCGATACCCATTAGCTCTATCTTTACCAAAGACAGTGGAAAGCTTGTGATAAAGTGGGAATGGTTTATCTCTAAATTTAGTTGCTTCTGGGTGACTCTACAATGTTATAAAAAACACAGTCAATTAATTTGGTTAACAAGATACTATAATAAGATGAAAGAAACCAAATAGGTTGATAGTAAAAAATACCTTTAGATAGCTATCCCATACATCATCAGGGGCAGTAAGAACGCATTTTTCAGGATCCCAACCAAACCCACTTGTGTTTGAACCGAGTATCATGTCGTGCATAATGCTAAAATTAGTCCTCCATGTCTTCAACCTAGACTTTATATGTGGCTCTGCTTTTAAACCCGAATTGGGAAGACTTATATCCAACAAATTTTGAACCGCCTGATTGTATCCTGGTTTGAAACCATTTTCCGCACCGTATTTTCCAGACGCGTGCAATACCATTAATGCTTCAATTAGCTTTTGATCTTCTTCTGCTGTCCATGTTCTTTTATTTCTTACTTGAGCTTTAACCGTTTTAGCATCAACCTTGCCCGCATCAACCTTACTTGCATCAACATTATTCGTATCAACCATGCCTATGGAATAAAGAAAATAAGACGTTGCAAATACAAGGTTAAAAAGCTATAAAAACTTAGAAAGGTAGATTGGGCCAAGTACAATTGTATTTGTTTAAGGAAATCATTCGTATGATTAACTAAGGACTAAAATTTGTATAATAAATTAAAACTTTGATAAGGACACCATATATCAAACTCCCACTGTATGAAATAATCAAAGCCGCAAACAGGAAACAATCGAATACATATTCGAGAGTCATACCAGGTCACTACACAAATCATTAATGCAATCAAGTAAATATGAATGTTCAGATATTACATATTAATGAGGCTTTATGGTTAAATTATCATATGACTAAAAATTACTCCACAACAATATTAAATCCACGAAAATAAAATGGAGGAATTGCATATTCCAATGATTACTCCTAAAGAGATTGGGCATAAATATTTAATGTAGCAATAGAAGTTATAATAAGCAAAATTATGTATTTAACAATTTTTTATAAGTAATATATACAACAATGGAAGCCTTGAATGTATGAATCTAGCAAAATTGAACCATCGTTTCTTGATTATATGGTGAATTAAAAAACGTGCCCTAGATGAGAAAAGGCAAAATTGGTGAAAACGTAATCAAACTATGGGGTACAAGTAAGAGGGAAGAGCAACAAGGGGATGAGATGTGTTATTCTTACCTGAGATGAGATCAACAGAGATGATGAAGATGTTGAGATGAGATCTAACCAAATCACCAATGGAAGTTGTGGCTAAGGTTTAGAAAAGTAGTGGGTAGAAGTGTGACTAGCATGTGCTTCTTTATTTATATCAATTTTTTTAAGCCCATCAAAATTCTCTATAAAAAAAAAGCGGAGAGTTTTTGTGAACAAAAATGATTTCCACTCCAAATGTGATGGAATTCAAAATACAAAGGATGCCAACTCTCGAGATATCTAATATCTCCGCCCTTTTTTTCTTTTGGCTACCAAACACGAGAATTTGAGACATTTCCATTTCTCTACCTTCAACTCTCTCTACCAAACACACCCTTATAGATATGCAATTATTAGTTTTGCTTGGATACATATGCAATTATTGTCTTTTAAAAGGATATACATGCAATTCCCTCAATAAAATCAAACAAAAACCGAGATTGTGTGGCTGTCAAATGTTTGCCAGATGGAATCGTCTCAAAATGCACCTATCATATATGGAATGAGATTTTAGAAATGAATCCATTATTTTTTCTTAAATTCACTTATCAAATGTTGGAATTGAACTCAAATCCTAATATTTTATTTTAACCCCTCAAACCAAACTGCCTCTAAATTAAAAATGTGTTTGTTTTAGGGGTTTGGATTGAGTTTTTGGCTTCAAAAGAGAAAGCAACCGTTTGGTTATTTAATGTGGATTAGGATTTGGCTCTAAATCCTAAATATATGCATTGTACCTAAACCAAGTAGAGAAGTTCGTATTTGATAAAAGTGTGGAACCATATGAGACCATTTCATCTACTTTCTCGATATCACTTCATTTATTTATGTTACACCGTATCTAAATTCAAAAACTAATACAAGTTTAAATCCATATTAATGTAAGAGAATCGCTATAATAAACCTTTACAAAGGTTTATAATTATGTCACATTACAAATACATAAACTTTTTATATTTATAAACATATTTCTATTATAGATAAACTTGTTAAAGTTTTATAAATATATAACATAATTCAATGCATTAAATTATGAAAAGATTTAAAATATTAGACCTAGTTAACAATATTATTGACGCTACTAAAATTACATATAAAAATTACATATAGAAAAATTACATCGAGGATTCCGGCTATTTTCAAACAAAAAGAAATTATTCCGGTCAGAAGATACGGATAATGATGGGTTATCACTCCGGCTATTTTTTTTTTTAAATTATTGAAATTCACAGTAAGCATTTCGATACATGTTTATTTCACCCTCCTTTTTATGTCATGTTTATTGGTTTTAATTAATTCGAATCATACATATTTTATACTATCATATATATAGATGATGATTGATAACATATAGTGGGTCAGAAATGTGAATGCTAAAATTGCGATAAAGATCGAAACTGCGGGTAGTTGTTACTCATGATGGTCACTGTCAAGTGTCAAGGTTTTGTCCTTTTTTGGTTAAGTTTTGAATTGAACCAGTTAGAAATTGGGGTTAGGGTGTGATGATAATCTTGGATATCTTCTCAAATCGTGTATGGTCACTTTTCGTATAAAGTATTTCGACCCTATTGATGCCTGGTATCACGGAATCTTTATTGGGATAAATGATAATTCAAGAAGAACAGTTAGTTTCTAGGCATAAGAGAACTAAGCAAAAACAAAGAGGAATTGTATGAATTTTCGTATGTTAAAATGAGACCAATGAATCTGTTTATAAACAGATTATTTAGACAGTTTAAGAAATAGTTAGGTGAGTTTAGTTAGAGAAAAAAATCTCTTGTTTTCTATCTCTAGTTTTGTAAAAATTTGGAAGGGAAATTTATCCCCACAAAACACTTGAAAATATAGAAAACCTGTTTAATTGTAAAAAACGTGTTTAGTTGATGTTTGTATTTTCTATTTTGAAGAAGGGGAGGGAGGGTTGTGGGTTACAAAGGAAACCAAGGAAAACAACTTATATTTGTTTTGTAATTTTCCTTGTTATGTTAGAAAATAGGGGATTTTTGTATTTTGCAAAACATTTTGTTGGAAAACGCTTATTTGAACGCGTTCTCTATTTTCCTTGTTTTTCGCAAAACATTTTGTGGAAAACAAGGGTGTTTCCCCCCCAAATAAACGCACCCTTAAAGTTTGTTGTAAAATAACAGTCATAACAGTTTGACGCTTACATCTTTGTCGGGGCAAAAACATATTAGCTCAACAAGTGTGCACTCCACACTTCCCTAACTTGTATCCGAGCTAAATATGAAATCTCATTGATCCCTAGTAAATCGTAATTACCTCAAATAGTTGATGACACTAAAATCACCAACAGAACCCACCGTCACACACACTCAAATCGGGTAAAACCCTCCCTTGTGGATGGTGTGGCCACCTGCCACTTCAGGGTTATTTATTTCCTTTCACATTTTACTCATGATAGTCACAAGCCTTTTGCCACTAGGTCTACTCCGAGTGTAACTGTCAAGGTTGTTTAGGAATAGCTATATGTGGCTAATGCTGTTGTAAGAAGTGATGAGCATGAAATAAGATCATTTTTACCAAAATTCCCCTGTCATAACGCGTATTGATGATTCTATGCACTATTTAACAGTTATATTGCGGAGTGTTGCTGCTGCTTGAGAAGAAAGGTTATTAAACTCAGTCGTTGAGTTAGTCTTCTGATGTTCTATATGGGTCGTCTAACTTTCAATCTAGCTCTAGTTGTGATTTGAGTAGCATTATAGACATTTATCATGTATGTATCTTTCATATAGAACTTTGTGGTAGTTCACATCATGCTCATTTGTATTGGTAATTCACGTACACACTACAAAGGACATCGTTTATGCAACCCTATCTATTATGTTTACTTCACAGTTAGATTTCTAAACCGAAAAAGTGAAAAGAAAAAAATCCCATGAAAATAGCTAAAAATCCCACTGAGGTCACAAAATCTATTTGAGCTCATTTTTGGGAGACGATCTTGGTGCTTACATACTAGTTTCATTTACCAGCCCGACTGACTAGAATTTTGGTAATTGCTCTTGCTCCTTAATTTTTAGGAATGACCCGAATTCTTCATTTGTTCGGACTGACTCGAACCACTTACTACTAACTAGCCATTCTAAAAATAAAAAAATAAAAAAATAACCATAGAGTACAATGCTGATGGAATTGTGGAAATGCATAGAGTGAGACTTGTGCCAAGGGACAAATGGTTACTAACTAAAGGCAATCAGAGTTATGAATATACTTTCAAATTTGGTTGCACAAAAACGATAATCATATATACGTTTGTATTCTTTTGAACTTGATATGCTTGTATTTCCATTTTTACTAATGGTAAAGCTGACGCTCACAGCTGGTCAAGACGACATGGGTAGCTAAACATGATTGTATTGACTCAAAGTTATTGTGACCCAATTTGGAGCAATATGACCATATTTAGCTATTCAATTTGGTCTTGACCATATTTGTATTCTTCATTTAACATTTTTACTTTCAATCTTTAGGATAAGTTTTGTGATGAGCAAGGGATTTCATGACTTTGTGCAAAAGATGGAAATGGCGGGTAGTTATTATTAGTGAGGTGAGGTCACCATCCAGGTTGTTTAGTTATACCTTTAAATGGCTATGCTGTTGTTAGAAGTGATAAGCATGAAGTATAATTTCTTTTTTCTCAAAATTTCTGTGTTTATCTATTCTAGTATTAGATCTTCTTTCTTTTTACCAAAATTCCTGAATCCATAACGCTTATTGCTGATTCTATGCACTATATTTACAGTTACATTGTGGATTGTTGCTGCTGCCGGTGATGAAACGTTAATGAACTTATTTGTTGAGCTACTCTTCTGATGTTCTATACCGTATAACTTCCAGTTGAGTATTAAATGTAATTTGATCAACCTTTTTTAGAGAACTGTGCGAAATTAGTGATTGGGTTCCGCAGGTGTGTATTTATGTGATTAGTTGGTGTATTTTGGTGGTTGGAGTTGATTATTGGTGGATAAATAACAAGTGAAACAACATATTCGCAAACTTTGAGTGAAAGTTTGGAAGCTAGGCAAGAATATAGCAATTAGTTATGATAGGGTTTTAGCTCTACAAATAGTGACAGTTGCAATATGAGTTGTAGTTTAGTCACCTCTAACATTTCGGCGTTTAATTAAGGTTGAGGGATTGGTCTAAATGTATGTTTAGCGATTAGACAATGAAGTGTATAATTTTGATTTATTACGATCTAAAAGTGTCAACTATCTTATAACCTTAGGGAGGTAAGGTACACCTGTGTTGTAGTAAATAGTTTAGTTATCTAGATATGGTTGTGTTTTACTCAGTGTGGTAGATAAGTTAACGATTTGCATTTTGCAATGGATGCACTCACCATATTCGCCAATATCTGATACTTTTTCACCGACTAAGGAAACAATCTACATTTGGTTTAACATGCGTGAGGTGGTACTTGGTAGAGAAACGTGTACATGGAAAAGTTCATTTTAGTACGAGGACATAATGGCACTTTAATCAGTTAAAAATACTAAAAAGGTTTTAGATGTGAGAATCGGCCCAAGAAATTACTGACCCAATATTTCCATGCTGATACTTTTCACTGGCCCATGTCCAGTTTTCCAAATTATTCAACCTTCAAACCCATCTTAAAATCGCTAGGGTTTTCCCTAAGAGGCGATTTGCATCTTTCCCCTTTGAATCTTGATTTCGGAGATAAGGTTGTTTAGATTCAAGTAAACCGTTAAACCACTGAATTATGGCGAATGTCAATTTAGAAGATAAAATACGGAAAATAGGTCAGGCATTGGTCAATAATGAATACAAAATTTGGAAGAATCAAATTCTATTTCTATACGATTTGGCCGATTCTCATGTACTTAACTCGTCTTCACTCACAGTTGAGTGGCTCCCTGAACGGGTAGAGGTGCCAGACAGGGGCTATTCTGTCCAAAAAATCATTTTTGGGACCCACGCTGATATAAATGAGCCTAATTACCTTATTATTGCGCAAGTCAAGCTTCCATTATTGGATGATCGGGTGTTTGATGAAGAGTGTGGTAATCTTGATCGTGATGATCACTACCAATTAGAAAGTGATGCAGCCTCCAAGGTTTGAGATTTTCTACTATCAGTAAATCTTCTTTTGGAGTATTCCTTCTAGTAACTTTTGTCCATTTCATGTGTTTTCGAAATTTTGGATTTTGTGTGCTGATTGATGTCTCTGAGAAGATAAATGATCTTTAATACATGTGTGAAAATACTAATAGTACCATCAACTATGGATTCAGAAAATGTTCATTTTATTTTGTATGAGCATGTTAACAATATTTTCTGTAGAACTTTAGTGATCTGTTTGTACCCTGAAAGGTATAAAGTATTGGTTACTTGATCATCTACAATTATCAATTACTATTAAAGGGTTATCATCGTTGCTAACTTACACTTTAGGGAAAAATTCATCATTCATGAATTAGTATTAAGGGATCTCTTACTATATATGTATGCAACCTTGTTAGTGTACTCATGATCTCACAACCATGAACCCAGAAATAAATGTCATATTGTGACATTTGATAGTTTTCTTTCCAATAGTTTGCTGTCACGAAAAGATACCAATAATTATTCTAAACTGTTTCCCCTTTTAATGCCATTATTTAAAGTATTTGATGAGCCTTTTGCCATTTTTTTAATATGCATTAATTTTCCTTCTTCGCATAAATAAACCAAGTGGAGTTTTGTTTGCAGATAGAAATACTGCACCAAGTTCCTCATGCTGGAGAGGTGAACAGGGCTCGCCACAAACCACGATATCCTTTCTTCATTGCAACAAAAACAAACAGTTCAGAAGTACATATATTTGACTACAGGAATCATCCAACTAGATTTCCTATTGGTGGAACAAGCAATCCTTATTTGAGATTGACTGGCCACAACAGTGGGGGACTGGGCTTATCCTGGAGCAATATTAGGAACAGTTATTTATTGAGCAGCTCTGATGATTCATCAATCTGCTTGTGGGACATTATTGGGACCCCGGTGAATAGAACTATTAATGCTTTGCAAACATACAAGGTACATTCACTGGGTGGAGATACATGATATTGTAGTAAGTCACATTTGCTAGCATGAGAAAAGCAAGCCATAACATTTCATACTGATAGATGCTAATATATTTAACAATCCACCAAATTAACTCAGCATTCCACTAGCTTATAAATAGGAACTATGCACTTACTGCCTGCATACCCTGCTCTGGCGGGAAGAGTTGTTGTTGTTGTTGCACTTACTGTCTTGAAATAGACCAAATTTGTTGTCGTTTATTGGTTTTAAGTTTCCTATGGAATCAAGGGTTCACGAGTTAGATGCTTTGCCTTTGAGTGGCTTCACAGAACCTTATGAAATAGTTACTGGATCTTTTACTTCTTGATGATCATTGATGATGTTTTGTAATTGATTAGTGATCACAGAAGATGCTTTTTATGATTACTACTCTGTAGTATTTAAGGTGATAAGACTATATAAATCACAATGGTAATTGAGCTGATTTGCTGACAATAATATAAATAAATATCTTAAGAATCAGTAGGTACAGTAAAAGGTTCGTGTATGTGTAACATATATACTGATAATCTCTGATGATTGCTACAGTATGTAAACTTAAAAATTTGCACTCCTGCTACACTCATATTTGGTTGTGAGAATTGTAGATATAATTGGTTTGAGAGAATGGGTTTGATAGTTTTGGGTATATTTGGTTGATACCCATAAAATTTAGTTAACTCTGGCTGGTAGATGAACCTAACCTTTGTTCCTTTTTTTGTAAGCAGAAAACAAAAATTGACTTTACATCACCTCAGTCTCAACATGTTACATATTCTCAATAATCCACTGACATAATTTGACTTTACCTAACCTTTATCGCTACAGGGAACTATAAGTTTTTTTATGACTCATCCATCCGCCTGTTATTTTCGCGTTTGACTTCGCCACATTATTTGACCACTTACTTTATGAAATGCATATTGTTATATGTTTTCACCTCCTCTTACTTTTTTTTTCAATTTCACAAGACCCTTGTCCAGCCATCTTACTATGTTACAATTCTTGTTGGTTTTCTAGTGTTGAAAATAACAAAGCAAATGATACCCAAACGCGATGCAAATTAATTATAAACATATGGAATTTGAGGAAGAGTTATGCACCGTGATTTAAAGTGGGTTGGACAACTTTTTCTGCCCCGCTACTTGAGCAAACTCTGTAGTCTATGTCTCTTGATAAAATAATACGCTACTTTGGTCATACATACATTCTACAAGTGAGTAGTCTCTAAGCTAGAGGTACAAATATGACACGTATATCAAATACCTTGTCTATTAATAGGCTATCCGGAAATAAAAGTTTATGATTATAGATATACACCTTATGCTAAAGTGATCAATATATATCTCAAAAAAAGTGTCAACTGCAAGACATTGTTGTGGCCCAAAGTTTTAAATAGATGATTAAGGTGCTTGTCCATTCAAGTTAAGGGCAGTAGTGATGGTACCTTTGCTAAGTTTGGTTACCAATCCGCTTCATCTCTACTTGCTTGCTACTTAATCAAGGATATCTTGCTCAGTGTAGTCAAAAGCGAGAAAAAGCGAGCTTTAAGCGAAGAAGCGAAGCGAAGCGCCCTAAAGCGCTTTGATTCTAAAGAAGCGAGGTGTTTTACTAAAGCGAGCAAAAGCGTTGTCAGGCGACCGAAAAGCGACCAAAAAGCGCTCGCTTTTTTGTATAACGGCTAGTTTTTAATTTTTTAGCTAATGAAGTTGTACAGCCGGCTTAATCTTCTAAATTAGGTTGAATAATTACAAAACTAACCCTTTAGTATAATATTATAAATAATTACAAGTAGGACACTCTATGATGAATCCGACGAGGATCTTCTAAATGAAGATGATATAGTGGATCTCGGAAATGATGGGGAAATAAGAAATGAGAACTTAGATGATTATTCAGAATAAAATAGTAGACTTTAAGCTTAACTATTTGAATAAACTTCTCTTTTGTGGTCCTTTTATATTAAAAATGAAGATTTTAAGATAATTATGTTTTTACTTGATCAGTGTTTTCATCCTAGACACTATTATATGCACAAAGGGTAAAAAGTTAACTGAAGCGCTCGCTTTTGTCGCTTCTCGCTTCTCGCTTTAGGGAAAGGCATGTCGCTTTGAGGTCGCTTTCGCTTTTAACTACCTTGATCTTGCTTATGTTACTTGAATTTGAAATGCTGCTTATGAGTTACAATTTATCATGCACTAGAAAGCAAACTCGGTAAAAGCCTTATATGATGTGGCCATGCCAACCTTCCCAAAAAGGGGAGGGCTTGTGTCTGTGTGGCGGTGGACTAAAACCCCATGGATTAGTCAGCCAAAAGATCGGAAACCATGGTTACCCAAAAAAAGATAAACATGTGCAGATTAGATGTGATCTCCATTTTTTCTTTTTTATAGATTAAGCTAGAGATTTTATTTGTATTGAGTAATTAATTTTTGTATGTTTAATAGGTTCACCAAGGTCCTGTAAAAGATGTATCATGGCACTGGAAGCATGAATACTCATTTGCTTCATGCGGCGACGACGGATGCTTGCACACATTTGATCGGCGGCTTGGATTGAGGGGGTCTGTCCAATCCATAATGGCTCATCAACGTCGGGTATGTACAAAATATCATACTTCTGCATTTCTGTATCAGTCTGTATCAGCCGATTGCCTTTTGGTTGATGGGCCACCCAAATTATGCTAGGTTTTTGCCTGTTGGTAGTATTGCATGTAATATTCTAATGTTTGTGAAGTCAGACGATATAGCTTACTTAGAGTTACCCAAAATAATATATTATGAATGTGCTTAAGCACACATGATATCTGATGATCCATCACAACCAAGTTATACTCCTCCCGTCAATTTTTCTAATATTATGCAATAATGCCAAAATGCAGATTGGTAGAAGTGAATGTTGGCATTAATGGTAACAAAATGGTAGACGCTTGTTGGCCAAAAGAATAGTTATTTTATCAAACATCCTGAAATTAAAATTGTCGCAATTTTCTAGCAGAACATGATGGGATGGACCAAATGTGGTGCGAGCCAAAATAGCTATCAGGTCTAGTTAAATTATTTTAAAAATTGCATATATATGAATATATATATATATATATATATATATATATATATATATATATATATATATATATATATATATATATATATTCAGAAAAAAAAAAAAAAAAAAAAAAAAAAAAAAAAAAAAAAAAAAAAATCTCCAGAATTTACTGCTACTTGGGATTTAGAACCTGATCACATGGGTTTGTGAAACCAACCTTATCCTTCTAGAACAGATCATCATATTTTCGGTTAAGTGGGCACGTAGATAAGTCATGCCCAAAACTATGCAGTGAGAACATCCAGACGGCTTCTAGTCATTTTCAGTCTAATTTTTTTTGTTATCATGTTTGTTTATGTTTTTGTGGTAGGTTAACGCCTTGTCATTCAATCGTCTAAATGAGTTCTTGGTGGCAACTGGGTCAACCGACAAGACAATCAAGGTCTTTGATATGCGGAACTTGACCTCTGCTCTCTATACCTTCAAGCATCACAAGTAAGAGTTTGTCAATATTTTTCATTATTAGGTTTTAAAGTTACTTTCAAGTCTGCATTTTCCATCTTTCAGAACCAATCAATTGCTTGAGTTGTGTTATGACAGGGATGAGGTGGTTCAGATTGGGTGGAGTCCACACAACAAGAATATTTTAGCTTCTAGTTCTGACGATATGAGAATCGCTGTGTTGGATACTAGCAGGCACGTTTCTTAACTCTTTTAGTCAAATTATTTTGTTTTGTTTTTCATTATGTTTAAAATATATGTGACATACATGTCTAATACTCTAATATAACTATAACCCCTGAAAAGTGCTTTGAAAATGGTTTAATTACTTGTAAATTTTAAATCTGGTAAATGTCAAAAATACCCTTCAATGAAAACGAATTAAAGATTATTGTGATACAAAATCAGTACCATTATTCTGTATGGTAATGTTGCACTTTAGTGGAGATGTATAATATGATTTTAATATAAGAAATGTTCTAGAATTGGTAATGTTGACCTTTTGCTTTTCAACTCGTTGATGCGGGTTATGCTTCATCTTTAATGGGTCAGACAAGGTGGGACCCAAACGTTTTTCCACCTATGATCCAGTCGGCCATATTACCACTCTCTAGTATTTGCCAGTTTCCGGTCAGTGGAACACTTGATAACGTCATTGTTCACTGGTTGTTCACTTATTATTGTTTCAATAAACAGGGTCGGCCAAGAACAGACACCAGAGGATGAAGAAGAGGGCCCACCAGAATTGATTTTTGTACATGGTGGACATACAAATAGAGTTTCGGATTTTTCATGGAACCGAACTGAAGATTGGGTCATTGCCAGTGTTGGTGATGATAGCACGCTCCAAGTCGGGCAGATGGGTGAACATATCTACGATGACCAATAGAGCGGTGCAAAATGTGCCTAAAACATATGCGCAATTATATAAACAGAGATTCAAATCTTTCTTTTCTAAAATGTGCTACCTTCAAAACTTTGTGTTGGGTTGGAGTCTCTAAAAATGGATCATATCTAGTAAGGTTGGATTTTATTTTATTTTATTTTTTTGTTGCAAAGGTGGAATATATACTCCAAACATGTTACAAACAAGGTGGTTGCCCCGCCGCGCTACGGCGGGTCGAGTTTGTTTTTCGTGGTGGTTGCATGATTTTGTTCTACACGTCTAGCGCATTTTTGTTCCTGTAGTCCAAATTACATAGTTTTACCTGGTAGTCTTATATTGGGTGTTTTGTAAAATGTGGCTGCGATTGATATCATACTATATTATAAAGCATGAATGCCTACTATTAATAGAATACTTAAAATTAAGCATTACATATTTCAATGCTAAAAGTACAAGTGATTCAACACAATTTGACATTTAATACAATAAATGAGATATAATTAGACATGTACAAGTTTAGTAGCTACATGTACACACCACTTTGTGTTTGCCATTAAAGTTTAAAATTAAAAATTAATGACTTAAAATTGATCATTATTTACATTAAATACAA
Source organism: Artemisia argyi (assembly GCA_030686995.1). Taxonomy (NCBI): domain Eukaryota; kingdom Viridiplantae; phylum Streptophyta; class Magnoliopsida; order Asterales; family Asteraceae; genus Artemisia; species Artemisia argyi. The sequence continues at coordinate 63,440,790 of CM060677.1, forward strand.
TTAATTAAATAGTCAATAAATACAATTAATACACTTATTAAAACACCCCTTACATAAGAAATACAAATTATCAAGCATATTGTACAATCAACTTAAACACAATACCTGCATTAAATGTCACTAATACAAATAACAAAACATATAAGAGCTCTAGGTGCAGATGGCGAATGCATGCTCGCCGTCCTAGTTGGCAAAGACAACGGCGAGCCGTTGCTCGCCGCCACACCAAACGGCCCTCGCCGTTGGTCACCTCCCCGTGGCCACGGCGAAGCAAAACCACTGACAAGTTGACAGGTTCTTTCTTTTTTGTTGGGTTTTATATCTTGGGTTTTATATCTTGTGTTTGAAGAAGAAGAAGACAACAAGAAGAAGACAACATCTTTCTTCCTTGCATAAAAAAAGTGTTGGTGGCTAAGATGATGAAATGTGTGAGGCGTGTGTTTGTGTTATAAGAAATAGGGCAACAACTAGGTTTTGTAGTGGGCCAAGTATATTATAAAAGAGTTGGGTTGTTAAAATATCAAATTGGTATAATGTATATAATGGCCCAATTGATACAAAGAAATAATTTTGGTGTGTATTTTTTTATTAACGAGAAATAAAACAATTAGTACTTAATAGTATATAATAATTTGATGAAATAAAATTAGTATGTTTTGTTATTTTTTAGTATTTGTGAAATGAATTTAATTTATTTAATGAAATGAATAAAAAAATAAATGTGTAAGAGGTGGGCCCCTAATGGGGAAGTTGAGGTTTGTTGTTTGGGTAGGGGGGTTTGTTGTGGTTAGTTGAAGTTGAGGTGTTTGGTGATGTGGCAGGGGTGGGGCCCGAATGAAGAGGCTAAGCCTCTTCACTGCACCTAGAGCTCTTATACAAATTTTTAAGCCCGAATGGGCAATGAGCCAAATGGGCTCGAGCCCGAATGGGCACGGGTCAAACAGGCTCGAGTCCGAACGGACACGAGCTAAACGAAATTTTTAATATCCATAAATTTATTATCAAAAATAACATAATAAACTAAAATATGTTCAAATATTTTACAAACCAAGCAAACTACTAAACAAAAACATAAAATAAATAATAAATAAAATAATACGAACTAAACAAAATTTCATCAAACTTTTGCCATAAAAAACTAATCAGTAAAGCCATTGCCAAAAAACATACAAATAAAATAAATTATTAACCGAAAAAATTAAATTACAGGATGCCCGCAGCTGTATCGCGCGGGGACTCTGGTAGTCTACCATAAAATTGTTGGTAGTTTTATATTGGTATTTTGGTCCTAATCACTGTACTCTGCAAGTTGTAAAAGAAAATGAGAATCCCTAAAATGGTAAATATTTTGGTTGGTGAATTGAGTAAGTTACCAGGCAGGCAGGCACAAAGTAGACAGTTTAGTGGGCTAAACTAATGGGCTAATAATGGCAGGCCAACTTTAATGATTTTTTTATTATGCCCCGTCCTCTGAGTTAGTATATATATAGAAGGGAAAATTACACAGATAGGTAACGAACTTTGAAAAATTTCCAAAGTTAGGTAATGAACTTTCTAAAATATTAATATAACATATGAAACTTGTTGTAACCGTTAAAGTTATGCAATATGACCGTTTAACACATGTGGCCCCAGATAACCACATATATCCCCCCTTTCCCTTTTTCATACCCGTTTTTTTTTTTTTTTTTTTTTTTTTTTTTTTTTTTTTTTTTTTTAATAAAACCCTAATTCATAACGGTAATATCGATTTATTCACACAAATCAAATCTAAACCAATTCCAAATCAAAATCATGTCTTCCTCGTCTTATTTATGGTATGCCAACTGCAAATGTGGGAGGCCTTCGATGGTTGTTACTTCATGGACCAAAGACAATCCAGCTCGTCGGTTTATATGTTGTCAAAATCGCTGGGTAAGCTTACAACACTTGTTTATTTTTAAAGTGTAGTAATGTAATTAGTAAAAACCTATTTATTTCCTTCTAGAAACCTGGCACAAAGAGGTGTGAAGATTTTGATTGGTATGACCCCGAAGAGGAGTGTGAATGGTACCGAATGCATCTTTTTGAGATGTACAATAAACTCAATCCAAACCAAAGGCGTGAAGTTCAAAGAGAAGCAACAAGGCAAATGATGATTGAACAACTTGAAGGTGAATTGCACAAAGCTAACAAGACAACAACTGCTTGGAAGTATGCATTCATGGTTGTATTTTCAGTTGTTGTAGCTATGGTCCTTGTCCTTAAGTAGCATGCTCTAATAGTTGTCATTAGGATTGTGTTGTTTTGTTGTTTAAGGGTTCTATTTAGTACTAGCTAAACCCTTGTAAACACAATCAAATGTAAGCTGTCATGATGGTTATATGCAATAATATTATGGCTTTCCCTACATCTTTGTTACAAATTCTAGTTAAGTTTGATTGATAGAGATTATGGTTACAATTGTCTTATTTAAGGGTGGTTTTAGTTATGAACTTAAACCACTAACATACATACAATGGTTGCAACCATAAGCAGGCTATTACATTAAAAAGGCCTTAACCCATCTTCTTTTTGGCCTTTCCTTTTTGATCCTTGGGGTCTTTGACAACAAAAGGTTTAACACCATATTATCCACATTTTTTGTTACATGGCAATCCTAGTACCTTAAGCCTTGCTTGAAATTCTTTCTTTGCTTCTTCTTTGGATGTAAGGTAACTGCTACTTCCCATTTTCTTTGAAACATGTGGAAAGCAATCCTCTGCATTTATGACATATTTTGGGAAGTAACCCTCCCATGAATCTTGCTGTGCAACATTGGTAGCATCAGAACAGTCACTTGAGAAGACAAACACTGACTCAGAGCTGTCACTTGGAATGTTTATGATCTCTGCACACAATAAGCCAACAAAGAAAAAAAATGGTTAGTGTTTACTGGTATTCTTCCTCATCAAAAAACAGCTTAAATTGCAACATGGTATACCTTTCTTCTTATTGGAAGACATTATTGCAGTTGTATATTTGGTTTGTTTACTGGTATTCTTCTACCACCTCTTTGCCCTCTTCCAGAACCTCTTTGACCCCTTCCACCTCTTCTGGGCCCCCTTGATCCTCTGCCACCACCTCTTGATGAAGCATATGTTGTATAATCAGGTACAGTTGTGGGCTTAGATTGCCTAGTGGGCTTTAGGTGGTTTTGGAACTGGATCCTTTTTACAACTTGCTTTGTTGTGTCCTTTTTCTTGACAATTAGTGCATGTCATAATTCTACCCCTTCTTGAAACTTGACTATTGTTCTCTGATGGTGCAATGATCCTTTTCTTTTTTGGCCTACCTGGCATTCTTCTTATCAAAGGTGGTAGTAGTAGTGGATCTCTTGTTCTCTTCCACATTGTACTACCATAGACAGGCCTGATTGAGAATTGATAAGCTTGAAACCACCTTTCTTGGCTATACCACTCATGTACTCCTTCCTCAGGATTTCTACCAAGATGTGCATATGCTGCAACTGCATGGATACAAGGTATCCCAGATAGCTCCTACATTCTACACATGCACTTTCTGGTAGTTATGTTAACTCCATAAGCTTCATTACCACTTTTTACTTCTAATTCTTGAAATCCACTAGGAATAACATCCCAATACCTGTTCAATTTAATATATAGTTAGCTTGTAATCAATATGTATAATTATACTTTTACAAGTAATACCTTATTTGAAAATCCTTCATGAAGTTAAGTCTTTTCCTCACTGAAGGTGTCACAGTATCTTCCCACTTCCTTGCCACTCTATTCATAGAAACCAACCTCTGCATGACATAAAGTCTTATGTCTTCAAGCATTGTGATCAATGGTTTTGTTCTCTGTTCCAATATTGCCCTGTTGAAACTCTCACAAATCCCATTCTCAAAACTAGCACACTTGGTTTCTAAACTAAAAAAAGCCCTGCTCCAACTGTTAGGATCCCTCTGGAGCAAGTAATCATATGCCTCTGGTGACAGTTGCTTAATTTCATCCATTTTAGAGTAGAACTTGTTCTCCAGAGTGGTTGAAGCAGCTTGCCAAAACAGTGTTTGTAGTTCAACTCCACTGAATTTCCTCTTAAATTTTGCAAAAACATGCCTTGTGCACTTTCTGTGTTCAGCATGAGGTAAAAAATCACCAACAGCATCTAGAAGACCCTGTTAGATACATTCAATACATGAATATGCAATTTAGCTATAAGTAGATAATTACATGAATTCATAAGACTAGAAATTTACCTTATGAGAATCTGATATGATTGTTATGCTATTCCCCTGATGCAACTACAGATCTTCACATAGCAATCCCAAAAACCAACACCAGTTCTCATGATTTTCCACCTTTACAATTGCCCATGCTATTGGGTACATTTGGTTATTTGCATCTTTACCCATGGCAACAAGTAACTCACCTTTACATGTATGTTTTAGGAAACATCCATCCAATCCTATTACCTTTCTACACCCTGCAAACCAACCATCTCTGACACCTTTAAAACATACATAGAACCTTCTAAAATAGTAGTTGCCTGAAGAGGTCTCTTCATCATCAACTCTACATGTGCTACCTGGATTTGTATCAAGTACAACATTCCTATACTCCCATATCCTAGCATAGTGTTCCTTCAACCCACCTTCATAATCAAATAAAGCCCTTTGTTTTGCTCTCAGACATTGACCAACGCTAACATTTAAGTGATATCTTGCCCTAATGTCTGCTTTCATCTTCAATAATGGAATAAAAGGATCTGCAATGAGTTCCTTGGCAAAATGGTGTGCTATCCATTTGTATGTTACCAAGCTACCTAGGTTGTAATTCCTAGAACATTTATGTTTAGGCTTTAAGGACTTGATATGGAAAGACATCTCAGTGGACATCCATGATGCAAATAATCTAAAACCACAAACATTTTTATCAGATTTCCTTTTAAGCCTACCCTTTTTGTTGACCTTGTTAGCTGACTTAGAACTACCCTCCCCATCTTTTGAAGAACCCACCACAACTGTAGAACAACCCTACCCATCTTTTGAACTACCCTCAGTCCCTCACCATTCTTTTTCTTCCTATCCTTTTGTCTTTTTTTAATAGTGGGAGCTCCAGCACATCTACCTGATTGAACATCCCTACCACAATAAACTAGCAATTGCTTCCAATCATTTCTCATAAACCACAATTGATACCCATTTGCTATCGCATAATTAGCTAAAGCAAGTTTGAGTTGTTCATTGGTCTCAAACCTCATACCTAAAACAGGTTCCATTTTATCCCATTGTAGTGTAGGATCATGTCTTGGGTATATGATACCTGACTTAGCTCTATACTTAGGATCTATGTTATTTGGGTCATCTATCACTTCTCTTGCAGGTTCATTCACTGCTTCATCAATGAAGCCTTTATAGTGACCACTATTAGAGTACAACTTCAACAGAAATGGATCCTTAGTAGTTACAACCTTAATTTCTACATTATCATCACCTTCAGTAAAAAAAACTCAACATCGCCATAATCTTCTTCATCACTAGAACAATAACCATCACTGGATTCATTTCCTAAGTCAACATTATTGGTTTCTGCAAGGTCCCTAGTATCTAAGGCACCATCATCCATATGTTCAGCATACAAATCCACAACCCATTTATTTTCATAACCAACTATTAAAAAAGCCTGGACATCATCATCATTTTTAATTTGTTTGATGCCTAACCTTAATGGTGTGCCTACTTTGCAATAATACAGCCTCCTAAGTTGGTTATGCACTAAATGCTTAACTAAATCAAATAGTTGATCAAATGACATACCTTCAAACCTAACATATGTCATTTGCTTGATATCCCCTCCCAAATAATCGAAAGGTTTGATTGTAAAATAGCCATCGTGGTATAAATTAACTGTGAAAACACAATTCTTGTCAGGTTTATGTTTTGTCATATTGATTATTAAATTGATTAGACAAAGATGATTTATGGAATTGAGAATTGGGGGTGAATCATTTTTGGGGATTAGGGTTCTTGTGGAATTGGGGGGAAACGGGTTTTGGTAAAGTGGAAGTCAATGGTTACTATGTGTGGATCAACACGCATTATAATAGTCAATTTTGTCTTTTTGTACAAGTTTACCGGTTTAGCCAGTTACAAGTTGCAAAAGTGCAAGTTATTGCATAACTTTAACGGTTACAACAAGTTTCATATGTTATATTAATATTTTAGAAAGTTCATTACCTAACTTTGGAAATTTTTCAAAGTTCATTACCTATCTGTGTAATTTTCCCTATATAGAATTATGAGTCATCAATCACTGTTTGGACAAGTACCAAACATGATCATATACACTACTGCTATACATCAGATACAACTATTATATCAGACAATACTATATTTTGATGACAATTCTCAAGACAGAAGCATATCTGCACAGACCATGAAGCTTCATCCAACTTCAAATTCACCTTTCTTTGCACCTACCATCTAGCTACATTTCCAAGCTCTATCCCACCAACACCATTCATCCCGCATCCACAATGATCAAAGTAGAAACATAGCATGGCATCACTAGGAACCCATTACCTCTCCAAGTCAAGGGCTCTTCCAAATGTGCTACATTTCCATCTCTACAAATGGCTTCACACATTTAGAAACACTCTCCTTGAGGGAGGACCACCCATTACCTCCTTAGAAGTGTATTACTAAGACCATGTAGGTTCATCTTTCACTCCTCACAATTCCTAGTATCATACACTTCCACACCAATTCACTTTACCCTTCTCTATTGGAAACTCACTTTATGAAACAAAAATAGCTCATAAACTGTTTATCCCAAACACCAATTACCTATCAAAGGCCTATTATGGGAGTAAAAGGACAAACAGTGGCTGAACTACTTGTGTTCCAAGTTACAGAGCCATCAATAGAAGTGAATCAAAATCTTCATGTTCCACAAGTAAATGAAACCCTGAAAAAAAAGGTACATACCTTTATGCTAATCATCCTTTCTGTTGCGAAACAAGGATGTATCTTTTTTAGAATTCATAAATTCACTGTCTGCTATCAATTATAACCATTGAAGAGGTAAAAAGACACATCATTCTACCCCCTGATCCAAGCAGAATGTAAGAACTTATTGGACACATATCACTTGGATCAAAATACTGCAGGAAACTACTTTATAGCCATACTACCAAGTATACTTCAAACCAAATACACCCACAAAGCTATCAAAACAGACCTCTTGCAAGTAGCATTCACTTTAAGCATATTAGTATATGACTAAGGTACCAGCCATCTGCATTCCACATAATTCATTTTCTCAATACCCCATTTGTTGTATTCACACAATCATCACTAATATCCCAAACCTCGAAAACTCTCTTTACAGCAGAAGTTCTCTTGACTTGCAGGCTCATAATTTTCCACCTCAGATCATCTTTGACATTTTGAATAACTTCATCCACAGTCCTTTCGAATCCTTGAAATAGTCTGAGGTTCCTTTCTCTCCAAATATTATATACACATGTTTCTAAACCAAGCCTACCAAGCACACTTCTGATACTATTATTAAGTGGTTTGTTCTGAATATCTTGTAGGATTTCATGCCAATTATGATTAGTCTTCTCAAGACAAACCAATTCTTTAATACTATCCCAAATTATGCAAGTAAACGAAGAGATGTTGAACTGAGTCAAAAGTAGTTGAACACAAAGAGCATTCCAATACCGTTAGGGTGTGTTATGGATTTTAATTTTGTTATGGTGTCTGTTGTGTTTGTTATTAGAGGATCGGGTAGGGTGTGTTATGGATGCCCTTGTGTAACACCTCCAAATTTGGGATACGCAGCGGAATTAAAGCTGGGTGTTACTCGACGGCACAACAGTTATAATAATAGGAAAGCAATCTCTAATTGAGTTGTTTTATTATTCAAATATCAGAGTTTACAAAATGAGATCCCAGTAGTTTTACAATTTATTAAATACTTTATCAAAGAATAATAAAATCTTAGCCTTCCTTCCGTATCCATGCTCTTTCATGCCATCCTTGATTGTTATGGACCTGAGATAAACATGCTAAAAAGTCAACACAATGGTTGAGTGAATTCACAGCGTTTATAAATAATAATTTGAACACAAGTTAGATACAAAAAAAAGTATTGAAATGTAATATATTGCTCTAAGCCTCATGAGCGCAAACGTTAACTGCTAGAACATTACCGAGATAATGTTTTATTACTAACATAACCAAATGAAAGTAATAATGCCCTCCGGTAGGAGTTTGTCAGTCTCCTATGCAACTCAAATATAGTACATCTGTCTATCAATCCGGCTAGCTTATAGCTATCTATCCGGCTAGTACAAATGGGCCGTCAGCTTCCAATAGATCTATTTACTATATTCGCGTTCACTCGCAAGTGATTAATGGCTCATGATATGAGGGTCTTTATCAGGAAAGGCGACAGTGGGAACTTAGGCAATATAAATCAAGATAGCATACAGAAAATACTTATGTTCGGTTTTGTAGCATGTATCTCCCCACAAGTTTGAAAAACAGTATAAAAGTTGGACTATGAACTCACCTTGGATGATACGGTAGTCTGGATGGAAAACATCTTAAATAAAGTTGATAAATGTCTTCGAAACGAAACCTGAGTTGATTATGTCAAGTTTTTAGTATTCATATTTACTTATATGTGAGTTTAATATTTGGTATCGTAATGGTTTTGTTAACGATTATTTATTTAGTTTTGATAACATGAAGTCTCTTCAAAAGTTACTGGTATTACTATTTTTCCAATTTGTGGTTTGTTATTTGATATCGACATATATAGGTTTTTATTACAAGTCCTGAATTGTTATAACATTGAAATATTTCTTATATAAGTTTAATAAAAACTCGTTCCTGATGTATAACTATTATATATATATATATATATATATATATATATATATATATATATATATATATATATATATATATATATATATATATATATATATATATATATACGTTTTATAAAATAATCTGAGTCGTTTAAATGTGTTAAACCATATTCCCGAATTATTATATAATGAAAATATATTATTAGACTTTTTATACAAATATTACACTTTTTACCCTTATAGTTTCAAAATGACACTTTATACCCACAACTATTGTTTGTTGACAAAACAGCCCTTGTACTAATTAATTTATAAAACTTACATTTTTGGCCCAAGAAAACTCTAACTTTCATTTATTACAAAATATACCCCTTTAGTTTTTCAAAAATAATTATAAAAGTATTTTTGGTATGTATTTCGAGACAAAAACGAGCTAAGTTTTAGACAAATCCGTACAAGGTTTTTACAAAGTTCTTGATCTTTCAAAAGTTTGCCAGATCGTCTTTAACAGGGTTCAGTCTAGAGGTTCTAATCTATTATGGTTAGGTCGCAATAATTTTCCAAGATTGAGTGTTTAAAACTGTTTTTAACGTAAAAATATACAAGTGTTTTGGTTTTATTTTAGTCACGACAGGCCAAAAAGAAAGGTGAATAAAAACGAATCTATTTGATCTTTTTCCTATGTTCTTGATTCTACTTAATCTATGCTAGAAGGTCTACGTTTTGCCCCCAAGTTTAGATTTTTAGGTGTACGTTTGATAGGGTAAACAATTGCTCGAAGTTACTACCCGGGAACCTATGTCGATTTATAATAGAATACAAAACCACATGGGTTTCGATTTTAAAGCCTATGAACTGATTCGTTAAGTATCCCAACATGTTTATATATATTCCTAGTTTATTTATATCCAATCTTAAGGGTCTTATGTTTAAAAAACATGTCGAAAATTTTAAATAGGGATGTTTGGTCTAGTAACTCGCGACAAAGAAACAAGGCCTGAGTAAAACGTCATACTTAGTTCTTTTTGACCCGGTTATTGGGGCGTTAGAAGTGTCCTAGGTGATGGTTACAAGGGTCTATTGGCTGGTCTTATAAGCCGAAGCTTATGGTAGAAAAATGAGACAAAAGTGAGGCGTTTATGAAAAGATTTTTGGAAATTCAAATGTTGGGTTTAAAAATAGTCCGCACCTACAGCTCTTGTCCTGCATTTTTCGGACCCGTGCTCCTGAGTTTTAAAGACAACGTTGTTCCGGACAACTTTCGTGTTTTAACTTTTTGATGAATCGGAGTAGAAATGCCTCGTTTTGTGTGTTCTATGTTTCTGTCACAGAATGTTTCTAACAGCTTTTAGGGAAGGTTTTGGTAATTTCATTTGGCCGTATCTTTTGACTCGTGTAGGGTGATTTAAAAGCCTAGATTCTCGTTTTTAGAGTATAATAGAGAGGGTGTTGGTTTACTCGTTTATATAACATGGTTTAAACTTTCAGTCTTTATGAACTTGTTATTGTGGCTCCTAAAGATGTTGTCTAGTTTATTTAAATGGGTTCCTAAGATATTTATATAGTTCATAGCTTTTAAAATGACAAGAAGCACTTAAATAATGGTATTTGGGGTTAGCTCGTTACAACAAAAAGAAAAGAAAAAGAGTTTTTGACCTTGATTTCTTACTAGAGCTTGTTTATTATTATGTATATGTGTCAAGTAAACATATATAGAGGGTATTAGAAATGGTTAGGGACTTACTAGCTTAGAGCTCGATTTTTATACAAATCGACTAGAAATTCTTTTTGGTGCAACCAAGCACTCTTCCCTCCTCTCAAGCTCTCTTAAATCATTTCTTAGCTGCTACTTGCACCTCCTAGATCTGTGGTATAGAGTGTGGGTATTGTTTGGTGTAATTCGAGGATATAGTGAGTAAAAAGAAAATAATGGGAGTTGCTATTTATAGGGGTCGAATGAAAGGATTTTTAAGTGTGCTAAATCACCATGTTTGTGTTGGAGGGAACAAGATGAAGTGTATCAAGTCCCTTGACAGCCATATGTAACGAGATGGAGTAATATTATGGTGTGGAAAAATGTTGGCAATTAAATTAACCTAGCACGTTGACTCTTGGTAATATATCTAGAAAACATGGATATGTGGAAGCATAAGAGACCTATTTAGATGTCTTGTGGCTAGGGATATAACAAGTATATAGTTAGGTTTAGTTTGGTTTTAGTTTTGGGTCAACTAATGAAGTAACTAGGGGTCGAATGGTTTAGGTTGTTGTACCTAGGTTTTAGTAAGATGTACATAGGGTTGAAGTAATGTGAGACAAGGTGATGTGTTCATTAACTATCCATATTTTAGGTTGTTAGTTTGAATGGTTTAGGAAAAATCCACATATACGTAGTTAAGGTTTAACGTATTTATATTTTCATGGTGCTACGTGAGTCTTGAAATCAAATTGCTTGGAAAGCTTGATATTGTTGACTTCTTTGTAAAATATAAAAGGGACAATGTTGCATGAAAACTAGTGTATTTACATTAGACTCTTTGAGGTTTAGTTTGCTTAGGAATATATTAGAATTTGTTTTGGTTTTGGTCTATGTCGTGCACACAAAAGAAGAAGAAATATATACATATATATACATTTAGCCTTATATGAAATTTACACATGCATGAGGCCATGTAAAGATCTATTAATATTTACATATTATACTACTATGGATGATATTTAGTGCTCGTGTACATAGCCACACATAGGACAATAGATTGTCATTCTTTGGATAATATGATAGTTTTTGGGTACAGAGGGTGTAATCTGCTTTTGGTAATTGCTAATGCTAAGCCCTCAAGTTACGAAATTTAAAACCGGTTGACGTAAAAATATAATACTTATAAAAATATTAAAACTTATCAATATACTTTATATTAGTATATTAGATTAGCGATATGTTTAACAGAGAATGTAAAAGTTGATAAAACCTAATATCGTAGGTTAAAGTACGTGTAATACTTAAAAAGTACAAAGCTTACGTAAGAATGACAAAACAACAATAGTTCATATAAAATATAACTATTAGGAAAAATAAAGTAAAGTTACGTTCCCGTGCTTTAAAGTATGTACACTGAGGTTTATAATATTAATTTAAATTAAAGTTAAGGTTTCTATGCTTAAGAGACTTGTACTCATGCTTCAAAAATTTAAATATATAAAGTCATATAGGGTTTCGTGAAAACTCTAATAAATGTTTAGTTTGAACGTTTAATAATTGTACATTAATGAAATAACGTAAAGTGATAAATAAAAATTGAAAACTTTTTATACTTGACATAAATAAAAATATTTATTCAAGACAAAACTAAGTGAACTCGTTTACTTAAAATATGAGTTACGTCATATCTTAGTTGATTGTTGTGATTAGTTTAAAAAAAATTGATGTGAAAAATGGTTAAGTATTAGTTTAATTTAAGTGGAAATATACCGGTGGTTACAATCTCACCCCCTTAACGGAATCCCGTCCCGAGATTCGATCTATGTTCGGTGTTTTGAAATGATAAAGACGAAATGTTTAATTTATGCAAACTTATAATTTAGATTTACATGCGTAAATATTATTTCGAAGGTCCTATAAACTTAAGAAAATTTATTTTAAATGAAGATTGTTATTTATATAATTCATCTTGTTTTGTAAAAATCATCGAAAAACTGTCTTTTTTTTTTTTTTTTTTTTTAATCGGAAGAGAAATTGATGAATGTAAAGAAAATTTTTGAATTTCAACTTTTGTAGATGATGAATCCGTTTGTTCCTTAGTAAAAAAAATTTAAATTTTCAAACATTCATGAACAGTGTTCCAACGGCTAGTTTTTATCTTATAAATACCCCATTTCAATCCTTATTCTTTCATACTAATCTCTTCACCTATATTCCTTACAAAATGTTGCATCCTATTACTATTGTCGCGCTTATGTATACCGTTGCCGCTTCTATTTACTTAGCCTACGTCCCGAAAGAAGACTACAAATTCTTGGCTGTGGTCCTAGTTGTTCTCGTACCCCTCGTGGTCCTAGCTATCGGCGTGGATAAAATATGGGGGTAGGAATGTTGAAGTAAATTTTATTTGTATTTTCTTGTAATCGTTTATGAATTTGTAATAAGATTTATTTGTTTTTAGACGTATGACTATTTTTAATACCGCGTTAATAATTCATTTGTATTTTCCGTACAGAGTATTCAAGATTTTACATCCAGTCGTGATTCTTGCTCTTGTAGGCGTAGTATGTTCTTTATTAGCCTAGTGGATCAACCTATTGGTGATTCTATTATTTACTTAGTGATTTTTGTAACCTTAGCTCTACCAATGTTAATTATTTCATTATGTATTAATATTTATGGATTATAATAAAATTTTATGTTATTCGTATTTTATGAATTTTAGTGATCCTTGGATCTTATACTCATGTTATTTCAGATACAAATAAGCCCACTTATTTATAATTCTTTATTTACATAGCGAGGCGTCCCAAAACAATGTAAACAAAAAAATATAAACTTATGGTTCGGTGATTCATAATTTCTTTATTTAAATAAAAAGGCGTCCCAATTTATTTAAATAAAGACATTACAAATCATCCTACTTAAGAATTTCTGACTTAACATTCGTAATTTATTGATGAATTAAGTATTCTGGGAGTACGGAGAGTATTTACACTCATTTTTTTGATATGAGAGTAAGATAATCAAGGTGAGTTGACATAGTTTTTAAAATAGTGGACATTATATTTTTAACATAAATAGGATAAGAATTGTGGAAACCACAACGTCTTAGAAAAGTTTTGTAAATTTTGAAATATTGAAGTAGATACATGCTCATGGAAATAGGATTAAAACGTAATGCCTTAGAATAGGCATCTGCAGATATGTTTATTTGTATAAAGTGATCAGAAGCATATCATAAATGAATTTACCAGTTTACTAAAGTTTTTCAGTAGCATAATTACCTAGAAGTCACATAATCATCCGGAGGCTAGAAGGCACGGACAACGAAAGGCTATAAAATATTCTTATGAAAAAGTGGTTATAGTTCGGACCTCAATTAGACCCGTTTCTCTATAACTATAGCTCTGATACCAATCTGTAACACCTCCAAATTTGGGTATGCAGCGGAATTAAAGCTGGGAGTTACTCGACGGCACAACAGTTATAATAATAGGAAAACAATCTCTAATTGAGTTATTTTATTATTCAAATATCAGAGTTTACAAAATGAGATCCCAGTAGTTTTACAATTTGTTAAATACTTTATCAAAGAATAATAAAATCTTAGCCTTCCTTCCGTATCCATGCTCTTTCATGCCGTTGTTAAATACTTTACAAGTCCTGAATTGTTATAACGTTGAAATATTTCTTATATAAGTTAAATAAAAACTCGTTCCTGATGTATAACTATTATATATATATATATATATATATATATATATATATATATATATATATATATATATATATATATATACGTTTTATAAAATAATCTGAGTCGTTTAAATGTGTTAAACCATATTCCCGAATTATTATATAATGAAAATATATTATTAGACTTTTTATACAAATATTACACTTTTTACCCTTATAGTTTCAAAATGACACTTTATACCCACAACTATTGTTTGTTGACAAAACAACCCTTGTACTAATTAATTTATAAAACTTACATTTTTGGCCCAAGAAAACTCTAACTTTCATTTATTACAAAATATACCCCTTTAGTTTTTCAAAAATAATTATAAAAGTATTTTTGGTATGTATTTCGAGACAAAAACGAGCTAAGTTTTAGACAAATCCGTACAAGGTTTTTACAAAGTTCTTGATCTTTTCAAAAGTTTGCCAGATCGTCTTTAACAGGGTTCAGTCTAGAGGTTCTAATCTATTATGGTTAGGTCGCAATAATTTTCCAAGATTGAGTGTTTAAAACTGTTTTTAACGTAAAAATATACAAGTGTTTTGGTTTTATTTTAGTCACGACAGGCCAAAAAGAAAGGTGAATAAAAACGAATCTATTTGATCTTTTTCCTATGTTCTTGATTCTACTTAATCTATGCTAGAAGGTCTACGTTTTGCCCCCAAGTTTAGATTCTTAGGTGTACGTTTGATAGGGTAAACAATTGCTCGAAGTTACTACCCGGGAACCTATGTCGATTTATAATAGAATACAAAAACCACATGGGTTTCGATTTTAAAGCCTATGAACTGATTCGTTAAGTATCCCACCATGTTTATATATATTCCTAGATTATCTATATCCAATCTTAAGGGTCTTATGTTTAAAAAACATGTCGAAAATTTTAAATAGGGATGTTTGGTCTAGTAACCCGCGACAAAGAAACAAGGCCTGAGTAAAACGTCATACTTAGTTCTTTTTGACCCGGTTATTGGGGCGTTAGAAGTGTCCTAGGTGATGGTTACAAGGGTCTATTGGCTGGTCTTATAAGCCGAAGCTTATGGTAGAAAAATGAGACAAAAGTGAGGCGTTTATGAAAAGATTTTTGGAAATTCAAATGTCGGGTTTAAAAATAGTCCGCACCTACAGCTCTTGTCCTGCATTTTTCGGACCCGTGCTCCTAAGTTTTAAAGAAAACGTTGTTCCGGACAACTTTCGTGTTTTAACTTTTTGATGAATCGGAGTAGAAATGCCTCGTTTTGTGTGTTCTATGTTTCTGTCACAGAATGTTTCTAACAGCTTTTAGGGAAGGTTTTGGTAATTTCATTTGGTCGTATCTTTTGACTCGTGTACTCGTTTTGGGTGATTCAAAAGCCTAGATTCTCGTTTTTATTTCTCCTAACTGATTTTTAAGTTTATATATGCTCATACAATTTAGAGTATAATAGAGAGGGTGTTGGTTTACTCGTTTATATCATAAAGAAAAACAGAAACATGGTTTAAACTTTCAGTCTTTATGAACTTGTTATTGTGGCTCCTAAAGATGTTGTCTAGTTTATTTAAATGGGTTCCTAAGATATTTCTATAGTTCATAGCTTTTAAAATGACAAGAAGCACTTAAATAATGGTATTTAGGGTTAGCTCGTTACAACAAAAAGAAAAAGAAAAGAAAAAGAGTTTTTGACCTTGATTTCTTACTAGAGCTTGTTTATTATTATGTATATGTGTCAAGTAAACATATATAGAGGGTATTAGAAATGGTTAGGGACTTACTAGCTTAGAGCTCGATTTTTATACAAATCGACTAGAAATTCTTTTAGGTGCAACCAAGCACTCTTCCCTCCTCTCAAGCTCTCTTAAATCATTTCTTAGCTGCTACTTACACCTCCTAGATCTGTGGTATAGAGTGTGGGTATTGTTTGGTGTAATTCGAGGATATAGTGCGTAAAAAGAAAATAATGGGAGTTGCTATTTATAGGGGTCGAATGAAAGGATTTTTAAGTGTGCTAAATCACCATGTTTGTGTTAGAGGGAACAAGATGAAGTGTATTAAGTCCCTTGACAGCCATATGTAACGAGAGGGAGTAATATTATGGTGTGGAAAAATTTTGGCCATTAAATTAACCTAGCACGTTGACTCTTGGTAATATATCTAGAAAACATGGATATGTGGAAGCATAAGAGACCTATTTAGATGTCTTGTGGCTAGGGATATAACAAGTATATAGTTAGGTTTAGTTTGGTTTTAGTTTTGGGTCAACTAATGAAGTAACTAGGGGTCGAATGGTTTAGGTTGTTGTACCTAGGTTTTAGTAAGATGTACATAGGGTTGAAGTAATGTGAGACAAGGTGATGTGTTCATTAACTATCCATATTTTAGGTTGTTAGTTTGAATGGTTTAGAAAAAATCCACATATACGTAGTTAAGGTTTAACGTATTTATATTTTTATGGTGCTACGTGAGTCTTGAAATCAAATTGCTTGGAAAGCTTGATATTGTTGACTTCTTTGTAAAATATAAAAGGGACAATGTTGCATGAAAACTAGTGTATTTACATTAGACTCTTTGAGGTTTAGTTTGCTTAGGAATATATTAGAATTTGTTTTGGTTTTGGTCTATGTCGTGCACACAAAAGAAGAAGAAGAAATATATACATATATATACATTTAGCCTTATATGAAATTTACACATGCATGAGGCCATGTAAAGATCTATTAATATTTACATATTATACTACTATGGATGATATTTAGTGCTCATGTACATAGCCACACATAGGACAATAGCTTGTCATTCTTTGGATAATATGATAGTTTTTGGGTACAGAGGGTGTAATCTACTTTTGGTAATTGCTAATGCTAAGCCCTCAAGTTACGAAATTTAAAATCGGTTGACGTAAAAATATAATACTTATAAAAATATTAAAACTTATCAATATACTTTATATTAGTATATTAGATTAGCGATATGTTTAACAGAGAATGTAAAAGTTGATAAAACATAATATCGTAGGTTAAAGTACGTGTAATACTTAAAAAGTACAAAGCTTACGTAAGAATGACAAAACAACAATAGTTCATATAAAATATAACTATTAGGAAAAATAAAGTAAAGTTACGTTCCCGTGCTTTAAAGTATGTACACTGAGGTTTATAATATTAATTTAAATTAAAGTTAAGGTTTCTATGCTTAAGAGACTTGTACTCATGCTTCAAAAATTTAAATATATAAAGTCATATAGGGTTTCGTGAAAACTCTAATAAATGTTTAGATTGAACGTTTAATAATTGTACATTAATGAAATAACGTAAAGTGATAAATAAAAATTGAAACTTTTTATACTTGACATAAATAAAAATATTTATTCAAGACAAAACTAAGTGAACTCGTTTACTTAAAATATGAGTTACGTCATATCTTAGTTGATTGTTGTGATTAGTTTAAAAAAAATTTGATATGAAAAATGGTTAAGTATTAGTTTAATTTAAGTGGAAATATACCGGTGGTTATACCTTAGACTTCATTAACTACTTTTATTGCAC
This sequence comes from Artemisia argyi, assembly GCA_030686995.1. NCBI lineage: Eukaryota > Viridiplantae > Streptophyta > Magnoliopsida > Asterales > Asteraceae > Artemisia > Artemisia argyi. Next base: position 63,458,624 of record CM060677.1, read on the forward strand.
AAGTGGTTGATGCATGTCCAAGACCGTTTGCGACAATCGACATCCTGTTTTCATTGCTTTGATAGGAAAACATTGACATGTGCTTTGAGAAAGGTGTGCATTGAAACTAGGTGGTGCATCACGGACTCCTTGCCATATCTAACCATCATGGACTGCAGCTCTTATTTCAGAATCTCAGTATGGGTCACTAAGCAACGCCAATTTTTCTCCACAACAATATCAGATTCATTTGGATCGCTTCCACCAGAAATGATCAACAACATAGAATCATTTCTTAATAGTATACCAGATCATCACAACATTTTTAACAGACCACATCAGTAGCATCAGATTACAACAATCTAGAGGAATATTATTGCCTGACTTATTTTATATACCATTGCATCAATACAGGTACTTATTAGTAATACAAGAATATTGTTTTGAGAAACCAGACACAATGTTACAATCTTTTAACGTTGTGAGAAACCAGACCCTAGTGTCGAATCAAGCTTTTCCAAAGACTTCGATAAAAAAGAACATAAATTCTCGAAAGATGTCAACTCTGCACATTCCATCTGTTTGGGACAATAAACCATACAAAAGAATTTCAATTAGGACTATGCCTCTTCATGCTGTTTGGAAGAATTCTTACAGACAAATAAGGGATCAAATTTTATCAGAGATACCGATGATGTCATCAGTATGGTCAGCGTACATGTCAATAACGGCCGTGATCAAGATATTCAGTGTAATGTTTGATGAATTCCTTCCAATAGAATTGCGACGTTACATAATTGGTCAAGCCGTCAAGCACTTCTCCAAACCTAAACTCACGCTCGTACTTGATGAGAAAGACGGGTTGTCCTCAAATGACATGTTAATGCAGCAAAAGTCTACCTTTGCTTCAAATTTAGCCCAGATTCAGATCGTCTCAGGTGATTCCTTGCCTCGTTGTATACAATATGTTTTTCATAGTTTGTAAACTCGTACAATTTAATTAACCATGTTCACTTAAATTTATAGTATCACCAAATCTGTGAAAAACAAGAACATCAATATCATGTTTGCAGAGTGCGTGGAGATAGTAAATCGATTCGCTTGAAGGAATTTCGGTAACCTGGAAGTACACCCGAGAGCCACGGAAAGAGGATTATGTACCGGAGAAGAAGAATCTGCAGCTCATATTTGACAAAAGATTCAAAGATATTATAATTAGCTCTTACTTGCCAAGTTTACAAATTCAAGGATCGATGCTAAAGTGCATTAACAAAAAATGGCTACACCCGATTTTAAAGAACATAAACCCAGAACGGGTACACCCGAATGCCGAATGATACCAGTCACCAGGTGTGGATCTAGCTAGGTGGCGGATGTAGAATGGCTACGCCCGATTGAAACTGTCCATTTGTAAATCATCTGCTAACTACTGCATTTTAACTAATTAGTGTGTTTATCAACTTAAAATTTTTATTTTTTGCTGCAAAACTTGTCAATATTGGGAAAACAATGTTAATTATCATGAAAAAACTCCCATTAGTATAACTGAAACCGAATCAAATAAGATCGGTTCGGTTCGTCCAGTTCTCACTCCACTTTGCTCAGCCTCTCTACTCAGAGATAGAATTTCATAAATTTTGAATCACATTTGTGTTTTAACTTTTAAGCCTCCTTTACAACTTTACAAGTTTGATTTGAATCAGTTTAGAACTCAACTTTACTACACATAAAAATGGATATGGATTAATAGAAAAATTTTAATAAATAGAAAAGATGTGAGTAACAAAACCTTCTTACGTGGCACAAAGCAAACAGAAAAGGATTCCACGTGATTGTTTGATGATGGTAAAACTGACACGTGACCTAGTGACTAATGCGACGTACACCATCAACTTACTTCAAATAAATCCACCAGCTTTGAGCAATAAGCACCAAAATCTGTTGAAAAAATGGCGAAGAACAAGGACGATATCAAGGTCGGCACAGCCAGGCCGAGACTCTCCGAATACGAATCAAGCCGAGAAGGGTACGTAGCTGGCACGCCTTTGGAAGGTGGATTGATTGCGGAACCTGAACGCGTTGAGCTATTTTCCGCGGCTAACAACATCGCTTATCAGCAGCAGCAACAACAAAAGAAAGACGTGTCTGAAAACAAGCAGACGGGTGAATCTACTGCTGCTCGACAACCTACTGCTAAATAATTACCGTAGCTTTACGTTTGTCAAATTCTGCTAAACTTGTTGTGTAGAAAGTTGTGGTGTAGTTATCTTTGATTCGGGTTATGCTAGTCTTATGTAATCTTGATGTACATTAAGCAAAACTACGATAATAAATGTCTTACAAATCTAAAAAATCCCCCGTTTAGGATGATTAGCCATCCAATGTCAACTGTTTGTAACTATTTGTCTCTAGCATCCTTTGATGATTAAAGAATTTTCAAGTAGCAAAGAGAATGGGTTGAAAATTCCTAACAGTATCTAGTTACATGCCACAAAAACCAAGAGCATGCAGATGCCTATACTCTTGCTGCATATCTCATCATAATTCATAACTGCAATATGTTTGAATAATTTGAATAACATACAATCAGATGCAGAGATGTGCGATCACTGATTACAAAGGAATGGTGGACGAGAGAGCCATGTTTTCTCCCGTATATAGTAAGAACAACATAGTGTTGAGGTCATTTAATTATAACTACATCTTCTTTCTTAAAATACGCCAAATATGACTTCAGACGCATACAAAAGTTGTAATTTTTATCTTGCATTCAACCTCCTAACCTTCCAGCTCGCAGGAGGAGAGCAAAGTGGTTACTCAAACTGAACTTAATGGTCAAATTGGGACACTATTGACTTTAATCCATCCACTCTTCATAAAATGTAGTAGTGATAATATATATATAGATCAAAATACCAACACAAATTGGTATGCAAGACGAGAAGCCCATGCTTCCAGAAACTACACTCATTTATAGATAATATAGACACGCCTAAAAATTTTAAATAACAAGCAAAAGAAAGAAGAAAGTAAAGACATTTTACTCAGAATCTGAATCCTGAGACTTGGAGCCATGTCGAACGTTTCTTGTTTGTTGCTTTGATGGTTTTAAAGATGATTCACCTTCAAAAAAGATAACTTGGGCCCTGGACAACCTCTCCTCCAGTTCTTCTGTGCTAAAATCGTCAGTCCCACCAAGCTCATTAAATCCAACCTATACATGAATTCAGATAACATTACCCACCTATGAATCTATCATTATAAAGACCAAAAGAAACATATAAGTGCATAGACTCATACCACATAATCATCCACTTTGGCGTTCTTTATAAGAGCAATGGTTGGAAGAACAATAATCTTTAGCTTCTCAGCTAAGAATGGACTTTTCTCTGCTTGAATCTTTATAAATCGCGTCTCAATGTGCTGTTTAGCCAAGATGCCCAAGTGTTTGTCCACTACCTGCACTTAGCTTTAAAAATTAGTCCTCAATTCTCTGATCTACATTGACTGTTACCACCAAAAAAAAAAAAAAAAAAAAAGAAAAAAAATGTTTGGCTCTAACTATTAGTTTGATAAATCATACCTAACAAGATTTTTTTGCCCTTAATCGATTCAATATGTTTTAATTTGGCTAAACTGACGACGCATTTATAAAAACAAATAAAAATGAATGGTGACAATTGATTTATAGTAATGAACATACTGAGGAACAGAATTAACAATTACACAGATTCACACATATATACTAGTCATTTAGGAAATACAAATAGCCCTCTAGTTCTATTTAGTGTAAGGGGTCTTTAACCAAAAAACATACCCTAGAAATCAATTTAAGTAATCATACTAAAAATGCAGTATATTTTGCAATACAAACAAATATACAAGCATACTCGATTTGATGGAACCTTTTAATCGTCAAGGGATCTGCTATAATTTCATGCTAGGGTACCTAGATGCATCATACTCGAGGACTACAAATGCAAAAGAAGATTACAAATTTACAAGATGTATCCAAGACTCGATTACCACTTTAAAGTGTACTTTCCGGACATCACATATTAGGTGCAATTTGTTGTAACAACTTCCAATTTCATACAAGATTTATCTATATGCTTATGTCATTCACACTAGCCTCTCATCATAGCTGAAACTTTATCAAACATTATAATCCCCATTGACTTTTCAAGTTACTATATAATACATTTATATCACATGTTATAGAACCGAATCAAAAGCCATTGTAACTACGTTCACATACATTATATCCTAACAAAGGTTCCAAGTCCTAACATTTATAAATACCTAGAAACTTTAGTAAAAAAGCCGAAATCAATGAAACATTTGACATAAAAATAAAAAAGACAGTAACCTTGCAGGGCCAATTCTCGCGATAAAAATGACAAACAACGCGATCACTGGCTTTGACAATAGTAAAAAAATCCTTCTCGCTAAAAATCTCGGTATATTCGCCATGTCCCAAAGCCACCCAGCGGGTACGTTTCTCGGCCATTTTCTTCATTTGTTGCAACCTGCGTTCTCTCAAAACCTCGATGTCGTCTAAATCTAACTTTTCTAATGCCGCTATTTCATCGTCTATTTTGTCCTCTACTGCTTTTGCTACTGTTAGTACTTGTTGCTCTATTATCTGTTTTACAAATAAATAAATTTATAAAAAAGTGCTTTAGTTTTATATAAAATGATAAAAAGTTATGAATGAATGATACCTCTTGAACTTTGTTGGCCATTTTGGTTAAGGGATTGAAGGAGGAGAAGAAGAAGATCTGGATCTGTTTTTGAAATTTATAAAAACTACTCGTAGGAAATGAATGTTTTTAAAGAAAGTTTTTAGATATGGAAACGGGCCGGGCTTTTACATGGGCTTTTTTGGTTTGATCGGAAAAAAAAAAATACTTTTTATCAAACTTGAACTGTTGAACTGTTGAATGTTGAAAAATTGTTGAATGGTCAAATGTGAGAGAAAAAATCTACACCATATTTACATAGAAATCATCCTACACTCCTCTCTCTTTCTCTCTCTACTCACAATAAAACCTAATTTTTTCTTAGTCGCCACCACCACCAAGGTATGTTCTTCTTTCTGGGCTTTTCTTTTATGAGTTTAATTTTTTGTTTGAAGGTTTTGGTGATTTTGGTGTTTTGAGTTAATGGTAGAATCGCGTTTCGCGGAGTCTAAATTAAGAGGCTTTTAGGAAGCAAAGTAGCTGAATTACGATTCAGGTTTGAAAGGGTATAAGCTTTATACAATTTTTGAGTTTTTAGGTTTTTTGTGATTTTTGTGTATTGAAATGATGTTTTGATTTGTTGATTTAGGGGTTAGGTACGATTATGAGATGCGGTTTGGGAGGCTGAGAGGCATAGGAGATTGGTAAATTGCCTTTTTTTTTTTTTTAAATAAGGATGTGTTTTATATGCCGGTTGGTTTATTGTGTTTGCTACTTTGTGGAACAGGTGGAGTGAGTGGTTTGAAAGAAAAGATTGTGTGGAAAACTAGAAGAGGGGTTGAATAGTTTACCGTTTTTTAACTCTTTGAAAAGCTTTACGTGTAATCAACGAATCTAACTAATTAACAATAATTAATATGCAAGTATAAAGAAAGAAACGATCAAATCACGACACGATTGTTTATCGTGGTTCGGCTACAAGGACTCTTTTTCCTTGCCCTATGTATTTTACAAGGGTACAACCACTCCCGTCACACTATGTATTTTAAGGCCTAAAATACTAACCGATCACTTCAATACAAGATACAAATGAAGTATAAACTATAAGAGTTTATACAATACAAAGCTAACAAATCTTGCAACGTTGAGTTGAAACTTGTAACTTCTCGGATGAACTTGTGAACTTCTTAGGTACAAAAGAGAATCACACAAGTGAGTTGATACTGAGTTAGATAAGAGTATTGAGAGTATGTATGTAATCTATAGCTAAAAATGATGAGAGATTTCTTGCAAAGGGTTTGGTATTTATAGCCAACCAAACAAGCAGACTGACGGATCTGGCAGAACCAAAACAATCAAGATTCTACAAGTCCACACTTAATAGTTTAAGTGAGAATCCTTCCAAGATGTGTAAGGGATCTTATGCAAAGTCACCATCAAGATTTAGTAACCTTTCAATAAATGCTCATGATGCATGCCATGTTGTCATGTTACATTTTCTATATTAGGAAATATAGCAATGTTTATGTTTAATATGAAATGTAAAGTCTAGTTATACAAGACTAAAACTAAAATCATGTTTTACTAAAAACTAAAGTTTACACTTTGTCGTTAACAAAACTTAGCAAAGATCGTAAAATATAAATAACGTTTTTAGGTGATATTTGTATTAACAATCTCCCCCTTCTTGTTGATAACAAAACATAAACTTTATTTTTAAGTAAATCACTAATTCTAGTGTTAGGTCTTTAAAAGTTTGTATTTAAACTTGTTTTACTTAATTGATGAAAATCATTTTAAGTTTGTAAGTTTAAATATATTTTCTCCCCTTTTTGTCGAAACAAAAAGAAGAGTTGCGTAGTGGAATAATGCAAATGCTCCCCCTTGGACAATACTCCCCCTAAATGGAGTGCCAAAAAAGGATACATGGATTTTGAACGTACAAAAAAAAGTTAGTTGACGATAATGACACATGATAAATTATGTAGCCATAACATAAAATGAGAATATAAGCAATCACACTCTCAACTTATATATGATCAACCAACAATGCAAATAAGATAGTAGAAAAGATGCCATTCCAAGAAAATTTGACTTTGTAAAAGTCAAAGACAAGAGATGAAAACTTCCATCCTATTTTTAGAAATATAAAGGTGAAAAGGTAACTTAGAAAAAAAAATAAAAAATAAATAAAATAAAAAAGTCCTATGTCTATAAAAAGACCAACATTGTCTTTGATGAGAAACATCCTCCTAAGTTAAGGTCTGTGGTTGGTGAGGATGAGAAAGAGTGTTTAGACTATTGATAATGTGTTGGATGAGAAAGTGGGTTTCATCTTGAACTTGATGAAGCATGGATTTTATGCTTTCACAAATTTGGATTGTTCGCTCACATGGCGTACAACCATGACGAGGATTAGGTAGGATTGGATTTGTGGTTGATTGTGGTGGTGGTGGAACACTAGTTGTTTGTTGGTTAGGTGGATCATTCCATAAGGATTCCTTTATTTCCTCAAATGCAGAAAACAAGGATTCAAAGTGTTGTGATTGAGATTGGGGTTCTCGAGGTGGTGGTTGAGTTTGAGGTTGATTGTTTTGTTGGAAATTAGGTTCTTCATATGGAGGACCATGGGTGTTGTTGTGAATGGGATGTACCAACATTGGTTTTGGTTGTGGTGTTGATTGTGTTTTGAATGGTTGAGATGATGGAGATTCAAGTGGTTGTGGTTCTATTGTTGGTGGATTTTACGATCTTGGAGGAAGATTTTCCAAGCCTTCAAGAAATGAAAGTGGTGATGATGGTGCCGTACCAAAAAGTTCCATGGGTCCACGCTTGGGTGATTTTGGAGGTGATGGTGATTTTGATGGTGGGGTTGGTGCCGATGGTGGTGTTGGATCAATTGGTGATTTTGTTGGTGGTGAAGTGATTGTGACACTTTGTGATCTATGAGATGGTGTAGAAGTTACGAGATCAAGAAAATTTTCTTTATGAATTGGTTATGAGATGATGAGGGGTGTTTCATCCGAAGATGATGAACTTAAGTTGATTTTGGTGTTGAAGCAACAAGGTTTGACACTAATCCTAGCGGTTCTTCTAATGGGTCGAGATGGTGGTGATGAGTGGTTTGACTTAGTCATGGTGAAACAAGGATGCTAAGGAGATGACAAAGATGTAAGAGGATGATGGTGAGATGTGAGTACAAACTATCCAAGATGAACTAATTTATAGAGTTGGAGAATTTCGAAAAGTGTGTTTGGATTTGATGTTCTTCCATTCAAAGATGGAGGTTTGTAATTATTTGGAAGGGCTATGAATGTTGTCACTTCACTAGAAGTCAGCCCAATGAGGTTTGATGGAGTAAGACGACCAAGATATACACTAAATGCTATGTGGTCATGTCAAATGATTTGGTTTCGATATTCCACAGATTTCAAAGGAGCCTTTCAAAGGGTTCCTTTCTTTGTGTAGAAGGGTTCCTTGGGTAAAGTATGTTTGAATTTAAATTTTGGCGGGAAGTGGCTTCCTATTACTTTTAATGGGTGAAACTGATCCTAATATGTTTATTGGAAGTTAGGGAAGATGTTTCTCACTAAAGAAAATGACTTGGTGTTTGAGAAAGTGTGAAATTAAGAAAAAAAAAAATCTGTAGGTGACTGGTGGAACCCAACACATACACAGGCGGAACCCTGTTTTGGGTTCCGTCTGATCCGTTGGGCCAAAACTGGGTTACCCAGAAAAATGCACTGCCGGAACCCTGTTTTTGGTTCCGCCAAGTCACAGAAACGAGACAGAACAGGTGTACGGGGGTCGAGACGAAATCCAAATTTTCCAAAAAATATTGGAACATAAAATAAGGTATAACTGATTAGGAAATGCAAAAAATGGATGTAGAAACATTCTTACCGTTATACTTTGACCGGGAGCTAACGAAATTCACTATACTAAGTGAAATTTTCCATGTACTTGAACATTTGGCAACATATAAAATGTTGTCATCCTGCATAAATGTTAAGCCAATATGATGAGGCGAAAAATGATCCGTTTTTAGGGGGTCATTTAAGCCCGAATCCGAATTTATTTGATCAAATATTGCCCTAAATCGTTCCTTTTGTGATTTTAGGTGTTTGGAGAGCGAATTCTGGAAAAGAGGCTATTTTGGACGTTTTTGGAGCATAAAGTGAAGAAAACGACAAAGTACCAAAAATCCAAGCTGGAAATACAAGGTGACGGCGTCAAGGGTTTTCTCTTGACGGCGTCAGACATGAAGAATAATTTACCGTAGCTGGTGACGGCGTCAGATGGAGAGGTGACGGCGTCAAAGTGGCCAAGATTAATTTACCGTGGGTGGTGACGGCGTCACATAGGCCGTCACGATTGGATCTAGGGCGTCCGAGGAAGTGTATGGCGGCGAGTTGACGGCGTCAGATTTAACTCTTGACGCCGTCAGGACGATTTTCCTATATATAGTTTTCTAGTTTTTTCATTAAGGAAGAGAGAAGTTTTGGTGAAACCCTAAAGACGATTTTGGTGCCTCTTTTACAGGTTTTTCAAGGGTTCCAAACCCTTGAGACCTTGCATTGTAATTGAGATAAGTATACTCTTAATTCAATCAATATGTCTATGTGTTGGTTGTTTATCTTTTGTTCTTATCTTAATTTTACTATGCTAGGCTAGATCTCTCTTGTGTTTGCTTAGATCTAATGAAACCTAGATGTTGATTATGTGTTGATTACTTGTCTATTCTTGTTTTGAATGAATGATTTTATATGTTAGGCTTAAGAAAACTGGCAGATCTCCAAATGGTAACATGCTTGAACGTCTTAAGAAACATGAACCGAGGCGTACTAGGTCTTTATTGGTTGTATTTAATGCATGAGCCACTGTTTACAATCCCTATAGTTGTGCTGGGTCATGGTGTAGGAGGAGATAAGAGCTCATAGAGTTGGGGAGTTATGTATGCCACTCCACGAATGGTATTAAGGAATACAACCCGTCATTCATACAAGTGTAACAAGTAATTAACATGTAAAAGATATCTAGGGAGTAATGAAGTCTAAGTAAACACAATTTCTCCAATTACTGCTCACAACCTTAGTTTAATATTAGTTTAATTTTATTTTCATTAGTTTAATTAGTTATAAAGTAGTTTTTGGGTTAGTTGAATAACAACTAATTCCGCCCACTCCTTCAAAAACCGAGATTTTACTTGCTTTCATAAAATATAAAAACACAAAAATAATCATCTCTCACCTCTAGAACTATTAATTAGGTTTTCTAATCCTAGCGACACTATTCCTAAGCTGAACGATCAATCCCCCGGTACTTGTCACTATACTATACTACAACGATCAGGTACACTGCCTGGTGGGGGTTGTAAGCTTCTCGAGATCCCTCGAGAGGTAAAGCAAGGCGCGATTCCCACGCATCAAGTTTTTGGCGCCGCAGCCCGGGGAATAGTTATTGTCTAGGTTAGGATTTCTTTTTATTAGGTCTACTTGCTAGATTCCTTTCTAGTAAGATTTTTTATTTTTTTATTTTTAGGTCTTCTTTAGTCTATCTTATTTCTTCGTGCTTTTGTTCGTAACTCTTTACCATCCGACATCATGGAAGGTGGTAACATCTTTGAATCCATCATCCCACCACAACAAAACCCACCATTTGAACCCCTTAGGCCCCGAACCTTAGGAGAGTATTCCCGACCTAGCCACCAAGGCTACCGAAACACCATTGAGCTCACCGGAGCCAATGTGACCCCCTTGCGATCCGACACCATCCGGTTGGTGCAAAGCGGATGTGCATTCCATGGACTTCGTTCCGAAGATCCAAACCAACACCTTAAGGACTTCCTCAAAATCGTAGATTCCATAGACCTAGGTGTTGAAACTAGAGAGACTACCCGTTTACGCCTATTCCAATTCTCTCTACGGGATCAAGCTAGTCAATGGCTTGAGCGTTTACCCGCGGGATCCATCACCACATGGGATGATCTCACCACTCGTTTCCTTGCTCAATTTTTTCCACCGGGGAGAACTACTAAACTTAGGAATGACATCTTGATGTTTCAACAACGTCAAAATGAATCTCTTTATGAAGCATGGACTCGTTTCAAGGACTTACTCCAAAAAGTCCCTCATCATGGCATAGATTTGTGGCTCCAAGTCCAAATTTTTTATGACCATATCGATATCCCCACAAGGCGAACCATTGACCAATCGGCCGGTGGTAAGCTACGTGATCTTAGTGCGGAACAATCATGGGAACTCATAGAAGATCTTGCTCTCTATGACAACGAAAGTTGGAATGATCCCCGTGATTTGAACAAAACGGTCAAGGCAATATCTTTGCCTTCGAATAATTCAAGCACTCCCGACCGTAGGATCATGGAACTTGAGGACCAAGTCAAGTTTCTCATGAAATCTTACGAAGCTCCGAAGCATTCAAGCCAAGTGAACAAAATCACTTCTTCATGCGAATTATGTAGTGGTCCCCATGACACTCGTGATTGTATGGAACTCCCCGGAACAGCTTTTGCGGACTACGTATCCACGCGTACCGACGAAGCGGGAGATAAGTGGTACACTTTCAAGCCCGAGCCGAACACATACGGTGATTCATATAACCCCTCATGGAAAAATCACCCAAACCTTAGGTGGAAACAAAATCAACCCAATTCATCCAACCCACCTAATCGTTACCAATCAAACGGTCCACCATCCAACCGTACCTTCAACAACAATCCTTCTAACAACTATGGTAGTACCAACAATCTTGAAGGATTGATGTCGAAATTTATGGCATCTCAAGAAGCTCGCATAGCTAGGTTTGAAACCGAATTCAACCAACAACAAACGGAGATGACCAACAAGATCGACAACTTGTTGAAAGCCCTCAACAACCAAACATTAGCCACACCTAGGAAGGACACTAGGGACACCAATAGTGGAATCCAAGCTAAGGACCCCTCATCATCCAAACATGTCCACTTTGTCAATGTTGTCACCATTAAGCCGATAGATAGGGAGATAGAGGAGAGTGACAAAGATGAAGTTAGAGTAGAAGCCAATAGTGAGGATGAGAGTAGGGAAGTTGAGGTTAATAAGGATGAGGAATTAGAGGAGGTAGAACCTATAGAGGAATATTTTGATAAGTTGCCAACCAAGGAAGAACGGGAATACCATAAGTATTTATTCGATAGTCCCGAGACAACATATATCTTTGGCGATCCCCTGATCAAAATGGGAGACCCCTCTAACATTAACATCCCATGCAATATCGGGCACATGCATGTATGGGAAGCTTACATAGACCCTAGATCCCCCGTGAACATCATGTCTAGGACTTATTACAATTGGGTGATGAAGAAGCAACTCAATTTTAGGATAATGCCCGGTAAAAGTTGGATAAGTAATTTTGCAGGAAGAGTTAAGGGAGTACATGTGATTATAGGGAATCTCACCTATGAGATTGATTTCATGATAGTGGAAGACACGCGTCCGGTGATAGATGCTTGCCTAAGTCAAATAATATTTGGGAAACCATTTGTTGAGGCCACTAGGATGAGTTATGATCCGACGTTAGGGATAGTTAGATTCAAGGAAGAGAATGATGAGGTTGCTTATCAAATGCCCTACAAGATTGAGCAATACCGCCTTCTCTCTAATTTCGAAAAGGAACGTAAGCAAGCGGCTTATTATAGGAATGATGAAGATAGACGTAGAGGAGTAGAGTATGTTAGAAATAGGATGCTTGGTTTCTACAAAGAATGCTTGCAACTAGGTCCGGAATACAAAACTGGTTTAGAAGACGACCTAGAGAGTGGAACCAATGATGAGATCACGTAGTAACCCACGGCTTTGAGTCTAGCTACAAGACTCGTAAATAAAGAAAAGCGCTTCTTGGGAGGCAACCCATGTTTTGTGTGATTTTAATTGTTTGATTGTTATTTGCTTCCGTATGCATGTTTTATTTTTATTGTTGGTTGATCATGTTTCTCAATTAAAATGTGAAATACTTTATTATGTTGTTTAGCCTAGTCTTAACTCCAACCTAAAGGTATTTTTGCAAAAGATAAGTGTAAGGGGAAACCCCAAATATGTTTTTAAGAAACAAATTGATCATGATTATCCACAATATTTAATGAACATGTATATTCGTATTTGTTAGAGTCAAATGCTTGTATTGAGTCATAATGAAGTTTTGCAGGATTTTCCAGGAAGTAGGACAAAGTTTTTCCAGAAATTTTCCGGAAACTTAACATAAAGATTTCTGCAGGTCCATTCTGACGGCGTCAGGCAATTGCTCTTGACGGCGTCAGGAGTTAAAAATCTGGAAATTTTACCAGTTTTGTTTTTCTAACGGAGTCTTATGGTTTTTGTGAATTATTAAGTTTTATAATCTCCAGGAAATCTGCAAACTTCATTCCACAAGCATTATATCTTATTTTGTTTTCTAGGATTTAGTAACTTATATAGGATGCCGCCGATTTTACGCGAGGTTGCCTTGTCTATTGTTGTCAGGATTTACAGGTTATTTATGACAAGAAGATGATTTATATTCTGGAAGGGAAGCTTTGATTGTTCGTTTTCTTGGAAGAAGATTTAACCTGGCCAACTAAAATCCATACCGAGCGAATCAGGGGAGTATTTGATTTCATTCTCTTTACTTTTTCACTTTTACATTCTTTACTTGAACATTGGGGACAATGTTCATCTTAAGTGTAAGGGGAGGGTAAAAAGATGATACCTTACATATGCACTTTCGCTTGAGTTTGTTTTGTTTAATAGTAGATGAGTAATAAAACTATGAGAAATACTTGTTAGTGTAATTTTAGCGCCAAATTTAAAATTTTTTACAACATTTAGGAGTGAAACTTTAGTCATAGCAAGCGTCTCATGGATAGGAGGTTGTATGACTAGCACATAACCGTATATTCAGAAAAATTTTCCACCAAAAAATGTGAGGTTCGCCTTTAGATTTGATAGGAAAAGCATTCATTATTAGTGCTTATGAGTGTACCGGTAGCATTTAGATTCTAGAACTTGCGTTAGTGATGCATCCCGAGACCGCTAGTGAGACTACATTCGTGTGGTAGGATTTACTACATGATAAGAGACATTAGGATTACCCTTGTGTTAAACCCGTATTATAATTACTTGACCATTTAAGTCATATTACTTGGCTAGTTAAGTCAACTAATTTTTCCCACACCCTTTGCGTTGTACTCATTTTTAGTACACGAAACCCCTAGTACACCCCTCCGAGCCTATCTTTTCGTTTCTAACTTTAAGCATTTTACTTAAAGGAAGAATTTGTTACACCCCACTTAAATGTACACCCAAATCGCCTTAGCCTTCCGTGTATGCGCTCATTTTTAGTGCATTATTGTTATATGTTAAACCTTAAGTTAACTTTTTAATTGATTACATGGTTGCTAAGTCGAGTCATATCCGTGTACATATTGTTTTGGGACGATTGGGACTCATGGGTAAGTACTTATTTTATGGAGTAATGGGGAAGAACATAATATTATTACCCCCATATGTGCGTTAATCTTAAAAGTGCTCCAAGTGTTTTGATTTTCTTAATTCGAGTCATTAGTATAGTTTAATGTAAAGTATGTAAAGATTCAAGTGTAAGGGGAGTGCTCAAACCCCTATGATGTATTATTTTGGATGGTAGGGTAAGAGTGTATGCAAAAAAAAAAAAAAAAAAAAAAAAAAAAAAAAAATAATAATAATAATAATAATAAAAAAATAAAAAAAAAATCAAGAAAAAGAAAGAAAAAAAAATAGAAAAAGAAAAGAAAAAAAAAAAAAACATACGGACTACCATCCCGTTTTTATTCTATGTTTATTTTATGTTTTTGTTATTTTTCATTTATTAGCTTAAGTCGAGTCTAGTCTTGGCTTAGCAACGCCATCTTGTACATGTAATTTACTAAGATTGTTAACTCGCCACCAGTAAAATTCCCTTTATCCAACAAAACCGTGTAATTCATATCCCTACACCTAACGTTATAACCCTCTTTAAAAGACCTCTTTGATAGTTTATCCTAGGTGCTTACGCCATGTGGTGGAGGTTTGATCCTTTCCCAAGCCTATGGTAATCTATTTTGTTATGACAGGTAGTGAGAGATATCTTCCATTTCCATAATGTTATATTACTTTATTACACCCGAGAGATGTGAGTATCTAAACACTATTTGTGAGGTGCTTGTGTATGACCTCCGTGCTTGTCTATTGGTCTTTAGTGGAACGATTATTTGTTGTAATTACTTTTATATTAGTGTTAAATGACCCCTAACTTGTCTTTTGAGTCGAATAAAAGCTCATTTGCTTGAGGACAAGCAAATCTCAAGTGTAAGGGTATATGATGAGGCGAAAAATGATCCATTTTTAGGGGGTCATTTAAGCCCGAATCCGAATTTATTTGATCAAATATTGCCCTAAATCGTTCCTTTTGTGATTTTAGGTGTTTGGAGAGCGAATTCTGGAAAAGAGGCTATTTTGGACGTTTTTGGAGCATAAAGTGAAGAAAACGACAAAGTACCAAAAATCCAAGCTGGAAATACAAGGTGACGGCGTCAAGGGTTTTCTCTTGACGGCGTCAGACATGAAGAATAATTTACCGTAGCTGGTGACGGCGTCAGATGGAGAGGTGACGGCGTCAAAGTGGCCAAGATTAATTTACCGTGGGTGGTGACGGCGTCACATAGGCCGTCACGATTGGATCTAGGGCGTCCGAGGAAGTGTATGGCGGCGAGTTGACGGCGTCAGATTTAACTCTTGACGCCGTCAGGACGATTTTCCTATATATAGTTTTCTAGTTTTTTCATTAAGGAAGAGAGAAGTTTTGGTGAAACCCTAAAGACGATTTTGGTGCCTCTTTTACAGGTTTTTCAAGGGTTCCAAACCCTTGAGACCTTGCATTGTAATTGAGATAAGTATACTCTTAATTCAATCAATATGTCTATGTGTTGGTTGTTTATCTTTTGTTCTTATCTTAATTTTACTATGCTAGGCTAGATCTCTCTTGTGTTTGCTTAGATCTAATGAAACCTAGATGTTGATTATGTGTTGATTACTTGTCTATTCTTGTTTTGAATGAATGATTTTATATGTTAGGCTTAAGAAAACTAGCAGATCTCCAAATGGTAACATGCTTGAACGTCTTAAGAAACATGAACCGAGACGTACTAGGTCTTTATTGGTTGTATTTAATGCATGAGCCACTGTTTACAATCCCTATAGTTGTGCTGGGTCATGGTGTAGGAGGAGATAAGAGCTCATAGAGTTGGGGAGTTATGTATGCCACTCCACGAATGGTATTAAGGAATACAACCCGTCATTCATACAAGTGTAACAAGTAATTAACATGTAAAAGATATCTAGGGAGTAATGAAGTCTAAGTAAACACAATTTCTCCAATTACTGCTCACAACCTTAGTTTAATATTAGTTTAATTTTATTTTCATTAGTTTAATTAGTTATAAAGTAGTTTTTGGGTTAGTTGAATAACAACTAATTCCGCCCACTCCTTCAAAAACCGAGATTTTACTTGCTTTCATAAAATATAAAAACACAAAAATAATCATCTCTCACCTCTAGAACTATTAATTAGGTTTTCTAATCCTAGCGACACTATTCCTAAGCTGAACGATCAATCCCCCGGTACTTGTCACTATACTATACTACAACGATCAGGTACACTGCCTGGTGGGGGTTGTAAGCTTCTCGAGATCCCTCGAGAGGTAAAGCAAGGTGCGATTCCCACGCATCACAATACATTGTCCAAAGATAATACTAGAATACGGAAATATTTAAGACCGTAAACCATCACAATTCTCATAATTTAACGACTACGTAGTTCTAAGACATAGTAAATCCAAACGCACCTTATGCAACTATCTCAAAAGTGATCCATCTTCTTCTTGAGCTTTCCAAGATACCTTCCAATGCATTTCCACATTCCTTTTGTTTGCTTGAATTCTTCGGATTCATTTTTAATAGAGGGAAGTTCTTGGAGGTAGTCAAGTGGGGCTAGCCTAGAGTTAGAAAGACCATTATCATCACTCATTGATGAAGATGAAGATGAAAGCGAGGGAGAGCGAATACGTTTTCCTTTGGTCTTAGATACTCTCTTACCACTAAGAGGGACAAAGATGTAAGTCACTAGAGAGTAGTCAAGGCGAATTCCTTTGTCATTAGGTGGAATTGGTGAGATGGCTCTAAAAAGACGGGTGATAAGCATTTCGTACTGAAGAGCGGTTTTTCCATCCAAAGGTATGTCGGCCATTCTTCTAGCCATGTAATAAGCCAAGTTGAAGGGTTGTCTAATGGAGATACTATAGAGCATGTAACAAAGACATGTGTTTACATGATCTCTATTTCCTACAGAACATATGACATTAGCTCTAAGAACTTCTTCCTACTTCCTAAATTGACTTTTGAGTTCACTAAGTTCCATTCCAAACGGGTCTTTGTTCACTTCACTTCCCAAACGATTTTTCCTAGTGTTGGAAGTTCTTAATGGAGTCAAGACTTGTAAGGTGCCACTTATCCGTGTAGAGACACGTTCCATTACTTGGGATACCAAGAATTTGAGCAAATAGTTCCAAGGGAATGGTGTTTTGATGGTGGTTGGTAGTGAAGTTTAAGGAGATTTGACCGTATACATCACTCGAGAGAACCACGGAAGCATAGAACTCTAGAATAAACCTAGGACAAATTTGTTCATTAATGTCTAAAAGACAATCGAAGTTAATGGTTGCTAATTCTTGATGAATAGAAGTTCCTTCTATGAAGGATGAATCAATGGTTCTCCCCTCATGGACGTACCATTTTTCTAAGCCCTTAAAGATTTTGACTTGGGTTGTAGTAAGACCTTTGGTCATATGGTGTTTGGGTAGATACTTAAGAGTGTCCTTGTGATCGGAGAATGTTGCGGGAGGCATGTTGATTCCTAGAGAACACAAAATTTCACTTTTTAGTTTAAGTTGACGATTATTGCAATGTGGATGTTCTAGTGTGTGCCTATATGAAAAGGATGTGGAGACTTGGTTATCTTGACTCATTTTAATGCTCAAAACGTTTTATAATGATGCAAATTTTGTCTTGAAACACATGATGACCCAAACGCTTCTAATTTAAAGTAGTTTTAATTTAAATGTACCAAAAATGCATATAGGTTATGCATTCTCTTTATCATTCAAGAGTTTTGTGTAAATGATGTTTACCTAATGTTTTTCATTTGTTCTAACAATGTGATGAAGTGTTATTTCCTAGTGGTGAAAGTGATTTTTTCTAAACGGTTTTATAAGGGATGTTTGGCTAATTATGATGTTGCTTAAAGTATTCAAGAACATAATCAAGGGAAAGCATGATTAGTTTGTTTCTAACTAAGGTTTTACAAACTTTCACAAGTAGTAGCATAAACCGTAAGATTTTAGATATTGTGTGTAAATGAAAATGTTATACTTAGATCGGGAATGAAATTATGTTAGTAATACTTACAATTTAGCTTGGATTGAAGAATGATTGAAGAAGAGCCTTAATTTTCGTGTGTGGTGATGTTTTGGTCATGAATAGTGGCAGTGAATGAGTTATAGTTATGGGTTAGGGAGTATTTGGTTTAATCCTAGAAGTAACTTGATCTGTAGAGTTGGCGGACCTGGCGGAACCAAAAAGAGGGTTCCGCCCGTTTAGTCTGAGGGTTCTGCCACATCAGTAGAGATGAAAAATGTTTTGATTTGTTTTGATTTTTGTGATTTTATTCTAATGTTCCAAACTATAATGTAGGTTCCATAAGTTCTAAGCCAAGCCTAAGAAGGTTGAATGGTTCTCGTTTAAGATGTTTTGTGAAAGTGTTGACGATGTGGTTTTCGTATGAAACTTTCTTGGTTGAGATGTCCCTCAATGAACATTTTTACCAAGGCGATGATGATGAATTCCAATATGTTTAGTGAGAGTATATTAGATCGGATCATCACTGAGGTCGATGCTTCCTTTGTTTTCGCTTAAATGACGAAGATGAAATCAAGTAAGAATATGACGTTGACGGGAGTCTTCTTGATCTTAAGGAACTTGTTGACATGCTTTTCAGCCCGACGTGGCTTTAATATGTTGAGATAGCATGAGTCTTTTGTTATTTAGAGAACTATGAGGTGAGACAATGTCAAAATAAAAGTACAAATACCATTTGTGCTTTTTCTTATTAACATAGTCACTGGCATAATCCAAGTAGGCATGCACTATGGTGTCTACTCCCGTTCCTTTGGGATACCATAACTCTAAATGTGCAGTAATCTAAAAGTTCGTTTAACGACTTCAAGATGGATTAGGATCTTCTTGAAGACGATCACATAGCCAAGTACTAAACATAACTTTGGGTCTTCTAGCCATGAGGTAAAGTAGACTTTCAATCATATCACTTTATTTAGTGTTATCTACGGATTCACTTTTCTCATCCTTGGTGATACATAGAACACGTAATTCATTGCGTACTTGTGAGAAACTAGGAATGTCTTCTAAGTGATTATTCCTTGCTTTTTGGAGCTTGCGAAAAGTCTTTCAGAGTATTTTTGACTTTGTTTATTTTCTTTCCAACATCTTTATTTATTTCGTAAGATCCAATTATGATTTTACGTCTTCAATTGAGACGCTAAGGTCAAAACTTCATTTTAATCAGATTTGCTTATTTATACCCAAGATGCTTGTTTTTAAACCAAAGTTTGACATGAGACAACATATGTTAATTTCAGTTTCAGCTTATGTCTTTATGGTTCCTTTTATTAATGTTCCTAATGACACTAATCTACGAAATGACTCTTAAATCTTTTAGCAAATTCTCTATTTAATAGTTCATCTTACTTGTCATTTCCTAAGCTCTTTTATCTTATTATTATTCGATTTTTCACTAAGTCATCATCTACCGAAAGTGATAAAGAAAGATAGTCATTAGTTGAGTGTTAAGTTTAATGATTTCTCGATTCATTAGGTTTCTTTGTTTATAATAATATAACCTTTGTTATTATAAAATCATTCAAGAGTCATGTCTCCATAAAACTTGGAGTTGAATTTTTTATGTGCAAAACCTTGATGTTTTTAGAATACAATGTTTTCTTCAAATCTATTAAACTGTTTTGATGTACTCTATTCCTTTTTGTATGCTTCATGTGAAGATTTATTAAACGAGAGTTTAGGATATGATTGAAAATTCAAGTCTTTGTGTTTAGATGATATTATCTCATACACACTTGTGGAGCATTTTATTTATTGAATTTGCAAGCATCAAAAAGTGTTGGTCATCTTATCACTTAGGGGATTCTTAGTTACCTCACTTATAAACAAGCATTAAGTGAGACTCACTCAAGAGTTCCAATTTTCTATGTCTGAGGGCTAAATAAAACAAAACACCTTATGTCTCTCATTTATTGTTATGTGGAAATCCTTTGACCACAAAGGATCCAATCCTCTCTATAACTTACTAAAGAAAGAACAACTTAAGGTATGAACTACTAATACTACACACGATAAATTTTAAGCAAAAAACATGAGACAACACTAGGTAAGTTTGAAGAAAAGTGTACCTTTTAAGTTCCAAAGAGATGCTACCAAGAAAGATATACATAATGCGTTTCATCTTAACTTGTAGGAAAGCTTGGAAACTCAAGTACTCATGAATCCGAGGTGGTTAGTCAAACATATAAAAGCATATAACAAAATGACCTTTGTCCTTTTAACATAAGCTTCTATTTGAGATTGAGCAACTTCTAAACTTTTCTTATAGGCTTAACATACTTCACTTCCTTTGTTTCACTTGTTGATGGTGCATTCAAGTTAAATCCTAATCCGGTTTTATCTCTAAATGACTTTTGACTTTTCAACAATCTTTCAAGAGATTTTGAACTTTCTTCAAATTTAACTAACTTTTTTCCTTTTTCATTTTGTCTTTTAATTTCAAGTTTGTAATCTTGACATATTTTGCATTCTAAATCAATTTCAGCATTACTCTTAATCCTAGACATTTTATCTTCCAACATGATTTCCATTTCAAAATTGTTCTTGAGAGATTTTAAAGGTTCATTGTTAAAGATTGTTTTTAGGTTCATGTTACACAAATGTTTAGACTCATTTTCTAGTTTAGAGAATTCTAAGATGAATGTGTCAAAGCAAAAGTGTTTAGTTTCAAGTTGTACCTTGTTTGTAGTTTTATCAAATTTATAACTACAAACCGGATGGTCGTCTTCACCTTCAACTGTGTCACTCCATGATTTGTAAGCAAGTCCTCTTTGAGCTTGACACAAGTTTTCATCTTCACTTATACCTTCATTTAAAACATTTAGACTCGTAGCACATGTATTTATTTCAACTAAATATCTATCTATTAGTTTTTCTAAGACTACCAATTTATATGTAAGATCAAGTTGATCATCTTTGACTTGACATTTTTCTTGATGAATACTTAATATATTTTTCCAAATGTCATTAGCCATTTGGCAAAAATACACTCTTTCATATTCAATCATTGGTAAAGCTTTATAAATCATAATCTTAGCTTTAGTGTTTTTATCAAATTTAGGATAATCATCTTGATTTTCAAAACTTGTTTTTGGTGGTTTAAAATCACCAATGGAAATAATATGCCAAAGATCTTGATCAATTGATCTCACATAGTTTTCAAATTTACTTTTCCATTGAAGGAAATTTTCTTTTTCAAATAGCGGTGGATTTTGAATAGATTGCCCTTCTTTGAGATTTTCAAAATCCATGGATCGATCCAAGTTTTAAAATACAATATATTTTAAAGATCTTGAGTAACGTAGCTCTTGATGCCAATTGTGGAAAACTAGAAGGGGGTTGAATAGTTTACCTCCTTTTAACTTGTTAATCTTTGAAAAGCTTTACGTGTAATCAACGAATCTAACTAATTAACAATAATTAATATGCAAGTATAAAGAAAGAAACGATCAAACCATAACACGATTGTTTATTGTGGTTCGGCTACAAGGAATCTTTTTCCTTGCCCTACTCCACGCCTCTAGTTTCCAACTCGAGAGTTTCAAGCACTAGTCAACAAGCTCCTTTCATCGGTGGAGAAACCCTTACAACGTCGCTTACACTTTAACTGGTACAAAGCTAAATACTGGGTCTTAGTTCAAGGTAGAACCAACCTAACGTCGCCTATCCACTATTTCCGACACTAAGCTAGATGTCGAGTTCTTTTACAAGGGTACATGATGAGGCGAAAAATGAACCGTTTTTAGGGGGTCATTTAAGCCCGGAATTGAATTTATTTGATCAAATATTGCCCTAAATCGTTCCTTTTGTGATTTTAGGTACTTTGGGAGTGAATTCTGGAAAAGAAGCATTTTGGACGTTTTTGGAGCATGAAAGTGAAGAAAACGGCAAAGACTTAATTTTCCATGCTGAGAACAGTACCTGACGGCGTCAAGAAGAAAATCCTGACGGCGTCAGGAGTAAAATCCATGACGACCCAGTGAAAACCTGAAGGCGTCAAGAGAAGGGCGTCAAGAGTAAATTTTGTGACGGCCTGCATAAGGAGTACACGTGACGGCGTCAAACCCAGATCTAGGCAGTCCGAGAAATTATTTGGCGGCGAGATGACGGCGTTAGACATTTGTTCTTGACGCCGTCACCTCACAAAAACTATATATACTTTTCTATTTTTCATTCATAAGAGAGGAACTTGTGTGGAGAATAATAGGGTCGAACCTAATAAACCCTAGGTCGTTTTTTATAGTATTTTCAAGGGTTTTCACCCCTTGAAACCTTTCATGTTCAATTAAGATAAGTCCTCTTTCAATTCATTCAATATGTCTATGTGTTGTTTGAATATATCTTATGCTTGTCTTGATTTCAACATGCTAGGCTAGATCTTTCATGTGTTTGCTTAGATGTAATGAAACCTAGATGTTAATTATATGTTGATTACTTGTTTATAGTTGTAATGGATGAATGATTTCAATGTTAGGCTTAAGAAAACTGGCAGATCTCCATTGTGTAACATGCTTGAACGTCTTAGGAAACATGAACCGATGTGTACTAGGTTTTATTGGTTGTATTTAATGCATGAGCAAATTCTAATGATCCCATGTTAGGAGCTTCTTAGCCGGCTCGACATAGGAGTGAAGTAGGCGCTTATAGGATTAGGGAAGTAAGTACGCCACCCCATGAATGGTATTAAGGAATACAATCCGTCATCAACGCAACTGTAACAAGTAATTAACTTGTAAAAGATATCTAGGGAGTAGTGAAACCTAAGTAAACACAATTCTCCCATATATTGCTCACACCACTAGTTAATTTAGTTTATTTTCATTTTTAGTATTTTATTTTGATTGCATCTTTAGTCATTGGGTTAGTTAACTAGCAACTAATTCCGCCCAACTCCTTCAAAACCGAGATTTTTAATTGCTTTTATAAAAATATAAAAATACAAAAAGAATCATCCCTCATCTCTAGACCTAGTCTTTAGGTTTTCTAATCCTAGCGACACTATTCCTAGTTGAACGATCAATCCCATGGTACTTGTCATTATACTATACTACATCGATCAGGTACACTGCCTGGTGGGGGTTGTAAGCTTCTCGAGATCCCTCGAGAGGTAAAGCCTGGTGCAATCCCTACGCATCAAGTTTTTGGCGCCGCAGCCCGGGGAATAGTTATTGTCTAAGTTAGGATTTCTTTTTATTAGGTCTACTTGCTAGATTCCTTTCTAGTAAGATTTTATTTTATTTTTATTTTTATTTTTAGGTTCTCTTTAGTCTATCTTATTTCTTCGTGTTTTTGTTTGTACTAGTTTGGTCTTTATGGATTTTGAGAGTCGCCGTTTAGAAGTTAGCAAGAGGCTTATAGCGCATAAAAGAAGAAAGAGAGAAGTTAACACATTTAAGGAATTCATTAAGCCTCTCCAAATGAAAATTTTGTTTACGGACTTCGCTCCAACCCCGGATGAATTGAGTTACCATAGGTTCCTTTTACAACACCCCTGCCCCTCAAAATATAGAAAGACACCATGGATTAGGAGGCATAACTTCAGGAACATAAAAATTCCTTGCATGATTGGGTATATGTCTAGAGAGCATACATATATTGACTTAAAAGCACCCATGAATATTATGTCTAGGCTCTATTATAACTGGATAATGAACGAAAGGTTAAGCCCTAGAAAAGACCCTTACAACTCTAATAGGCTATGTAATTTCGTCAGGAGAGTTAAAGGGGTACACATCTTTATAGGAAATTTTACTTATCAATGCGACTTTGTAATCCTAGAAGATGTTAGAGGCATTATAGGTCCACACCTGGGAGAGATGGTTCTAGGCCGACCTTTTGTTTAGAAGACTAAGATGTATTATGATCATGAGAAGGGGATAGTTCAGTTTACTGACGGGATAGAGAAGATTACTTTTATGATGCCTCACTTGAAGGAGGAATTAAAGGGCATCAAAAATCTACAAATTGATGAGATTCGACCCTACGAGGTTAAGGAAGATGGAATTGATGATGACGCCTACTATGAGAGGAGGCGAACATACTATTCGGGTTGCATGGATCTAGGCCCGGAATACAAGCGTGATGAGAATTGGGTTAGATGTTTTGAGTCGGCACAAAAGTGGGAAAGGAAAACGTAACCCATGACCTTGAGTCTAGCTACAAGACTCGTAAATAAAGAAAAGCGCTTCTTAGGAGGCAACCCATGCTTTGTGTGATTTTTATTTTGTTTGATTGTTATTTGTTTTCGTATGCATGCTTTATTTTTATTGTTGGTAGATCATGTTTCAATACTAAAATAGTGAAAATACTTTACTTTGTTGTTTGGCTCAGTCTTAACTTCATCCAAAGGTATTTCGCAAAAGATAAGTGTAAGGGGAAACCCCAAATATGTTTTTAAGAAACAAAACCGATCATGATTCTCCACAATATTAAGTGAACATGTATATTCGTATTTGTTAGAGTCAAATGCTTGTATCGAGTCATAATGATGTTTTGCAGGATTTTCCAGGAAGTAGGACAAAGTTTTTCCAGAAATTTTCCGAAAACTTAACATAAGAATTTCTGCAGATCACTTCTGACGGCGTCACGAGTTTACTCTTGACGGCGTCACTTGTAAAATTCTGGAAATTTTACCAGTTTTGTTTTTCTAACGGAGTCTTAAAGTTTTTGTTGAATCATTAGTTTTATAATCTCCAGGAAATCTGCAAACATCATTCCACAAGCATTATATCTTACTTTGTTTTCTAGGATTTGTTAGCATATATAGATTGCCGCCGATTTTACGCGTGGTTGCCTTGTCTGTTTTCTCAGGTTTTACAGGTTATGTATGACAAGAAGATGATTTATATTCTGGAAGGGAAGCTTTGATTTTTTATTTTCTTGGAGGAAGATCTAACCTGGCCACCTTATTATCCATACCGAGCGAATCAGGGGAGTATTTGATTTCATTCTTTTTACTTATTTCACTTTTATATTCTTTACTTGAACATTGGGGACAATGTTCATCCTAAGTGTAAGGGGAGGGTAAAATGATGATACCTTACAGATACACTTTCGCTTGAGTTTGTTTGTTTGATAGTAGATGTGTAATAAAACTAAGAGAAATACTTGTTAGTGTAATTTTAGCGCCAAATTTAAAATTTTTTACAACATTTAGGAGTAAAACTTTAGCCATAGCAAGCGTATCATGGATAGGAGATTGTATGACTAGCACAAAACCGTACCATTCAGAAAAATTTTCCACCCAAATATGTGAGGTTTGCCTTTAGATTTGATAGGAAAAACATTTACTATTAGTGCTTATGAGTGTACCGGTAGCATTTAGATTATAGAACTTGCGTTAGTGATGCATCCCGAGACCACTAGTGAGACTACATTTGTGTAGTAGGATTTACTACATGATAAGAGGTATTAGGATCACCCTTGTGTTAAACCCGTATCATAATTACTTGACTATTTAAGTCATATCACTTGGCTAGTTAAGTCAACTAATTTTTCCCACACCCTTAGCGTTGTACTCATTTTTAGTACACGAAACCCCTAGTACACCCCTCCGAGCCTATCTTTTCATTTCTAACTTTAAGCATCTTACTTAAAGGAAGAATTTGTTACACCCCACTAAGGGGCTGTTTGGTATCCGGTATTTCACTTTTAGATTTGGCATCAAAGTACAATCCATTGTTTGGTACACCTACATGGGTTTTCATAATGGTCATCATGCCTGGATATAGGGGTTTTAACAAATCCTTACCCCTTAGCCTCCTTTTGATAATTAAATCCATTTTTGTGGGGCCATTTCAAATTTTAACCACTACATTTCTTTCTTTTATTTTTCTTATCATATTTTAACAATATAAATATTAATATATCATATTTTAATAACATATATAATACATTATTTTATTATATTTTTCTCTCTTCTCATTTAATTCAAAACCTATACTAAACTCAAATCTTAATCCAAATCCAAATTATAATCCAAATCCAAATCTTAATCCTAATCCCATCTACAAACCAAACGGGCCCTAAAATGTACACCAAAATCGCCTTAGCCTTCCGTGTATGCACTCATCTTTAGTGCATTATTGTTATTTGTTAAACCCTAAGTTAATTATCTAATTGATTACATGGTTGCTAAGTCGAGTCATATCCTTGTACATATTGTTTTGGGATGATTGGGACTCATGGGTAAAGTACTTATTTTATGGAGTAATGGGGAAGAACATCATATTATTACCCCCATATGTACGTTAATCTTAAAAGTACTCCAAGTGTTTTGATTTTCTTAATTCGAGTCATTAGATTAGTTTATTGTAAAGTATGTAAAAATTCAAGTGTATGGGGAATGTTAATTCCCTATGATGTATTATTTTGGATGATAGGGTAAGAATGTATGGAAAAAAAAAATCGAAAAATCAAGAAAAAGAAAAAAAAGATAGAAAAAGAAAAGAGAAAAAAAAACATACGGACTACCATTCCGTTTCATTCTATGTTCATTTTATGTTTTTGTTATTTTTCATTTATTAGCTTAAGTCGAGTCTAGTCTTGGCTTAGCAACGCCATATTGTACATGTAATTAACCAAGATTGTTAACTCGCCACCAGTAAAGACTGCCTATATCCAACAAAACCGTGTATTCCATATCCCTACACCTAATATTACAACCCTTTAAAAGACCTCTTTGATAGTTTATCCTAGGTGCTTACGCCATGTGGTGGAGGTTTGATCATTTCCCAAGCCTATGGTAATCTATTTTGCTATGACAGGTGATGCGTGGGGTTTGCACCAGGCTTTACCTCTCAAGGGATCTTGAGAAGCTTACAACCCCCACCAGGCAATGTACCTGATAGATGTAGTATAGTATAATGACAAGTACCGGGGGATTGATCGTTCAGCTAGGAATAGTGTCGCTAGGATTAGAAAACCTAACGACTAGGTCTAGAGATGAGGGATGATTCTTTTTGTATTTTTATATTTTTTAGAAAGCAAATTAAAATCTCGGGTTTGAAGGAGTTGGGCGGAATTAGTTGCTAGTCAACTAATCCAATACTAAAGATGCAATCAAAATAAAATACTAAAAATGAAAATAAAACTAATTATACTAAGTTGTGAGCAATATATGGGAGAAATGTGTTTACTTAGATTTCACTACTCCCTAGATATCTTTTACACGTTAATTACTTGTTATAGTTGCGTGGATGACGGATTGTATTCCTTAATACCATTCATGGGGTGGCGTACTTACTTCCCGAATCCTATGAGTGCCTACTTCACTCCTATGTCGAGCCGGCTAAGAAGCTCCTAACATGGGATCATTAGAATTTACTCATGCATTAAATACAACCAATAAAACCTAGTACACATCGGTTCATGTTTCCTAAGACGTTCAAGCATGTTACACAATGGAGATCTGCCAGTTTTCTTAAGCCTAACATTGAAATCATTCATCCAATACAACCATAAACAAGTAATCAACACATAATTAACATCTAGGTTTCATTAGATCCAAGCAAACACAAGATAGATCTAGCCTAGCATGTTGAAATCAAGACAAGCACAAGATATAGTCAACCAACACATAGTCATATTGATTGAATTAAAGAGAAGACTTATCTTAATTGAACATGAAATGATTCAAAGGGTGAAAACCCTTGAAAATACTGTAAAATACGAGCTAGGGTTTACAAAGTTCGGCCCTAGGGTTCTCCACACAAGTTCCTCTCTATATGAATGAAAAATTAGAAAACTATATATATAGTTTAGAAGGTGACAGCGTCAAGAACAAATGTCTGACGCCGTCATCTCGCCGCCAAATAGTTCCTCGGACTGCCTAGATATAGGTCTCACGCCGTCATGTATTCTCCTTATGCAGGCCGTCACAAAATTAACTCTTGACGCCCTTCTTGTGACGCCGTCAGGTTTGCACTGGGTCGTCATCACTTTTACTCTTGACGCCGTCATGGTTTTCCTCTTGACGCCGTCAGGTACTGTTCTCAGCATGGAAAATTAAGTCTTTGGCGTTTTCTTCACTTTTATGCTCCAAAAACGTTCGAATTGCCTCCTTTTCCAGAATTCACTCCCAAAGTACCTAAAATCACAAAAGGAACAATTTAGGGTAATATTTGATCAAATAAATTCAATTCCGGGCTTAAATGACCCCCTAAAAGTGGTTCATTTTTCGCCTCATCATATACCCTTACACTTGAGATTTGCTTGTCCTCAAGCAAATGCGCTTTTATTCTAGTCAAAATACAAGTTAGGGGTCATTTAACACTAATATAAAAGTAATTACAACAAATAATCGTTCCACTAAAGACCAAAGACAAGCACGGAGGTCAAATACTAGCACCTCACAAATAGTGTTTAGATACTCACATCTCTCGGGTGTAATAAAGTAATATCACAATATGGAAACGGAAAATATCTCTCACTACCTGTCATAGAAAAATAGATTACCATAGGCTTGGGAAAGGATCAAACCTCCACCACATGGCGTAAGCACCTAGGATAAACTATCAAAGAGGTCTTTTAAAGGGTTGTAGCGTTAGGTGTAGGGATATGGAATACACGGTTTTGTTGGATATAGGCAGTCTTTACTGGTGGCGAGTTAACAATCTTGGTTAATTACATGTACAATATGGCGTTGCTAAGCCAAGACTAGACTCGACTTACCCTACCATCCATAATAATACATCATAGGGAATGAACATTCCCCTTACACTTGAATTTTTACATACTTTACAATAAACTAATCTAATGACTCGAATTAAGAAAATCAAAACACTTGGAGTACTTTTAAGATTAACGCATATATGGGGGTAATATATGATGTTCTTCCCCATTACTCCACAAAATAAGTACTTTACCCATGAGTCCCAATCGTCCCAAAACAATATGTACAAGGATATGACTCGACTTAGCAACCATGTAATCAATTAGATAGTTAACTTAGGGTTTAACAAATAACAATAATGCACTAAAGATGAGTGCATACACGGAAGGCTAAGGCGATTTGGGTGTACATTTAAGTGGGGTGTAACAAATTCTTCCTTTAAGTAAAATGCTTAAAGTTAGAAACGAAAAGATAGGCTCGGAGGGGTGTACTAGGGGTTTCGTGTACTAAAAATGAGTACAACGCTAAGGTGTGGGAAAAATTAGTTGACTTAACTAGCCAAGTAATATGACTTAAATGGTCAAGTAATTATGATACGGGTTTAACACAAGGGTGATCCTAATGCCTCTTATCATGTAGTAAATCCTACTACACGAATGTAGTCTTACTAGCGGTCTCGGGATGCATCACTAACGCAAGTTCTAGAATCTAAATGCTACCGGTACACTCATAAGCACTAATAGTAAATGCTTTTCCTATCAAACCTAAAGGCGAACCTCACATATTTGGGTGGAAAATTTTTCTGAATAGTACGGTTTTGTGCTAGTCATACAATCTCCTATCCATGAGACGCTTGCTATGGCTAAAGTTTCACTCCTAAATGTTGTAAAAAATTTTAAATTTGGCGCTAAAATTGCACTAACAAGTATTTCTCATAGTTTTATTACACATCTACTATCAAACAAATAAACTCAAGCGAAAGTGTATCTGTAAGGTATCATCATTTTACCCTCCCCTTACACTTAAGATGAACATTGTCCCCAATGTTCAAGTAAAGAATGTAAAAGTGAAATAAGTAAAACAAATGAAATCAAATACTCCCCTGATTCGCTCGGTATGGATAATAAGGTGGCCAGGTTAGATCTTCCTCCAAGAAAATTGTGGAAAACTAGAAGGGGGGTTGAATAGTTTTACGTCTTTTTAGTTCGTTATAAAATTAGTTTTAGAGTTTTGCTTAGCTTTTAAAAAACTTAGATTCGATAATATGTGATCTCAAATCTTGTACAATATAAACAATTAATACTACACAATATATTATAATGATAAGTAATGAAATAAGTAAGAGATGGAAAGATCGAACCGCGAGACAAGAGATTTATAGTGGTTCGGCTACAAGGACACCTTCCTTGCCCTAATCCACTCCCCGAGCACCTAACTCGAGAGTTTTCTTCACTATATCAACAAGCTCCCTTATGGCGGAGAAAACCGTACACACCAATATACACACCAATCTTCACACCACTTTTCACACCACAACTTCGTCACACCTAAGTCACAACTTCTACACAACTTCTTCAAATCAATCTACTTCACAACTAACTACTCCACACCTATCTTCTTCACACCAATCTATTTCCTAGCTTATCTTCTTCACACCAAGCTACTAACTAATCACACAATCTATATCTAACACAACTATCTACAATCAAATATGCACAACAATCTTCACAAAGAATAATGTAAATGATCTTTGATGATGCACCAACAACTTGGATGTGGAGATCACAACAAGTTGTAATACTTCTTGTCTTGAGGGATAGAAGTATTCTTCTCTTGCACTTGAGAGGATGAAGGTTGGATTACTTTGAAACAAAGAGTTTATATACTTATGATCAAAGGATAAAAGAATGGAGATTTGGATCTAGATCAGAAAGTTTAGTAGTGCAAAAGGTGAGGAAAAAATCCAGGTTTAAGGTGGTATTTATAGGCAACAGAATCTGACAGAGGAGCGTAGCCGGTCCCCTTAAATCATGGCCGGCCCCCTTAAAATTAAGGGGACCGCCCTTTGTAATTAAGGGGGCCGCCCAGCTGAAATGGCCAGATTCTTTGTCTTTTAGTGGGGAAAGTTTATTTGGTGAAAAACTAACTGATTTTGGTTAAAAATTTGAATTCATATATTTAGTATGAATAAAACATTTTTCTTTATTACCAAAAGTGTTTTTCAAAAATATATAGTATGTTTATATAATTAAATAAACTTTGTAATGCTTAATTAAACTTTCCTTTGATCATAAAATGAACTAAACACTTTGTTTATTCATACCTTAAGTGATTTGGATGTAAAGAGAAATATTAATCACTAAATACTTGTTTATGACAAGTTTTAGTTCTATGAGTTTATATTTTGTGATAATTAAAACATAGAGATATTGATAACATGTTAATAATGTTTTTAGGCATTATTTATGTCAACAAAAATGAACAATCAAAGCTTCCCTTCCAGAATAATAATCATCTTCTTGTCATACATAACCTGTAAATCCTGAGAAAACAGACAAGGCAACCTCGCATAAAATCGGCGGCAATCTACATATGTTAATAAATCCTAGAAAACAAAATAAGATATAATGCTTGTGGAATGATGTTTGCAGATTTCCTGGAGACTATAAAACTAATAATTCAACAAAAACTTTAAGACTCCGTTAGAAAAACAAAACCGGTAAAATTTCCAGATTTTTACACGTGACGCCGTCAAGAGTAAACTCGTGACGCCGTCAGAAGTGACCTGCAGAAATTCTTATGTTAAGTTTCCTGAAAATTTCTGGAAAAACTTGGTGCTACTTCCTGGAAAATCCTGCAAAACATCATTATGACTCGATACAAGCATTTGACTCTAACAAATATGAATATACATGTTTACTTAATATTGTGGAGAATCATGATCGGTTTGTTTCTTAAAAACATATTTGGGGTTTCCCCTTACACTTATCTTTTGCAAAAATACCTTTGGGTGAAGTTAAGACTAAGCCAAACAACAAAGTAAAGTATTTTCACTATTTTATTTTGAAACATGATCTACCAACACAAAAATAAAGCATGCATACGGAAGCAAATAACAATCAAACAAAATAAAAATCACACACAATCATGGGTTGCCTCCCAAGAAGCGCTTTTCTTTATTTAAGAGTCTTGTAGCTAGACTCAAGGTCATGGGTTACTACGTGACCTCATCGTCAAACGTTACATCCTCCTCACTAATCATTTCATTATTATTTTCTTGATAATGTTTTACACGTTGTATGTTAACAGTAAATTCTCTACCTTCATCGTCCAATAACACAACGGCTCCAGTTTAGAGGAACTTTTCACCGTAAACGGTCCATACCATCTAGACTTGAGTTTCTCTGGAAATAATCTTAACCGAGAGTTGTACAATAAGACTTTGTCCCCTTCTGAAAATTCCTTAGGTTTCTTAATTCTCTGGTCATGCCATCTTTTTGCCCTCTCTTTATATGTAATGGAAGACTCATAGGCCTCTAATCTAAGCTCATCAAACTCGTGCAATTGCAAGAACCTATTGGTTCCGACAATTGTATAATCTAAGTTACATGCCTTAAGTGCCCAATAAGCCTTATGTTCTAATTCTACTGGAAAGTGACATGCCTTACCATACACCATGCGAAACGGGGTCGTTCCAATAGGTGTCTTGTAGGCGGTTCGGAATGCCCATAAGGCCTCGTCGATTTTAAATGACCAGTCTTTTCTATTCTGACTAACCGTTTTTTCTAGTATTCTTTTAATAGCCCTGTTTGTGTTTTCTACCTGGCCATTGGTTTGGGGATGATAGGCGGTGGAAAATCGATGGGACACCCCATACCTCCTCATGACCTTTTCCATTTTCGCATTGCAAAAGTGGGTTCCCCGATCACTGATGAGGGCTTTAGGAATCCCGAATCTAGCGAAAAGCTTTTTCAGGAAATGAATAACCACCCTGGCATCGTTGGTCCTAAGGGCTTGTACCTCTACCCATTTTGAAACATAATCGACGGCAACTAAAATGTATTCGTTCCCTTCTGAAGATGGAAAGGGTCCCATGAAATCAATTCCCCAAACATCGAAGACCTCACATACTTGTATAAAATTCTGAGGTGCTTCATCCCTATGCGATATGTTCCCGGCCCGTTGACATGCATCGCATGCCTGTACCATTTCTTTGACATCACGGAAAATTGTGGGCCAATAGAATCCCGCGTCGAAAATCTTTCGGGCGGTGGTGCTTATCCCATGATGCCCTCCAGAGGGACCAGAGTGACATTCTCTCATAATCTTTACTGCCTCACTCTCCAAAACACAACGTCTTATTATTTGGTCAGGACACCTTCGGAATAAAAATGGTTCATCCCAAAAGTAGTATTTTAGCTGAGAAAGAACCTTTTCCTTTCGTACCTAGTCAGGTGTTCTGGAACGAGTCTGCTTGCGAGATAGTTGGCAAAATCGCCGTACCAAGGCTCCGAATCAGTTATTGACATGAGTTGTTCGTCAGGAAATGAATCCCGAATCTCACTTCTGTCGTGCTCATCCAAAGGATTTTCAAGGCGAGATAGATGATCTGCGGCCAGATTTTCTGCCCCCCTCTTATCACGAATCTCAACATCAAATTCTTGTAACAACAAGATCCACCGAATTAGTCGTGGCTTAGCATCCTGCTTAGCAAAAAGATATCGAAGAGCCGAGTGATCAGTGAAAACGACTGTCTTTGAAAAGACAAGATATTGCCGGAATTTGTCGAATGCGAACACTACAGCTAACAATTCTTTTTCGGTGGTAGAGTAATTCTCTTGAGCGGGATTCATGGTTTTGCTAGCGTAGTAAATAGGTTGGAATAGCTTGTCACGCCGTTGGCCCAATACAGCCCCGACAGCGAAATCGCTAGCGTCACACATGATTTCAAACGGTAACTCCCAGTTGGGTGTAATCATGATTGGAGCTTGTGTGAGCTCCTTTTTTAAGAGATCGAATGCATCCTTGCATTCTTGGGAGAAATCGAAAGGAGCATCCTTCATTAGCAATTGAGTCATTGGCCGAGCTATTTTGGAGAAGTCTTTGATGAATCTCCGATAAAACCCGGCGTGCCCCAAGAAGCTGCGTATTGCTTTAACAGTCGTGGGATATGGTAACTTAGATATAGCTTCAACTTTAGCTTGGTCCATCTCTATCCCATTCCCTGAGATCTTATGCCCTAACACAATCCCTTCTTTCACCATGAAATGACACTTTTCCCAGTTTAACACCAAGTTGGTTTCCTCACAGCGTTTAAGCATTTTTTCTAGATTAGCAAGACAGCGGTCGAAGGAGTTCCCGAAGACCGAAAAGTCATCCATGAAAACTTCCATGCTGTCTTCCATAAGTTCGTGAAAGATTGCGGTCATGCATCGTTGAAAAGTGGCGGGGGCATTACATAGCCCAAAAGGCATTCTTTTGTAGGCGAACGTTCCACAAGGGCAAGTAAAAGTGGTCTTTTCTTGGTCCTCAGGTGCTATGGGAATTTGAAAATACCCTGAAAATCCATCCAAGAAACAATAGTACTCGTGCCCAGACAATCTCTCTAACATTTGGTCAATGAATGGTAAGGGAAAGTGATCTTTCCTCGTGGCATCATTGAGCTTTCTATAATCGATGCATACCCTCCATCTAGTAACTGTTCTTTGGGGTACCATCTCACCCTTGTCATTCTTAACTACAGTCATTCCACCCTTCTTAGGTACAACCTATACAGGACTAACCCATGGGTTGTCCGAGATTGGGTAGATCAATCCTGCATCCAGAAGTTTGATGACTTTTTTCTTTACAACTTCCTTAATG
Organism: Artemisia argyi; assembly: GCA_030686995.1. NCBI lineage: Eukaryota > Viridiplantae > Streptophyta > Magnoliopsida > Asterales > Asteraceae > Artemisia > Artemisia argyi. Next base: position 63,493,276 of record CM060677.1, read on the forward strand.
TTGGGGTTCACCCGCCTCTGGGGTTGCACGGTAGGTTTATAATCTTCTTCCATGAGAATCTTATGCGTGCAAAAAGTTGAATCAATCCCCTTAATGTCGGCTACACTCCATGCAAGCACTCCCTTATATTTCTTTAGGACCTCTAAGAGTTTACCTTTTTGTTCATGTTCGAGGGAAGAGTTTATGATTACCGGCAGTTGGTTCTCTCCCTGAAGGAAGGCATACTCTAAATGGTTAGGAAGTTCCTTAAGATCTAGCTCAGGAGGTTCAATAATAGAAGGCTTAAGCTTGTTTTTGGGTTTTCGGAGCTCGAGAAGCTCCGTGGCCTCTTGCCTAGGGTAGAAGGAGACTGTACCAACATCCTCCATCTTTTCCACCTCTAACAAAGGGAGAAAACTCTCATCCCGTAACCAGCCTTCCTCGATTTGTTCATCAACACAGCTATCAACGACATCCGTGAGTTCATCGACCTCTCCAATGAAATAGAGCCGGTTAGCTGCTTCGAGAGAGAGATCCATAGTGTCCTTAATGTCGAAGGTTGTGCTATCGGTTCCCACTCGTAAGGTTAACTTGCTGTCATAAACATCAATGACTGCACGAGCTGTTGTAAGAAATGGTCTCCCTAAGATGATGGGTACCAAGTCATCCTCCTCCATCTCTAAGATTACGAAGTCGACCGGGAATTTGAATTTCCCAACTTTGACTAGCACATTCTCGCATATCCCTACGGGGTATTTGACTGACCTATCGGCTAGTTGGATGTTCATACGGGTAGGCTTTTGATTGAGGCAAAAGCAGTCAACTAAAGTCAACCACGGATGTGGTCAATATCGTCAAACTCCTTAGGCTCAATGCTCCGTGGAATATAGGGTTTCCCCGGGTTGTTATGTCCCGACGAGGTGTGATGGTTATCAAACGGATCTGTGATCAGGTGAATTTGGACGGAAAAGGGTTTGAGATTGGTTAAACTAAGGAATCTACAAGGAAATAGCTTAAACAAGCTATATGCATAAGACTGTGAAATCAGAAAAACCAGAAACGATTTAAATCTAAAAACGTGTACGTTTTATTTAAATTTACGCGAACGTACGAAATAAAAAGTGAAAACTGAAATCTGAAAACCCCTAGGGGGGGTGAAAATGACTTTTTTACAAACTAAAAGATAAAAGGAATTTTTTAGAAAAAGAAAATAAATTTTTACACTAATTAATTATTTAATATTACTTAAATACTATTTAATACTAAATATTAATATTTAAATAACTTAAATACAATATAATATTATTTAAATACTAGAAAAATGAAAATTAAAATTTTAAAATTATAAAATAACTAAAAACAAATTTTAAAACTAAAAATATGTATTTTTGTCTTTTTGTGGTTTTTCTATTAATTAATTACTAATTATATATTAATTACCTAATTAAACTAATTTAAATTATAAAAAATAGAAAATGAACAGTAAAAATTCTAGAAAAATTCCTAAAATTATATTATATTATATAAAATCTAGGAAAAATATAAAAACTAGGGTTTACTTTATAAAAACTAATTATGCTATTTAAAACTTAATTATTAATTAATTATTAATTAAACTAATATTAAATCTAATAAATACTAAATGAAAAAATAAAAATCTGAGAAAATTGTTAAAATTACTTTAACTTAAAAGGAAATTAATAAAAATATAAAAACACCAAGTACTTAATAAAAATCTAAAAATGAAAATTAAAATTTAAATTACATTAAATAGAAACTATCACTTAAAATTAAATTGTTTTTTCTGGATTTTTCTTTTTGAAAACTATTTTATACTTAAAAACAACTAACTTTTGTAAAAACAACTTTTTTGTAGCTTAAAAATAAGCACTGTGGAAGCTTATTTGCTCTACAGTTGACTTTTGTTTACCAAAGAGGAAAATAAGCTCAAATGAACTTAAGTGGGACCCACAATGGTTAATTCTGATTTAAACTAGTTATGTGAACATGTTTAAGCAAGAATAAGCAATTGGGGTCCTCAGAATAAGCTATAAGATCAAAATAAGCACTTGGCCAAACCAAATTGAACTCAGAAAAGGGACAAGGTTTAAGGGCAATTCCAAGTGGGGTCCACGGGTTCCAAGGTCAAACCAATGGTCAAACCTTAAAGACTACCAGGGGGGTTGAAAGGAACAAATATGGGACATGTGGGACCACTGTGGTGGCCAGAAACCACCACCAAAGTGGTGGTGGTGGACTGAGGTCTGCTGCAGCAGGGCAGAGACCAACCCTGCAGCCTACTTTGATCCAATGTGGGGCCCACAATAAAAATCCTAAAAATGAAGTAACTATGGGATCTTGTAGTAGAGGTGGGGGGTTACAAATCCTAAAAAGCTCAGGGTCTAAAACTCATTACAAAAATCTTGCTAGATTTGAGAAAAACTAAAACATGCAAATTTGACTTTTAAGAAAAATTACTTATGTTGACTTTATTGAAATTCTAAGGGATCTAAGCTACTGATTATGATGAATTAACCTATATTAAGACTAATTTAAGTGAAATTAACAAGTTTTAAGCCAATGGGGTGGGTTATGAGGTCTCACTGTCCATACAGTGGACAGTTGTGGTGCAATCTTGGTGCTTTTGACTATCAAGGTAAAAGTGACCAAGTTATGAGTTGAATAGACCTAGTTATGGCATAGGTTATGTGTCCAAACAAATTTTATCAAATAACAACAACCCAAGCTCAGTACATTGGCCTAATCCAAACACCCCTAAACCTTTGACTGTTTTTGGTTTGGTGAAGGAAATGTTGATCTGAGACAATTCAACTAATACTAACTTATGAAATAAGCTATAGGGACAAGTTATAAGTTATATTGAACAAGAATTGAGCACAACCACAAGCACAAGTATAAATCAGTAATGGTAACTAGATCATGAACCTCAAAAGTGATTATTGATAAATTTTAAAGATGCAAACCTCAAAGCAGTGGCATAAAGCTCATACAAGCTTGTCACCAAGCTGAATGAAACAGAAAGTAGCCATAAACATCCTGCTTAATAACCTTATTCACAATAATACCCAAGATGTTGACTTTTGTTGACTTGTGGAAAATTTTTGCTAAATCAGTTATTGTTTAACACTAATCCCACTAATAACTATGTTGAGCTAAATTGAGCTTGAGTAAACCAGAATCAAGCTTATTTAAGCTTATGAAAGCTACTTGAGCAACATTGATATTTCATTCTAATTTATAAAAATGAACTAACACTGAACTTCAACAAGGAAGTGAATACTTTTATTAAAAAGGTAAATTGAGTACTGAGACAGAGACTACAAGACTTAATTAGAAAGTTTACAATAATTTCAACTACATTTTACCTAAATTACACTAAAAAGAAATAAAAACTAACTACTGCTACTTTTGCTTCTTTTTCTTCATTTATATAAGTCCTGAAGCACTCCTTTCTCTTTCCCACATCTATTTGGAACCATTGGATTAGTCAATTTCATCTTGGCCGTTTAAACACGTTTGGCGGGAAAAATGGTTTTTTGGCAGGTGAGGTTTCTTGGAGCAATTCAAGGATAATTAATGTTGTTTGGATGGTATTGGAGGCTAAGGGAACAATGTATGGGTGAGTGAGAAGAGTTGGTGAAGGTGGGGGAGGGGGTACACAGTAACAGCCAAGTGGGGGTGAAGGAGATGGTGGTTTGACTTTGATGTTTGACCATGGGAGAAATATTAAAAATGGGGTGGTTTAATGGGCTGTAGGAATGGGCTTTGGTTTGTCTGGGTTAGGATTAGGTATTTTGCTCTTTGGTTGTTGTAATAAAAGGTAAAGGTCCATTTGGTTTATTATTATTTCACAAGGACCACTTTTGTAATTTTCTGAAAATCCAAGGGCTGATTTGTACAAACATCCAAAGTATCTTCAAGGGTGAAATATGCCAACTTTCAATAGTCCAAGGTTTAAAAATATAATTTTTTACTTTTGGTCCTTAAGGGACTAAAATTGCAAATTATTGAAACTTGAGGGACCAAAATGAACTTTTCTCTAAACTTTTCATCCAAGGACCATTTTTGCCAACTTTTGATTTTTCAAAGACTTTTGTTGACTTTTCCATCCAAAAAATATTTCCCAGGGACCAAATCTGACAAAATTGAAACTCCAGGGACTAATTTTGTAATTTTCCAAAACTTTTCTAATTTTTCACCAAAGGACAAAATATGACAACTTATGATTGTAAAAGGACCTTTGGTGATTATTTTCCATATTTTGAATGACCAGGGACTAGTTTTGACATTTTATGAAAATTGGGGGATTGAAACTACCAATTTTGCAAACTTTGTACGTTTTTTATCTGTTTTTACTCAGTTTGCATCTGAAACATATAAAACACAATTTTGAAATATTTTTAGTATTTTGATGCATTTCTGAGTGTTTTTGTATGTTTTGCAGTTCAGATTTGACAAAAAATGATGAGTGTTTGAGCACTCATCAGCTTTAATCCAGAGTATCCTAGTTTAAGGAACATGGAGTGAGGCATGAGGTTGATACTCGCTCCCAAATCGGCAAGAGCATTCTTTATTGATAGAGACCCTATAGAGCAAGGCAAGGTGAAGCTGCCTGGATCGTCTACCTTTTTTGCTAGCCCTCGATGGGTCACCACCGAACATTCTTCCCCCAGGGTCACAAGACCCTCGAGTTTCTTTCGGTTAGCGAGTAAATTTTTAAAGTATGCGCTATACTTCGGCATGTGATAACAAGCATCAAGGAGGGGTATGGTGACTATTGAGTCTTTTAGATATGACAGGAATCTTTTATTATCATTCTCAGTTTTCTGGTTTTTTAATCGGGATGGGAATGGGATTCTCACAGGTTGGTTAGGTGGGGTTGATGGTGAAGGGGTCGCCAAGGAGGGTTGATTGGGAGCCTCGCTGCTCACATCACTCCTCTTCGCGAGGCTTGTTTGGATCGGGAGTGATGGGGGCGAGCTCGGTTAAGGGGGGTCCTTGGTTGTTGTTCCAGCTCGAGTGGTTATCGCGAGCATGGGGTCTTTTTGGCTTACTGATGGCATTTCAAGGTTATCGAGGGCGGTGTTAAGCTTGTTGAACCATTCTCCAATGTCATTCTGCTGCTCATCAACAAGTTCATTAAGACCTTTTAATTGTAAGCCTTTTTCTTGAGTGAAGTGACCAAGGTCATCTTCAAAAGTGCTCCTGATTTCGAATCCAGGACCTTCCTCTCCTTCTTTTCTTTTTACCAGATTTCCCCAGAGGGTGTAATCATCATTTTGGTAAAAAGGCAAAAGGGAGGGATCAGCATAGATATCACCTCCTGACAAGCATGCATGTTCAATCATGGTTTCTCCTCCGCATTCCTCTACCTCATGCGGGCCCCCACAGTAGTCGCAGATCAAGTAAGGATTTGAAAGTTGTTTGGGTAGCTGCGACCCAGCTAGGTATTCCATTCTTTTGTTGATTTTTCTTAACCGATCTGAAGATGTTGAAGTGATTTCAGACATGCTGACAGTCGAATCAGGTTCATCCCAAGTGTCATCCTGGTCTTGAGCATATTCTTCAATCCTATCCCATCCTTCTTCGGCACTAAGATTGGCTAATCTCCCTTTTCTAGAATTGTTGATTCCATTCTGATCATTTGAGGAGACATTGTCGTAGAAGATTTGGACCAAAAGCCAAAGTTTGATGCCATGATGGGGAACTTGTCTTATTAAATCCTTGTTAGGAATACGTTTATTCCAATGAAGACTCGGTCACCCCGAGTATTGTAATAGCATAGTGTAGCTCGTAGTAATCATTAGTTTAGTGTTGTATTTGTGGAGTCGGGTCGGGTCTTTACCCACTGTCAGCCCGGTCCACAGCCCGTTTAATAGGGCATTGAGCATGTAAGTATAAATACCCTCTCCCACCCAAGGGAGAGGGTTGGATCTTCATTTGCAATTCAACTTTTCCTTTCTTTTACAAGGCTCCCAACTTCCTTTCTCTCTCTAACTTTCTCTCACTAGAAATCTTCCATATTCGATCCATACACATATAATCTAAGCTTGTTATAACCTTAAGTGTATTACAATTGGTATCAGAGCCATGGTTCTATCCTAGGATGAGTGGTACACATAAATTTGTGGCTTAGTTTATGAGGTCTTAGTGGTTCGAATAGTTTTAGTGGGTTTTCTCTCATTTTCATCTCGTAGGGTGTTTTTCTTGGTGTTTTGGTTGTAATTTCTTAGTTAGAAAGGTTATAGACATCTTGTGTAGATCTTGGTTTAGTTATATCATCGTTCTTGTGGAAGAAATAGTGAATTCGTGTTGAGTTTCTAAGTAGCGAGTTGGCATATTCGTAGTAGAGAGTTGGCTGTTTTTATTAGCGAGTTGATAATAGAGATTTGGCGGTTTGCCATTTTTGGGTATAAAGCCAAATCGCTAGACAGCGACAGCCTTGTCTTATGTGTTTGGCGAGTTGACTGACCAGCAAGTTGATCTTTGTTAGCGAGTTGTGATCTGTGTAGCGAGTTGACTACTTGTAGCGAGTTGTGACGTATCCAGCGATTTGATCTTTATAGCGAGTTGGTAATTGGTAGCGGGTTGAGTCTGGGTAGCGATTTGCTTCTTTCCAGCGAGTTGTCCAAATAGCGAGTTGAATATTTACTAGCGTGTTGTGCACTGCAGCGTGTTGGTGGAGTTAGCGAGTTGTTCCGATAGCGAGTTGGTCTATTTTGCGAGTTGTGTAATGTCTCCAGCGAGTTGTGTACTTTGGCGATTTGACTATTCTAGCGAGTTGGTCATACTTGATAGAGAGTTGAGCTAGTGTTATTAGCGTGTTGGTTAATTTTCATCAGCAATAATTTTCTACAGTTGTGAAACTTGTGCACTATTGCGACTCAAGTTGTTACTACCATTTCTACAGTAACTTGACATTGCGGGACTAATCTTACGGCTTGACTAGTTACTTCTAAAGTAACCTGACGTTGTGAGTCTAATCCTACGATTTGTCTTGTTCCACTGTAGATCTGCTGTAATTTGACTTGTTGCAACGATACACGAAATACACTTCTGTTTAAAATACTTGGTACCTTTGACAACATGGCAAGCACTTCCTCGGATGACATTCAGGTAGCTGGGTCTGATACACGTCCTCCTATGCTGGACAGGACGAACTATGAATCATGGGCACAAAGGATTCGACTTTATTGCTTAGGGAAGGAAAACGGGTTAAATATCTTGAAGTCCATTGATGAAGGACCTTTTCACCCGGGTTTCACCAGAGACACGATTGAAGCTACTGATGAACTTCCAGCTGTAATTGATCCTGACAGACTTCGTACCTATAATGAGCTGACAGATGAAGAAAAGAAACGTTACGATGCTAACATCAGAGCCTCGAACATCATCATTCAAGGACTTCCAAAAGATGTCTACAAACTCATCAACTACAACACAGAAGCCAAAGCTGTCTGGGATAATGTGAAAATGCTTCTCGCAGGGTCTGAACTAACAAAAGAAGATCGTGAGTCTCAGTTATATGATGAATTTGAGCACTTCAAAATGAACCCTGGTGAAAGCATCACTGACTACTACGTCAGATTTCACAAGTTAGTCAATGACATGAGAATCATCAAGATGACAATGCCCAATATCCAGCTTAATTCAAAATTTGTGAACAACATGGCACCAGAATGGGATAGATTTGTCACAGCTGTTAAACTCAACAAAGGGCTCAGGGATACAAATCATGAACAACTCTATGCATACCTGCAACAACACGAGAAACATGCTGCATATGATAGGGTATTGAGGGAAAAGCTTAACCCTCCAGCTGCAAATGATTCACTTGCATTTGTCACAAATGTTCAGCAACTCAACCAGTCCTCACAAGAGCATTCTCAACCACAACAACTCTCATCCAGATCTACTGCAATGATCAGTCAATCATCTACACCTTCATCATCTACTTCTAACACCCAACTTGATTCTGGGTACTCTCAAACCGACATGATGATTGACAACCTCTCAAACCAAGTATCTCTTCTTGTTCAACAATTCCGGGCTGTTCTTCCACCAACCAACAACCAACTCCGAACCTCTTCAAACCCTCGAAGTCAGGCAATTATTGAAGATGGTAGGGTTGTAGTGCAGAATGTGCCAGGGAGACAGACAGTGAATCAAAGGAATGCTGGTAGAGGGAATGGGCAATACAGAGTTGGTGATACACTTCAAGTCCAGGCTAGGCAGCCAAAGTGCTACAATTGTGGTGGATTGGGTCACATTGCTAGAAACTGCACTCAACCGAAGCGTCCCCAGAATTCTGAGTACTTTAAGGACAAGATGCTGCTAATGCAGACAAGAGAATGGGACTGCTCTGGATGAAGAAGCACTACTCTTCCTGGCTGGTGATGATGGGAATACATTCGATGCTGATGTTGATGATCAACCGGTTCAGGATTTGGCACTCAATGATCCGAACATATTCCAAGTGGAGGATTGTGATGCATTCGACTATGATGTGGATGATGAACCTACCGCACAGACAATCTTCATGGCCAATCTGTATGCTGCTGCTTCTACTCCACAACAGTCTAGTCCCTCCATCACATCTCCTATTTCTGAGGTACCAACGCTGTCCAATCTAAATAATACCACCACTCCACAGGGGGCATGTAACTTGGTACAACTCAAGGATATTGACAATTCAGATACCACTGATGTGGGAAATACTAACAATATCCCATATGAAAGGTATATGGTTGACAATAGCCTGACAGTTGTACCAAGTGATACGCCGTCCGTTGAACAAGAGCTGCATGAGCACACTATATACAACCATGATGATTCCTTGACCACTAGATGTAACCTCCTTAAGGACCAGGTGGCTTTATATGAACAACGTGCTAAATTTGAGCTTAATGAACGAGAACAGAAAATGGAAGGTCAATTGCGTGTGTACATATCTGAAAATAACTCCAAACAAGAAACGTTGAGAAAAGAGTTAACGGCTTTGAAAAAACAATTGGATCAAATTGTTTCACAAAAGCATGAGATTCAAAAGGTTCTGACATCTACCAAATTAGAACACAAAGAAAAAGAAGAAAAACTTCTTAATGATTTCTCAAAACTCAAAAACTTGAAAAACAAATTAGAAGATAAGTTATACATGCAAGATCAAACCATTTTATCTGCTCAAATGATGTACAATCATAGGAGGTTTAGAGATGAATTTAGTGTAAAGGATGCCTCTAAACCGAAAGTCAAATGTCTTAGAAATGGTATAGGTGCTCAACCTGCGTTATATGATGCAAACAATATGCTTGAGCCTGACCATGCCCCTCCTGATGTGAGATCATATGACGAGATTAATGAGTGGGAAGATAGAACTAGGGAAAAAATCACAGAGCATTTGAAGGACCCCCAGTGCATTGCTAAGAATATTGTGTTTCACTATGACTATTCTGTAGATAATCATTCGGCCATTTTTGTTCCACAAAAGAAAATTCTCCCAGAAAAGGTTTTTTGGAATATAGACATTGAGAAAATGAGAGCTGAAAGGCTTATAGGTAACACACGTACAGTTTTTAGGATTGCTGACCCCACTGTATATCCCATAAACACACCTAAGCACCTTGTGCCCTTCACTCTTCCCACGCAGTGTAATACTCTCATTGGTTTGTATGTATTAGGCCAACTGTTTAATGATTTTGAGCTAACTTGTAAAAAGAGAATTACACCAACTGGGATTACGGAAGGGGAAAGGGGTTTTGAGCAAACAAAACGATGTTACCTAACTGAAGTCATGCCATTTTTCAAACTTCTCAAAGAACACTTTGATGGCCTCAAAAAGACGATTAATAATGATGTCACTGAAATGAAAAAGACCTTTAATGAGGTGGAAAATGAGGGTAAACAATTGGCAATTGATCTTAAATATAGTGAAATAGACAGGAAAAACATTCTCATCATGAATGAGAACTTGATTGCTAACTGCATTGCACAGGATGTATTTTACACCGTGACCGATTCAACTTTATCTGCTCGACAATTTCATGAAATGTCGGTCACCTTGCAACTATTTCAGAATCGTGTGATTGAGCTTGAGGGGGAGAATTTGAGATTACATACCAAGATTCAAAACGATGACCATGATAACATGGTCAGGAAATTTTCGAAACTAGAAGTTGACTATCTTAAGTTGCAACTAAAATATCAACATCTAGAAGAAAGCACTAAAATTTCAAATGCCAAGACATCCTCGGTTGCTCCTGACTTTGACACATGTTTTGAATTAGGCAAAAAGGATGAAACGATTCAAGCTCACTCAAACACGATTCGGAAGTTGAGGGCTCAAATTGCACAATTAAAGTCTAACATGGGCAAAGATACTAATCACCAAATGTCTCTAGATTCTCAAAAGTTTCAAAAACAAGGCATCATTAACGATCTACAACATGAAAATGTGTAGCTTCGTGATGAATTGTCAAATGCTAAACAACGATACAAATAATTATTTGAGTCAATTAAAATAACACGTGATCAAAACAATGAAAAGGTTACTTCTTTGTCAAACGAAATTGAGAACCTAAAGACTATGGTGAAAGGGAAAATGCCCGTTGGTTCATGTGACTGTGAGTATAACAATGTTCATGTTTGTTCGAAATATTCGTGTGATGCTGTGGAAGTTTCTCTACCCCTTAGGAACAACAAGTTAGTTCATAGCAACTATCTTAGACATCTTAAGGAATGCCTTGTCATACTTAGAGAAACTGTTGAGGAAGATAGGATAACCAAACCGCTTGATGAAGTAGTTATTGATGCATGTTTCCTCACTAATAGAGCTCAGGAATTACTAGAATATGCTATTAGTACATGCCCCAAGAATGACAACAAGCTGCAAAGGTTATATGCAACACAGTCCAATGATAGAAACAAACATGTTACAGTTGATATCCCTCAGACTTTGCCTCAATCCAACGTCATGATCACTAACAAACAAACAGCAACCAAGCTTACTAATGTTCCAATCATTGCTTCTACAGGAGTAAAAGGTGTGCTCAAAGCTAGCGGGCCACAGCCTAGGTGCAATACAAAGAATGATAGGGCTTTGCCGGCTAAGAGTGGACTTAAGAATAAAGTAGAAGAATCATCTAGGAACAATAAGAAACATTTGGTGAATGAAAAGAACCGTGTTGATTCAAACATTTGTTTAAACAATGATGTAATTGATTCGAATTCTTATGCTATTTGTAAAACATGTAATGAATGTTTAACTGTTGGTAATCATGATGTTTGTGTTGTGCCTCTCTTTGAGCCTTCTATGCAATCTTCGGTTAAGAATGTTTTAATGATAATCATGATAGGCAGGTTTGGATATGTACAGGAAAGTTTTTTTACAAATGTTGGATATCAATGGAGGCCTACTGGTAGGAAGTTCTCTCTAGGAGAAAAGTGCCCTTTAACTAGGCTCACTAACTCCAAGATAGTGCCAATTAAGAAATGGATACCCACTGGTAGAACATTCCCGTTAGAAGCACGTAGAACCACTTCTAGGTCTAGTGCATCACTTAATACGGATACCAACGGCATATCCGTGACTTATGATAATCCAGTATTTGCATGTGCTAACCTAACGGACCCCAATGGCTTGTGGGGCTCCAGCTTTGTCAGTTATCCACCCTCGTCTGGTTTCAAATGCAAGTCGTACAAATCGTCCTTTGGTATTTGGACTCAGGCTGCTCAAAACATATGACCGGAGACCGCTCGCGGCTCAAGAATTTCGTGGAAAGGTTTATTGGTACGGTTAGATTCGGGAACGACCATTTTGGCAAAATAATGGGTTATGGTGATTACGTTTTTGGGGACAGTGTGATATCTAGAGTCTACTACGTGGAGGGACTTGGACACAATCTTTTCTCTGTGGGCCAATTCTGTGATTCAGATCTTGAAGTTGCCTTCAGAAAACACACATGTTTTGTTAGAGAATTAGATGGTTTTGAACTACTCAAAGGAAGTCGGGGCACCAATCTTTATACCATCTCAATTGAAGACATGATGCGGTCCTCTCCCATTTGCTTACTCTCAAGGGCGTCCAAGAACAAATCCTGGTTGTGGCACCGTCGTTTAAATCACTTAAATTTCGGTACCATCAATGAACTCACCCGAAAAGATCTTGTTCGAGGCCTGCCAAGACTCAAATATGAAAAGGATCATCTTTGCTCTGCATGTCAAATGGGTAAGAGCAAGAAACACACCCACAAACCCAAAACCATCAATTCCATCATGGAAGTTCTACATACCCTTCACATGGATCTTTGTGGACCAATGAGGGTTCAAAGTATCAATGGAAAGAAATATGTGCTTGTTATTGTTGATGACTTCTCTCGCTTCACATGGGTAAAGTTTCTACGATCAAAGGATGAAACTCCAGAGATCATCATCAAACTCATCAAGCAACTGCAAGTTCGACTCAACAAGACTGTTAGGTTCATTCGCACTGACAATGGAACAGAGTTTGTTAACAAACATCTTAATCAGTTTTATGAAAGCATCGGCATCAGTCACCAGAAGAGCATTCCACGTACTCCACAACAAAATGGAGTTGTTAAAAGACACAACCGCACCTTGGTTGAAGCCGCTAGGACTATGCTCATCTTTTCTAAAGCACCCATGTTTCTCTGGGCCGAGGCTATTGCAATAGCTTGCTACACACAGAATAGATCCTTGATACACCCTCTTCATAGCAAGACTTCATATGAACTGGTTCATGGCAGAAAACCAGACCTGTCATTTCTACGGGTATTCGGTGCTCTGTGCTATCCAACAAATGACAGTGAAGATCTTGGGAAACTCAAGGCCAAAGCCGACATTGGTTTTTTCGTTGGGTATGCTCCAGAAAGAAAGGGATACCGAATCTACAACAAGCATATCAGAGACATAATGTAAACCATCCACGTTACTTTCGATGAGCTGACCGAGCAACAGGCTCCTGGACACTCAAGTTCAGGACCCGGATCAAATCTTCTATCTCCTGGACCCATCAGCTCCAGGATTATACAGAGTCCCACTTCAGCTACTCCGTTTGTACCTCCTTCAAGTGAAGATTGGAAGAAACTATTTGACCCCATGTTTGATGAATATTTTGAGCCTCAAAACTTGGCGGCTCCTGAAGCTCCCATCATTCCACTACCTGCTGGTGGAGGTAATGCACCACATCATGAGGCAGGGCCATCTATGTCTATATCACTAGGCCCAGAAGCTCCAACCATCAGTCATTCAGTCACTACTGCTAATAGTCAATCTTCATCAGTACAACAAGAAGCCTCTGTAAATAATACTCTTGAAGTAAATCCTCTCACTTCTCCTGAAGACGAACCGTTTGTAAATGTATTTGCTCCAGAATCCTCTGATGATACTACATCCTCAGAAGAAACCTACACGGCAACCTCAGTTCACTACCCTCAACCCCATGAGCATCTCAGAAAATGGACAAATGATCACCCAATCGACAACATCATTAGAAACCCTTCTCGTCCAGTCTCAACCTGTAAGCAACTAGCTACAGATGCCTTATGGTGCTTCTTCAACTCCGTCCTCTCTAGAGTCGAACCCAAAGACTTCAAAGAAGCAATGACTAAGAACTCATGGTTTACTGCTATGGTAGATGAGATTCACGAGTTTGATCGACTTGAGGTATGGGAATTAGTACCTCCTCCAGAATGTGCTATGATCATTGCTCTCAAATGGATATTCAAAGTCAAGCTTGACGAGCATGGAGATGTCTTGAAGAACAAGGCGAGACTTGTAGCAAAAGGATACCGACAAGAAGAAGGAATAGACTTTGAAGAATCCTTCGCTCCGGTTGCTAGAATAGAAGCTATAAGGATATTTCTTGCTAATGCTGCCAGTCAGAATATGGTAGTATATCAAATGGACATGAAGACGGCTTTCTTAAATGGCAATCTAAAAGAGGAGGTGTATGTTAGCCAACCCGAAGGATTCGTGGATCCCGAACATCCTAACCATGTTTATCGCTTGAAGAAGGCTCTCTATGGACTTAAGCAAGCTCCTAGAGCATGGTATGACACTCTGTCTAAGTTTCTTCTGGCTAACAAGTTCACCAAGGGAGTTGTCGATCCTACACTCTTCACCAGGAAAACAGGCAAAAACTACCTGCATGTTCAAATATACGTTGATGACATCATATTTGCCTCCTCTGATCCTCAGGAGTGTGATCGTTTCTCGCAAGAGATGAGCTCTCAATTTCAAATGTCCATGATGGGTCAAATGTCATTCTTTTTGGGTCTACAAGTCTCTCAAAACCCAAATGGAATATTCATCAATCAATCCAAATATGCTTATGAAATCTTGAAGAAATTTGGATATGAATCATGTAACTCTGTTGATACTCCCATGATAGAAAGATCAAAACTTGATGAAGACAGTATCGGAACTCCTGTTGACCAAACCAAGTATCGAAGCATGATTGGTTCCTTGATGTATATCACCGCCAGCCGACCAGATCTCCTCTTTGCAGTATGTATGTGTGCTCGGTATCAATCTAAACCGACCAATAAGCACCTAGAAGCAGTTAAGAGGGTCTTTCGGTATCTTAAAGGAACGGTTCACTTGGGTCTATGGTATCCCAAGAACACAGCTATGGCACTCACAGCTTACTCAGATGCCGATCATGCTGGGTGTAAAGATACTCGTCGAAGCACGTCAGGAGCTGCTCAATTCCTGGGGGATAAGTTGGTTAGTTGGTCTTCAAAGAGACAAATGAGTACTTCCATCTCTTCTACTGAGGCGGAGTACATTGCTATGTCTTCATGCTGTGCCCAAATTTTATGGATGAGATCACAACTATCAGACTATGGTTTCTCCTACAACAAAGTCCTCATGTATTGTGACAACCGAAGTGCAATTGTACTTTGCTGCAACAATGTCCAACACTCCAGAACGAAACACATTGATATTCGACATCACTTCATCAAGGAGCAAGTTGAGAAGGGAATTGTGGAACTGTACTTTGTTAGGACCGAGTTCCAGCTGGCTGACATCTTCACCAAAGCACTTTCCAGAGAACGCTTTGAATTCATTCTTCCTAGATTGGGAATGAAGAGTCTCACGCCAGAAGCTCTGTCAGGTCTTCAAGAAGAACAGGAGGAGTAAAGGAGGTGCTTCACATATCCTCGTATATATTTAAAAAAAAAAAATTAAAATTACAAAAAGATTTGAAAAACAACAAAATTACAAAAAGATTCTTCTCGCGACATGTCTCT
Source organism: Artemisia argyi (assembly GCA_030686995.1). Lineage (NCBI taxonomy): Eukaryota > Viridiplantae > Streptophyta > Magnoliopsida > Asterales > Asteraceae > Artemisia > Artemisia argyi. Next base: position 63,508,545 of record CM060677.1, read on the forward strand.
TGTGTAATCAATATTATGTACGTCTTTAGTAATGTCGTTCAACAATGACACGGAGTCATACATATGCTTGAGCAAGAGTTCTTTTTTTTGTGTTAATAATGCTTTCTAAAAACATGTCGCTCCCCAAATGCTTTCAATATGGTTTGCAGTCATTTCAGGCTGTAACCCGATCTTCAAAATGGTTTGCTATTACTTCAGATAGCAACCCGGTCGTCATACTGGGGAAAGTTCGTCGCCAAAAAGAAGTCTATTCCTAACAAAGGCATGAATTACTTTATATTCGTGCCTTTCCGATCTGATGTACGCTTAAGTGCATCATTTCTTGAAAAAGAAGAGAAGTCTTCTTTATCAAACAAATACTTTCCTTTCAAAGATTCTTCAGGAAAGTATTTGATCCAAACTTGGTGGTACCATGGTTTTTGAAGATCAAAATACACTTAAAACAGTGTTTTAAAATATACCACTCAATCGATGCAAAAAGAATTTATCTCTTGTGCAAAATACGATTATTGAAAATGCGTCATCGATTGAGGGGGAGCATGATTTCAAAAACTATATGTCATCATAACAAGATCTTTGTGTGTAAGGGCGTATTCGACATGTGATTGTTATGTGTTAGTATATGAATTTTTCATGAGTTTCTCGTTAAACTCTAAATCATTTATAAACTCATCACTTCTAACACATAACATTCTCCCTCAAGGTTTGAGGGGGAGCAAATGTATCATCTCAAAAAAACAGTAATTCTTAAACATGACACATCTTTCTCCCAAAATCTTTTAACTTATTTAAATCACTTGGGATCACAAATCTCACTTGGTTTGAAATTTTTGATCGGGGGAGAAAAATGTGATTTAAATATGGAAATCTGATTAAAATGTGTGGTGTTAATTCAAAAAGAATGCTCTCCTATATGTGTAAACCCTTTGTATACCAATGCACATATTAAGGGGGAGCAAATGATTTAAAAAAAAAGGGGATCCTTGCATCTTGTGAGATCGAGACTCAGTCTTAACCAATGAATTGATGAAACAATGACCGTCATCAATCGAAAGGACTTGTCCTGGCCGGGTAATAACTTCAAGCTGGGTTAACCAGTGATGTAAGCGTGCCTCGAAGAGGACTTGTCTGAGTAGAGTGTACCGTTTCGAGAAACTTTTTGTGAACTTGTCCAGGCCAGGTAATAATTTCAAGCTAGTCTAACTAGTGATGTAAGCGTGTCTTGAATGCCTGTTCATGTTTACTAAAGGTGGATCAATTCTAAAGTGCAACTCTTCCCGTCATGTGCAAATTTATCATCAAAACATCAGTGCACATGTTAAGGGGGAGCATTTGAAAATGACAAAACTCACAATGTGTTAACAAAATGTGTTTCTCAATCATAAACACATTGAGAGAATTTTCAATGACTTGGTAAATGGCAACTTAGGACAGTCATGGAGTTATAAGGTGGCTAAGGCTAGGAAAACCGTCCTATGATCCGCCAGAGCCGGAGGGATCTACCCATGGACAATACCAAATAGATAGTATCTAGATGTCCGTAGGTATGATTATGAAAAAAAAGGAGAAATGTGAGAATGGGGAAAGAAGGGGTTGAAGAATTAAAAAGAAATGAAATGAGAAAGGGTGAAAAGAAATAGCCCTCCAATTATTCAACCTTAGGGCAGAAACCGGGTTCAATTCATAATCTACTGATTGTTGCTAAGGCGACATCAGTATTGAAGACAAGACGTCATGGACCCAGTGACGCAACACACTAAACCTTCTAGCCACTCAAGTTCTCTTAAAAGAACTTGTTTCATTCTCACGGGGAACCGGTGTAATCTATCAACTTATCTCTTAGAGATGGTTGATATTGAAGCAGGAGACCTCTCCCTAATCTCCGCATAGGAAAACCAAATGCACTTATTGAGTCTAGAGCCTCGAGATACATTAAAAGATCTCATAGGAACACGTGCTACTTCTACCCTGGGTGTTCAACATTAAGGACACCAGTGGTAAACTTATGAGTCCTACGCAGATCTTAGCAATCTGCCAGAACATTTATGAGGGATGTTATTGATGTAACTCCCAATGATTGAATGGAAACTCCTGCCAGGGTCAACATCAAGCAGCCCTGAAAGCAGGTCACTTAGGTAATTCCTTGTGGATTACGCTAAGTGGTCCCGATGGTTACAAAAGGTCTACAGTCGTGGAGTGATCTCCATCGACTCACCTAATCGTTGATATACTACGGTATAATCTTAAAAGACCCTATGTGGGTTTTCGATTAGGAACGGTCTTGGTGAGGGTTAGAAGGAGTCTTCACACTATGCTGTTGACGATCTCTAATTCCAAACCTATAAGTACCGGAAGATTTGTTGCTAACTGTTTACTTGCAGGAATTTCAGACGGTTGCAGAAGTAGATTGCTGAAAAGATGCTGATCCATCAACACATGCTCACACTTCATCATCACATCCTTTGAAATCATGATCATTATTTGGGCCTCATTTATGCTTCCACGACTCTGATGCTGAAGATCATGATCCTGAAACGTGTGAGCATGCCACTACAAAGATGATCATATCACATGAAGAAGTTATTACTCTATGATGTCTTGCAGACACACATTTTGGATGATGCACTCGAAGTAGTTTTCAAAGATCATCCAACACATTCAACAAATCATCTAGAGTCAGCTGCCCAAAAGCACAAAGATCTCAACTAAGAAGAATCATTATGCTACGAGCTACAGAGATATCTTCAAAGATTATATGCTACGATTCAGCGCTTATTTTTTAGGGTGACCTCCCTTAGGGGGAGATTGTTAGGAATACGTTTATTCCAATGAAGACTCGGTCACCCCGAGTATTGTACTAGCATAGTGTAGCTCGTAGTAATCATTAGTTTAGTGTTGTATTTGTGGAGTCGGGTCGGGTCTTTACCCACTGTCAGCCCGGTCCACAGCCCGTTTAATAGGGCGTTGAGCATGTAAGTATAAATACCCTCTCCCACCCAAGGGAGAGGGTTGGACCTTCATTTGCAATTCAACTTTTCCTTTCTTTTACAAGGCTCCCAACTTCCTTTCTCTCTCTAACTTTCTCTCACTAGAAATCTTCCATATTCGATCCATACACATATAATTTAAGCTTGTTATAACCTTAATTGTATTACAATCCTTGAATCTAATCCACGATTTATGGAAGGGTTCGTCCTTCCCATTTCGGAAGCGGAGGATCCTATCTCTAAACGTTGAAGTTTTTCCAGGTGGAAAGAACTTTTCATAGAACTTGGATATGAGTTGTTCCCATGTGAAAATAGATTCAGAAGGGAGTTTATCATACTACTCTTGGGCTTTTTCATAGAGGGTGAAAGGGAGGAATCGTAATCGGGACGTATCTCTAGTAGCCTCATCCGTATGGAGGGTGTCTACTATTTTCAAGAAGTCCTTAACGTGTTGAATTGGGTCATCATCATCTAATCCACAAAAGTTACACACACTTTGGACAAGCCAAACATCGGTCGCATGCAAGACCTCATTGGTGTGTTCGTTTGGGTAGACAATGGCATTTGAGAAGCCACGAGGGTTTGGGGAGGAGTAGTCCTTAAGGCACTTAGGAGTGGGAGTTGCGGGAGTACTCATCTCGTTGTTGGGTTGGGAGCTAGGGGTTGTAAAGTGATTTTCTAAATTTTCTTCAGAAAGGGGTGCATCAAAATCGATGGCAACGCTAGATGGTTCAGGTGTTGAGTGAGATCGACTTAACCTACGCATTTCTCTATCGGGTTCTGCATAAGGCAAGACAAGGTTTCTAGCGGAACTACGACTCCTAGTGATCCTAAGGTTAGAGAATTCGTCGGTTGCCATAATGGCGGATGGTAAAGAGTTACAAACAGAAACACGAAGAAATAAGATAGACTAAAGAAAACCTAAAAAAATAAAAATAAAATCTTACTAGAAAGGAATCTAGCAAGTAGACCTAATAAAAAGAGATTCTAACCTAGACAATAACTATTCCCCGGGCTGCGGCGCCAAAAACTTGGTGCGTGGGGTTTGCACCAGGCTTTACCTCTCAAGGGATCTTGAGAAGCTTACAACCCCCACCAGGAAGTGTACCTGATCGATGTAGTATAGTATAATGACAAGTACCGGGGGATTGATCGTTCAACTAGGAATAGAAAACCTAAAGACTAGGTCTAGAGATGAGGGATGATTCTTTTTGTATTTTTTATATTTTTTAGAAACCAAATTAAAATCTCGGGTTTGAAGGAGTTGGGCGGAATTAGTTGCTAGTCAACTAACCCAATACTAAAGATGCAATCAAAATAAAATACTAAAAATGAAAATAAAGCTAATTATACTAAGTTGTGAGCAATATATGGGAGAAATGTGTTTACTTAGATTTCACTACTCCCTAGATATCTTTTACACGTTAATTACTTGTTATAGTTGCGTGGATGACGGATTGTATTCCTTAATACCATTCATGGGGTGGCGTACTTACTTCCCCAATCCTATGAGTGCCTACTTCACTTCTATGTCGAGCCGGCTAAGAAGCTCCTAACATGGGATCATTAGAATTTACTCATGCATTAAATACAACCAATAAAATCTAGTACACATTGGTTCGTGTTTCCTAAGATGTTCAAGCATGTTACACAATGGAGATCTACCAGTTTTCTTAAGCCTAACATTGAAATCATTCATCCAATACAACCATAAACAAGTAATCAACACATAATTAACATCTAGGTTTCATTAGATCCAAGCAAACACAAGATAGATCTAGCCTAGCATGTTGAAATCAAGACAAGCACAAGATATAGTCAACCAACACATAGACATATTGATTGAATTAAAGAGAAGACTTATCTTAATTGAACATGAAAGGATTCAAGGGGTGAAAACCCTTGAAAATACTGTAAAATACGAGCTAGGGTTTACAAAGTTCGGCCCTAGGGTTCTCCACACAAGTTCCTCTCTTTATGAATGAAAAATTAGAAAACTATATATAGAGTTTAGAAGGTGACGGCGTCAAGAACAAATGTCTGACGCCGTCATCTCGCCGCCAAATAGTTCCTCGGACTGCCTAGATCTGGGTCTGACGCCGTCATGTATTCTCCTTATGCAGGCCGTCACAAAATTAACTCTTGACGCCCTTCTTGTGATGCCGTCAGGTTTGCGCTGGGTTGTCACCACTTTTACTCTTGATGCCGTCATGGTTTTCCTCTTGATGCCGTCAGGTACTGTTCTCAGCATGGAAAATTAAGTCTTTGGCGTTTTCTTCACTTTTATGCTCCAAAAATGGCCGAATTGCCTCCTTTTCCAGAATTCACTCCCAAAGTACCTAAAATCACAAAAGGAACGATTTAGGGTAATATTTGATCAAATAAATTCAATTTCGGGCGTAAATGACCCCCTAAAAGTGGTTCATTTTTCGCCTCATCAACAGGTAGTGAGAGATGTTTTCCATTTCCATATTGTGATATTACTTTATTACACCCGAGAGATGTGAGTATCTAAACACTATTTGTGAGGTGCTAGTATATGACCTCCGTGCTTGTCTTTGGTCTTTAGTGGAACGATTATTTGTTGTAATTACTTTTATATTAGTGTTAAATGACCCCTAACTTGTATTTTGACTAGAATAAAAGAGCATTTGCTTGAGGACAAGCAAATCTCAAGTGTAAGGGTATATGATGAGGCAAAAAATGAACCGTTTTTAGGGGGTTATTTAAGCCCGGAATTGAATTTATTTGATCAAATATTGCCCTAAATCATTCCTTTTGTGATTTTAGGTACTTTGGGAGTGAATTCTGGAAAAGGAAGCATTTTGGATGTTTTTGGAGCATAAAAGTGAAGAAAACGGCAAAGACTTAATTTTCCATGCTGAGAACAGTACCTGACGGCGTCAAGAAGAAAATCCTGACGGCGTCAGGAGTAAAATCCATGACGACCCAGTGAAAACCTGAAGGCGTCAAGAGAAGGGCGTCAAGAGTAAATTTTGTGACGGCCTGCATAAGGAGTACACGTGACGGCGTCAAACCCAGATCTAGGCAGTCCGAGAAATTATTTGGCGGCGAGATGACGGCGTCAGACATTTGTTCTTGACGCCGTCACCTCACAAAAACTATATATACTTTTCTATTTTTCATTCATAAGAGAGGAACTTGTGTGGAGAATAATAGGGTCGAACCTAATAAACCCTAGGTCGTTTTTTATAGTATTTTCAAGGGTTTTCACCCCTTGAAACCTTTCATGTTCAATTAAGATAAGTCCTCTTTCAATTCATTCAATATGTCTATGTGTTGTTTGAATATATCTTATGCTTGTCTTGATTTCAACATGCTAGGCTAGATCTTTCATGTGTTTGCTTAGATGTAATGAAACCTAGATGTTAATTATATGTTGATTACTTGTTTATAGTTGTAATGGATGAATGATTTCAATGTTAGGCTTAAGAAAACTGGCAGATCTCCATTGTGTAACATGCTTGAACGTCTTAGGAAACATGAATCGATGTGTACTAGGTTTTATTGGTTGTATTTAATGCATGAGCAAATTCTAATGATCCCATGTTAGGAGCTTCTTAGGCGGCTCGATATAGGAGTGAAGTAGGTGCTTATAGGATTAGGGAAGTAAGTACGCCACCCCATGAATGGTATTAAGGAATACAATCTGTCATCCACGCAACTGTAACAAGTAATTAACCTGTAAAAGATATCTAGGGAGTAGTGAAACCTAAGTAAACACAATTCTCCCATATATTGCTCACACCACTAGTTAATTTAGTTTATTTTCATTTTTAGTATTTTATTTTGATTGCATCTTTAGTCATTGGGTTAGTTGACTAGCAACTAATTCCGCCCAACTTCTTCAAAACCGAGATTTTTAATTGCTTTTATAAAAATATAAAAATACAAAAAGAATCATCCCTCATCTCTAGAGCTAGTCTTGAGGTTTTCTAATCCTAGCGACACTATTCCTAGCTGAACGATCAATCCCCCGGTACTTGTCATTATATTATACTACATCGATCAGGTACACTGCCTGGTGGGGGTTGTAAGCTTCTCGAGATCCCTCGAGAGGTAAAGCCTGGTGCAATCCCTACGCATCAGTACAACCACTCCCGTCACACTATGTATTTTAAGACCTAAAATACTAACCGATCACTTCAATACAAGATACAAATGAAGTATAAACTATAAAGGTTTATACATTACAAAGCTATCGAGGCTTGCAACGTTGAGTTGAAAATTGTAACTTCTCGGATGAACTTGTGAACTTCTTAGCTACAAAAGAGAATCACACAAGTGAGTTGCTACTGAGTTAGATAAGAGTATTGAGAGTATGTATGTAATCTATAGCTAAAAGTGATGAGAGATTTCTTGCAAATGTCTTGGTATATATAGCCAACCAAACCAGCAAACTGGCGGATCCAGCGGAACCAAAACAAGGGTTCCACCAGGTCTGACAATCAAAGACCACAAGAAATCTTTCCATATCTAGCAATGTTAAATCAAGATTCTACAAGTCCACACTCAATAGTTTGAGTGAAAATCCTTCCAAGATTTGTAAGAGATCTTATGCAAAGTCACCATCAAGATTTAGTAACCTTTCTATAAATGCTCATGATGCATGCCATGATATCATGTTACATTTTCTATATTAGGAAATATAACAATGTTTATGTTTAATATGAAATGTAAAGTCTAGTTATACAAGACTAAAACTAAAATCATGTTTTACTAAAAACTAAATTTTACACTTTGTCGTTAACAAAACTTAGCAAAGGTCGTAAAATATAAATAACGTTTTTAGGCAATATTTGTATTAACATATTGAATGTTAACATTTCATAGGTACTTAAATGTTACAATTTATAGTGTAAAATAAGAAAATTTTACTCCATTTTATACCAGGTTGTGGTATTCATGGTTAAGAGTTATATGGCTATGTTTTTATTTTTCATTATCACTCTTCTATGGAAAAGGTGGGATTTTTATTTTTTTTTGACTAAAAGAGGTCTTTGAGCTGGACGGAAATCCAAGATTTCTTGGACTCAGGTGGAGACGGGGTCTGCAATTACTTGGAAGTATATGAGTGTATTCTGGAAGGTTATGAGTCTTGGGGTGAGTTTTATTCAGTTGCTTTGACTAATAATTATCAACAGGCGGATACGGGTACCAAAATGATACATAAGGGTAAGAATACAAGAAGTAGGATTATTTCAAAGGGGATTTTGGCTGGAAATTGAAGGAATTGTTATAGGGGTCTTGTTCAGGTTCAGTCTTGAGCAGATAATGCTAGGAATTCATCTCAATATGATTCAATGCTTATTGGTGATAAGGCGGCTGCTAATACTTACCCGTACGTCCAGGTATACAACTTCAACTTCATGCTATAACATATTTCTTGATCTTTTAGGTTATGTTTAAAAAGTGATTATCTAATAATCTGTTTTAGTATTTGAGTAGCTTACCCTCTGATATATGCTATCTCATTTATTTAAACCAATTCTGAATGAGTTGTTTCATACTAGCTGCACAAAACTGAATATTAAAATGTATAGTAAAACCACTTATACACTCTTATTGTATCCATGTACTACTTCCTTTATAGTAGAGTCACTTTAAGCAGTAATCTTATTGTATCCACATACTACTTCCTTTACAGTAGTGTCACTTTAAGCAGTAGAGTCACTTCCTAAAACTATTCCTTTAGAATGATTTTGTTGATATAAATAATGCCTAAAAACATTATTAACATTTATCGATATCTCTATGTTTTGATAATCACAAAACGTAAACCCATTGAGCTAAAAAAATTATGACGTAAACAAGTATTTAGTGATAAATATTCACTTTACATCCAAATCACTTAAGGTATGAATAAACAAAGTGTTTATTGCCTTCTATGATCAAAGGAACATTTTTCTTAAACACTAGACTTTTTATAAAATGTCACAAAACATTTTATATCTTTTATAAAATCATTTTTGGAAATAAAAGAATATGTTTAAATCATTACAAATATATGAATTCAAAATTTTAACCAAAAACAGTTAAAATTTCACTAGATAAACTTTCCCTAGAAAAAGACAAGTTTTCTAGTCGTTTTATGAGGGTGGCCCCCTTAATTGTATGGGCGGCCCCCTTAATAATTAAGGGGACCGGCCCCTAATTAAGGGGACCGCCCACGCTCCCATACAGTATTTTTTCCCTTATAAATACTGGTTTATTCCACAGATTTTTCTCACCTTTTGCACTCCAAAACTTTCTGTTCTAGATCTCCATCTTTATTCTCTAAATCCTTTGATCATACATATATAAATATTTGTTTCAAAGTGATCCAAACCTTTACCTTTCAAGTGCAAGATAAGAATACTTCAATCCTTCAAGAGAAGAAGTATTACAACTTGTTGTGACCTCCACATCCAAGTTGTTAGAGCATCATCCATTATATCTATTTCTTTGTGTAACTAGTTGTGAATATTTGATAGAAGATAGATTAGCAAGGTGTGTAGATAGAGAGATTGTGTAGTAGATAGTTGTAAAGTAGAGAAGTTAGGAAGTAGATAGTTGTGAAGAAGATTGTTGTGAAGTAGATAGTTGTGAAGATTGATAGGTGTGAAGGAGTAGTGTTGTGATTAAGTAGTGACTAGGTGTGAATAAGTTGTGTAGAAGGTGTGAATAAGTTGTGACGAAGCTGTGGTATGTATATTGGTGTGTAAGGTTTTCTCCGCCATAAGGGAGCTTGTTGACATAGTGAAGAAAACTCTCGATTAGGTGACTCGGGGAGTGGAGTAAGGCAAGGAAGGTGTCCTTGTAGCCGAACCACTATAAATGCTTTGTCTCGCGGTTTGATCTTTCCATCTCTTACTTATTATCTTGCTCATATCGTTATTACTTTCGTAGACGTATATATATATATATATATATATATATATATATATATATATATATATATATATATATATATATATATATATATATATATATATATATATACACACATATATATATAATTGCTCATATAGTGCTAGTGTTGATTTCACTTAAAGATCAAACAAAAGTTTCATTCACAAAATAAAGTTTTTACAATCAAACTAAAAAGATAAAATACATATAATTGATCATTTCGATCAAGTATAGTTTTCATACAAAATATAATTTAGGATTACATAATAAACGTTTACTTACTTATCTCTCGTATATAGCTATAATTTTTTATATTATGCATGTGTTGATTTCACATACTTAGCTTACATTATTATTATTGTTCATACTTAGATATAGTTGTTCATATTGTTCAAGATTTGAGTTCACATAAGATCGAATCAAAAGTTTTAAAAGTAAACAAGGTCTTAAAACTAAACTAAGTTTTCATAATAAAATTAAAAAGACGTAAAACTATTCAACCCCCCCTTCTAGTTTTCCACAGATTTGTTACAACTGGTTTTCTGCTATAGATTTTAAATTTTACGTGGGGTTTGTTTGTTTTATTGGCATGAGAATGAGGAAGTGGCTTTGATTGTTGTTCGTTTATTTGGTTTAAATTTGTATTTAGGGGGTTTATTTGTTTTATTGGCATGAGAATGAGGAAGTGGCTTTGATTGTTGTTTGTTTATTTGGTTTAAATTTGTATTTAGGAATGAAACTTAAGAAGAAGAAGAGAAAAAAAAATCAAACCTACCAAGGAGGTGTGGTTTTCTTTCTTTTTTGGTACCCATACCCACCATCAAACCAAACACACTCGTAATCATTTTTCTGAAAGTATGTTCAGACACCCCTTGATGACCCATAACATTGTGAACCATCGTACTGATTATTTGTTGCATACTTGTCAGCGTACAGGGTGTTATACATAAATGCAGTTGGGTTTGGAAAATGGTGTAAAATAGAGTGTGCATATAGAATGAAATCTGGAATGATGATGGAACAGTGGACTGTGCATTTCAAGTTTAAAAAATTGATATGTTTGATATTTCAGGCTTTAGATATAGACATGGGATGTGTTAGGTTGATATGTTGTTTTTGGTTTCAAGGTATAATAGTTTACTTGGTGCTTTCTCTTGATAGGTACAATGGGAAATTATCTTACTAGCTCGAAGACATGTGCAAAGCTATAGGGGTGATTTCAAACATCATTAGTTAAATGGATATACCTGGTGCAACCCAGTATGCTCATTTAGTTACAAGGATAAGAAGTTAAGCTTTTGGTGGTTCTTTGTGCTTTAAGTTTGCTACATTTTTAGTTAGTGTTATTTTTGTAACTTATACATCTTGAACAAATCATCTATAACCCAAGTTTAAATTTAGTCTGTTATGCGTTAATTCTAAATGGTACACCAAAACATAGTGCTTCCTATTGTTTTAGGCTGCAAATCCACTTTCCATATAATAGATTTTATAAGATGGCACTTACTATAGCTAAAAATAAATATACAAGCCCCGCATCAACGCACGAGTGCATTCCCACTCGTTTGTCATAAATGTTGATTATAAGTTCATTGCTAAATTATAAGTCAAGTTTTTATTCAAAACCTGAATTAAAATATATTTGCATTCTGGCTTTTAAAAACCAAAGGATGACAACAACCCCGGAAAAGACGGGTAAATATACATATTCTACCCTTACAACCCCGGTAAAGACTATGTTGCAAGACATAGGCACTCGGCTATCACAAGTACCAAGCTATATATTAACGTCACTATTTAACTATGCCATCAGGAAAACAGTTCTTAAAAAAAGATTCCCGAGCGCTACAAATACAATCTTACAAATAATAGTAGTAGTAGTAGAAATAACAATAATAATAATAATAACAATAATAATAATAATAATAATAATAATAATAACTCATTCGCCACCGTAATTTGTCGAAAACTAGATACCGTTGCCGCTATGCGCGGGACCCGTTTACCAAGCAAAGTCTCACAAACTCTTCCTTCTTTGCCTTCAATTACATCTGAAAGAGACTCGGCTAGCATCTCAGTCAAAGAGTTCGGCCAAGGATGAGTCTACATCTCAAATGTCGTCTACTAAGAAGTTTTACATGACGAGTAATATGCATTGTTAGTTAGTATCTCATAATTGATGTAATGTTTTATTTTTTAGTCTCACTGAATATTTCTATGTGTTATTGATATATTTTAAGAATTTTTACTTTAGTTAAATTATCACATGTTACAACCATTTGCAATTACATTTTGATTTTTTCACGTTCTATTTTGAACGTTATACGATACACTTACCACAATATCACATATCGTTAATTGTCTGCAACTAGGAACCGCTGCCGCTAGGCGCGGGTACTTGCCTAGTATTACAAAAGGAAGCTCGATTTTGGCCGTAGCAACCCAAAACAAATTACACAATATCGGCATTCAACAGTAGAGATGAACAAAAAAAACCGGTTCATGAACCGAACCGGAAATAAAAACCGAAACCAGTTTGGCCAAAACACGGTTTCCCTTTAACCGAACCGGCGGTTTTATAACCGGTTGTAGTTTTTTGGTTGGGCCGGTTTCTGAAACCGGTTGTTTGACAACCTTTTATTTACAGTGTTTGTCTCCCACTATGACAGCTTTTGGCAGGTGCTAGTTACTCTCTTCTATTGGGTAAACTTCGATTTGTGTTTGATGTCGGACAACTCGAGAATAGCGAGATGTAGGAAATGTTGGCATTTTCTCGCTAGTAACTCAAATAGTACGTTGAAAAACATATGAAAAAAAGTTGTCACGTTGTTAAAGCAGTGGCGGCGGGTTCTAGTCAAATAACAATGGGGGTTGATAGATCTTGGTTTGCATACGAGGCGGATCGGGTTCGGGATAGGATGGCGAAATTTGTGATTCAAGAAACTTTGCCTTTTGACCACTTCGACAATAACCGAATGACCGCACTTATCTAAGATATTCTTCAACCTCGATATACTCATGTAAGTCGAATGACCCTTAGACATGATTGTATGAAAATGTGGAAAATGGCTAAAAACGAAATGATTTTAGGATTTCAAGCGTTAGAAACCAGTGTAAATTTTTAACTAGTGATGTTTGGACGGATCCATCTGGTTCACCGGATGCGTATCTTTGTGTTACCACACATTGGGTAAATCCCAAAACATGGGTAATGATGAAGCGTACAATTGCTTTCAATTGTTTGGATACCCACATTCTGGCCAAAATCTTTATCTTATTTTAGATTGGATTATCCAAATACATGATTTACAAGAAAATATTTTTTCTATATCTTTTGATAATACGTTGAACAACACCAATGCGATTGAGTTATTAAAACTAAAATACAAACCAATTTGCGATGGTGACTTTTTCATAGTCGGTATGTAGCACATATTATTAACTTGGTTGTGCAAGACGGGTTAAATGTTATCGAATCAACAAAACTGCTTTTAAAAATATGTTGAAATATATTTTTAGTAGTAGTAATAGAAGATATCATAACTATATCAAGTTTTGTGCTAGAACAGATTCTTTTTATTTAGCTCTAAATTGGGATTGTCCTACCCGATGGAATTCCACACACAACATGTATGAAAGTGCTTTACGACAAAAAATTACTTTAAAAGTGTTTCATGAACAACTTGCACGCAAATTTTTGGTTGACCCTTATCCCGCGGATGGTTGGGATACTATAGAACTTGCTATGAAAATGCTTGAAGTTTTTTAAAATGCTACTACTTTGTTGTCGGGAGTTTACTATCCTACAAGTTGTTTTGTTTTGAACCAAATTTTTTTAATGGCTTCAAAGTTAGAGGAGGTTGAGTCGAAAAGTGATTTATTTAGAAATATGGTGAAACCGATGAAATTAAAGTTTAAAAAATATTTTGAAAAATTGCCTTGCGTTATAACTTGTGCCGCTGCTTTGAACCCGATTCTAAACTGAACCGGGGTTGAGACTATGATTGAAAACATTGGTTATGATTTAGGTTTGTCCATTGATGACCCGAACTATGTTTCTAGACAAGTTAATCGCTTTAACCATGCTTTTGAAAGTATGCTTCAAATTTATTTAACTAAATATGGCTCAAGTTCTTCACATATTCATACTATGCATCAAGAGGCGGGTTTGAGTTCTCATGGTACTAACAAGTCAATTAAAATGTATAATCTTCTAAGAAATGAGAATAAAAAACGAGCTCGAGGTAACACCCCTAGTAGCGAGCTTGGAAGGTACCAAGGATCCGATTTCTTGTCTAAAATGAGCATTGAAGAGTTTAAGAGTTTGAATATTTTGGGTTGGTGGAAAGAACGGCAATCCCAATTTCCGGTTCTAGCCGCCATGGCCCGTGACCTACTAACGGTCCAAGCAAGTACGGTAGCTTCGGAATCCACCTTTTTCGACTAGTGGGAGGGTTATATCACTGAGAAGATCAAAACTCGCTCCGGAGTCGGTGGAAACTTGCATTTTTTTAAAGACTACCTCGATGGCGTTGAAAGGATTCAACATATATCACCACTCGAAGGTGAATTGAACGGGTTGAAGAAGGAATACACATTGAAAAATATCGAATGGTTTGGCCCAACCTCTTGATGAAGAAGAATAGTTCAAGACGTTATTTTTAGGTTATTCGTTTAATGTTGTTCAAGAAGACGATGTTTTTATTTTTATGTATTTCGTATTTCCGTTTATGCATTCAAGACAATGTTATTCGTTTAATTTGATGTTTAATGTTTAAATATGTCTAGTGTTTGTATTTTGTTATATACTTAGCTAGAAAAAAATGCACTCACGAGTATTAAGTTATTATATTTAGTTAGAAGTCATACAATCCAGCCCAAAACACCTTCGAATAAATTATAATCTAAGTATCAAATTCAACTTTGCCAAATGGGCTATTTAGAAAATCGGTCCAAAACCTAAAAACCCTAATTTGACAAGCTATTATATATACACTTAAAAGTCAAAACCTACTACAAGTCTACAATCATCAATCGCAGCTTTCATATCTTTCTCACATGCTTAATTTGTCATATTAGTTAGATCATAATATTATTTTGTTATCTTACGGTATCCAAAGTAAGTTTTTTTTATTTTTTTCTTTTCTTTTTTTTTTTTTTTTAATAAATAAAACAGAAGATCGCGGTGATGCTCGGAAATTCAAGCTCAACAGACCGGAATGCAGTTTTTTCTTTTTTTATTGAGATCTGTTTGGTGTTGACAACCCCACTGAACTGAGCAATTTTCCATCAATTTATTTAGCTTTTTGTCTACTTATTTTTGTATTTTTTTACGAAAACTAGTTATAAGTTTTTTAATATATAATATATAAAATCTGTTTTGGTATACTTGGTTAAAAAAAATTATTATATTTAGTTAAAAAAATAAATAAATAACGGTTTTTGTAACCGGTTTAAACTGGTTTGGGACCGGTCACGACCGGTTTGGTTTTTCTATTGAAAAAACCGGTTTGAGTCAAAACCGGTTTTTGATCGATTGACTCAAACCAAACCAGTTTGAAAACCAGTTCAGTTAAAAAAATAAAAAATTATGCACCTCTGTTCAATAGTGATGAACTATTCTCTTGCATTACTAGAAAAGATTTGAAGAAGCAACCTCCCGTACCCTGTTTTTCAGTTTTGAGTTGTGTTATATAGTCCTGAAACATATGTTTAAATACATTTCTAATGCATATATCACTTGTACAACGTATCATGTACATTCTCTTTCCAAATCCTCACAAATTAGGCATGATTATTAGACACAATAGTCATTTTTCTTTAGTTTTTCAGCCACCATGCCATTGCATCGTTATTTCAAGTCATACCCATTTAATTTTAACATAAGTAGGCATGAAGAGATGTTGATAATTGTGACATGATGAAAATGGAAATATAGGGCTCGTTTGGTTTGTAGATGAGTTTATAATTAGGATTTAGATTTGGATTGAAATTTGGTTTATAATTTGGATTTGAATTATATATGAGAGATAAAATAATATTTAAAAATATAGAATTATTTATATAGGAGCAACACAGAGAGAAATTAATGCGAGAAATTTTCTTATTATTTTATATCGTAGATAAAAAGAAAGAGACAAAAAAAGAGAGAGAAAAACAAAAATTAGAGCCACTTTTATCAGAAACCCAATTAACTTACCCATCTTTAGTGCATGCCCAAATATTCATGATACATCTCTAACCCAAATCCCACAAAGTCAAACAAACAATTGATTTTTGTTTAACCCAAACCCCGATGTAACCCCTCAAATAAAACGGGGCCATAGTGAATAAATTTGTTGTTGAATTTATCTTTTACGGGTATTACATTATTATTTGGAGTTTTAAATGCAAGAGAAATTACCAACATAATTTTACTTTCAAAGTTTTATCAAGTACTGCATGGGAAAATAGGCGGGTTAGAGCATATCAAAGGTTTTATGTTTGTAGTTTTAAAATGTTACAACTCATGGTGATCGAGGAATCACGGACGGTCGAAAGTTGCAACAGTGAAGGATCATTCGTTCATTCTTTGGCAATGGTGGTGGAGTTCAAACTTGGTGAAGAAAGCTTAACAATGTTAATGGTGAGCTTCAGGTAATTATAAAAAAAAAATAAAAATAAAAATTGGTTGTAAATTAAATTTTAATTGTTAAATAATGTACTTGATGTTTTTGTTAGTGTGAATAAATAAAATCTTTATGTGTTATTGTCTATCTACATACTGATTTAAGTACTATATTAATCATCACTGCAACTGTAATAGTAAATTTAGAGTGTTGTTAAATTACAATATCACTTTGCTTTTATATCAATTGCTTTTAACTTGGTAAATAAATTACAGATTGCAGATTTACATATATACAATCAAAGATGTTGTATTTTCTATATGGGTATTTCAAACTTGTGCTAGCTCCAGGGGCATAGGATAAGAAGCATTAATTGCTATCAGATTCCTCTCGAAAGACTAACATGTCTTTGTTTTTTTGAGCCCTTGGTCGCTTTTAAAATAGAAAATGTCTTTGAATCTAGTATCTTTTCTAACTTGTCTTTTCAATGGAATTGTCATTTTGATTTTTCAGTGAAACTAACTACAAGAAACAATTATGTGACTAAAATTATCTAATATGTCAAAAGTATCAAACTTGTTGTATAACCGAAGATCCCAGTTTCATTAATTGCTTTCAACTTAAATGCTTGTCTTTCGAGTGTTGCGCCTTTTATAATTATTTCACTAATTAAGTGTTGTTTGTTTATTAAGAGGCTCTAAATCTGAATCTGTCTCACACATCTGAGTAGCATGTCTACTAACAATGGTTTACAATTACATAATATAATGCACAATAATTCTTTTTCAATGTTTAATTCCTATTAGGTATATATCAAAGAATTATACCCAAGTGTTTGCGAAAAAACCACTTGGGATTGAATGACAATGTAAGTATGTGATCTCCTCACTAAATTTAAACACATAACCAAATTATTGGGTATTTAAGTAATAACTATGCTAAACCAATAGATGTGATATTGTCACACCCCCAAGATCGGGTCCAGCGGAAGCATACATGTAGCTGGGGTGTAACTCAATCGGTATCACAACACAAGTACAAAAATGGTTTTCACTTTAATCATTTAGAATAAAATCGTTTAATCAAAAATGTTGAATTTAACATCGTTAAAAGTAGTGCGGAAGTAGGCCCTTAAAAGTAGTTTAAAACGGTCCCCATATAAATTATCAGAGTCTTCTATGACCATGTCATGCCCTGCCAAAACCTCCTGTAGCCTGCCATAGATTAAAACCTGAAAATACATGCTAAAGTGTCAACACGAGGTTGGTGAGTTCATAGAGTTTGTTTAACAAATAAAGTTATGCATATGTATGAAGGTTTCCCAGCAAAGGCATTGTAAATCCACTCAGTTACAAGTCCCGCCATAAGAGCCTTGTAACCTGTGTGTTTACAACCCACTGCTACAATATATAGTTTCTCAGGATTATATTCACCCAAGGTCAAGAATAGACACAAAGGCGGGGAACCACCATCCCAAATAGTACCTGTCACCCAACGTCGCATCTGTTTTGGACTTGGGTGGGGGGTGTTTCCCCATAATAGTACTATCAATACCTCTCCCTTGACAGATTACTGGGTGTCGTTTCCCAAAGCATAAAAGTTTAAACGTTTCAAGTATCAAGTAAGTATAACACAGTTAAGTATAACACAATCACGTATGTATAAAATCAAGTATAAGTGTTATCAAGTATAAAAGTAATCAAGTATAAAAGTAATCAAGTATAAATGTTTTAAATATTTGTACAAGTAAAAACAAGTAGTTGAGCATGTATCTCCCCCAAAGAGTTAAAACAAGTGTAAAGAGTAAAAGTGGGGCTATGACTCACCTGGTGCGAATAGCTACGATGACAAAAGTGGATACACAGAAATGAGGTTTGATCTCTAACCGCGACCTAATATGAATGATAGTGATCTACTTAGATCATGAAAGGATGTAATGAATGCACATGCACATGATACCTATACCACTCGTAACTTGGAAATAATTGTTATTGTCAAAGTAAAGTATTTTCCATACTTAGGAAAAATAAGTCCAACTAGGTTTATAAAAACTTGTCGTAATATATCGTATATAAAAACGTTAGTGTTATATTCCTCGTTTTGAAAACCTTAAGATATCGTCTAGTGGTCGCATAAATAAACCTTGAGTCGTACGTATTTTGTTAATTAAAAAAAATAAACTCCTTGAATAAGAAATCTAGAAAATATATTATTTACTACGTAGTTATATTATTTCTAGTAGTGACTAAATATATATATAGTTTTGACGATTTTAAAACATGTATAACTTGGTCGTTTTAAGTTCATTTTCCTCGTTCTTTATATCCCCGGAATCGTCTTAGCCTATACTAATATATTTTTGATAGTTCGGCACCTCTAGGTTACGTCTAACGCCTCTATTTGTCCAATGAAAAATGTCAAACAGCATGCAGTTTTCAGAAAATATAGTTTTCGTCGTTAAACTCGTTTTTAGCGTATCTCCTTCGTTATTAACTCGTTTTCATCCCCGTTTTCGGCCATAGTTCCGTCTCGGAATGTATTTTCTAAATATTTGGTCAAAAGTTACCCCAAACCCACTGAGTTGGCCACGTTTTAATTTTAAGGACAGTAGGTTTTTATATATGTTTAAAATCCATTTTTAATGTTCCAAACTAGTTTCTAATCCAACCAAATCACTTTCAATCACCACAAATCTAGTATAATCTTACCATACACCTTCTTAGGGTGTCATGGGTTCCTAAACATCATAAATCAAGTGGATCTAACAAGGATCTAACTATAATCCATTTCTAGAGTTCAAAAGTTAGATATATATATAAATGAGTGGTATAACTAACATATGCATGTAGATCTTGAATTGAAATCATATGACCATAAAAATAACATGAAGAAATTATGAACAAGAGTTTGACAACTTACATAGAAAGATTATAGAGCTTGGATGAGTAAAACCTAAGAAACCTTGAGTTTTTATTACAAAACTCAAACAAGGATCACAAAAGGAACTAGACAATGACTTGATCTTGGAAAAATGATGGATCTTGCTTCTTGGATCACCCCTAGGCCGAGCATACAAGAGAGAAACAAAGAGAAAAAAGTTTACTTACACTTGGATGATTATTGTGAGAAAAATGGGATGAAAGGGTTAGATATATAGTTAGAGACAATAGTTAGGTTGGCATTAAATTTGGTTGGTGAGGTTAAGAACATGAGATGGCTTAGGAGGGGGGGGGGGGGGGGGGCGGTTCACAAAGGAGGGAAATGGGGAGATATGTTGGGGATTTATTTAGGAGGTTAGTGGTAATATTGTGTAGTATTTGGTTAGTTTTAGGTGTAACCGGGTACCGGGTTTGCTAGAAATAAATTTTAACGAAGTTAATCGGGACATAATAAAGTCATAAAAATTGTAAAAATATGTTGGGTACAAGTATTGAGTGTTTGGATGATTATTGTTTAGTTTTTACGAAAACCGTCGTAATTATATTAAACGTATGATATCAATTAAATAAATTTCCAAAACACTGGGTAAACTAATATTATAATTTTTATATCATTATTATGAGTATAAAAATGTGTTAGGACCATAGTTGGGATTGTCGGATAATTATTCAAAATAATAGCTCATAAGATAACGTTTATTAGGTTGATAATCGTACGCGTACAGAAATGACGCAACTCACGTATAAATGACAAATTTTCTCCGGAGGTGAATAGTGTTTTATGAATAGTAAAATTTTAAAACGCTTCTCAGAATATCAAACTGACCTAAAAAATGATGAATAGTAAAATGATGAATAGTGATCGATGAATAGTAACCGATGAATAGTAAATGTGAAAGTTCGGGAAAAGACCAGAATTTACGAGTTGTGACAGTCTCTACCCCTTAAGGGAACTTCGTCCCGAAGTTCAGTTAACGTTGGTCTCTGAAGTGTTATAAAGGTGAAGATTCATGAGATGAAATGACAAGTTGACGTGCTTCTAGGCGGCGGTTCACGAGGTGATGAAAAGGATAAGCGTTCTGACAACGAGGGTATACACACACATAATGAAACATTTGGAAATTGAGTAGAGAATTCAATCCAGACAAAATTTTATTATAACCATTCTCAGTGTTGCAAAATTCATTTCTGAGTCGGATATAGGTAGTCAGCCTATGTCCCACTATCCCGGGTTGAATATAGGTGACTAGTCTATATTCCACCGAGGTTCCATGAATTTTGAAATACTCAGCTCAGTTATACTAAGACTATGTCCTTCACAAATACCAAGACGTTCAGAAAGACTAAGGCAGGTGACCAAACTCGAGGTCAAATGATGAAACTATGCAAGGAAAAACATAACGCGGTGACATATATGATACGTGAACATGCTTATATGAAAGACAATGATAGTAATCAACTAGAATAGATGAACATAATATACCAGATAATGAGACACAAATCTCATCACCTAAGTCAGCAACAAACCACAATGAGGCTTCAGTTTGGCAGGCAGGCACGTGACGGTCATAGGGTTAAATTTTTCGTAAAAGTAGCTATAGTCTAGGTTTTAAAAACACTTAGTTCGCTATAGCCAAAGCTCTGATACCAATCTGTCACACCCCCAAGATCGGGTCCAGCGGAAGCATACATGTAGCTGGGGTGTAACTCAATCGGTATCACAACACAAGTACAAAAATGGTTTTCACTTTAATCATTTAGAATAAAATCGTTTAATCAAAAATGTTGAATTTAACATCGTTAAAAGTAGTGCGGAAGTAGGCCCTTAAAAGTAGTTTAAAACGGTCCCCATATAAATTATCAGAGTCTTCTATGACCATGCCATGCCCTGCCAAAACCTCCTGTAGCGTGCCATAGATTAAAACCTGAAAATACATGCTAAAGTGTCAACACGAGGTTGGTGAGTTCATAGAGTTTGTTTAACAAATAAAGTTATGCATATGTATGAAGGTTTCCCAGCAAAGGCATTGTAAATCCACTCAGTTACAAGTCCCGCCATAAGAGCCTTGTAACCTGTGTGTTTACAACCCACTGCTACAATATATAGTTTCTCAGGATTATATTCACCCAAGGTCAAGAATAGACACAAAGGCGGGGAACCACCATCCCAAATAGTACCTGTCACCCAACGTCGCATCTGTTTTGGACTTGGGTGGGGGGTGTTTCCCCATAATAGTACTATCAATACCTCTCCCTTGACAGATTACTGGGTGTCGTTTCCCAAAGCATAAAAGTTTAAACGTTTCAAGTATCAAGTAAGTATAACACAGTTAAGTATAACACAATCACGTATGTATAAAATCAAGTATAAGTGTTATCAAGTATAAAAGTAATCAAGTATAAAAGTAATCAAGTATAAATGTTTTAAATATTTGTACAAGTAAAAACAAGTAGTTGAGCATGTATCTCCCCCAAAGAGTTAAAACAAGTGTAAAGAGTAAAAGTGGGGCTATGACTCACCTGGTGCGAATAGCTACGATGACAAAAGTGGATACACAGAAATGAGGTTTGATCTCTAACCGCGACCTAATATGAATGATAGTGATCTACTTAGATCATGAAAGGATGTAATGAATGCACATGCACATGATACCTATACCACTCGTAACTTGGAAATAATTGTTATTGTCAAAGTAAAGTATTTTCCATACTTAGGAAAAATAAGTCCAACTAGGTTTATAAAAACTTGTCGTAATATATCGTATATAAAAACGTTAGTGTTATATTCCTCGTTTTGAAAACCTTAAGATATCGTCTAGTGGTCGCATAAATAAACCTTGAGTCGTACGTATTTTGTTAATTAAAAAAAATAAACTCCTTGAATAAGAAATCTAGAAAATATATTATTTACTACGTAGTTATATTATTTCTAGTAGTGACTAAATATATATATAGTTTTGACGATTTTAAAACATGTATAACTTGGTCGTTTTAAGTTCATTTTCCTCGTTCTTTATATCCCCGGAATCGTCTTAGCCTATACTAATATATTTTTGATAGTTCGGCACCTCTAGGTTACGTCTAACGCCTCTATTTGTCCAACGAAAAATGTCAAACAGCATGCAGTTTTCAGAAAATATAGTTTTCGTCGTTAAACTCGTTTTTAGCGTATCTCCTTCGTTATTAACTCGTTTTCATCCCCGTTTTCGGCCATAGTTCCGTCTCGGAATGTATTTTCTAAATATTTGGTCAAAAGTTACCCCAAACCCACTGAGTTGGCCACGTTTTAATTTTAAGGACAGTAGGTTTTTATATATGTTTAAAATCCATTTTTAATGTTCCAAACTAGTTTCTAATCCAACCAAATCACTTTCAATCACCACAAATCTAGTATAATCTTACCATACACCTTCTTAGGGTGTCATGGGTTCCTAAACATCATAAATCAAGTGGATCTAACAAGGATCTAACTATAATCCATTTCTAGAGTTCAAAAGTTAGATATATATATAGATGAGTGGTATAACTAACATATGCATGTAGATCTTGATTGGAAATCATATGACCATAAAAATAACATGAAGAAATTATGAACAAGAGTTTGACAACTTACATAGAAAGATTATAGAGCTTGGATGAGTAAAACCTAAGAAACCTTGAGTTTTTATTACAAAACTCAAACAAGGATCACAAAAGGAACTAGACAATGACTTGATCTTGGAAAAATGATGGATCTTGCTTCTTGGATCACCCCTAGGCCGAGCATACAAGAGAGAAACAAAGAGAAAAAAGTTTACTTACACTTGGATGATTATTGTGAGAAAAATGGGATGAAAGGGTTAGATATATAGTTAGAGACAATAGTTAGGTTGGCATTAAATTTGGTTGGTGAGGTTAAGAACATGAGATGGCTTAGGAGGGGGGGGGGGGCGGTTCACAAAGGAGGGAAATGGGGAGATATGTTGGGGATTTATTTAGGAGGTTAGTGGTAATATTGTGTAGTATTTGGTTAGTTTTAGGTGTAACCGGGTACCGGGTTTGCTAGAAATAAATTTTAACGAAGTTAATCGGGACATAATAAAGTCATAAAAATTGTAAAAATATGTTGGGTACAAGTATTGAGTGTTTGGATGATTATTGTTTAGTTTTTACGAAAACCGTCATAATTATATTAAACGTATGATATCAATTAAATAAATTTCCAAAACACTGGGTAAACTAATATTATAATTTTTATATCATTATTATGAGTATAAAAATGTGTTAGGACCATAGTTGGGATTGTCGGATAATTATTCAAAATAATAGCTCATAAGATAACGTTTATTAGGTTGATAATCGTACGCGTACAGAAATGACGCAACTCACGTATAAATGACAAATTTTCTCCGGAGGTGAATAGTGTTTTATGAATAGTAAAATTTTAAAACGCTTCTCAGAATATCAAACTGACCTAAAAAATAATGAATAGTGATCGATGAATAGTAACCGATGAATAGTAAATGTGAAAGTTCGGGAAAAGACCAGAATTTACGAGTTGTGACAGTCTCTACCCCTTAAGGGAACTTCGTCCCGAAGTTCAGTTAACGTTGGTCTCTGAAGTGTTATAAAGGTGAAGATTCATGAGATGAAATGACAAGTTGACGTGCTTCTAGGCGGCGGTTCACGAGGTGATGAAAAGGATAAGCGTTCTGACAACGAGGGTATACACACACATAATGAAACATTTGGAAATTGAGTAGAGAATTCAATCCAGACAAAATTTTATTATAACCATTCTCAGTGTTGCAAAATTCATTTCTGAGTCGGATATAGGTAGTCAGCCTATGTCCCACTATCCCGGGTTGAATATAGGTGACTAGTCTATATTCCACCGAGGTTCCATGAATTTTGAAATACTCAGCTCAGTTATACTAAGACTATGTCCTTCACAAATACCAAGACGTTCAGAAAGACTAAGGCAGGTGACCAAACTCGAGGTCAAATGATGAAACTATGCAAGGAAAAACATAACGCGGTGACATATATGATACGTGAACATGCTTATATGAAAGACAATGATAGTAATCAACTAGAATAGATGAACATAATATACCAGATAATGAGACACAAATCTCATCACCTAAGTCAGCAACAAACCACAATGAGGCTTCAGTTTGGCAGGCAGGCACGTGACGGTCATAGGGTTAAATTTTTCGTAAAAGTAGCTATAGTCTAGGTTTTAAAAACACTTAGTTCGCTATAGCCAAAGCTCTGATACCAATCTGTCACACCCCCAAGATCGGGTCCAGCGGAAGCATACATGTAGCTGGGGTGTAACTCAATCGGTATCACAACACAAGTACAAAAATGGTTTTCACTTTAATCATTTAGAATAAAATCGTTTAATCAAAAATGTTGAATTTAACATCGTTAAAAGTAGTGCGGAAGTAGGCCCTTAAAAGTAGTTTAAAACGGTCCCCATATAAATTATCAGAGTCTTCTATGACCATGCCATGCCCTGCCAAAACCTCCTGTAGCGTGCCATAGATTAAAACCTGAAAATACATGCTAAAGTGTCAACACGAGGTTGGTGAGTTCATAGAGTTTGTTTAACAAATAAAGTTATGCATATGTATGAAGGTTTCCCAGCAAAGGCATTGTAAATCCACTCAGTTACAAGTCCCGCCATAAGAGCCTTGTAACCTGTGTGTTTACAACCCACTGCTACAATATATAGTTTCTCAGGATTATATTCACCCAAGGTCAAGAATAGACACAAAGGCGGGGAACCACCATCCCAAATAGTACCTGTCACCCAACGTCGCATCTGTTTTGGACTTGGGTGGGGGGTGTTTCCCCATAATAGTACTATCAATACCTCTCCCTTGACAGATTACTGGGTGTCGTTTCCCAAAGCATAAAAGTTTAAACGTTTCAAGTATCAAGTAAGTATAACACAGTTAAGTATAACACAATCACGTATGTATAAAATCAAGTATAAGTGTTATCAAGTATAAAAGTAATCAAGTATAAAAGTAATCAAGTATAAATGTTTTAAATATTTGTACAAGTAAAAACAAGTAGTTGAGCATGTATCTCCCCCAAAGAGTTAAAACAAGTGTAAAGAGTAAAAGTGGGGCTATGACTCACCTGGTGCGAATAGCTACGATGACAAAAGTGGATACACAGAAATGAGGTTTGATCTCTAACCGCGACCTAATATGAATGATAGTGATCTACTTAGATCATGAAAGGATGTAATGAATGCACATGCACATGATACCTATACCACTCGTAACTTGGAAATAATTGTTATTGTCAAAGTAAAGTATTTTCCATACTTAGGAAAAATAAGTCCAACTAGGTTTATAAAAACTTGTCGTAATATATCGTATATAAAAACGTTAGTGTTATATTCCTCGTTTTGAAAACCTTAAGATATCGTCTAGTGGTCGCATAAATAAACCTTGAGTCGTACGTATTTTGTTAATTAAAAAAAATAAACTCCTTGAATAAGAAATCTAGAAAATATATTATTTACTACGTAGTTATATTATTTCTAGTAGTGACTAAATATATATATAGTTTTGACGATTTTAAAACATGTATAACTTGGTCGTTTTAAGTTCATTTTCCTCGTTCTTTATATCCCCGGAATCGTCTTAGCCTATACTAATATATTTTTGATAGTTCGGCACCTCTAGGTTACGTCTAACGCCTCTATTTGTCCAACGAAAAATGTCAAACAGCATGCAGTTTTCAGAAAATATAGTTTTCGTCGTTAAACTCGTTTTTAGCGTATCTCCTTCGTTATTAACTCGTTTTCATCCCCGTTTTCGGCCATAGTTCCGTCTCGGAATGTATTTTCTAAATATTTGGTCAAAAGTTACCCCAAACCCACTGAGTTGGCCACGTTTTAATTTTAAGGACAGTAGGTTTTTATATATGTTTAAAATCCATTTTTAATGTTCCAAACTAGTTTCTAATCCAACCAAATTACTTTCAATCACCACAAATCTAGTATAATCTTACCATACTCCTTCTTAGGGTGTCATGGGTTCCTAAACATCATAAATCAACTGGATCTAACAAGGATCTAACTATAATCCATTTCTAGAGTTCAAAAGTTAGATATATATAAATGAGTGGTATAACTAACATATGCATGTAGATCTTGAATGGAAATCATATGACCATAAAAATAACATGAAGAAATTATGAACAAGAGTTTGACAACTTATATAGAAAGATTATAGAGCTTGGATGAGTAAAACCTAAGAAACCTTGAGTTTTTATTACAAAACTCAAACAAGGATCACAAAAGGAACTAGACAATGACTTGATCTTGGAAAAATGATGGATCTTGCTTCTTGGATCACCCCTAGGCCGAGCATACAAGAGAGAAACAAAGAGAAAAAAGTTTACTTACACTTGGATGATTATTGTGAGAAAAATGGGATGAAAGGGTTAGATATATAGTTAGAGACAATAGTTAGGTTGGCATTAAATTTGGTTGGTGAGGTTAAGAACATGAGATGGCTTAGGAGGGGGGGGGGGGGGGGGCGGTTCACAAAGGAGGTAAATGGGGAGATATGTTGGGGATTTATTTAGGAGGTTAGTGGTAATATTGTGTAGTATTTGGTTAGTTTTAGGTGTAACCGGGTACCGGGTTTGCTAGAAATAAATTTTAACGAAGTTAATCGGGACATAATAAAGTCATAAAAATTGTAAAAATATGTTGGGTACAAGTATTGAGTGTTTGGATGATTATTGTTTAGTTTTTACGAAAACCGTCGTAATTATATTAAACGTATGATATCAATTAAATAAATTTCCAAAACACTGGGTAAACTAATATTATAATTTTTATATCATTATTATGAGTATAAAAATGTGTTAGGACCATAGTTGGGATTGTCGGATAATTATTCAAAATAATAGCTCATAAGATAACGTTTATTAGGTTGATAATCGTACGCGTACAGAAATGACGCAACTCACGTATAAATGACAAATTTTCTCCGGAGGTGAATAGTGTTTTATGAATAGTAAAATTTTAAAACGCTTATCAGAATATCAAACTGACCTAAAAAATGATGAATAGTAAAATGATGAATAGTGATCGATGAATGTTCGGGAAAAGACCAGAATTTACGAGTTGTGACAGTCTTCTAGGACATAGTTCTATTTGGAGAAGGAAAAATGAGCTCTTGAAATTGTTAGAAACTTTTAATACAAGAGACATTTTTTCTTCAATACAACAATCTATTTATAGGTAAAGAAAATATAGATACATGTGGGGTAAAAGGGTGTGTCAACATGTGATACGCTAAAGTGCATTTTGTACTTTAGTTTTTATTCCCGGTATGCTATAAGACATACTTTTGGTGGAACAGTGTTGACGGTGTTTGTACTTTGTCTTAGTTGCTCATCAGAGTAAACTAAGTCTTCAAAATGTCATCAGTGGTTGAGGAGATTTTTCAAAGAGTCAGTGTGTTATTGTCATCACACACTGACTCCATCCCTAATATTGGTTATTATCTTTACGCTCTGAGATCCGTTTTAGGTTGTGATGAGTCTTCTTCTTTAGACTTTGAAAACTTCTTGAGGATGACTCCGTGATGTATTACAACACATCAGGGGATTTGTATTCACTTTTTTTTTTCTTTTGTTTAATCAAAAAATGGATGGCCAGAATTGGTTTATCGGGTCTATAGAGAATTTGGGGTCTACATTGAACTTTTCTCTTCATGTAGTATTTTTAAAAGAGATAAATGTCACGGGACACTCATGTGATAACTTTAAAATTTGAATGTTTATCGTCAAAATCACATCATTTGGCATGTGTTAATGGACAAATTATAAAAAAGATACGAGATTGACATGACTTACATGATAGTTACTCAAACACCATACCAAGTGGAAAGATATTAAATATTATCATATTGCATGCATCGCTAATACTTGCCACTCGTAGGATATCATGGTTTATGAAATTTTTGTGTTTTTAAAATCATTCAAAACCAAGTCAAAATCGATCTCAAAATCAAGAGTAAAGTATGTTAATACAAATAAACCGTAAAAAAGGCGATTAATATTTATCGATCTCTTTAAGTTTTGTTGATAACAAACATATTATGTAAAAGTATATAACCAACTTGGCTAGCCCAGTTGGCCAACAAGGGTAACTTTGGTGAGGTTTCCTTGGAGAGGTCTCAGGTTCGAGTCTCACCATGGACCTTGAGGGGCCCGAAATAAATAGAAGCAGGAGTGGGGTTTATCACCTAAGGAGAAAGGTTCGAGGCTTGCATACTGCCCAATTGGATGTCACTGTGGGCTTGGATCACTAACTACTAACTCGCCGTTCAAAAAAAAAAGATTATGTAAAAGTATAAATCTAAACATTACATGTTTTTACATTTACCATTTACCATTTACATACAAATATACTTACTTGTATTAAAGGAAATGCATTAAAAAAAGTTGGGTAATCCATAACCCACAACCCATGACCCGTTGCATGACATAATGCTTGACTTCATAATGGGTAAAACCTATCACCCATGATCCAAAGTCCATAACCCATGATCCAAAGTCCATAACCCATGACCCAAGATGTCTTTGACATCACATGACCCATAGACCTTAACCAATAACCCAAAACCTGAAATTATAACCCAAAGTCCGACTGATACTACCAGATAGCCGGGTCCTGGGGTTTACACTAGTCGGATGCCTTTGGGAAGGGATCCGCTGGATCCGGGTGAACAGTGCTCAAAATTGCCTATAAATAGTAAGTCATTCATCTCTTGTTTCTCACCCAACTTAGATATATCTTCTCTCTATATTCTAAGTTCTCTAACCTCAGATCTAAAGATCATTCTTGTAGCTTTATTTCTCTTGTGTTCTCAAGGTTCTTCTTATAAGACGAGATCACGCTTTCTAGCATACTAGCCATTCTTCTTTTCAAGTTGTTTGGACTCTTCTTCACCTCAAGACCACTGAGTTGTCTCTTGTTTTTTATACTTCTTCTTGTATTCTCAAAGTTGTGTTAGTTGTGTTGGATTGGTCTTCCGTGTAAAGGACTCGGTATTTAGCTTTGTACCGGAAAAAGTGTAAGCGACGTTGTGAGGTTTCTCCACCGGTTGAAGGAGCTTGTTGACATAGTGTTTACGAACTCTCGAGTTGGGTACTTGGAGAGTGGAGTAGGGAAAGGAAGGTGTCCTTGTAGCCGAACCACTATAAACCATTGTGTCTTGCTTCTATCCTTTTATCTCTTTACTTTCATCGTATTTATTTCTTTTCAAGCAACTTGCATTATCCATATCGCAACATCCAAAGGTTTCACATACTATTGATCTAAAGTTTTATAAACTAAATTTAAATTAGTAAAAATTATTCAACCCCCCTTATAGTTTTCTATAAAGTATTATAGATTCAATGTTATAACTTTTTGAACTTGAAACGTTATAGATTTCAAAAATAAAAATAAAAATAAATAAAGTGTTATTTTCATCACCCTTTCTTAACATTTAAACTAAGGTGCTGTTTGTTTATTTAGAGGCTCTGAATCTGAATCTGAACTGCACATCTGAATCTGAGTTTGAGGCGTAAATGTCTGAATTTGAATAAAAAATCTTGTTCAAGTAAGGTGTTATGTCATTTACTTGCTCGTACTAATTTTTTTTTGGTTATTTGTGTCAACAAGAGGCATTAAGACACCCCTCTAAATTCTAGACCATTAAGATGTAACTGCCTCTGACCGCGTATGAACAGGAAAAAAATACAGGCGGTCTGAACACCCAAAACGTTTGACCGATTAAGAGGTTTGGCTCGTTAAGAGGCATTAAGAGGCTGTTAAATACATAGTTGACACGATGAGATCCAATGTCGTTGTCTTCCAGTTTCACAACTGATACTATGAAGTAGCACAATGGAATTAGTAAATGATATCCGCAAGTTAAAACAAACAATACCTAAGTCATTATGGAGTTACAGACAAAACCATGAAGAACACTACCATGAAGATTCAAAAATCCAAAATTACGCCACTTTCAATTCACTAAACTTAAATTCCTTCAATACCCACTTTCAAAATCACCAATCCATCATTTCCCCTAATTCAATTTTACTAATTGAATTTGTATCAAACCCCTAACCCTAACCGAATTTCATAATAATTCCTCGAAGTTACAGATTCAAACGTCGCCAATCATGGTAGTTTCTTATCAGATGGGGCTCATCAACTCTCAAACGATAATGGTTGGTCATGGGTATTTCGCAAAGGAGGTTCGACCCAGAAAAGGCATATTGATGCTCCATTCACTAAGGATGTGGAGAAGATTGCAACTGATGCGTGGAATTGCACGCTCGCAAAAGGTTTTACCTCTCAAGGGATCTTGAAAAGCTTGCAATCCCCACCAGGCAGTGTACCTGTTCGTTGTAGTATAGTATAGTGACAAGTACCAGGGGATTGATCGTTCAACTCATGAATAGTGTTCGCTAGGATTAAAAAGTCTACTAAACTAGGCCTAAAGGTGATGGATGATTCTTTTTGTATTTTTATATTTTTATAAAAGCAAATAAAATCTCAGGTTTTGAAGGAGTAGGCAGAATTAGTTGCTAGTCAACTAACCCAAAAGCTACCAATTAAACTAATGTGCAAGAAAAGTAAACTAGGGTTCTACAAGGGAAGTGAAGCATGTCTACCTATGATGTATTACTCCTTGCTAGCTATCCAATTCTACCTATTGAATTGTCACACCTTGTTTTAATTGACGGGTTATATTCCTTAATACCATTCGTAGGGCCGTGTGTACGATCTTCCCTAACTTTATAAGCTCCTACTTCACTGCTATGTCGAGCCGACTAAAAGCTTCTAACATGGGATCACTAGAATTCGCTTATGCATTAAATACAACCATATAATCGTAGTACACCTCCAATCATGTTTCTTAAGACGTTCAAGCAAGTTACCAATTGGAAGTCTGCCAGTTTTCTTAAGCCTAACATCGAATTCATTCAATTAAACAAGAGACAATAGGAAACAAGAATTATAAGCTAAACCAATTAGATTAATTGCATTTGTCACACCCTAATTGATGAAAATAGGCACAAGCATCAACAAGAACACAATAGGATCTAATTGATTATAAACAAGTTTCATACAATCATAAGTAGACACAAGGTGAATTAGCAAAACATAATCAAAGAAGAGCAAGCAACAATGATAATGGAAAACATAATTAAGATAGAATCAACAAACCAATATAAGATGTTTATGGAGTGATTTAAACCCTCTAAGTTGCTGGAAAAACACCTACCCTAACCCTAAAATCGGACTTAGGGTTGGGGGCTTGCAAAAAGTGAAGTTATGATGTTATATTTATAGGCTATTTTCTGCCTAACCCATGTTGACGGCGTCATCCCGAGCCTTGACGGCATCAAGACCAACTTTTCTTCACCAAATTGTAGATCTCTTCGTCCTCTTCGCGTGGGCTTTTGAATCACCTAAATTCAAGTTCGTGTGCAAAAATTATGACCAAAACAATATCAGCTACTCCGCGCGCAAGTTGTGATTGTCTTGATCATCTTGTGACGGTTTCACTAAGGTTTCTTCTTGTGTAAGCCTTCTTTCTGATGTCGTCACACTATACCATCTGACGTTGTCAGGTTAAATCCTAACGCCGTCATGTGTAATTTAACTCTGGGCCGTCACATGTATTCTGACCCTGACGGCCTTGGTGACGCCGTCAGGCTAAATTGCCTTGAAATAGTTCTGGGCCGTCATGTGTATTTTCCATATCCACCTCTTTTGCCAAGCTTGACGCCATCACTAGTAAACCCTTGACGCCGTCAGGTACTGTTTCCAGCAAGAATTTGAGACTTTGTCGTTTTCTTCACTTTTTCGCTCCAAAAACGTCCAAAATGCTTCATTTTGTAAATTTCATCTCAAAAGTACCTAAAATGACAAAAGGAACAATTTAGGCAATATTTGATCAAATAATCTCGACTTTAGCCTTAAATGACCCCCCAAAAGCGGTACACTTTTTGCTTCATCAAATACCCTTACACTTGAGATTTGCTTGTCCTCAAGCAAATGCGCTTTTATTCTAATCAAAATACAAGCTAGGGGTCATTTAACACTAATATAAAAGTAATTACAACAAATAATCATTCCACTTAAATCCAAAAACAAGCACGGAGGTTATACACTAGCACCTCACAAATAGTGTTTAGATACTCACATTTCTCGTATGTAATAAAGTATATATCACAATAAGGAAATGGAAAACATCTCTCACTACCTGTCATAGAAAATAGATTACCATAGGCTTGGAAAAGGATCAAACCTCCACCACTTGGCGTAAGAACCTAGGATAAACTATCAAAGAGGTCTTTTAAAGGGTTATAACATGAGGTGTACGGATATGGTAAACACAGTTTTGTTGGATAAAGGCAATATTCACTGGTGGCGAGTTAATCATCTTGGTTAATTACATGTATATCATGGCGTTGCTAAGCCAAGACTCGACTCGACTTAAGCTAATAAATCAAAAATAACAAAAACTTAAAATAAACATAAAGGAAACGGGATGGTAGTCCGTATGTTTTTTCTCTTTTTCTTTTTCTTTTTTTTATATTTTTTTCTTTTTTTTCGATTTTTTTTATTTATTATTTTTTTTTCATACACTTTTACCCTACCATCCAAAATAATACATCATAGGAGATTTACATTCCCCTTACACTTGAACTTTTACATACTTTACAATCAACTATTACAATATCTCGAATTAAGATAATAAAAACACTTGAAGTACTTTTTAAGATTAGCGCATATATGGGGGTAATATATGATGTTCTTCCCAATTACTCCATAACACTAGTACTTTACCCATGATTCCCAATCGTCCCAAAACAATATGTACAAGATATGACTCGACTTAGCAACCATGTAATCAATTAGACAATTAACTAAGGGTTTAAACATGTAACAATAACGCACTAAGGATGAGTGCATATACGGAAGGCTAAGGCGATTTGATTGCACATTTGGGGTGGATTGTAAACAAATTCTTCCTTTAAGTAAAATGATTAAAGTTAGAAACGAAAAGACAGGCTCGGAGGGGTGTACTAGGGGTATCGTGTACTAAAAATGAGTACATTGCAAAGGTATGAGAGAAATTAATTGACTTTGTTAGTCAAGGTAATTGACTTAAATGGTCAAGTAATTATGATACGAGTTTAACACAAGGGTGATCCTAATGCCTCTTATCATGTAGTAAATCCTAACTACACGAATGTAGTCTCACTAGCGGTCTCGGGATGCATCACTAACGCAAGTTCTGGAATCTAAGTACTACCGGTACACTCATAAGCACTAATAATGAATGCTTTTTCTAACAAATCTAAAGGCGAACCTCACATATTTTGGTGGAAAATTTTTCTGAGTGGTACGGTTTTTGTGCTAGTCATACAACTCCTATCCATGAGACGCTCATTAAGGCTAAAGCTTCACTCCTAAATGTTGTAAAAAATTTTAAAATTGGCGCTAAAATTGCCCTAACAAGTATTTTTCTCAGTTTTATTACACACCTACTATTGAACAAACAAACTCAAGCATAATTGCATTCTCTATGGTATCATCATTTACCCTCCCCTTACACTTAGGCTGAACATTGTCCCCAATGTTCAATAAAAAGATGTAAAAGTAAATAAGGTAAAAGAATGAAAACAAATACTCCTTTGATTCGTTCGGTGTGGATAGATGGATAACAAGGTTAGATCCTCCTCCAAGAAAATGAACGTTGAAAGCTTCCCTTCCAAAATATAAATCATCTTCTTGTCCAATATAACCTGTTAAACCTGAGAAAACAAACACAAACTAGATGTAATTCCAGACTTAGAAATAAAAACAAAACAATTAAAGATATAATGCTTTTGGAATGAATATTTGCAGATTTCCTGGAGTTTATAAAACTAAAGATTTAACAAAAACTTTTACGACTCCGCAGAAAAACAAAACATGCAAAATTTCCATAATTTTACACGTGACGCCGTCAGGTGTTAATCCCGACGCCGTTAGAAGTGACCTGCAGAAATTCTTTGATTAGTTTCTGGGAAATTTCTAGAAAAACTTATGCTTTAACTCCTGGAAATCCTGCAAAACATCATTATAACTCAATACAAGCATTTGACTCAAACAAATACTAATATACATGTTCATTTAATATTGTTGTGGTTCATGTTCAATTTCGTTCTTAGAAAACAAATTTAGATTTCCCTTACATTTATCTTTTGTAAAATACCTTTATATGTAATCAAGACGAAGTTAAAGACAAAATATAGCATTTTCACAATTTACTTTGAAAAATGAGCCACAAACAATAAAAATAAAACATGCATACGGAAACAAATAAAATCAAACAAACAGACAATCAAACCAATAAATAAAACAAAAACATCAAACAATTTAAGACATGGGTTGGGTTGCCTCCCAAGAAGCGCTTGTTTTTGTTCGAGTCACGAGCCTGACTCTACCCTTATTTAACGGAAATAGGGGAGGTTTTCCCTACACTTTGGATTAAGTGCGGGTGGAAGTAGCGATACACACCCTTAGGGTGGAAATATGCCATGTGAGGTGAAGGGAGTGAGTGAATGGCTTCCTTCATCCCAAAACTACCTGGATAATATTGGTTGATGGGTGGGTTGGTTCCTCTTTTGTCTCCTAGATGTAAATCTAAGTGTCACACCCCCAAAATACCTGAATGGCAGCGGAATGGAATACCAGGGGGTGACTGCCATAGCATCACAGTTACAGTCATATTGAACGACCTAAAGTGTCGTTTAGAAAATACAGCGTTTGATCATTAAAACATTCAGAGTTTACAAAACATAGGTCCCAAAAGGTGTTGTCAATTTTTGGTAAAACAAGTTCAAACTAGATCAAACGTTCATAAGTGCAGGAAAATATAATCAGACGCGTCGTCTCCGCGACTCCATGAAGGTCCAAATGCATGCAACATGAGCTACCTTAATAACCTGAAAATGCATGCTAAAGTGTCAACACGAGGTTGGTGAGTTCATAGATTTTAGTAAACATGTAATGTAAAACATTTGAAAGAATAATTCCCAGCAAAAGTATCGTAAATCCGTAACAAGGTTGATGCAACAGCATCGTAATTCCGTAGTAACAGTAATGGCAAAATATCGTAATTCAGTAGTAATAGTAATGGAAAAATATCGTAATTCAGTAGTGATAGTAATGGAAAAGCATCGTAATTCCATAAGTAATTTTCGTATGTACAATAGCCAAAAGTATAAAGTAAGGTGACAATATGTCAAAAATGCTACATTGTCTCTTAAGCTCATGACCCCGAAGCTAGACTTTGTAATGGCCCCACCAGAGTGTTTACCAGACACTCAAATTGTTAAGACATGAAATGCATTCGCACCCGTTGGAGCAACCCAAACGCGAATGGAGGCGTCACCCTCAATAGATCTATTCACTCACTCTCGCTTAGCACTAAAATTAACGGTCCATGATAATAAAGGGGACTTAACGTGGTAGTAATAAGTAAACTTAAGCGATGTATGGAATTTGTAATACTTTGGCATTGTACAAAAATAATTCAAGCAGCGTATTGTTCCCCATAAGTAATTCAAATCGTATAAAAGCATAGAACAAGTATTGAAGCATGTATCTCCCCCAAAGAGTTTATAAAGTCATTAAACAAGTAAAAGTGGGGCTATGACTCACCTCGAAATGATGATACTATGACGTGAAATGATAGGGACAACAAGGCGCGAACATTAGCCGCAACCTAAGATAAGTAATAACGATCTATTTTAGATCATGCCGTGATGTAATGAATGCACATGCACATGATACCTATACCACTCGTAACTTGAAAATACTAGTTATTGTCAAATAAAATACTTTCCATACTTAGGAAAAATAAGTCCAAATAGAGTTATAAAAACTTGTCGTAAAATATATCGTATAAAAATGTTAGTGTTATATTCCTCGTCTTGAAAACCTTGAAATAACGTCTAGTAGTCGTATAAATAAACCTTGGGTCGTACGTATATCGTTAGTTAAAAATAAACTTCTTGAATAAGAAATCTAGAAAATATGTCATTTAGTACGTAGCTATATTATTTTCTAGTAGTGACTATATATATATATATATATATATATATATATATATATATATATATATATATATATATATATATATATATATATATATATATATATATATATATATATATATTTATTTGACGATTTTAAAACGCGTATAACTTGGTCGTTTTAAACTCATTTTACTCGTTCTTTATATCCACAGATTCGTTTTAGTATGTATTAATATATTCTTGATAACTCGGCTCCACTAGGTTACGTCTAGTGCCTCTATTTGCCCGTCAAAAACTGTCAAACAGCATGCAGTTTTTCAGAAAATAGTTTTCGTCGTTAAATTTACAAAAATCATATCTCCTTCGTTATAAGCTCGTTTTAATCCGTTCTTTCGCCAAAAGTTTCGTTTTTGAAAGTATTTTCTAAATCTTTGGTCAAAAATTATCCATCACCTATTGAGTTTCCCACGTTTTAAAAATAGCAACAGTAGGTTAATATATTGTTTCAAAAATCATTTCTAAGGTTCCAATCTAGTTCCAACTTCAACCAAACCAATTTCAATCACCACAAAACTAATCTAATCCTACCATACACCTTCTTAGGGTGTCATGGGTTCCTAAATATCACAAATCAAGTGGATCGAACAAGGATCTAACTATAATCACTTTCTAGGGCTTGTAGGTTGTAAAAAGTATATATGGAGTGGTATAGCTAACATATACATGTATATATTGTATAAAAATTGTATGATCATTGTAATAACTTGATGAAATCATGAAGATGAGTTTTTACAACTTACTTGGAAGATTAGTTAGCTTGTGGAGATGGAAATCTTGCAAAACCTTGTGTTTAAACTTCAAAACTTAACAAGAAATACAAATGGAGCTTGGAAATGGATTGATCTTGAAAAATTGATGGAGTCTCCTTGTTGCTCTAGTTGTGGCCGGTTATGGAGTAGAGAGAAAAGGAGATGAAAACTTTTTGTAACTTTGACAAAGGAAGTAAAAATATCTAAGTTATATGGTGTATTATTGGTTTGTAGAAAAAAAGTACTAAACATTAATGAAGTTAGTGAATTATGTCAAATGTGTAAGTGTGATTGGAGTGGGGTGGCGTGGGTTTGGAAGGGGGAAAGGGGCTAGTGGAAGACTTTAGTGAAATATATGTATTATAATGTACTTAGTAGTAGTTTTAGGGTATACCGGGTACCGAGTTAGCTAGAAATCGATTTTTACGGAACAAGACGAGATATATAAAAGTTGTAAAATTCTTGAAATTACATTCCTGATGGAAATCGGGTGTTAAAATAGTTGTCGTGTTGAAATATCGTAAACCGACGGAAATCTAAACGTATATCGGTAAATACGGTAAAATTCTCAAAACACCGGGTAAATTAATAATAAATTTTTTATATTATTCTAATGAGTATGAAATTATGTTAGGATCATAGTCGGGAGTGTCGGATGTGTTAATCACATTTATTGATCACGCGTTAACGTTTATTTAGAAATAATTATACGTAAAAGTTAATTATACCAAAAGTACTAATTTAAATATCCTACGAGTGGAATAGTATGCAAGTGCCATAATGATGATATGCAGACTATTTCTAGTCCGTATGAAATGTCCCAATGATAATGCATGAATTCGCTCCTGAACCAATACGGTTACGCGAATTTTTGAATACCCGTAAACTAAATTTACGATGAGATGAGTAATGCACGTGAATAGTGTTATTTCTTCCAGAATGAATAGTGTCACGTGAATAGTAAAATTTCTGAACGCTTATCAGAATATCAAATTGATCTCAAAAACGATGAATAGTGATCGATGAATAGTAACTTGTGAATAGTAAATTGTCGAGGTTTGGAAAATGACCAGAAATTTCAAGTTGTGACAGTCTTCCCCTCTAAAAGGAACTTCGTCCTGAAGTTTAGTTTGTGTTGGTCTCTGAAGTATATTTGGTAAAGAGACGTGGATACTTGAGTTGCATTTGGTCTTCCCGTTCCCAAGTAAATTCGGGTCCTTTTCAAGAATTCCAGCGAACTTTCACGATAGGAATTCGACTTTGCTTCAACCGTTCGACCTCACGGTCCATGATTTCTGCTGGTTCTCCTACCAGATTTAGGTTTGTCATTGGTTTCGATTCCTTCCAATGGAATCATGAGTCACTAATCTGAAAGTCGTTTCTCGGGATTTGAAATTATGAAACATGTTTGTGTAATCTTGCTACTTTCCAACAAGGCTTAAGTCTGAGGGTTACTGGCCTACTCTGTCTGAAATATTAAATGGTCCAGTGTACATCGAGTTTAACTTCCCGGATTTTTCCGAATATTATCATGCCTTTCCTAGGCAGAACTTTCAACATAATCCTGCCATTGATTTAAAATTCTAAGGGTTTACAACTTATCGACTTGTAACTGATTCTTGATTTGCAGGAAATTCCTGGTTATTTCATGAGTGCTTACAGGAATAGTGAGTTTGGCTTTTTCCGCGTTCGGTCCGTCAGTAGATGGTAAACGCTTCTTGAGGTTTACAATGTAATATGGGTAATATATGTTGCTGAACTCTGCCAGAACTCAAATTTTATATGCCAGCTAGTTGATTCTAAAATGAATCTTAAATGGTCCAAATTACTAGAGGTTCAATCTCTCGTGTTACCAAAATTGCATCATGCCTCTCTAAGGCAAAGCTTTCAACTTAGTTCGTTCTCCCACTTGAATCTAGATGGTTTGCTGTTCAGGGATACTCAATCCGCATGATGTGCGTCATGCACCAACCCTACTTCTACCAGTTTCTCGTTGCTTGTAACTGGTTCTTGACTTGTGAAATTTCCTTTGTTGTTCCATAGTTTAGTTCTAGACTAGTGAATTTAACTTTCCGATTTCGGTCTGTAAATGGGTAATTGGTACATCGACCATAAAGTGCTTCAAATAGTGTAGTCTCTACGCTTGTGCGATAACTATCGTTGCAAACGAATCTGATTTATGATAAATGGTTAGTCCAACCATTTCTAGAGTCAATCGCTCACTCTCTGAGCATATATTTCCTATGTTTGAATTGTCCTCTCGATCTAACCATTGGTCTGAGGATGATAGGCGGTGTTTACATCTAAATGGGATTCCGAGGGAAATCTTAAAATGATTGCTAGAAGTCTGAGGTGATTCGATCACCTTTATCAGGAATAATTGAAACGGTTACAATGAATCTGGTGACTAATTCTACAACGTTATACTTTTCGAAAAGGGCGTCATACGAAGAAGATAGAATATGGGTAACACTTTGATTCCTTGTGTTTTGGTCTAATGGGTGCTAAGACATGTGTCTTTCTTTGCCAATTGTGCTTGGTCTCCATTTCTGACGTTTGTAATCGATCTATGGTGTTCCTCCTAATTTCCTTCATCACACATTCTAATATTCCTTATTGTCAAATCGCAAAACCCTAAATGCATAAGCGATCTTGTAAGGTGATTTGTTTTCAAAATTTATCTCGAGATTTTTGAGTCTTTTTTTTTTGTCGAAATCTTTTTCTGAATAAAAACTTAGAAAATGGAACAAATGGTATACTAAATAATAGCTTTCTTGATGATTCAAAATTCAATAGTTATGAAATGTGACGCGGTTTTCAAACATGTTGTGAATAGAACTGTTTACCAAAGCTTGATGTTTAAATATTTCTCATTGTATAATGGTTCAAGTAAATATTGGCTAGAAAGGATCGTATTTATTCAAAATAGGCAATTCAAAATTATTTTCTACGAGATATGTGATTTGTATGGACACAATTTTGAAATCAACTTCCTTTAAAAGTAAAAATACTAACAAGGATAAAATGGTAGGCTAGGAAATGCTCGCATAAATGCATAGATGTCTAACGTTCGGTTTCTGATATTTGGATGATGTCTATTGGTGGTTATCGGGCAAAACTACAAGCCTAGGTATTCAACCAACTTAAGTCTTGAGATGGTTTATCGTTGTAATTGTCATCATGTTGGCAATATGAGGGTTTCAATTGATACTATGTCGATGAATTTCCGTTTTGTCTTCACATGTAACTGGGGAGATACTCTTGAGCCTGATGCCTCTCTTGATGTATAGGTGAGGTTATCTGGAATTTCTTAAGAACACAATGCCTTAAGGGAATTTATATCGATATCCTTAATTCGAATCAATTATCCTCGGTGAAAACTCATTACAGGGAAGTTTGCGTATGGACGAGACCATGTTAATTCAAAACACTCTACAGTATCGGTTAGGAGGCTTTGTTTATTTCTATAGTGTTGCTTAGCGTACCTTCACAATGTGTTCGATCCTGTAGCTCAGTCTTGCTAGTACCTTTGAATGATAGAATTGGACAACTAGGTCAGAGATGGTGGTTCGGATGGTCTAGTGGCATCTTAGAATTGTTGTTGAGTTATAAATTGTCTTGGTATATACTTCTAGTTTAGGTTAGTAGTTCCGTAACCCTTTTATTGTTTTTCTTGTATCGAGTAATCCTCCTAGTACTTGATAGGGAAAGTCTCTCCTAAAGAAGTCAATGGAAAGTCCAACTTAATAGCTATATGGGTGACATGTGGGGTAAGTATCCAGGGAGAGTTTTTCAGAAAGAGACGTTTATAAAAGAGTTTACTTGTTTAAAACGCTTTTAAATGAAGATTGTTATTAGCAATACTTTAAAAAGATAACTATTTCCTTCATGGCATAATCCTTCCTGAATTATACATAGGTGATCAGGCTATGTATAACTGAGGACTAATGATGCAATGCTTGATTTAGTCAAAATAGTATTACTTTTCTCAAAAGTTTTAGACGGTGTTCAACGCATTGTTATGAAAAATGGTATCCTGATATTTCCTTTCAAGTAACATGAGAATTGTTTTGCGTAATAATAGTAAATACTTGGTGTAATGACAAAAATCAATTTATAGGGTGGTAACAAAATAGCATACTTTAGAAATTTTGTAAGACAATTTCCCCATAGAGTAGTAAAATAGCTTGAGACAAAATTTGTTGAATGGTGTATTGGATACGTGGGTGGATCTTATGGAATGGTAATAGTCTACTAATCCACTTATTTAAAGAATGTAAATATCTTAGTTCATAACAGGGCAGTGGTTTATGATTATGAAGTAGTCGAGAATATAGTAGTGATATTGAGAGTGTAAAGGATGAACGTGTCGTTAAGGCATCTATAGTCAACTGAAGATGATAGTCTATGTGTCAAAGGATATAGGGCAGAAATTGGTGCCACTGATTTGAAGTATTCGAGTATTTATACAAGCGTGAGGATCTTATAACCTGGAATGAGCGATAAAGTTGTAATTTGAAGCAGTGGTGTTGAGGCATGGTGTATCAATATTGGTAATCTCTAGTAGAGGGGTTTCTTTCGCATCTAAGGTCAAATAGTAGGTAGGTATAGTGGTTGCTTTCGAGATTCGTTCATGAGTTATGCGTGTTCCTTCTTGGAGATATGGTTTCTAAAGTTAATAACATTTATTTGAGTGAAACATTGTGAAATTTGGTCATAAATGTATCTTGGAGTGACTTTATTTGAAGTTTGTAATGAATATAGTTATGTAAAAGATGTGACTACGAAATATTTTGTATTTTGATAAAAACAATATCTTATATATATATGTCTTTGGAAAAAGGGAGTTCAAGAAGATTGTTGCTTAAACAAAAATGAGTTTTAAATCCAACCATTGAAAATCAATAATTTGTCGTACTTCGTAAGATTTGCAAGAAATCTTTTTGTTTGTACAAAAATTTAATTAGACCTTGACTTACTTGAATTGTTATTATCTCCGAAACACGAAAACTAGGGTAGTCACTTTTATCTTGGTCAACATGACCATCTAATCGTAAAGACATCTTCGTCTTTATTAATCCTATTGTCTTACTTGCATATTTCCAAAGTTGTAATTACATGTCAAATCTACTACTGTGACCACATTGGTCGGTGGAGTGTTGCTAGAGCGACTAATGATGTAGTTATCGGCTTAGAATGTGGTGTAGAGTCTCTGAGATGTGATGGTGATAATAGTAAATGGAATGCTACCCTCTTTCGCACA
Organism: Artemisia argyi; assembly: GCA_030686995.1. NCBI lineage: Eukaryota > Viridiplantae > Streptophyta > Magnoliopsida > Asterales > Asteraceae > Artemisia > Artemisia argyi. The sequence continues at coordinate 63,551,181 of CM060677.1, forward strand.
ATCTCGCGACATCTAAGAGGTAAAACTGAAGTACACACTATGGGACGACCAATAGTGTAATAAGTAGCTGATAGTGGTAGTAGTACCTGAGTAGTAAGCGCCCTACTAGTGAAGGAAAGAAAGTATACTATCGTCCTTGAAATAAGCATCCTAATAGGTCCATTAAGATTTAAATCTGAATACTCTACCAAACGGCATTCTATGTATAGGCTGAATAATAGGAAAACCCTGTTCCTATGGCAAATCAATGGTACTAATGGCGGCGTAAGTGTAACCGGTAGTACAATGGTAGTGGAAGATGACAAGGCATCTTTAATGTCGAAATCCGATAAAAGGATGACAGGGTGGGTATTTGAAGACATGTCACTTGTGAACCAGGTCAACATAATCATATATATATGAGTATGGGTATAAATAACTCACACAGTGTGTGCATGAAACAACATGTATAATGAATATGCACCTATGATGAAATGATGAGATGCTATGATGATGTGGTTATAGTCTAGGGTCCATGATACATCCTAGTTCGCTATAACCTTAGCTCTGATACCAATCTGTCACACCCCCAAAATACCTGAATGGCAGCGGAATGGAATACCAGGGGGTGACTGCCATAGCATAACAGTTACAGTCATATTGAACGACCTAAAGTGTCGTTTAGAAAATACAGCGTTTGATCATTAAAACATTCAGAGTTTACAAAACATAGGTCCCAAAAGGTGTTGTCAATTTTTGGTAAAACAAGTTCAAACTAGATCAAACGTTCATAAGTGTAGGAAAATATAATCAGACGCGTCGTCTCCGCGACTCCATGAAGGTCCAAATGCATGCAACATGAGCTACCTTAATAACCTGAAAATACATGCTAAAGTGTCAACACGAGGTTGGTGAGTTCATAGATTTTAGTAAACATGTAATGTAAAACATTTGAAAGAATAATTCCCAGCAAAAGAATCGTAAATCCGTAACAAGGTTGATGCAACAGCATCGTAATTCCGTAGTAATAGTAATGGCAAAATATCATAATTCAGTAGTAATAGTAATGGAAAAATATCGTAATTCAGTAGTGATAGTAATGGAAAAGCATCGTAATTCCATAAGTAATTTTCGTATGTACAATAGCCAAAAGTATAAAGTAAGGTGACAATATGTCAAAAATGCTACATTGTCTCTTAAGCTCATGACCCCGAAGCTAGACTTTGTAATGGCCCCACCAGAGTGTTTACCAGACACTCAAATTGTTAAGACATGAAATGCATTCGCACCCGTTGGAGCAACCCAAACGCGAATGGAGGCGTCACCCTCAATAGATCTATTCACTCACTCTCGCTTAGCACAAAAATTAATGGTCCATGATAATAAAGGGGACTTAACGTGGTAGTAATAAGTAAACTTAAGCAATGTATGGAATTTGTAATACTTTGGCATTGTACAAAAATAATTCAAGCAGCGTATTGTTCCCCATAAGTAATTCAAATCGTATAAAAGCATAGAACAAGTATTGAAGCATGTATCTCCCCCAAAGAGTTTATAAAGTCATTAAACAAGTAAAAGTGGGGCTATGACTCACCTCGAAATGATGATACTATGACGTGAAATGATAGGGACAACAAGGCGCGAACATTAGCCGCAACCTAAGATAAGTAATAACGATCTATTTTAGATCATGCCGTGATGTAATGAATGCACATGCACATGATACCTATACCACTCGTAACTTGGAAATACTAGTTATTGTCAAATAAAATACTTTCCATACTTAGGAAAAATAAGTCCAAATAGAGTTATAAAAACTTGTCGTAATATATATCGTATAAAAATGTTAGTGTTATATTCCTCGTCTTGAAAACCTTGAAATAACGTCTAGTAGTCGTATAAATAAACCTTGGGTCGTACGTATATCGTTAGTTAAAAATAAACTTCTTGAATAAGAAATCTAGAAAATATGTCATTTAGTACGTAGCTATATTATTTTCTAGTAGTGACTATATATATATATATATATATATCTATATATATATATATATATATATATATATATATATATATATATATATATATATATATATATATATATATATATAGTTTTGACGATTTTAAAACGCGTATAACTTGGTCGTTTTAAACTCATTTTACTCGTTCTTTATATCCACGGATTCGTTTTAGTATGTGTTAATATATTTTTGATAACTCGGCTCCACTAGGTTACGTCTAACGCCTCTATTTGCCCGTCAAAAACTGTCAAACAGCATGCAGTTTTTCAGAAAATAGTTTTCGTCGTTAAATTTACAAAAATCATATCTCCTTCGTTATAAGCTCGTTTTAATCCGTTCTTTCGCCAAAAGTTTCATTTTTGAAAGTATTTTCTAAATCTTTGGTCAAAAAATTATCCATCACCTACTGAGTTTCCCACGTTTTAAAAATAGCAACAGTAGGTTAATATATTGTTTCAAAAATCATTTCTAAGGTTCCAATCTAGTTCCAACTTCAACCAAACCACTTTCAATCACCACAAAACTAATCTAATCCTACCATACACCTTCTTAGAGTGTCATGGGTTCCTAAACATCACAAATCAAGTGGATCAAACAAGGATCTAACTATAATCACTTTCTAGGGCTTGTAGGTTGTAAAAAGTATATATGGAGTGGTATAGCTAACATATACATGTATATATTGTATAAAAATTGTATGATCATTGTAATAACTTGATGAAATCATGAAGATGAGCTTTTACAACTTACTTGGAAGATTAGTTAGCTTGTGGAGATGGAAATCTTGCAAAACCTTGTGTTTAAACTTCAAAACTTAACAAGAAATACAAATGGAGCTTGGAAATAGATTGATCTTGAAAAATTGATGGAGTCTCCTTGTTGCTCTAGTTGTGGCCGGTTATGGAGTAGAGAGAAAAGGAGATGAAAACTTTTTGTAACTTTGACAAAGGAAGTAAAAATATCTAAGTTATATGGTGTATTATTGGTTTGTAGAAAAAAAGTACTAAACATTAATGAAGTTAGTGAATTATGTCAAATGTGTAAGTGTGATTGGAGTGGGGTGGCGTGGGTTTGGAAGGGGGAAAGGGGCTAGTGGAAGACTTTAGTGAAATATATGTATTATAATGTACTTAGTAGTAGTGTTAGGGTATACCGGGTACCGAGTTAGCTAGAAATCGATTTTTACGGAACAAGACGAGATATATAAAAGTTGTAAAATTCTTGAAATTACATTCCTGATGGAAATCGGGTGTTAAAATAGTTGTCGTGTTGAAATATCGTAAACCGACGGAAATCTAAACGTATACCGGTAAATACGGTAAAATTCTCAAAACACCGGGTAAATTAATAATAAAATTTTTATATTATTCTAATGAGTATGAAATTATGTTAGGATCATAGTCGGGAGTGTCGGATGTGTTAATCACATTTATTGATCACGCGTTAACGTTTATTTAGAAATAATTATACGTAAAAGTTAATTATACCAAAAGTACTAATTTAAATATCCTACGAGTGGAATAGTATGCAAGTGCCATAATGATGATATGCAGACTATTTCTAGTCCGTATGAAATGTCCCAATGATAATGCATGAATTCGCTCCTGAACCAATACGGTTACGCGAATTTTTGAATACCCGTAAACTAAATTTACGATGAGATGAGTAATGCACGTGAATAGTGTTATTTCTTCCAGAATGAATAGTGTCACATGAATAGTAAAATTTCTGAACGCTTATCAGATTATCAAATTGATCTCAAAAACGATGAATAGTGATCGATGAATAGTAACTTGTGAATAGTAAATTGTCGAGGTTTGGAAAATGACCGGAAAATTACGAGTTGTGACACTAAGGATGGATAGTTGTTTAAAGATTGAGGTTCTGGCTCATCAATACTAGGAAATTCCCTAGAACTAAGGGTAAGGTTATCACTAAAAGTATTCAAACCTATATCCTCAAGTGGTGCTTGGTGCAAGGGTTCTACCTACATCATAATTCCTAAAGTTTCTTCTATTTCTTCTGGGTAAGTCACGGGCGGTGTGTGTGCCTCAAATGATGGTTGAGTATTTTGTAGGCTTATGTTATTGACCTCATCATTCCATGTGTCAAGATCACCGATATCCTCATCATGTGTTTTGGTAGAATCTATCCTAAGCATTCTCCTAAGTATCTCACGTGCTTCTTTAGGCATCTCAACTTCAATGTCCGAATCATAAGGATCTTCCTCAATAATCTTATGTTCAATTTGCCTAAAGGATTCATCATGTGTTCCTTGAGATTCAAAGTCATTGGTCATAAAACCTAGGTCTTTTTTATCAATGTGATCATGCTCGGCTAAATCCTACTCAATTGTTTCATTAGGTAGTGATAACAGCAAACCTAGTGCTTCATCCAACTTATGGTTTGTTGCAACGGCTCTCTCCATAATTCCTTGGCAAACTAGGTCGCATTTCCTATTGGCCTCAATAAAACGAGATCTTAAACATGGAGGTTGTTCATAAAATCTATCCTAGGTGAAGGCTCATATGATTCATAGGTGTCTCTAAATGAGGTATTTTGAACTTCTTGGTGTTCTAGCCACTCAACCTTATCTTGCAATCTTAGAAGTCTAAGTGAAAAGTCCATTTGAAGCAAATTACAAACAAAGTCACAAAGAAAAGATAGACTACGAGAAAGCTACAAAATAAAAAGAAAAAATCTCACTTGATAGGAATCTAATGAGTAGACCTAATAAAAATAAAATTCAACCTAAACAATAACTATTTCCTCGGCAACGGCGCCAAAAACTTGATGCGTTGAATTGCACCTCGCAAAAGGTTTTACCTCTAAAGGGATCTTGAGAAGCTTGCAATCCCCACCAGGCAGTGTACCTGTTCGTTGTAGTATAGTATAGTGACAAGTACCGGGGGATTGATCGTTCAACTCAGGAATAGTGTTCGCTAGGATTAAAAAGTCTACTAAACTAGGTCTAAAGGTGAGGGATGATTCTTTTTGTATTTTTATATTTTAATAAAAGCAAGTAAAATCTCGGGTTTTGAAGGAGTGGGCAGAATTAGTTGCTAGTCAACTAACCCAAAAGCTACCAATTAAACTAATGTGCAAGAAAAGTAAACTAGGGTTCTACAAGGGAAGTGAAGCATGTCTACCTATGATGTATTACTCCTTGCTAGCTATCCAATTCTACCTAATGAATTGTCACACCTTGTTTTAATTGACGGGTTATATTCCTTAATACCATTCGTAGGGCCGTGTACGATCTTCCCTAACTCTATAAGCTCCTACTTCACTCCTATGTCGAGCCGACTAAAAGCTCCTAACATGGGATCACTAGAATTCGGTTATGCATTAAATACAACCATATAATCGTAGTACACCTCCGATCATGTTTCTTAAGATGTTCAAGCAAGTTACCAATTGGAAGTCTGCCAGTTTTGTTAAGCCTAACATCGAATTCATTCAATTAAACAAGAGACAATAGAAAACAAGCATTATAAGCTAAACCAATTAGATTAATTGCATTTGTCACACCCTAATTGATGAAGATAGACACAAGCATCAACAAAAACACAATAGGATCTAATTGATTATAACAAGTTTCATACAATCATAAGTAGACATAAGGTGAATTAGCAAAACATAATCAAATAAGAGCAAGCAACAATGATAATGGAAAACATAATTAAGATAGAATCAACAAACCAATATAAGATGTTTATGGAGTGATTGAAATCCTCTAAGTTGCTGGAAAAACACCTACCTAACCCTAAAATCAGACCTAGGGTTGGGGGCTTGCAAAAAGTGAAGTTATGATGTTATATTTATAGGCTATTTTCTGCCTGACCCATCTTGACGGCGTCAAGACCAACTTTTCTTCACCAAATTGTAGATCTGTTCGTCCTCTTCGCGTGGGCTTTTGAATCACCTAAATCCGAGTTAGTATGCAAAAGTTATGACCAAAATATTGTCAGCTACTCCGCGCGCAAGTTGTGATTGTCTTGATAATCTTGTGATGGTTTCACTAAGGTTTCTTCTTGTGTAAGCCTTCTTCCTGACGTCGTCACTCTATAACATCTGACGTCGTCAGGTTAAATCCTGATGCCGTCATGTGTAATTTAACTCTAGGCCGTCAAATGTATTCTGACCCTGACGGCCTTGGTGACGCCGTCAGGCCAAATTGCCTTGAAATAGTTCTGGGCCGTCATGTGTATTTTCCATATCCACCTCTTTTGCTAAGCTTGAAGCCGTCACTAGTAAACCCTTGACGCCGTCAGGTACTGTTTTGTCACACCCCAAAAATACCTGAATGGCAGCGGAATGGAATACCTGGGGGTGACTGTCATAGCACCATAGTTACAGTTATATTGAACGACCTAAATGTCATTTAGAAAATACAGCGTTTGATCATTAAAACATACAGAGTTTACAAAAATTAGGTCCCAAAAGATGTTGCCAATTTAGTTAAAATAAGTTCAACAAGATCAAACGTTTCATAAGTGCAGAAAATATAGTGAGACGCGTCGACTCCGCGACTCCATGAAGGTCCAAATGTATGCAACATGAGCTACCTTAATAACCTGAGAAATACATTGCGAAAACGGTCAACATAAAGTTGGTGAATAATCATAGGTTTATAAGTTAAATCGTATGTACAATAGCCACAAGTAAAAGTAAAAGTAAAAGCAAGATGACAATATGTCAAAATGCTACATTGATCTTAAGCTCATGACCCCGAAGCTAGACGTACTAAAATTGGCCCCAAAGGAGTGTTTATCAGACACTCAAATTATTCAGACATGAAATGCATTCGTTTTCCTTATGGAGCAACCCAAACACGAATGGAGGCGTCACCCTCGATAGATCTATCCACTCACTCTCGCTTGGCAATATAATTAACGGTCCATGATAATAAGGGGACTTGAAGTGATAGTACTAACAACTTAAGCAATGTATGGAATTTAATACTTGGGCATGTACAAAAATAATTGTGTAATGTATTCTCCCCCGTGGGATTTAAAATCAAATAAGTACTAAAAACGGGGCTATGAGAACTCACCTGGAGTGATAGTACAAAGATGGTACAACGATGGTAAAGTAATCAGGACAATGAGGTGCGAACAATAGCCACAACCTAAATGAATAATCGTGATCTAATTTAGATCATGCCGTGATGTAATGAATGCACATGCACATGATACCTATACCACTCGTGACTTGGAAATACTTGTTATTGTCATAGTAAAATAGTTTCCATACTTAGGAAAAATAAGTCCAAATATAGAAGTATATAACTTGTCGTAATATATATCGTATAAAAATGTTAGCGTTATATTCCTCGTATCGAAAACCTTAAAATAACGTCGTTAAGTCGTATAAATATTCTTTTGGGTCATACGTATTTCATTTGTTAAGAATATAGTCCTTAGTAACATTTCTAGAAAATATACCATTTAGTGCGTAAGTTATTATTTTCTAGTAGTGTCTATATATATATATATATATATATATATATATATATATATATATATATATATATATATAGTTTTGACGATGTTAAAACGCGTATAACTTGATCGTTTTAAGTTCATTTTCCTCGTTCTTTATGTCCACGGATTCATTTTAGTAAGTACTAGTATATTTTTGATAGCTCGGCTCCACTAGGTTACGTTTAACACCTCTTTTTGTCCGTCGAAAACTGCCAAACAGCATGCAGTTTTTATAAGAAATTGTTTTCGTCGTTAAATTTGCAAAAATCATAACTCCTTCGTTATAAGCTCGTTTTAATCCATTCTTTCGCCTAAAGTTTCGTTTTTGAAAGTATTTTCTAAATCTTTGGTCAAAAATTACCCCTGAGTTCCTGAGTTTCCCACGTTTCCAAAATAGGGACAGTAGGTATATATATATTTTCAAAAATCATTTTCCTAGTATCAAACTTGTTCCAACTTCAACCAAACCACTTTCAATCACCACAAAACTAGTCTAATCCTACCATACACCTTCTTAGGGTGTCATGGGTTCCTAAACTTCATAAACAAAGTAGATCTAACAAAGATCTAACAATAATCACTTCCTAAGGTTCAAAAGTTAAAAGTTTATAAAATAAAGTGGTATAATCACTTCTTAGGGTGTCTTGGGGTTTTTATTTCAAAACCCTAACTAGGAGTACAAATGAGACTAGATTAAGACTTGAGCTTCAAAATTTGATGGTTTCTTCTTGTTTTTCTTGCCTTGGCCGATCATACTAGAGAGAAAAAGAGAGAGATATTTGCTTGCTTTGTTGGTTAAGAAAATGTGCAAGAATGAAGTAGTAAACATAAGGTCTTGGTCTTTATGGTCTAGTCAAAGTGTATTAAGGAAGTTTGGTCTATTAGGGGGGGCATGGGGCGTGGTTTAGGGAAAAAGGGGGAGGGAGGTTGGCTCATTAAAGCTATTGTCTCCCAATGTGCAAGTATTAGTTATATTTTGTATATTAGGTGTTACCGGGTACCGAGTTAACTAAAAATAAATCGTGACGAGTTGAAGTAAAATATGACGAAGTTAATCGGGACATAATAAAGTCATAAAAGTCGTGAAAATATGTTGGGTACAAGTATTGAGTGTTTGGATGATTATTGTTTAATTTTTTTATGAAAACCGTCGTTATTAAATTAAACGTACGATACGTAATAAATAAATTTCCAAAATACCGGGTAAATTAATATTATAATTTTTATATTATTAAAATGAATATAAAAATATATTGGGATAATAGTCGGGAGTGTCGGACATGTTAGTCACATTTATAGTTCGCGTATTAGTGTTTATTTAAAATAAACATACGTAAATCGTTAATTATACCAAAAGTATTAATTTAATTATCCTACGAGTGGAATAGTATGCAAGTGCCCTAATGATGATATGCAGACTATTTCTAGTCCGTATGAAATGTCCCAATGATAATGCATGAATTCGCTCCTGAACCAATACGGTTACGCGAATTTTGAATACCCGTAAACAAATTTTACGATGACATGAGTAATGCACGTGAATAGTGATATTTCTTCCGGAATGAATAGTGTCAAGTGAATAGTAAAATTTCTGAACGCTTCTCAGAATGTCGAATTGACCTCGAAAACGATGAATAGTGATCAATGAATAGTAAATGATGAATAGTAACTTGTGAATAGTAAATTGTCGAGGTTTGGAAAATGACCAGAAATTACGAGTTGTGACAGTCTTCCCTTCTAACAGGAACTTCGTCCCGAAGTTCAGTTTGTGTTGGTCTCTGAGGTATGTTTGGTAAAAAGACGTGGATACTTGAGTTGCATTTGGTCTTCCCGTTCCCAAGTAAATTCGGGATCTCTTCAAGAATTCCAGCGAACTTTCACGATAGGAATTCGACTTTGCTTCAACCGTTCGACCTCACGGTCCATGCTTTCTACTGGTTCTCTTACCAAGTTTACGTTTGTCTTTGGGTTGTATTTCTTTTCAAATGTGATTATGAGTGACTAATCTGAAAGTCATTACCTGGATTTGAATAGGTGAAACATAGTTGTGTAATCCGGTTGTTCTCTAACAAGGCTCAAGTCTGACGGCCACTAGGCCTTCTCTGTCTGAAATATTACGTGGTCCAGTGTATATCGGGTTTAACTTTCCCAGTTTTCTGAATGATATCATGCCTTTCCTAGGCAGAACTTTCAACATGATCTGGCTACCAACTTGAAGTTTTAATGGTTTACAACTTATAGAATTTGTAATTGATTCTTGACTTGTAGGAAATTTCTGGTTATTTCATGAATGCCTACTGGAATAGTGAGTTTGGCTTTTTCCGAGTTCGGTTCGTCAATAGATGATCAGTGCTTCTTCAGGTTTATAATGTAATATGGGTAATATATGTTGCTGAACTATGTCAGAACTCCAATCTTATATGTCAGTTGGTCGATTCTAAAATGAATCTTAAATGGTCCAATATACTAAAGGTTAAATCCCCCGTGTTACTAAAATCGTATCATGCCTCTCCAAGGCAAAGCTTTCAGTTTAGTTCGTTCTTTCACGTGAATCTAGTTAGTTTGCTGTTCAAGGATACCCAATCCGTATGATGTGCGTCATGTACCAACCTAACTTCTACCAGTTTCTCGTTGCTTGTGACTGGTTCTTGACTTGTGAAATTTCCTTTGTTGTTCCATGGTTTAGTTCTAGACCAGTGAATTTAACTTTCCGATTTCGGTCTGTAAACGGGTAATTGGTACTTCGACCATAAAGTGCCTCAAATGGTGTAGTCTCTATGCTCGCGCGATAACTATGGTTGTAAAAGAATCCGATTTATGGTAAATGGTTAGTCCGACCATTTCTAGAGTCAATCACTCATACTCTGAGTATAACTTTCCTATGTTTGAATCGTTCTCTCGTTCTGACCATCGGTCTGAGGATGATAGGCGGTGTTTACATCTTAATGAGGTTCCGAAGGAACTCTTAGAATGATTGTTAGAAGTCTGAGGTGATTCGATCACCTTTATCGGGAATAGTTGAAACGGTTACAATGAATCTGGTGATTAATTCTACAACGTTACGTCTTTCGTATTCGGCGTTATTCGAAGAAGATAAAATATGGGTAATAATTTTGATTCCTCGTGTTTTAGTCTAATCGATTGCTAAGACATGTGTCATTCTTTGCCTACTGTGCTTGGTCTTCATTACTGACGTTTGTAATCGTTCTATGGTGTTCCTCCTAATTTCCTTCATCACATATTCCAATATTCCTTATTGTCAAATCACAAAGCCCTAAATGCATAAGCGACGTTGCATGGTGATTGGTTTTCAAAATTTATCTCGCGATTTTTGAGTTTTTGGTCAAAATCTTTTTCTGAATAAACGAATTTAGAAAATGGAGCAAATGGTTTACTAAATAATATCTTTCTTGATGATTCAAAATTCAATAGTTAAGAAATGTGACGCGGTTTTCAAACATGTTGTGAATAGGACTGTTTACCAAAGTTTGATGGTTATATATTTCCCGTTGTACAATGGTTTAGCTAAATATTGATTAAAAGGATCGTATTTGTTCAAAATAGGCAATTCAAAAATTATTTTCTACAAGATATGTGATTTGTATAAACACAATTTTTTTTAAATCGACTTTACTTAAAGTGAAAATACTAACAAGGATAAAACAGTAGGATAGGTAATGTTCGCATAATGCATAGATGTCTGATGTTCGGTTCCTGATATTGGATGGTGCCTATTGGGGGTTATCGGGCAGAACTACAAGCCTAGGTATTCAACCAACTTAAGTCTTGAGATGGTTTATCGTTGAAATTGCCATCATGTTGGCAATATGAGGGTTTCAATTGATACTATGTCGATGAATTACCGCATTGTCTTCACATGTAGCTGGGGAGATATGCTTGGGCCTGATGCCTCTCTTGATGTATAGGTGAGGTTATTTAGAATTTCTTGAGAACGCAATGCCTTAAGGGAATCTATATCGATACCCTTAACTCAAATCAATTTTCCTTGGTGAAACTTTTTATAGGGAAGTTTGCGTTTCGATGAGGTCATGTTTAATCAAATCGCTCTACAGTATCGGTTAGGAGGCTTGGTTTATTCCCATGGTGTTGCTTAGCGTACCTTCACAATGTGTTCGATCCTGTAGCTCAGTCTAGCTAGTACCTTTGAATAAATAAATTGGACAACTAGGTCAGAGATGGTGAGTCGGATGGTCTCGTGGTATCTTAGGATTGTTGTTGAGTTATGAATTTTTCTTGTTATATACTTCTAGTCCTGGTTAGTAGTTCTGTAATCCTTTCCTTGCTTTTCTGGTATCGAGGAATCCTACTCGTAATTGATATGGAAAGTCTCTCCTAGAGAAGTCAATGGAACAATCCAACTTAATGGCTAAGTGGGGGACAGGTGGGGTAAGTATCCAGGGAGAGTTTGTCAGAAAAAGATACTTATAAAAGAGTTTACTTGTTTAAAATGCTTTTAAATGAAGATTGTTATTAGCAATACTTTATAAAGTAACTATTTCCTTCATGGCATAATCCTTCCTGAATTATACATAGGTGATCAGGCTATGTATAGTTGAGGACTAATGATGCGATGCTTGATTTAGTCAAAATAATATTATTTTTCTCAAAAGCTTTAGATGGTGTTCAACGCATTGTTATTAAAAATGGTATTCTAATTATTTCCTTTCAAAGTAACATAAAAATTGTTTCGCGTAATAATAGTAAATATTTGGCGTAATATCGGAAAAATCAGTTTATAGAGTGGTAACAAAATAGCATACTTTAGAAATTCTGTAAAACAATTTCCCCATAGGGTAGTAAAATAGTTTGAAACAAAATTCGTTGAATGGTGTATTGGATACATGGGTAAATCCTATGGAATGGTAATAATCTACTAATCCGTCAAATACGAAATCGGCTTAATCTCTAATAAGGCAATGACATAATGTTACGAAACGATTGAAAATTGAACGATTGGGATAGAAAGCGGAGTAAACGAAAGTTATGGTTATCATAGAGGTAACAAAAGATAGTCATTACATTGGATAGGAAAGTGCTTAATACAACTAGGTTACATCAACGTACTTATGGAAAGTACCAAAAGAAAGTACAACCCTAGAGGGCTCAAACTATGGTTTTACAACATGAAATGCCTCCTCCAGTTCCGGTCTCTCAACATCGGGCATTCACTCTTGAAGTGTCCTACTACTCCACATTCACGGCATATTACCGTGAGTTCCTGATGCTTTGCGAGGGTGGGAGCCTTGCAATCCTTGGCTTTGTGTCCGACCTTTTGGCAGTTTCCACATTGAGAGAGGCAAGATCCTTTGTGATGAAACTGACACTTGTTGCACTCGGGTAATTTACCTACATATCCTTTCTTTTGGCTTGACCCAGCAGCAAAGGTCTCCACCACTTGTTGTATCTTAAATGGTTGTTGAGTAGCATTAGTATCCTGATTACCGACCCATTTTCTCTTGTTGTTATTATTGTCTCCTGATGTCTTGTCGCGAACTATGAGTTCCTTTGCTTCGATTCCCATCTGGATAGCTTCAGACATGGCATTGGGTTCACATGCGATGACCATCCTACGAACTTCAGGAGAAAGTCCTCCGACATACCTTTCAAGTCTCTTAATTTCCGGTTCACCAATTGCAGGGTCTAGTCGAGCTAATTCATAAAACTGAGCAGTATACCTGACAACATCATCTCCTACCATGGTAAGGTTTAGTGCTTCCTGTTCTATTGCTCGTAATTCACTTCTTACACAAAAGGCTATACCCATCATCTTTCTTAGTTCCTCCCAAGAGCGTGAGTAAGCATCATCAACTCCTACTATCTTAACATGTGTGGTCCACCATTCCTGGGCAAGATTCTGAAAAGTGCATGTGGCGAACTTAACCTTGTCTTCCTTACGACAGTCGCCACATCGAAATATCGTTTCTATTTCTTCGAACCATTTGAGAAATTTCTTTGTGTCTCTAATTCCGCTAAAGGAGGGAGGATTACAGCCCATAAATTCCACGTGAGTAAGTTCCTTGGTGAGGGCGGTAGTTACGTTCCTGGCAATGGATTGTCCAACAGCAGCTTGCGTCATGCTTGGAGTGGTTTGCTTAAGTCTATTTCCATAAAATCATAAGAGTCCATGAGAATCTATAGATAATAAAAATCATCATATTCATAACTCATAAATAACACATGAAATTTTTGGTCTACATGGACCGATATCAAAGATAGCACAACCATATCCATATGGTAGAGTCAACACTTGGTGATTCTGTTGAACAACAATCAAACTACCACAAGTTTCTTTAACTATGCCACACTTCTCGTGGCTAGGATAATAGTAAAAGCTAGTAAGGATATAAGTCTAGTCTAGAGACTTCCTGGCGTTGCGGAGGTTCCTGTTGAGTCCGTAATTCTTGGTATTATCCACAAGGCGTTATCTAATTCATGGCAAGTGAAAATGGAAAAGGAAACTGACAATGGTGGTATTCTAAAGGATGAGAATAACATTGATGACAATGAAATCCCAGTGATGAGTTAGGAGATAATGGTGATAATAGTGAATGGAATACTACCCTCTTTCGCGCTATGTCGCGACATCTAAGAGGTAAAGCTGAAGTACGCACTATGGGACGACCAATAGTGTAATAAGTAACCAACGGTGGTGGTAGTACCTAAGTAGTAAGCGTCCTACTAGTGAAGGAAAGAAAACATGTTATCTCCCTTGTAATAAGCATCCTAATAAGTCCATTAAAATTAAGTCTGAATACTCTACCAAACGGCATCTATGTATAGGCTGAATGAGAACCTTGCTCTTATGACAATTCAATAGTGCTAATGGTGGTGTAAGTACAGCTGGTGGTATAATGGTAGTGGAAGATGACAAGGCATCTTCAATGTCGGAATCCGACGAAAGGATAACAGCGTGGGTATCTGAAGACATGTCACTTGTGAACCAGGTCAATATAATCATATATATATATGAGTATGGGTATAAATAACTCGTACAGTGTGTACGTAAAACAACATGTATAGTGAATATGCACCTATGATGAAATGATGAGATGCTATGATGATGTGGTTATAGTCTAGGGTCCATGATACATCCTAGTTCGCTATAACCTTAGCTCTGATGCCAATCTGTCACACCCCCAAAATACCTGAATGGCAGCGGAATGGAATACCTGGGGGTGACTGTCATAGCACCATAGTTACAGTTATATTGAACGACCTAAAGTGTCGTTTAGAAAAAATACAGCATTTGATCATTAAAACATACAGAGTTTACAAAACTTAGGTCCCAAAAGATGTTGCCAATTTAGTTAAAATAAGTTCAACAAGATCAAACGTTTCATAAGTGCAGAAAATATAGTGAGACGCGTCGACTCCGCGACTCCATGAAGGTCCAAATGTATGCAACATGAGCTACCTTAATAACCTGAGAAATACATTGCGAAAACGGTCAACATAAAGTTGGTGAATAATCATAGGTTTATAAGTTAAATCGTATGTACAATAGCCACAAGTAAAAGTAAAAGTAAAAGCAAGATGACAATATGTCAAAATGCTACATTGATCTTAAGCTCATGACCCCGAAGCTAGACGTACTAAAATTGGCCCCAAAGGAGTGTTTATCAGACACTCAAATTATTCAGACATGAAATGCATTCGTTTTCCTTATGGAGCAACCCAAACACGAATGGAGGCGTCACCCTCGATAGATCTATCCACTCACTCTCGCTTGGCAATATAATTAACGGTCCATGATAATAAGGGGACTTGAAGTGATAGTACTAACAACTTAAGCAATGTATGGAATTTAATACTTGGGCATGTACAAAAATAATTGTGTAATGTATTCTCCCCCGTGGGATTTAAAATCAAATAAGTACTAAAAATGGGGCTATGAGAACTCACCTGGAGTGATAGTACAAAGATGGTACAACGATGGTAAAGTAATCGGGACAATGAGGTGCGAACAATAGCCACAACCTAAATGAATAATCGTGATCTAATTTAGATCATGCCGTGATGTAAGGAATGCACATGCACATGATACCTATACCACTCGTGACTTGGAAATACTTGTTATTGTCATAGTAAAATAGTTTCCATACTTAGGAAAAATAAGTCCAAATATAGAAGTATATAACTTGTCGTAATATATATCGTATAAAAATGTTAGCGTTATATTCCTCGTATCGAAAACCTTAAAATAACGTCGTTAAGTCGTATAAATATTCTTTTGGGTCATACGTATTTCATTTGTTAAGAATATAGTCCTTAGTAACATTTCTAGAAAATATACCAATTAGTGCGTAAGTTATTATTTTCTAGTAGTGTCTATATATATATATATATATATATATATATATATATATATATATATATATATATATATATATATATATATATATATAGTTTTGACGATGTTAAAACGCGTATAACTTGATCGTTTTAAGTTCATTTTCCTCGTTCTTTATGTCCACGGATTCGTTTTAGTAAGTACTAGTATATTTTTGATAGCTCGGCTCCACTAGGTTACGTTTAACACCTCTTTTTGTCCGTCGAAAACTGCCAAACAGCATGCAGTTTTTATAAGAAATAGTTTTCGTCGTTAAATTTGCAAAAATCATAACTCCTTCGTTATAAGCTCGTTTTAATCCATTCTTTCGCCTAAAGTTTCGTTTTTGAAAGCATTTTCTAAATCTTTGGTCAAAAATTACCCCTGAGTTCCTGAGTTTCCCACGTTTCCAAAATAGGGACAGTAGGTATATATATATTTTCAAAAATCATTTTCCTAGTATCAAACTTGTTCCAACTTCAACCAAACCACTTTCAATCACCACAAAACTAGTCTAATCCTACCATACACCTTCTTAGGGTGTCATGGGTTCCTAAACTTCATAAACAAAGTAGATCTAACAAAGATCTAACAATAATCACTTCCTAAGGTTCAAAAGTTAAAAGTTTATAAAATAAAGTGGTATAAATAACATATGCATGTAGATCTTGTATAAAAACCATATGAACATAATAAGAACTTGATAAAATTAGGAAAATTAGTTTGACATACTTACTTGAAAGATTTGATGAGTTTTGGGAGAAAAATACTTAAGTATCCTTGGGGTTTTTATTTCAAAACCCTAACTAGGAGTACAAATGAGACTAGATTAAGACTTGAGCTTCAAAATTTGATGGTTTCTTCTTGTTTTTCTTGCCTTGGCCGATCATACTAGAGAGAAAAAGAGAGAGATATTTGCTTGCTTTGTTGGTTAAGAAAATGTGCAAGAATGAAGTAGTAAACATAAGGTC
Source organism: Artemisia argyi (assembly GCA_030686995.1). Taxonomy (NCBI): domain Eukaryota; kingdom Viridiplantae; phylum Streptophyta; class Magnoliopsida; order Asterales; family Asteraceae; genus Artemisia; species Artemisia argyi. The sequence continues at coordinate 63,567,985 of CM060677.1, forward strand.
TTGGTCTTTATGGTCTAGTCAAAGTGTATTAAGGAAGTTTGGTCTATTAGGGGGGGGCATGGGGTGTGGTTTAGGGAAAAAGGGGGAGGGAGGTTGGCTCATTAAAGCTATTGTCTCCCAATGTGCAAGTATTAGTTATATTTTGTATATTAGGTGTTACCGGGTACCGAGTTAACTAAAAATAAATCGTGACGAGTTGAAGTAAAATATGACGAAGTTAATCGGGACATAATAAAGTCATAAAAGTCGTGAAAATATGTTGGGTACAAGTATTGAGTGTTTGGATGATTATTGTTTAATTTTTTTTATGAAAACCGTCGTTATTAAATTAGACGTACGATACGTAATAAATAAATTTCCAAAATACCGGGTAAATTAATATTATAATTTTTATATTATCAAAATGAATATAAAAATATATTGGGATAATAGTCGGGAGTGTCGGACATGTTAGTCACATTTATAGTTCGTGTATTAGTGTTTATTTAAAATAAACATACGTAAATCGTTAATTATACCAAAAGTATTAATTTAATTATCCTACGAGTGGAATAGTATGCAAGTGCCCTAATGATGATATGCAGACTATTTCTAGTCCGTATGAAATGTCCCAATGATAATGCATGAATTCGCTCCTGAACCAATACGGTTACGCGAATTTTGAATACCCGTAAACAAATTTTACGATGACATGAGTAATGCACGTGAATAGTGATATTTCTTCCGGAATGAATAGTGTCAAGTGAATAGTAAAATTTCTGAACGCTTCTCAGAATGTCGAATTGACCTCGAAAACGATAAATAGTGATCGATGAATAGTAAATGATGAATAGTAACTTGTGAATAGTAAATTGTCGAGGTTTGGAAAATGACCAGAAATTACGAGTTGTGACATGTTTCCAGCAAGAATTTGAGACTTTGTCGTTTTCTTCACTTTTTCGCTCCAAAAACGTCCAAAATGCTTCCTTTTGTAAATTTCCTCTCAAAAGTACCTAAAATGACAAAAGGAACGATTTAGGGTAATATTTGATCAAATAATCTCGACTTTGGCCTTAAATGACCCCCCAAAAGCGATACACTTTTCGCTTCATCAGCAACATCCTTCTATGTTTCAAACTTTCCGACTTCTCTGGATACGCATGGTTTATGGAAATTATGGGAACCTTTTGGACGAATTGTGGATACTTACATAGCGAGAAAAGTATCTAAATCAGGAAAATGTTTTGGATTCATAAGGTTTATTGGAGTTGTGGATGAGAACGAATTTGGTAGGAAATTGGAAAACATATGGATTGGTAATTATCACCTATACGTTGCAGTGGCTAGGTTCCAGTGATTGAATATCAAACACTTGGGCACGAAAACTCCAACAGAGATTTGATATGGGTGGAGGATACAACAAAGGTGGTGTTAGTAAAAGTTAAAGAGGTGGATGCTTTGTCAAACATGTATCGAATTTGCAAAAGTTAAGGGTTCTTAAACGTCAATATTCATCATATTAGAGGTCTTTGGGCTTGGATTGAATTTCCTACTTGTGAAGCTTGCTTGGCATTTAAATCTAATGAAAATATCAGTAAAATATTTGGAGTAGTTAAACCGGTTACAAAAAACTTTGTAGTGGATGATAGGCTGATTTGGGTTGAGATTACTGGGCTACCATTATGTGCATGGGGGTCTGCGACATTTAAAAGTGGGCAATTTGTATGGAAAATTTATGTTCTTCGAGGTTGATCAAGCAACTAATGTCAGTACAGGAAGATTGTGCATAGCTACAAAGAGTTTAAATCACATTTTAGATGAGATCAAGGTTGTGATTGAGGGGGAAAGCTTTTTGGTTCAAATTCGTGAATTAGCTACTTGGAGTATAAAAATTGAGGATGAAATAAATGAAGATGATTCTGTGGGAAATAATGATGTTTTCAATAATATGCCAGATTGTGGTGAGTCTTTTTCGGAATCTGAGGATAATGTTTTGGTAAGTGATAAGGTAAGTGGAGAAAACCATGAGGTAGAAGATAAACCTATTGATGATTCTTCGAATGGTGATAAATTTGATAAGGAGTAGGCAAGTGATAAGGTAAGTGGAGACATCAATGAGGTTGAAGATAAACATGTTGATGATCCTACGAATAGTGATAAGTTTAATAAGGAGTAGGACCAAATTCCTAAAATGGCATAAACTTTGATCTCTAAGGATACTACGGATGGAAGTTGTCCACCTGTATTTGAACATCTCAAACAAAAACAGGATGTGAAACGTATTAATAGATCATCGCCCAAAAATAGTAAGTGTTCTACTTCATTTGCTTGCCATTGAAAGAAAAATATCCGTGCATTGTCTCTATTTCATGAAATAAATCGGGTGATTGAACTAGGGGGAGCAATGGGTTATGATATCCGAGGTTGTCATAGAACATTCAAAAGGATGTTACATGATGATACAGGTGTGTTCAATGTGGATCAATTAAAATTTTATCCGTGAATATTCGGGGCACCAAGAAGTGAAAAAAACATAACTGGATCAAGGAATTATGTTTTAGACATAATACTCAATTCTTAGGGATTCAAGAGAAAAAAATGACCCGTTTAGAGTTATTTCATTTAAAATCTATGTGAGGAAATTATTCATTCAATTATGTTTGTAGCTTGGCTAGGGGTCAGTCGGGAGGTTTGGTGTCTATTTGGGACCCGTCGGTTTTTGTGAAACAAAAAATTTGGTGTGAAAATAATTTTATAATCGTTCAAGGAAGATGGTTAAATGTGGATGATAATGTGTATTTAGTGAATATTTATGGTCCTCAAGAGCCTTCAGCTAAACAAGTTCTATGGCAGTCTTTACTTCAGTTCATTCGTAATCACAATGGTAAATATGTTATGTTTGGGGACCTAAACGAAGTCCGGGATGAAAATGAAAGATTTGGGTCACATTTTTCAAGAGGGGAAGCTCAGGTGTTTAATGAATTCATTCATGATTCGGGTTTAGTTGAGATGTGACGCGTGGGAATCGCAACAGGCTTTACCTCTCGAGGGATCTCGAGAAGCTTACAACCCCCACCAGGCAGTGTACCTGATCGTTGTAGTATAGTATAGTGACAAGTACCGGGGGATTGATCGTTCAGCTTAGGAATAGTGTCGCTAGGATTAGAAAGCCTAAATACTAGTTCTAAAGGTGAGGGATGATTATTTTTGTATTTTTATATTTTTTAGAAAGCAAGTAAATATCTCGGGTTTGAAGGATTTGGGCGGAATTAGTTGCTAATCAACTAACCCAATACTAAGATGCAATCAAAATAAAATACTAAAAATGAAAATAAACTAATTAAACTAAAGTTGTGAGCAGTAATTGGAGAAAATGTGTTTATTTAGATTTCACTACTCCCTAGACATCTTTTACACGTTAATTACTTGTTATAATTGCATGGATGACGGATCATATTCCTTAAAACCATTCATGGGGTGGCACACATAACTCCCCAATTCTATGAGCTCTTATCTCCTCCTACACCAAGCCCAACACAACTATAGGGATTGTAAACAGTGGCTCATGCATTAAATACAACCAATAAAGACCTAGTGCGCCTCGGTTCATGTTTCTTAAGACGTTCAAGCATGTTACCAAGTGGAGATCTGCCAGTTTTCTTAAGCCTAACATATAAATCACTCATCCAAGATAAAGATAAACAAGTAATCAACACATAATTAACATCTAGGTTTCATTAGATCTAAGCAAACACAAGATAGATCTAGCCTAGCATCATAGAATTAAGATAAGAACAAGATATAGACAACCAACACATAGACATATTGATTGAATTAAAGGAACATTTATCTCAATTACAATGCAAGGTATCAAGGGTTTGGAACCCTTGAAAAACCTGTAAAAGTTGCACCAAAATCGTACTTAGGGTTTCTCCAAAACTTCTCTCTTTAATGTGTGAAAATTAGAAAACTATATATAGAAAAATAGGTTTGACGGCGTCAAGAATAAACTTGTGATGCCGTCACCTCGCCGCCAAAACTCTTCTCGGACTGCCTAGATCTACTTCTGACGCCGTCAAGACTTATACACTTCCAGGCCGTCATGACTCTTTTACTCTTGACGCCCTTCCTACGTGACGCCGTCAAATCTGTTCTGGGTCGTCATGGAAATTCATGAAATTTGCTCTTGACGCCGTCACCTACTGTTCCCAACATGGAAAATTAAGACTTTGGCGTTTTCTTCACTTTTATGCTCCAAAAACGTCCGAATTGCTTCTTTTCCAGATTTCTCTCCCAAAGTACCTAAAATCACAAAAGGAACGATTTAGGGCAATATTTGATCAAATACATTCGGATTCGGGCTTAAATGACCCCCTAAAAACGGATCATTTTTTGCCTCATCATATACCCTTACACTTGAGATTTGCTTATCCTCAAGCAAATGCGCTTTTATTCTACTCAAAAGACAAGTTAGGGGTCATTTAACACTAACATAAAAGTAATTACAACAAATAATCGTTCCACTAAAGACCAATAGACAAGCACGGAGGTCATACACTAGCACCTCACAAATAGTGTTTAGATACTCACATCTCTCGGGTGTAATAAAGTGTAAATTACAATATGGAAACGGAAGATATCTCTCACTACCTGTCATAGCAAAATAGATTACCATACGCTTGGGAAAGGATCAAACCTCCACCACATGGAGTAAGCACCTAGGATAAACTATCAAAGAGGTCTTTTAAAGGGTTGTAACGTTAGGTGTAGGGATATGAAATACACGGTTTTGTTGGATAAAGGAAGTTTTACTGGTGGCGAGTTAACAATCTTGGTCAATTACATGTACAATATGGCGTTGCTAAGCCAAGACTAGACTCGACTTAAGCTAATAAATGAGAAGTAACAAAAACATAAAATGAACATAGAATAAAAAGGGATGGTAGTCCGTATTTTTTTCTCTTTTTCCTTTTTCTATTTTTTTTCTTTTTCTTGATTTTTTTTCGATTTTTTTTTTTTTTTTTTTTTCATACACTCTTACCCTATCATCCAAAATAATACATCATAGGGGATGAACATTTCCCTTACACTTGAATTTTTACATAATTTACATTTAAACTAATCTAATGACTCGAATTAAGAGAATCAAAACACTTGGAGCACTTTTAAGATTATCGTACATATGGGGGTAATAAGTGATGTTCTTCCCCATTACTCCATAAAACAAGTGCTTTACCCATGAGTCCCAATCGTCCCAAAACAATATGTACAAGGATATGACTCGACTTAGCAACCATGTAATCAATTAGATAGTTAACTTAGGGTTTAACAAATAACAATAATGCACTAAAAATAAGCGCATACATGGAAGGCTAAGGCGATTTTGGTTGTGCATTTAAGTGGGGTGTAACAAATTCTTCCTTTAAGTAAAATGCTTAAAGTTAGAAACGAAAAGATAGGCTCGGAGGGGTGTACTAGGGGTTTCGTGTACTAAAAATGAGTACAACGCTAAGGTGTGGGAAAACTTAGTTGACTTAACTAGCCAAGTAATATGACTTAAATGGTCAAGTAATTATAATACGGGTTTAACACAAGGGTAATCCTAATGCCTCTTATCATGTAGTAAATCCTACTACACGAATGTAGTCTCACTATCGGTCTCGGGATGCATCACTAACGCAAGTTCTAGAATCTAAATGCTACCGGTACACTCATAAGCACTAATAGTAAATGCTTTTCCTATCAAATCTAAAGGCGAACATCACATATTTGGGTGGAAAATTTTTCTGAATATACGGTTATGTGCTAGTCATACAATCTCCTATCCATGAGACGCTTGCTATGACTAAAGTTTCACTCCTAAATGTTGTAAAAAATTTTAAATTTGGCGCTAAAATTACACTAACAAGTATTTCTCATAGTTTTATTACACATCTACCATCAAACAAAACAAACTCAAGCGAAAGTGCATATGTAAGGTATCATCTTTTTACCCTCCCCTTACACTTAAGATGAACATTGTCCCCAATGTTCAAGTAAAGAATGTAAAAGTGAAAAAGTAAAGAGAATGAAATCAAATACTCCCCTGATTCGCTCGGTATGGATAATAGGGTGGCTAGGTTAAATCTTCCTCCAAGAAAACGAACAATCAAAGCTTCCCTTCCAGAATGTAAATCATCTTCTTGTCATACATAACCTGTAAAACCTGACAAAATAGACAAGACAACCTCGCGTAAAATCGGCGGCATTCTATATAAGTTACTAAATCCTAGAAAACAAGATAAGATATAATGCTTGTGGAATGAAGTTTGCAGATCTCCTGGAGATTATAAAACTTAATAATTCACAAAAACCATAAGGCTCCGTTAGAAAAACAAAACTGATAAAATTTCCAGATTTTAACTCCTGACGCCGTCAAGAGTAAACCCCTGACACCGTCAAAATTGACCTGCAGAAATCCTTATGTTAAGTTTCCGGAAAATTTCTGGAAAAACTTGGTCCTACTTCCTGGAAAATCCTGCAAAACTTCATTATGACTCAATACAAGCATTTGACTCTAACAAATACGAATACACATGTTCATTTAATATTGTGGAGAATCATGATCGGTTTGTTTCTTAAAAACAGATTTGGGGTTTCCCCTTACACTTATCTTTTGCAAAAATACCTTTAGGTGGAGTTAAGACTAGGCCAAAACAACAAAGTAAAGTATTTCCACTATTTAGTTTAGAAACACGATCTACCAACAATAAAAATAAAACATGCATACGGAAGCAAATAACAAACAAACAAATAAAATCACACAAAACATGGGTTGCCTCCCAAGAAGCGCTTTTCTTTATTTACGAGTCTTGTAGCTAGACTCAAGGTCATGGGTTACTACGTGATCTCATCATTGGTTCCACTCTCTGATTGGTGATATTCCTTGTAGAAACCAATCACTTTTTTCTCAACCGCCCCCATAATCATTTGGGCAAATTCTTTATCGACTTTATACCTTGGTCCAAGAGCCAAACAATCTTTGTAATAAAGACTCCTCTTTTCCCATACATAATCCATGCCCTTTTTCTTATCCTCCTCATTAGTATCCTCAAAAGCACCAATGTTGTCCTTATCAAAACGAGATATAAATCGAAATTCTTTCATCCTATTAGGCATCCTATAAGTGATACTATCGGTGTTACATGCAAATCGAATCGTTCCCTCTATCTCATCATATTCCAACTTAGACTCCTCAACAAATGGTTTGCCAAACACAACATTAGCCAATCGACAATCAATAACATTAACACGATCCTCCACAATCATAAAGTCGGTGATAAAAGTGAAATTACCAACAAAGACATGTAAACCTTTAACTCTCCCAACAAAGTTACAAACTCCACCGGGGTATTTGGGATCCCTTCTAGGTTCAAGTCTTGTTTTCACTATATCATTATAAACAGTTGAAGACATAATGTTGATTGGAGATTTAAAGTCGATGTAAGCATTGCTAATGTGCCTATATCCAATCATACATGGTATCTTAGCATTCTTAGGATCGCCTCTCTTGATCTTAGGTTCAATTATGGTGAAAGGAGATCGCGGGTTACCAATAAGATTATTATAATATGCAATCTCCTCCTTAGTGGGGTATAGATTAAAATAGTCATTAAGCTTCGGATCTATTTCCCCCTCTTCAAGTCCCTTAATAACATTCACAAAGTCATTAGGCCCTAGGTCCTCATTTGAATACAAGGCGGTCGCTAGGTCTCTAAATGCATGTTCGAGCTCAACCTTGATCAAACTATTAAGCTCTCTAAGTTCCCTAATCTCACTCTCAATTTGTTCACGTAACAAAGCCACTTCTCTAGGGGAAAGGGGTGGATTCGCGTTTTCCATAATGGCCAACGGAATAGTCAATGAATTTGATTTACTAACAAAGGCACAAAGAAAATAGATAGACTAAAGAAACCTAAAAATAAAAATAAAATCTTACTAGAAAGGAATCTAGCAAGTAGACCTAATAAAAAGAAATTCTAACCTAGACAAAAACTATTCCTCGGGCTGCGGCGCCAAAAACTTGATGCGTGGGAATCGCAACAGGCTTTACCTCTCGAGGGATCTGGAGAAGCTTACAACCCCCACCAGGCAGTGTACCTGATCGTTGTAGTATAGTATAGTGACAAGTACCGGGGGATTGATCGTTCAGCTTAGGAATAGTGTCGCTAGGATTAGAAAGCCTAAATACTAGTTCTAAAGGTGAGGGATGATTATTTTTGTATTTTTATATTTTTTAGAAAGCAAGTAAATATCTCGGGTTTTAAGGATTTGGGCGGAATTAGTTGCTAATCAACTAACCCAATACTAAGATGCAATCAAAATAAAATACTAAAAATGAAAATAAACTAATTAAACTAAAGTTGTGAGCAGTAATTGGAGAAAATGTGTTTACTTAGATTTCACTACTCCCTAGACATCTTTTACACGTTAATTACTTGTTATAATTGCATGGATGACAGATCGTATTCCTTAATATCATTCATGGGGTGGCACACATAACTCCCCAATTCTATGAGCTCTTATCTCCTCCTACACCATGCCCAGCACAACTATAGGGATTGTAAACAGTGGCTCATGCATTAAATACAACCAATAAAGACCTAGTGCGCCTCGGTTCATGTTTCTTAAGACGTTCAAGCATGTTACCAAGTGGAGATCTGCCAGTTTTCTTAAGCCTAACATATAAATCACTCATCCAAGACAAAGATAAACAAGTAATCAACACATAATTAACATCTAGGTTTCATTAGATCTAAGCAAACACAAGATAGATCTAGCCTAGCATGATAGAATTAAGATAAGAACAAGATATAGACAACCAACACATAGACATATTGATTGAATTAAAGGAACACTTATCTTAATTACAATGCAAGGTATCAAGGGTTTGGAACCCTTGAAAAACCTGTAAAAGTTGCACCAAAATCGTACTTAGGGTTTCTCCAAAACTTCTCTCTTTAATGTGTGAAAATTAGAAAACTATATATAGAAAAATAGGTTTGACGGCGTCAAGAATAAACTTGTGACGCCGTCACCTCGCCGCCAAAACTCTTTTCGGACTGCCTAGATCTACTTCTGACGCCGTCAAGACTTATACACTTCCAGGCCGTCATGACTCTTTTACTCTTGACGCCCTTCCTACGTGACGCCGTCAAATCTGTTTTGGGTCGTCATGGAAATTCATGAAATTTGCTCTTGACGCCGTCAAGGTTTTGCTCTTGACACCGTCACCTACTGTTCCCAGCATGAAAAATTAAGACTTTGGCGTTTTCTTCACTTTTATGCTCCAAAAACGTCCGAATTGCTTCCTTTTCCAGATTTCTCTCGCAAAGTACCTAAAATCACAAAAGGAACAATTTAGGGCAATATTTGATCAAATAAATTCGGATTCGGGCTTAAATGACCCCCTAAAAACGGATCATTTTGCGCCTCATCAAGATGCCTATGGGGGTAGACGATTTACATGGATGAACAAAGCAGGACCGAAAATGAGCAAGTTGGACAGGTTCAGCTTATCGGATTCTGTCATCGGAAATGTCCAAGACTTTAAAGCAACTGTTCTAGATCGTCTTTGGTCGGATCATAATCCTATTCTGTTACACTCCCTTAAGACCGATTATGGCCCAATCCCGTTTAAATTCTTTCATTCTTGGACACAAAGACAAGGCTTTGAAGTGATGCTTTATCGGGCATATCAAGAGTGTGTTCAACAGAATATAGTCAGATTTCATGATAAATTGAATTTTCTAAAACATAAAATAAAAGCATGGTCGAGAGATACGAGAAATATGGATTGGTATCGTAAGCAAGAAGTTGTTACCTTGTTACATGATTTAGATATAAAAATTGATTCAAGAGTTGCTACAGAAACAGAAAGAGAAGATCGGGTTAAGTTAATTCAAGAAGCTGATGATATTGATAGATTTGAATCTATGGACTTAGCTCAAAAAGCTAGAATTTCTTGGGAGGTTGAAGGCAATGAAAACACGAAGCTATTTCATGGGATGATCAATCAAAGAAGGAGAAAACAATCTGTACATGGGATTTTAATAAATGGTGTTTGGGTCTCAAATCCACAACAAGTAAATGCTGCGTTTCTTGAATTCTATCATAACAAATTTAAAGCTCAAACTGCTCCTGTTAATTTTGGTTGTCTTTCTGTTTTTACGTCTCTATCTTCATCAGAAAAAATCAATATTGAAGATCACATTTCTCTTGATGAGATTAGAGAGGCGGTTTGGGATTGTGGGAGTGAGAAGGCCCCAGGCCTGGACGGTTTCTCATTCTTATTCCTGAAGAAATTCTGGGAGTTGCTAAAACATGATGTTGAGAGGTTCGTAATGGATTTCTTTGCAACAAGTAGAATGCCTCTGGGAGCAAACTCGACATTCATTACTCTCATTCCAAAGGTTCCTAATCCCGTTCTTATTACTGATTTTTGAACAATTTCATTAATCGGACTTCAATATAAAATTGTTGCTAAAATTTTAGCAAATCGTCTAGCAAAAGTGGTTCATAAGTTAGTAAGTCCGGAGCAGTCGGCTTTCATTTCGGGGCGTCAAATTCTTGATGGCCCGTTAATGTTAAGTGAAATTATGGATTGGTACAAAAAGAAGAAAAGAAAGCTAATGGTTTTTAAAGTTGATTTTGAAAAAGCCTACGATTCAGTTAGTTGGAAATATTTGGATCATGTTTTAAGTCAATTCGGGTTTGGATCTAAATGGAGAGGGTGGATTCGAGAATGTTTACATTCGGCTCGTACTTCTATTTTGGTTAATGGTAGTCCAACGTCCAAATTCTCCCTAAAGCGTGGGCTTCGACAAGGAGACCCGTTATCTCCTTTTCTTTTCATTCTTATCATGGAGGGTCTCCACATAGCAATAGAAGATGCGATTCATCAACACTTAATTAGTGGTGTAAATATAGGTGATTCAAATATGCACTTATCTCATCTCTTTTATGTTGATGATGTGGTCATGCTTACGAAATGGAACCAAAGTGAGATGGTTAATATTATCCGGGTGCTCGACGAATTCTACCAAGTCTCGGGTCTTAAGATTAACATCTAGAAATCCAATGTATATGGTATTGGAGTTTCTGAGGAGGAGATTGAAGCTATGTCACGGCTAACAGGGTGTTCCCCAGGTACTTTTCCTTTTACAAATTTAGGCCTTCCGATAGGTTCGAGTATGAACTACACAGTTAACTGGCAAAAGGTGATCGATAACTTTAAAGCTAGATTATCGACATGGAAGGCAAATTTATTATCCATTGTTGGTAGGTTAACGCTGATAAAGGCGGTTTTGGGAAGCGTGAGTATTTATTATATGTCGATGTTTAAATGCCCAGAAATAGTTCTTCATGAGATTGAAAGATTACGAGCACGTTTTTTCTGGGGTGGGGACCAAAAGTCAAAAAAAATGTCTTGGATCAAATGGGAAAACATTTTGGCATCTTTCGAAAAAGGTGGTTTAAGGGTTGGAAGCATAAAAGCATTTAATCTTACGTTATTACAAAAATGGCGTTGGAGGTTCGTTACTCAGCCGGAGATGTTATGGTTAAGTTATTAAAAGCTATTCATGGTAAGGAAGCAGGTTTAGATTTCAAAGGGTGTGGTTCCAATGAGGTTTGGGCAAAGATTGTTGGCTCATTTAATACTTTACATTCTAGCGGGATTGTTACAAAAGGCACTTTAAAATGTAAAGTAGGAGATGGATCCTTTGTGCGCTTTTGGAAGGATACGTGGCTCGGGGATGGTCCACTTTCTACTCGATATAACAGATTGTTTAGACTTTACTCGAATGAAGAATGTCTTGTAAATGAACGTTCCGTTAATGGCAACTGGTCGTGGTGTTGGAATCGTCCTGTAGACTCTAGACGTACAGGATCATCATTGATTCAATTAAAGAATGAAGTGTCTCAGCTTTCATCTCTTTCAGGTATAGATTCTTGGCAATGGTTGATCGTTAATGATATCACTTTCACAGTCTCGGAGACTCGGAAGCATATTGATGATATTATGCTCCCTTCACTGCAAGTTAGTACGAGATGGTGTAAAGCTCTTCCTAGAAAAGTCAATATATTTATGTGGCATTTAAGATTGGATCGATTACCACATCGTTTGAACTTATCTCGAAGAGGCATCGATATTAACTCAATCTTGTGCTTAGTGTGTAATAAAGGTATGGAATCAAATGAGCATCTGTTTTGCTCTTGCGAAGTTGCTTTTAATGTTTGGAGTTTAATCCGGTCGTGGTGTGATGCCTAATTACCGGTCTTTAATTCAGTTATAGAGGGGATCGAGTGGATAGATGCTATGAGGAAGTCAAATGTTCTCAAAGAAAGGATGTTCGTGATCGCTGCTACTACTTGGTGGATGCTTTGGAAATTTTGAATAATATCACTTTCAATACTCATTCTATGAGAAAAAGTGATATTTTTTATTCTATTCGTCTTTTTTCTTTTTATTGGTTAAAATATAGGCCATCTAATGTCTCATGTTGGAATGATTGGTTGAAAAACCCTTTGTAAATTTCTAGCTTCTTGCTAGATTTTTTTTTCTTTTATATATTTTCCTTTTGCTGTTAAAAAAAAGACATTCAAATAAACAAACAAACACCACCTAAGATATTACTTAGAGATTTTTTTAATGGTCCACGTATATTACTACTTTACAGAAACAAACGTCGCTCATTATTTTTTCCAAAATAAACTTTGAACATGTTATCCGTTAGATTGATTTCTACGTGACATTATGGGCGACTAAAAAGTAGAAATACTACTTGGGCGATGTTGACCTAGTCGCAGGCGACCCACAAAACGCGACCCAACGTGACTGACGTGACTCAAACTTAACAGGCGACTCATTAGGAGTAGGCGACTTTTAGACAAACTTTGAGTGTGATTATTGTTTGAAATTTGTAGGTCACAAAGGGATGGAGTTATGGAACAAATTAATGGGTCATGTGTTTCATGAGAGTTACGTGTTTGGGTTTGATAAGAAAGAAAGAAAGAAAAACAAAATGTTTTTTGATCTTGTGTGGCTAAGAGTAGTTTGTGTTGTGGGAATAAAAGAAACACATATAAAAAAGAAAGTGTGTGTAAGTGATGCGGTAAAGTTTATGTGGTGAATGAGATTGAAAAAGAAATCATGTGCTAACATTGATATTAATGTATAGTAGTTTATTTTTGTAAGATGTTGAAAATTGGTTTGTCTTTGTAAAAGGAGAAAGATGTTGGTCTAGTTTGGTAATTTGTTTTATTACATATTTAATGACGTAACTTTTGCACTTTTTCAACAAATTTTATATTTAACAAAGGGGACTTATATAGAGAGCTTATGACTTGGGTGCCGTTTGATTTATTATTATGAATGAGTTTGATTATAAAATGGAATGAGAATAAATATGTGCTTATTATATTTAATATTATTGTTTGGGTTTGGATTTGTAATGGTAAATAAGTGGATTAATTGGGAATCAAATTCTAAACCTACCATGTAAGGTGGGTATTATTTTAGGATATCAATCCAACATTTAAAACCCATATAAACTAACCAAACACTCTAAGGGCCCATTTGGTTTGTAGATGGTTTAGGATTAGTATTCAATTTGGACTTGAATTTGATGTAGAATATAGAAAATATATATTTAAAATATTAAGGGCCTATTTGGTTGAGGTGTATGGGTATGAATTTATGACTTTGAAAGTCATTAATGTTGTTTGGTTGGTTATAGGGCCCACCACAATGGATTGAGGATACCCAAATGTAAAGGTTTCCTCATATCTTATGTGTGTGGGTGGTTTCATCATACCCACCATTACCATTCCACTTTATAGAAACACCCATACCCATTGCGATTCATAGCACCAAACCAAACGCACACTAATAATTGTTTAATAAATAAATATATCATTTTAAAACTTGAAAAGAAAAAAATATATATTGTTGTGAAATATCAGTTACCTATACATAAGTGTATGCCACATTTTCAAATATAGATCAATAATACACCTATCTAGTGTCTCTTATATTACCCAAGTGTAAAAGTGAAATGTATAGTATTTGTAAGTAGTATAAATACCAATCAAAGCAATGAAAGAACTTGCACCAAGTTCACCTTTTAAGGTAACTTATACTTCTCCTTTCTTTAATACTTCTATAATTGTTCTTTAATGATAGTTGGAGGTTCTTGATTATATCTATAATCTTATGATAAAACCCGTTAATTTATAACACGTTATCATCACTGTTAGCATTAAATATATATATATATATATATATATATATATATATATATATATATATATATATATATATATATATATATATATATATATATATATATATATATATATATATAGAAGTGATGGCCATTCTCATATTGTAACTTTGTGTCGTTTGTTAAGTTTAGTAATAGATTAGTTATTGGGCTTTGGACTTGGCAAGCTAATATGTTATGTGCTATGTTTCATAAGCCTTGTTATCTACCATGTAACCAAGTCCAAGCCCAAGCCCATAGAAAGCCTTAGGGCATCTCTTGTAACTTACTATTTAAACACCTCAAAGGCTCATTTGAGGTGTGTGCTTGTGTGTGTATTTGTGTGTGTTTCTCTTTGAATAAAAGCTCTCATTTCCATCTCTCTCTCTCTAACATACGAATTACATATATACATATCAAGTCACCATCTTTCAATCTCTACTTCATCTTTGCTTCTATAATGGTGTGATAAAGTTGTGATATTTAAGGTCCTACAAGTGGTATCAATCGCCTAACAATGATTTAGGAGGGTTAAGAGTTTGTTGTGTTTCGTGTTTTTTAAGCTTAATATCACGTTTTTTTTAGAAAATCTCTTTACTTTTCTTGTTTTTCTTGGTTTTTAACACTTTTTTTTATTACAAACTAGAGTTATAAACCTTTTCTAACAAGAAAGTTTCAACTTTTTTGAAAATTTCAAGCTTAAAAATTCAATTTGGTTTTTGTACTTGTTTTCTAGATCACGAAAAAGTTGCATAAAAATCATCAAGTTTTGAACTTTCTTCAAGTTTTGGTGTTTTTTAGCCTAGAAGTACAAGAATCTTGGATTGCAAAAGTCATTTGGGTGTGCTTTAAGCTTATTCAAAAAACTATCACAATTTCGAAATCACCTCCCTAATTTCGAAATCCCTTTTGACTAGTTTTCGAAATCACAAGAAAAGGCTCCGTTCGTGCTCACCGTTGGATACTCGGTATTTTCTCTCTTGTATAAGAAAGAAATTACTTCGACTTGTGGCTAAATTTCGAAATTTGTTTGTGTGATTGGGTTTTCGAAAAAATCAAACTTTTCGAGAACATTGCAACATTTTCGAAAAATTTGCAAAATTTCGAGAACACTGCATTTTCGAAAAAGTCCAAAATTTTCGAGAACACCTCAAAATTTTCGAAATCACTCACGTTTTCGCAATCTGTCAAAGTTTTCGAGAACACAAGTTTCGAAATCACCTTAATTTCACAATCAGTCAAAATTTCGCAATCCCAAAGTTTCAAGAACACAGCAAAGTTTCGAGAATTTTGACACAAGTGAGGTTTTTGACGATCAAAGTTTCGAGAACACAGCAAAGTTTCGAGAATTTTGACAAAAGTGAGGTTTTTGACGATCAAACTTCAAACGGCCATAACTTTTGAACCGTAACTCCGTTTTCGACGAATCAGCTGTCAAAACAACCGTGAGACAGAGGAGAACGACACGCTAAATGATTTATCGACTTAGGCGAAGTTTCGAGGCCTAAAAATGCTCCGAGAAGAAGTTATTGAGGTTTTAAGGTTTTAGGTCAAAATTTTCACCATAAAAACTTGCATCAACTCACTCTAAACGCTACTCCTATTTCGTTGGAACGATCCAAGAATCAACTTTATCCATCTACAAATCATCAATGGCAACTCAGCAAAATATTCATGCAGCCGGTACTGAAAACCGACCTCCCATGCTGTCAAAGGGTGGATACTCACAGTGGGCTAGTCGTATGATGCGCTATCTTAAGAGCAAAACAAATGGAAATCTTCTCATCAAATCCATTGTGGATGGACCCTTCAAACCAGCACAAGTACTAGACCCTGGTGATCCAAATGGTACCCCCCATTACAACCATACTACTGAGAACAGAATGAGACTGAATACACTGTGGAAGACAGAAAACAGATTGAAGCTGATGATCAGGCATTTCATTTCGTCGTTCTTGGTTTACCTGAAACCATCTATGCTACTGTTGACAGTGAAGTAAGTGCTCATGCAGTCTGGGAAAGAGTCAAGAGGTTAATGTATGGGACAGACATCGGGAAACAGGAAATGGAAACACAATTGCTTAAGGAACTTCGCACGTTTACTTCAATTCCTGGTGAATCCATAGAGACGTACTACCACAAGTTCTGTAAGATCATGAATGATTTATCAAGACACAACCTCAGTCAGACAAATATTGCTAACAACACCATTTTTCTGAATGAGTTACAACCAGAATGGGGAAGATATGTCACTATTGTTTATCAGACAAAGAATTTGCATGAAGTGACTTATGATCAGGTGTATGACTTCTTGAAGCAAAATCAAGATGAAGCTAATGAAGTAAGAGCTGAATTACTAGCAAAAAAGCATGATCCTCTAGCATTAATGGCTGATGCACCAACACCTATACCAGTTAACACACAACAACAACCATCATCATCTTCCACCCACAACTACATGCAACCATCCTACATTCAACAACCAACACCGGTATACCAACAACAGTTCTACCCAAAGCAACAACAACATCTTATTCCACAACAGCAATACCCACATTTCCAAGAACCAGAATTCACTGAAAATGATGAAACTACTGCAGCATTGTGATTGATGCTAAACCACCAACTTATATTGACCAAAGAATGGTCAAACAAGTCAAATAGCCTAGATCAATTCTCTGGGTAATATAAGGTATCACCGGGTCGTTAAATCCCGTTGAGGTGTGAATTGTAACTTTAGCGTGCTTTGTGATCGGGTGTTTATTCACAGAAAGGTTTTGTTGTGAGAATTATTTGATGATTATTAACAGAAATAGCTTAGGAAAGCTATGTGAATGATTACGGGAATTGAGATTCAGAAGGAATCACTTAAAACTTAAAAACCGTACGTTTGCCGAAAACGCGAACAAACGTACGAAGAATAAAAGTGAACGAAGTGATCTGAGAAGGCTACTGGTATGAAAATTTATTTTTTACGAATCTAATGATGAGAGAAAATTTTTGGAAATTTAAAACTAATTTTTACACTAATTTTATAATTACTATTAATTAAATACTAATTTTCTAATTATTTTTAAGTAACAAAATTAACCTAAATTATAAATAAATAGAAAATTAACTTGGAAAAATAAAAATTAAACTTGGAAAAATCTAAAATACTATAAAACTAATTTTAGAAATGAAAATATATTTTTAAGACTATTTAATTAATTATTACTAATTATTAGCTAATTATTAATTACTTTGTAATTATTTAAATTAACCTAAATTCTAATTAATTATTAAAATACTCTAGAAAAGTGAAAATAAAATTTGGAAAAATTAAAAATAACTAAAAACTAATTTTAAAATTTAATTTATATTTTTCTGATTTTCTAATTAATTATTATTAATTATTAACTATTTAATAATTACTAAAAACTATTTTAAATTAAGAAAAATACTAAAGGATGCAAGAAAAATCTGAAAAAATTACAGAAATTATTTTTACACACCAGAAGCCTAGGAAAATTATAAAAATGGAAATTGCTTAATAATAAGCTGAAGAATAAGCCAATTGGCTTAAATAGAAGCTATCACTTCTATTAAGTTGGGCTTATTTGAGATTTTCTTTTTCCAAACTGCTTATTACAAGTTTTTAAGCAACTTTTGTGAAGTGGGTTTGACTGAGGTCAAGGAAATAAGCACTTCAAGTGCTTAAACCTATGACAGTTGACTTTCTTTGACCAAGAGTGGAAATAAGCTCAAATGAGCTAATGTGGGGTCCACTTTGGTGAAAACTGATGAAAATAAGTGCAATGAACAATTTTAAGCAAGTAACATACAAATAAGCTAACACAATAAGCCACAAACTCAGAATAAGCACTTGGCTTATTTAGATTCTGAGACAGAATGGGACAGATTTATGAGGTCAAACAAAGTGGGGTCCACAGGTCTTGAGGTCAAATAAATGGTCAATACTACTTCCCTGGTAGGAGGGGGTTGTATGGAACCAAAATGGAGGTGTGGGACCCACTGGGTTAGCCACAAACTACCACCAAAGGTGGTGGGTGAGATGGGTGGTCTGTGCATAGGGCAAGGCTTTGCCCTGCAGCTCAGTTTGAGCTTAAGCACAAGCTTAAGAAAACATCACTAAATTAAGACAACCATAGGGACTTGTAGTTCTACTGATAGACTATTACTCCAACAATTTTCAGATCTTAAAACCACCCACAAAATTCACAATAAATCACCCCATATTTGGAAAAACCTGAGTATGGTGTTTTTGACTTTTTGAGAAATTTTGAGATTTGACTTTTATGAACTTGGATTGCTGATTTAATGACTTTGATTGTTATGATAAGCAGAAATGTGACCAAATTAAGTTAAAATACAAGCTTACGAAAAGGTTTGATGGTTTTTGCACTCCCAAGATCACCACAGTTAACTGTGGTGATAATTTCCCTAAGATTTTGACTTTTGTTGTGATTGTGAACAAAAGTTTGGTTTCCCTGACCTTATAACCACCCAATAAACTTAATGAAACAAAGAGTTGCACAAATAAACAAGTAGAACAATGCAAACAGCCTACAACCAAACACTCCTTTAAAAACAGTTATTGATGAGATTTTGATTCAGACAAACATAAAACACAAACAAATGATTACAACTGATCTAGTTACTAATAATTAACTAAAGTAAACACAAATAAACTGCTAGAACTACTTATTACTTAAAGAGATGAAATTTTTAGCTTATAAAGCCTTCCAAGCTAGGCTGCCAAGTATCAAGGACCAATTGAACCAACCTAATGACCTCCCACGAGGTCCCTAACCCACAGCCATCCTTTATTAACTGGGCTCCTTGCTCATTCAACCATTGATCTTCATTTTTTTATTTTATTTTTATTTTTCTGATTTATTTCTATTTTTATGAAAACTAGAACTTAATAAAGACCAAAGCTTACACAGCTTCTAAAACTTGTTAACAATGCTTGTGAAACTAACTTGAAGCTTTAAAACACTTAAGGACATGTAAACAACAAACTTGAAATTTAAATTTAGACTGTAAAAACTGAAATTGATATTGAACTTAGAACTTTTGAGCTACATGAACTGAAATGAAAGTACAAGTATTAAAAGGAAAATACAAGACTAAAAATACATACTACACTAATAATATGGCTCATATGAGCTTCTACATATATATCGAGCTAAAAATAAACCCTAGGACTTCCCACATGGCTCCATTTTGAATTATGGATGTCCCACAAGCTTCATGTTGACCCCTTGACCAAATCCTCACCATTTAATTAGGCTTTGATCAATCTTGACCTTTGATTGCAAAATTGGCGCCAAAACATACACGGGCACAATTGAGTGGAACAGGTGGGGGTTGGTTTGGGAATTTATAGTGGTGGGTTAGTTTGGTGTGGACATTAATTGTGGGGGTGGCTGAGGTGAAAAAGGTGAGGAGGGGATGGAAAGTTTCCCTGGTTTCACGCTGGGGTGTTGGGGGGAAGAAGGTGGTCAAAGGGTTGTTTGACCCTTGTTGACCGTTTGACCCTGTGGCTTTATTATTTTGAGATTGGGCTGGGATCTTGGGCCTGGGTGGTGTACTGGGTAATGGAATTGGATTGGGGTTTGGTTTTGGGTTTTGGTTATGTAATAAGGGTCCGGTTGGTACTTAGTTATCACAAGGACCATTTTTGCAACTTTTCCAAACCCAAGGGACTAAAAGTGTAATTTTCCCAATTGCTTCCAAGGACCAAATATGTTATGATTCCAAAGTTCACAAACCATTTTTTCCATTTTCCAAATTTCAAAATTTTTCAGGGACTTATTTTGCCATTTTTGGATTTTCAGGGACCAAACTTGTAATTTTGGAAAACTTGTGACCCAAGTGTAATATTTTGTGAAATTTGACTTTCAAAACCTTGTGTTGACTTTTCCTTTCAAAATAAATGCATAGGGACTAAATTTGACAAGTTTTGAAACTTGGGGACTGAAACTGCCAATATTGCAAACTTTGATCGATTTTCCTTTGTTTTTGCACATTTTGCATTTAAAACACATAAAACACAATCCCTGGGATAATTTAAGTATTTTGATATCTTTTTTATTGTTTTTGTATGTTTTGGCAGTTTAAATACGTCAAAAACGATGAGTGTTTGAGCACTCATCAATCCCCCACACTAAACTATTGCTAGTCCCTAGCAATCTTTTTAGAAAACTTGATGGATTTTAAACTCTTTACCAAAAGCATCACTTCTGGAGTAGCCAGGTTTAAGAACTATAGCACACCTGATAACCGTGTGATTTTGAGCAAACCACCAGCTTTCAACGGATTAGTTTAGTCTTTACCAAGAGCCGTTTGCTCCTGGACTAGCCAGCATCTTGATGGACCTAGTCAACATCTTGGTGAGCTGATTACCAATTATGGATTTTCCACTGCCTTTACCACAAGTCATAATCTTGCGGGCTAGCCAACTCATTCACTTTATGGGATATGGGAGTTGAGGAACCATACAATTTTGGGCAAATTACATGCCGCCAACGGATTTGAGTTATCTTTACCAAGAGCCGTTTGATCCTGTATTAGCCAATCCCTTTGTCGGTTAGACCTGGCGGACTGATTACCACAAAAATTTTGAAATAAAGTGAAAAAAAAATTTGAAATTTTTGGCCAAAAATGGGGGTATTAGAAGATATTTTGATAAAATTCGCTAGAATTTCCCCCCCACACTTAGAAATGAATATTGTCCTCAATATTCAAAGTCCCGGCTATTATGCCGACTCTTTGAACGTAAAAAGCCAAGATTCGAATCTAACTGTGGAAACACCAAATTTCACTTTATTTCTATATATACACATTTTTTTTATTTTTTTTTAACTTATATACATATATACATTTTTTTTTCAAACAGTGGGGGGTTGGCCATTCCCCCACACTAGGTGGTAGAAAATAGAAAGAATCAGAGATACGGGTGAAAACCCGTATTGTGCTATTGTTTTTGTTCATCGAGTCGCTAGCTTGACTCGATCCCCGAATTCAATTGTCTTTGGGGAAAGTTTGGAGATCCGGGACGACCATGGATGGTACGTCCTCTCCAAAGTAGTGCTTTAAAGGATGTCCATTCACTTTGAAGTTAGGACCATCATTTTGAGATAATTCGACGGTACCATAAGGATAAACTTTTGTGATAGTGAATGGACCGGTCCATCGGGTTTTGAGCTTTCCCGAGAAGATCTTGAGTCTAGAGTTGAAAAGAAGGACTCGATCACCAACGTTAAAAACGCGGTTTTTGATTTTGGAGTCATGAATCTTCTTTGTCTTTTCTTTATAGATCAAAGAGTTCTCGTAAGCTTGATCACGAAGTTCGTTTAATTCATTTAGTTGAACTTTCCTATGATCACCCGCCGTTTTGAGGTCAAAATTGGCATGCTTGAGAGCCCAATAGGCTTTGTGCTCAAGCTTGATCGGAAGATGGCACGCTTTCCCGTACACAAGTTTATAAGGCGTACACCCAATGGGTGTTTTGTAAGCCGTACGGAAAGCCCAAAGTGCATCATCTAGTTTATCCGACCACGATGCACGATTCTCACCTACAGTTCTTTCCAATATTCTTTTAATGCCCCGATTGAAAACTTCGACTTGTCCACTTGTTTGAGGGTGGTACGCAGTGGCAAGACGGTGAGTTACACCGTACTTTTGCATGACTTTGTCAAATTTGTCACTACAGAAGTGCGTATCACGATCACTAATAATAGCACGTGGAGTTCCGAATCGGGCAAAAAGAGCTTTTAAAAATTTCACAACTACTCGGGCATCATTTGTGGGTAAAGCTTTCGCTTCAACCCATTTTGACAAGTAGTCAACTGCCACGAGTATGTATTTGTTTCCGTGAGAGGATGGAAATGGCCCTATAAAGTCGATGCCCCAGATATCAAAAATTTCACAAACTTGAATTGCATTCTGAGGCATTTCATTCTTTTGTGAAATATTCCCGTGACGTTGACAAGCGTCACAGGATTTGACCAAATCTTGGGCATCCTTGTAGATCGAGGGCCAATAAAATCCAGAATCAAACACCTTTTTGGCGGTGTAGTTGGGATTGTGGTGGCCCCCCGTGGGACCAGCATGGCAAGCCTTTAAAATTTCAGCGGCTTCCTGACCATACACACACCGCCGGATGACTTGATCCGCGCATATTTTGAACAAGTAGGGGTCGTCCCAAAAGTAATGTTTTACATCTTTGAAAAATTTATTTTTTTTGTTGGGACGACATCCCTTTCACAATGAAGTTACCCGCAAGATAGTTTGCAAAGTCGGCAAACCATGGGGTAATCGAGTCTCCACGAAATGAAACCACATTGAGGGTTTCGAGAGGAAATGTTTCATTTATTTCCTTTTTCTCGAAAGCATTTTGGTGAGGGTTTTCAAGACGGGAGAGATGATCAGCAGCTAGGTTCTCAGCTCCTTTTTTATCACGAATAATGATATCAAATTCCTGAAGGAGGAGAACCCAACGGAGGAGTCTCGGCTTTGCATCTTGTTTTGCAAATAGATACTTCAAACCCGAGTGATCCGTATACACTATGCTTTTGGTCAGAATCAAGTATGGCCGAAATTTTTCGAAAGCATACACCACAGCTAATAATTCTTTTTCAGTGGTGGTGTAATGACTTTGAGCCTCGGTCATAGTCTTGCTGGCATAGTGTATAGGCTGAAAATGTTTTGTTTTGCGTTGCCCCAAGACTGCCCCTATCGCATAATCACTAGCATCACACATGAGCTCGAAGGGCAAGTCCCAATCGGGGGCAACAAGATTCGGTGCCTCGGTAAGCCTTTTCTTTAGTGTTTCAAAGGCTTCGATGCACTCGGGGGAGAAGATAAAAGGAGCATCCTTTTCGAGGAGATGGGTCATAGGCCGGGCGATTTTAGAAAAATCTTGAATAAACCTACGATAGAAATCGGCATGACCTAAAAAGCTCCTAACACCTTTCACAGTCGTGGGATGAGGCAATTTTGCAATGACGTCCACTTTGGCTCTGTCAACCTCAATCCCGTTCCTTGAAATCTTATGGCCGAGGACAATGCCCTCTTTGACCATAAAGTGACTCTTCTCCCAATTTAGACATAACTTTGTGTCTTCACAACGTTTTAGCATGTTGTCTAAATGGGAGAGGCGTGATTGAAACGAATCCCCAATGACCGAA
The DNA here is from genome assembly GCA_030686995.1 of Artemisia argyi. Lineage (NCBI taxonomy): Eukaryota > Viridiplantae > Streptophyta > Magnoliopsida > Asterales > Asteraceae > Artemisia > Artemisia argyi. Next base: position 63,591,464 of record CM060677.1, read on the forward strand.
AAATCGTCCATGAAGACCTCCATAGTCTTCCCGATCATGTCAGAAAAAATGGCCATCATACATCTTTGAAATGTGCCCGGAGCATTACATAAGCCAAATGGCATATGTTTATATGCGAAAGTTCCATAGGGGCACGTAAAAGTGGTCTTTTCTTGGTCTTGCGGGTCAATGGGAATCTGAAAGTAACCCGAGAAACCATCGAGGAAGCAATAGTACTCATTCCCCGCTAATCTCTCGAGCATCTGATCCATAAAGGGTAGAGGAAAATGATCTTTACGGGTGGCGTCATTTAACTTATGATAATCAATGCAGACGCGCCAACCCGTAACCAAATGAGTTGGACTCAACTCATTCTCCTCATTTGTGACAACAGTAATGCCACCCTTTTTTGGAACATAATGGATTGGGCTGACCCAAGGACTGTCTGAGATAGGGTAAATCAATCCGGCATCAAGAAGCTTTAAAACCTCTTGTTTGATAACCTCGTGAATTTTTGGATTCACCCTTCTTTGTTGTTGGACTGCAGGTTTGAAGTCGTCCTCCATTAAAATCTTGTGAGTACAAAACTCAGGGTCAATGCCCTTGATGTCGGAGAGTCGCCAAGCAATTGCTTGTTTATGAGACTTCAAAACCTTTATAAGAGCAGCCTTTTCCTCAATACTTAAGTCTTTAGCAATTATGACGGGCAATTTATCATCACCCTCCAGAAATGCATATTTAAGATGAGGCGGCAAGTCCTTAAGTTCAACCTCGGGAAAGTCAAAAGTTTTCTCAACATTTTTGACTTCCACTTTATGAAGTTGTTGTGGTAGAACAGGAAGAGGAGAGGGATCTTCGTTTAACAATTTTTCAAGCATGAGAATATCCCTCTCGAGGTCGATCTCTTGGTTATCGACTCCATCGGGAATCGAGTCACTTTTGAGAAACGCCTCCATTTCTTCTAAGATGAAGTCACTTCCCTCAAACGGAGTGAGGGAAGGAGAAGAATTGGCTATGATGGGATGAGAAGATTGAGTGAGGTTTTCACTCGAAGAATCATCAATGAAACCTAAAATCTCTTGAGCATACTCCTCAGCAGCAACATCGATGACATCAATTTGATTCACCGACTCACAATCATAATTGGAGGAGTATCTCGATGTTTGATTTAGGTTGAAGGTAATAGCTTCCGTCCCAACACGTAATGTGATCTCATGCTCGAATACATCGATAAGAGCGCGCCTAGTTCTAAGGAATCCCCTCCCAAGAATGAGAGGGACCCTAGAATCGGCATCAAAGTCAACAATCACAAAATCTGCCGGAAAATGGAACTTCCCCACTTTAACGAATACGTCCTCGGCAATGCCAATGGGATGAGAAATCGAACGATCGGCAAGCTCTAAAGTCATGCACGTGGGAGTGAGTTCGGGAAGAGAGAGTTTCTTCCACACAGAATATGGCATCAGGTTAATGCTAGCACCTAAATCAGCTAAGGCGAAGCATTCAACCATACCCGGGAAAGTACAAGGAATGAGAAATTTCCCGGGGTCTCCAAGCTTTTCAGGAAGCTTTTTCAAGAGAACTGCCGAGCAGTTCTCATTTAGAGGAGTTCTTGCCATCTCAAAGAGTTTTTCTTTATTACTCAACAGATTTTTGATTGTCGATGCAAACTTGGACATCAAGAGAATAGCATCCGCGAAGCTAATATCAAAGTGCAAATCTTGGAAGATTTGGAAAAATTTATCCATTTGGTAATTAGCTTTTTCGCGGAGCTTTTGTTCACTGAGACGTGATGAATAGGGAATAGAAGTTTTGGATTTTGGGTTGTCCCCTGGAGTTTCTGGTGGTTCAAAGACAACTCCAGGCTTATATCTGGTTTCAGGATTAACCTGAGGCTGGACATGTGCTGTACTTCGTGGGCTAGGAATTTGCACCTTGTCCTTTGTCACCTCAGGCTCACGATCCACTACCTTTGGAGGAGAAGGAGAAGAGGTAGTAGGAATCGCGGGTTCATCATATGAAGCACCACTTCGTGTTGTGATCGCCTTAGCATCGCCCCTCGGGTTAGCGATCGTGTTGCTCGGTAAAGTAGTACCTGAGCCCGAGGGTCGATCATTTAAAGACTTCTTGATGTCAGAAATCTGGCTGACCAGCAACTTGTTCAACTCTTCTTGGGACTTCATGAATTGTTTTAACAATTCATCAGATGAAGGCCCGGTTGGAACAATGGCTTGATTCGGATTAGGAATATTTGGAGCTCGATTGTTCGGGTTGGGGCCTTGATTGAAATTTCCTTGGTTTTGATGATGGAAATTCCCTTGATTCTGGTGATTGTTTCCATGAAAGTTCCCGGGGTCGAAATTACCCTGACCTTGGTTCCGGTTAAAGTTTCCTTGATTTTGGTATTGGGAACCTTGATTTTGATTTTGGAAACCGTGACCCTGATTGAAGTTACCTTGGTTTTGATAACCTTGATTCACTCTATTTTGGTTTTGGCCACGGTTTTGGACATTTTGGTTTTGATTAAAACCGGGAGGTCCAGGACAATGGTGAGGACGATAGTTCGGGTCCATAGGAGGACGGTATTGATTGCCTCCTTGATTGTGGGACCCGACAACAGCATTAGCTTCATATAGAGTACCATCAGTAGCTGTGCAATTGTAGTAGGCATGCGGCCCACCACAAGTCACACAGACTTCCACTTTTTTAACCTCCGCAGGGGGAGGATGTTGTGGAAATGAAACTTTCTTTGTTTGGGCAAGAACCAAAGCTTGGATCGCTTCAGTGAGCTTGTCAATCTTAGCATCCGTGCTAGATTGACCCACAGAAGATGAAGAAGAAGGACCCGCATTAATTTGAGAAACAATCGGTTTGCTTCGTGTAGAGCGGACCTTAGACTTGTTTTCTATGATCTGTAAAGCTTCTTTTGTGGTTCTACTCAAGAAATTACCCCCCCCCCCCCCCCCCCCCCCGCGGAGGCATTGAGAGAATCCTGGTCAGCTTGGCTCACGCCATTGTAGAAAGTATCGAGTTGCATCAACTCGGAGAAACCATGATGTGGACACTTGCGAAGTAATTCTTTGAAACGGTCCCACGCTTCACCAAAAGATTCATCGTATTTTTGAGTGAACTTGGTGATTTCATTCTTAAGACTCGTAGTCTTGGAAGGTGGGAAGAATTCATTCACAAATTTTTTCACAAGGTCTTCCCATGTCTCAATAGATCGTGGAGGTTGTTTTTCAAGCCAAATCCGGGCTTGTTCCTCCAGGGAGAATGGGAAGAGAAGAAGTTTGATTGCTTCACATGGGACATTTTTGTATTTGATGGTCGAAGTGATTTTATTGAACCATCGAATGTGAGCATGAGGATCGTCCCTCTCAAAACCGTAGAATTGACTTGAGGTTACAAGATTGAGTAACCCGGTTTTGAGCTCAAAATTATCAGCCACGATGGCTGGAACAACGATGGCATCTCCGTAACCCTCGATGGGTGCTTGGAGAAGCTCACACATGGGGCGGTCTTCCGCCATGGTGACAGTGAGTGTGACAACAGTACGGATCTCAGATCCGACTGTTGGTGCAGAACGTCTACGAGGTCTTCGAGGTTTCCGGACAAGCTCACGTAATGGGCTAGTGGACCTTGAAGAACGAGTGCGCATGCACTAGGGATAAAAAATTTTTGGACAATATTTTTGGAATCGCCCCGTAATCTAAAATCGTTTTTCTTTAAGAATCACCTTAAAAGAAAACCGAATCAGAAAACGTTACGATGTTTTGTTGTTTTTTAATTTTTTTGGTGTTTTAACACTTTAGGAAAAGTGTCAATGACTTTTTTATGTGTTTTGATTTTGAAAATATACACAAGTGGTGGTATTTGTACAGTGAGTGAGGTGAGATAACACTAATCTCGAAAGACGCTGCAGAAACGCGCACACCTCCTCGGCAGCGGCGCCAAAAATTGATTGATGCTAAACCACCAACTTATATTGACCAAAGAATGGTCAAACAAGTCAAATAGCCTAGATCAATGCTCCGGGTTATATAAGGTATCACCGGGTCGTTAAATCCCGTTGAGGTGTGAATTGTAACTTTAGCGTGCTTTATGATCGGGTGTTTATTCACAGAAAGATTTTGTTGTGAGAATTATTTGAAGATTATTAACAGAAATAGCTTAGGAAAGCTATGTGAATGATTTCGGGAATTGAGATTCAGAAGGAATCACTTAAAACTTAAAAACCATACGTTTGCCGAAAACGCGAACAAACGTACGAAGAATAAAAGTGAACGAAGTGATCTGAGAAGGCTACTGGTATGAAAATTTACTTTTTACGAACCTAATGATGAGAGAAAATTTTTGGAAATTTAAAACTAATTTTTACACTAATTTTATAATTACTATTAATTAAATACTAATTTTCTAATTATTTTTAAGTAACAAAATTAACCTAAATTATAAATAAATAGAAAATTAACTTGGAAAAATATGTTATGATTCCAAAGTTCACAAACCATTTTTTCCATTTTCCAAATTTCAAAATTTCCCAGGGACTTATTTTGCTATTTTTGGATTTTCAAGGACCAAACTTGTAATTTTGGAAAACTTGTGACCCAAGTGTAATATTTTGTGAAATTTGACTTTCAAAACCTTGGGTTGACTTTTCCTTTTAAAATAAATGCATAGGGACTAAATTTGACAAGTTTTGAAACTTGGGGGACTAAAACTGCCAATATTGCAAACTTTGATCGATTTTCCTTTGTTTTTGCACATTTTGCATTTAAAACACATAAAACACAATCCCTGGGATAATTTAAGTATTTTGATATCTTTTTAATTGTTTTTGTATGTTTTGGCAGTTTAAATACGTCAAAAACGATGAGTGTTTGAGCACTCATCACATTGACACAAGTGTTTGCTTTTCTGTCAAAGGCATTCCAAGGACGCTATTCTACCCCAACAACAACAACCAAAGGATCTCATCGAACACTCGCAACAGGCAGATCGCTCAGCCGAGTTTCAATATGGGCAACGGAGGCCAAATGGTTGGAGTTTATGGGAATCAGCAAGGATATGCTACTGGATTTAACATGGGTAATCAGAATATGCAGAATGCAGGTCAGTATGCAGGGAATCAGTATGGTAAGAATGCAGGGAATCAGTTGGGTCAGTTTGTTGGAAATCAAAGGGGTCAGAATGTTGGTAATCAGACAATGGGTAATCAGAATAGAAATGTTGCAGCTCCATTTGTTGGGAATAATGGAAATGTGAATCAGGGTAATCCAGTAAAGTGTTTCAACTGCCAGGGTGTAGGTCATATGGCAATGAACTGTCCTACTAAGCCGAACAAGAAAGATCTAGAGTACTTGCAGAAAGAAGTGATGTTGGCACAAAAGGCAAAGGCAGGGTTTCAGTTGAATGCAGAGGAGAATGATTTTATGGCTTTTATGGATGACATGGAAGATAGAGAGGATATCGATGTGAACTGCATATTCATGGCGAATCTTCAGGAAGCTAAGTATGACACGGATTCTGACACACTTCCTGTTTATGACACCAATGCACCATCTGAGGTATCAAACTTCAACACATGTCATAATAATGATATATTTGATATGTCTCCTCATGAGGAACAACATTCTGAGAAGCTAGCACCCACTTATGATACATACCTGGACACGCCAAGTAGTAGCAATACTTCTTCAGAAACTCCAGATGTGAATCATAATGGAGGCTTCGTTTCACAGCATGCTGAGAATGATGACGAAACACGTGCTTTATTTGAATCATTATTAAATAATTGTGGTATTGAAATCGAGAAAATGAAAAAGGTCAATCGCGATGTTAAGGCCGCGAATGAGAAACTGACCACTGAGCTTGAGAGATACAAGGAAAATGCAAAAAGTTTTCATATTCACAAAGAACGCGAGTCAGAATTTGAAATTGGTTATAAGAAGTTACTTGTTAAAGATAGGGAATGGAAAAACAAGTTTGCTAATCTTGAAATAAGTTCAACAAAAACCATTAACTCTTTAAAACAAGAAATTTCTAAATTAACAAACCAACTTTCAAAACAACAAACAGCTTATACCAATCTTGAAAAAGAACGAGATGAGTTGAAAAAGGACTTTGCAAAGAAAGAAGATAAACTTTTGGAAGAAATCGTAGAGTCAGAACACAAGATTGCACATCTAGAAGAATTAGTGGTTAAGTCGGGTCAGTCAAGTCAAACAATGAAAATGATTTCAAACCAAACTAATCCGATTTACCATACGAAACACAAAATGGCTCTTGGTAACAACAATCCTTGTAATCTCAAGAAAGCTCAGGAAGAACAGAATGTTTTGTATAATGGTAGTGTTTTTTTACACCAAACATGATCCTCCCGTCGTTCGGGATTCTGTGCAAACGATAGAACATGTCGAAGAGAGCATTATTAAAATGAAACAAAAGGATTTGAAACCCATTGATTACAACAAATTGAACAAACTTTCGGGTATTACTTTTGTTCCACAAAAAGAACCATCTGTGTTTTCCATAAAATGACCATTCTCGAAAATGTTTTCTAAAAAAGTAGTTGCTTCCAAATCGCTTTCAAACATGGAACAGATATCTTCAAACAACACTTTTAACACAAGTGCTGCCAGAGGATATCTTGATGATCTTAAAACAAGAGTTGGGCAACTTAAAATGACTTTAGAATCTAAAACGAGACTTAATGAGATTAACTGGAATTCCACGGTTCATTTACAGCTTAAAAAGATTCTTGAAAGTGAATTTGCTCCTCAAATTAATAACATTCATGCTCGTGTAATTCATTTCGAACAAGCATTTTTGAAAGAAACAGTTGACTTCGTCACGGATCACAAATCCCCGATAAAGAAGGCTAATGAATCTTTTGAGCAAATCAATGTTTTGGAAAACCTAAATGATTCTCTCTTCGAAGCTGTTATGACTACTGATATTATGTCCATCATTTTACAAACATATTCTGTTCAAGACGATGAAAGACTGAGAGCTGAGACCTCCGACATTGTTTCTAAATATGAAAATGCTCTTATAAAGCTTGAAAAAGAAAATGTCTCATATTTTAAACAACTTGATCGAAAATAGGAAGAATGCAAGTATGACAAATTGTCGTATGAGTGTGACTTAAAGAACATGAAACAACAAAATGATCTTTTGAGGGCTCAGCTTGAAAGTCAAAAAGGAAAGGGTGAGGAAACTAATTTTGCAAAACCATTGACTTCGGAGAAACCAAATGTTTCTAACACGGTTCAAAAACCAAAAATGTCAATTTCAAGGTTTGCTCCAAAAGTCGATGAGAAAAAGGATTTGACAAAACCAGTCACTCCAACACCCTTGCCCAAGCAAAGTGAAAATGATAAGATTGTTGATAAAGGAAAAGCGGTTGTCGAAACTCCTAAAGTGTTAGCACCCGGCCTTTTTAGGATTAGTCCCATTAGTGCGTCTGCCTCAACATCTAAGACAAATGACAAGTGCATTAAGGATAATTCTAAAGAATCTAGGGATGCTAAAAAGGACAACAATATAAATCCTAATGTGTGTGTCTTACCTTCTACAGGATTAGAAAGCACCTCTAGGAGCAGCAGACTAAAGCCTAGGAGCAATACAAGGAACAATAGAGTCTCGCCTATCTCTACGAGTAGTAGCAAGAATAAAGTTGAAGAAGTAGAAGAACACCCTAGGAATTTATCGCTTTTTAATAAGAAACATGATTCATCTGAATGTAATGTCGAAAGTATTGGTTCTAATGCATGTAATGACTCTGTTTGTTTAATATGCAAGAAATGTTTAATTAATGATGTTCATGATGAATGTGTTTCTAAGAATGTGAATGTTACGCCTGAACAGAAGAATGTTCCAAAAAGACCTAGTGCTAGATCCAGATCTATAGAAAGATTAGTTGCACGATTTAGGACTACCACTATTAGTCGAATGCCTAGGAACTATCTTAAGTATTGTGTATGGAAACCAACGGGTAGAGAATTCATTCTTCAGGATGGCAAAATGAAAGTTGTTCTAAATGGTCAAATAGATACTTTCTATGAATGTGATTCGGATTTTACCCCTAACCCAATGGAACCAAATTCAAAACGGTTTCCAAATACAAAATCTTCTGTTCTTGGCAAGTTATCGAAATATGTCTTTGGATCGTCGACTCGGGTTGCTCCAAGCACATGACCGGAAATTTAAAGCTGCTGATCAATTTTGTCTGGAAATTCATGGGAACTGTACACTTTAGAAATGATCATGTAGCAGCTATTCAGGGTTATGGAGATATTCGGTTTGAGAATTTTTTAATCACTCGAGTTTACTATGTCGAAGGGTTGGGACACAACTTGTTTTCAGTCGGGCAGTTTTGTGATGCAGATTTAGAAGTTGCATTCAGAAGAAACACGGTTTTTATAAAAAATTTGGTTGGTGATGATCTCTTAACTGGTAATCGTAGTACAAACTTGTATGCTATCGACATCAACCAAATGGCTTCTACATCACCAATTTGTCTTATGACAAGGGCAACCGAAACTAAGTCCTGGCTGTGGCATACACGTTTATCACATCTCAATTTTGACACCATCAACAAGTTAGCCAAAGACAACATCGTCACCGGACTTCCTAAGTTCAAATACACCAAGGAACACCTATGTCCATCATGCGAACAAGGAAAAAGTAAAAGAGCATCATATTGATGAGGCGAAAAATGATCCGTTTTTAGGGGGTCATTTAAGCCCGAATCCGAATTTATTTGATCAAATATTGCCCTAAATCGTTCCTTTTGTGATTTTAGGTACTTGGAGAGTGAATTCTGGAAAAGAAGCCATTTTGGACGTTTTTGGAGCATAAAAGTGAAGAAAACGGCAAAGTCTCAATTTTCCATGCTGGGAACAGTAGGTGACGGCGTCAAGAGTAAACCTCTGACGGCGTCAAACCTCAATAATAAAATCCGAGAGTTCATGAAGGCGTCAAGAGTTTTCCTGACGGCGTCAAAACCTCAAGAATTAAAATCCGTAGTTGATGACGGCGTCACACACAGGGCGTCAAGAGTAATTTGTGTGACAGCCTAGGCCTTGACGGCGTCAGAAGTAGATCAAGGCCGTCCGAGGAAGTATTTGGCGGCGAGATGACGGCGTCACACCTTTGTTCTTGACGCCGTCATCCCTATTTTCCTATATATAGTTTTCTAGTTTTTCACATTAAAAAAGAGAAGTTTTGGGAGAAACCCTAAAGACGATTTTGGTGTAACTTTACAGGTTTTTCAAGGGTTCCAACCCCTTGATACCTTGCATGATTAATTAAGATAAGTGTTCTTCTAATTCAATCAATATGTCTATGTGTTGGTTGTCTATATCATGTTCTTGTCTTAATTCTATCATGCTAGGCTAGATCTCTTTTGTGTTTGCTTAGATCTAATGAAACCTAGATATTGATTATGTGTTGATTACTTGTTTATTCTTGTTTTGGATGAATGATTTATATGTTAGGCTTAAGAAAACTGGCAGATCTCCAAATGGTAACATGCTTGAACGTCTTAAGAAACATGAACCGAGGCGTACTAGGTCTTTATTGGTTGTATTTAATGCATGAGCCACTGTTTACAATCCCTATAGTTGTGCTGGGCATGGTGTAGGAGGAGATAAGAGCTCATAGAATTGGGGAGTTATGTATGCCACCCCATGAATGGTATTAAGGAATACGATCCGTCATCCATGCAATTATAACAAGTAATTAACGTGTAAAAGATATCTAGGGAGTAGTGAAATCTAAGTAAACACATTTTCTCCAATTACTGCTCACAACCTTAGTATAATTAGTTTATTTACATTTTTAGTATTTTATTTTGATTGCATCTTAGTTTTGGGTTAGTTGAATAGCAACTAATTCCGCCCACTCTTCTAAAACCCGAGATTTTAATTGCTTTCTAAAAAATATAAAAATACAAAAATAATCATCCCTCACCTTTAGAACTAGTATTTAGGCTTTCTAATCCTAGCGACACTATTCCTAAGCTGAACGATCAATCCCCCGGTACTTGTCACAATACTATACTACAACGATCAGGTACACTGCCTGGTGGGGGTTGTAAGCTTCTCGAGATCCCTCGAGAGGTAAAGCCTGTTGCGATTCCCACGCATCAAGTTTTTGGCGCCGCAGCCCGGGGAATAGTTATTGTCTAGGTTAGAATTTCTTTTTATTAGGTCTACTTGCTAGATTCCTTTCTAGTAAGATTTTATTTTTATTTTTAGGTTCTCTTTAGTCTATCTTTTTCTTTGTGTCTTTGTTTGTAAAAAAAAAAACCTTTCCATTGAATCTTCCGTTCACCATTATGGAGAACGTAAATTCACCAAGTCCGACACTAGAGTTTTACCAGAAAAAATCTAATTACACCAGTTTGGATATACCTAGATGGACGAATGAAATGAGGAGGACTGGATCTTATATTGATTTTATTGAGTACCTTGAGAAAAGAGGCCAAGCGCATAAGACTTTTAAAGAATTCACCTTAGGAGCTCCATCAACCCCTCAAAATGCCTCACTTAGTGAAACCTATGCACCATATGAGCCTTCACCTAGGATAGTTTCGTATGAGCCACCTAGCTGCATGTCATGGTTAGGCACTACCATAATACAGGATGAACACATAGGTGACCTTGATGTGATGGAGGATTTAGTCGAACATGATCACATTGATCAAAAAGACCTAGGTTTTATGATCGATGATGATGAATCTCAAGAAACACATGATGAATCTTTTGGGAAATTTGTATATAGCAGTCAGAATATTGAGGATGATCCGTATGATTCGGACATAGAAGTTGAGATGCCTAAAGAAGTACGTGAGATACTTGGGAAAATGTTAGGGTTAGATTATAATGAAACACATGTTGAGGATATAGGTGATCTTGACACAAGGAAAGATGAGGTAAATAACACAAACCTACAAAGTACCCCACAACTCCCATCATCACTTGAGGAATACACACCACCCGTGACTTACCCAAAAGAAGTAGAAGAGACAATAGGAGCCCCAATAGAGGTAGAACCCTTGTACCAAACACAACTAGAGGATATAGGTTTGAATACTTATAAGGATAACCTTACTCTTAGTTTTAGGGAAGTTCCTAGTTTTGATGAATCGGAGCCTCAACCAAAACCGTTACCTAATCTTCCATCCTTGGATGAAAATTTAGGAATTGAAATAGGTTCTGATCCACCCATCAAACCATATAGTCCGGGTAGTCTTAATACAAAGGTAGTGGACTCTAAGCCTTGTAGAGAGGAGGCCAATATAGGAGTGGAAAATGACCTTACATGCTTACATCACCCATTTATGATTGATCACAAGAAACATTATGGGTTTAAACCGGGTTTATTAGGTCAAGATGGATCCCCAACTAGTAATCTCTTGAAGTTGATTGAAAATGATCCCTTTCTAGTAGAAAATCTTAATCCACCAATTAACTCGATTGAATTAGGTAAGGTTATGATGATAGGAGCACACCCCTTTGAGCATATAATTCATCCACCACTCTTTCCTCACGTGGCATACTTCCACCGAGATGGTGTGTATCGATACTATCACCCGCACTTAATCCTAAGTGTAGGGAAAACCTCACCTTTATTTGTAAAATAAGGGTAGAGTCAGGCTCATGACTCGAACAAAAACAAGCGCTTCTTGGGAGGCAACCCATGTTTTGTGTGATTTTATTTGTTTGATTGTTATTTGCTTCCGTATGCATGTTTAGTTTTTATTGTTGGTTGATCATGTTTCTCAATTAAAATATGGAAATACTTTACTTTGTTGTTTAGCCTAGTCTTAACTCCACCTAAAAGTATTTTTGCAAAAGATAAGTGTAAGGGGAAACCCCAAATATGTTTTTAAGAAACAAACCGATCATGATTCTCCACGATATTAAATGAGCATGTATATTCGTATTTGTTAGAGTCAAATGCTTGTATTGAGTCATAATGAAGTTTTGCAGGATTTTCCAGGAAGTAGGACCAAGTTTTTCCAGAAATTTTCCGGAAACTTAACATAAGAATTTCTGCAGGTCCATTCTGACGGCGTCAGAGGTTTACACTTGACGGCGTCAGGAGTTAAAATCTGGAAATTTTACCGGTTTTATTTTTCTAACGGAGTCTTATGGTTTTTTGTGAATTATTAAGTTTTATAATCTCCAGGAAATCTGCAAACTTCATTCCACAAGTATTATATCTTACTTTGTTTTCTAGGATTTAGTAGCTTATATAGGATGCCGCCGATTTTACGCAAGGTTGTCTTGTCTATTTTTGTCAGGATTTACAGGTTATGTTCGACAAGGAGATGATTTATATTCTGGAATGGAAGCGTTGATTGTTCATTTTCTTGGAGGAAGATCTAATCTGGCCAACCTATAATCCATACCGAGCGAATCAGGGGAGTATTTGATTTCATTCTCTTTACTATTTCACTTTTACATTTTTTACTTGAACATTGGGGACAATGTTCATCTTAAGTGTAAGGGGAGGGTAAAAAGATGATACCTTACATATGCACTTTCGCTTGAGTTTGTTTTGTTTGATAGTAGATGTGTAATAAAACTATGAGAAATACTTGTTAGTGCAATTTTAGCGCAAAATTTAAAATTTTTTACAACATTTAAGAGTGAAACTTTAGCCATAGCAAGCGTCTCATGGATAGGAGATTGTATGACTAGCACATAACCGTATATTCAGAAAAAATTTCCACCCAAATATGTGAGGTTCGCCTTTAGATTTGATAGGAAAAGCATTTACTATTAGTGCTTATGAGTGTACCGGTAGCATTTAGATTCTAGAACTTGCGTTAGTGATGCTTTCCGAGACCGCTAGTGAGACTACATTCGTGTGGTAGGATTTACTACATGATAAGAGGCATTAGGATCACCCTTGTGTTAAACCCGTATCATAATTACTTGACCATTTAAGTCATACTACTTGACTAGTTAAGTCAACTAATTTTTCCCACACCCTTAGCGTTGTACTCATTTTTAGTACACGAAACCCCTAGTACACCCCTCCGAGCCTATATTTTCGTTTCTAACTTTAAGCATTTTACTTAAAGGAAGAATTTGTTACACCCCACTTAAATGTACAACCAAATCGCCTTAGCCTTCCGTGTATGCGCTCATTTTTAGTGCATTATTGTTATTTGTTAAACCCTAAGTTAACTTTCTAATTGATTACATGGTTGCTAAGTCGAGTCATATCCTTGTACATATTGTTTTGGGATGATTGGGACTCATGGGTAAGTACTTATTTTATGGAGTAATGGGGAAGAACATCATTTATTACCCCCATATGTACGTTAATCTTAAAAGTGCTCCAAGTGTTTTGATTTTCTTAATTCGAGTCATTAGATTAGTTTAATGTAAAGTATGTAAAGATTCAAGTGTAAGGGTAATTCTCATCCCCTATGATGTATTATTTTGGATGGTAGGGTAAGAATGTATGCAAAAAAAAAAAAAAAAAAAAAAAAAAAAAAAAAAAAAAAAAATCGAAAAAACAAGAAAAAGAAAAAAAAATAGAAAAAGAAAAAGAGAAAAAAAAAAAAAAAAAAAAAAAAAAAAAAAAAAAAAAAAGCATACGGACTACCATCCCTTTTTATTCTATGTTCATTTTATGTTTTTGTTATTTTTCATTTATTAGCTTAAGTCGAGTCTAGTCTTGGCTTAGCAACGCCATATTGTACATGCAATTAACCAAGATTGTTAACTAGCCACCAGTAAAATTTCCTTTATCCAACAAAACCGTGTAATTCATATCCCTATACCTAACGTTACAACCCTTTAAAAGACCTCTTTGATAGTTTATCCTAGGTGCTTACGCCATGTGGTGGAGGTTTGATCCTTTCCCAAGCCTATGGTAATCTATTTTGCTATGACAGGTAGTGAGAGATATCTTCCGTTTCCATATTGTAATTTACACTTTATTACACCCGAGAGATGTGAGTATCTAAACACTATTTGTGAGGTGCTTGTGTATGACCTCCGTGCTTGTCTATTGGTCTTTAGTGGAACGATTATTTGTTGTAATTACTTTTATATTAGTGTTAAATGACCCCTAACTTGTCTTTTGAGTAGAATAAAAGCGCATTTGCTTGAGGACAAGCAAATCTCAAGTGTAAGGGTATATGATGAGGCGAAAAATGATCCGTTTTTAGGGGGTCATTTAAGCCCGAATCCGAATTTATTTGATCAAATATTGCCCTAAATCGTTCCTTTTGTGATTTTAGGTACTTGGAGAGTGAATTCTGGAAAAGAAGCCATTTTGGACGTTTTTGGAGCATAAAAGTGAAGAAAACGGCAAAGTCTCAATTTTCCATGCTGGGAACAGTAGGTGACGGCGTCAAACCTCAATAATAAAATCCGAGAGTTCATGAAGGCGTCAAGAGTTTTCCTGACGGCGTCAAAACCCCAAGAATTAAAATCCGTAGTTGATGACGGCATCACACACAGGGCGTCAAGAGTAATTTGTGTGACAGCCTATGCCTTGACGGCGTCAGAAGTAGATCAAGGCCGTCCGAGGAAGTATTTGGCGGCGAGATGACGGCGTCACACCTTTGTTCTTGACGCCGTCATCCCTATTTTCCTATATATAGTTTTCTAGTTTTTCACATTAAAAAAGAGAAGTTTTGGGAGAAACCCTAAAGACGATTTTGGTGTAACTTTACAGGTTTTTCAAGGGTTCCAACCCCTTGATACCTTGCATGATTAATTAAGATAAGTGTTCTTCTAATTCAATCAATATGTCTATGTGTTGGTTGTCTATATCATGTTCTTGTCTTAATTCTATCATGCTAGGCTAGATCTCTTTTGTGTTTGCTTAGATCTAATGAAACCTAGATATTGATTATGTGTTGATTACTTGTTTATTCTTGTTTTGGATGAATGATTTATATGTTAGGCTTAAGAAAACTGGCAGATCTCCAAATGGTAACATGCTTGAACGTCTTAAGAAACATGAACCGAGGCGTACTAGGTCTTTATTGGTTGTATTTAATGCATGAGCCACTGTTTACAATCCCTATAGTTGTGCTGGGCATGGTGTAGGAGGAGATAAGAGCTCATAGAATTGGGGAGTTATGTATGCCACCCCATGAATGGTATTAAGGAATACGATCCGTCATCCATGCAATTATAACAAGTAATTAACGTGTAAAAGATATCTAGGGAGTAGTGAAATCTAAGTAAACACATTTTCTCCAATTATTGCTCACAACCTTAGTATAATTAGTTTATTTACATTTTTAGTATTTTATTTTGATTGCATCTTAGTTTTGGGTTAGTTGAATAGCAACTAATTCCGCCCACTCTTCTAAAACCCGAGATTTTAATTGCTTTCTAAAAAATATAAAAATACAAAAATAATCATCCCTTACCTTTAGAACTAGTATTTAGGCTTTTTAATCCTAGCGACACTATTCCTAAGCTGAACGATCAATCCCCCGGTACTTGTCACTATACTATACTACAACGATCAGGTACACTGCCTGGTGGGGGTTGTAAGCTTCTCGAGATCCCTCGAGAGGTAAAGCCTGTTGCGATTCCCACGCATCACATATAAACCCAAAACCGTACCTAGTTCGGAAGCAAGGTTACATATGTTGCACATGGACTTATGTGGCCCAATGAGAGTTGAAAGCATTAATGGGAAGAAGTATATTCTTGTTATTGTTTATGATTATTCAAGATATACTTGGGTAAAGTTTTTGAAATCAAAATACGAAGCACCAGGCATCATCATCACCTTTCTGAAGCGTATTCAAGTTCTACTTCAAGCTCCAGTAAGGATTATAAGAACAGACAATGGCACAAAATTTACAAATCAAGAGTTAAGAACTTACCTTGAAGATGTTGGAATCACACACCAAACATCAGTTGTTAGAACTCCACAGCAGAATGGGGTAGTTGAAAGAAGAAACTGAACTCTTATGGAAGCTGCTCACACAATGCTGATTTTTTCTAGTGCACCACTATTCTTATGGGCTGATGCTATAGCCACTGCTTGTTTTACTCAAAACCGATCCCTAGTCCATCCGAGATTCAATAAAACCCCATATGAGCTAGTGAACAACCGTAAACCTGACATCTCTTACCTTCACGTGTTTGGCGCTTTGTGCTATCCGACGAATGACAGAGAAGATCTAGGGAAGTTAAAAGCTAAGGGTGATATTGGAATCTTCATTGGATATTCAGAAAACTCAAGGGCATTCAGGGTGTATAATAGACGAACAAAAAGGATTATGGAGACGATGAATGTAAAGTTTGACGAGATTTCACAAATGGCTTCTGAGAGATACGCTCTAGAACCGGCGCTTAATCTGATGGCTTCTAATCAAAACGGATTAGGACCGCACCAAACCAGCAGACTTCTGGACACATCAGTTCAGGACTCGTGCCTCAAGGAGCTCAGTCAACAAACACGGATAAACCTTCAGAACAAGAACTGGAAAAGTTCTTCGAGTTAATGTTTGATGATTATTATGGTGGAACTTCGACAAATGCATCTCCACAACATTCCGCTGCACCCGCTCAAAACCATCAACCACCACCACCACCACAAGAGGCATCCACAACAATCGAAGCTGAAGCACCAACTACATCAACATCATCTACATCTACTCAAGCAACTCCAGTACTTCAAACTGTTTTACCAAGAGTTGATGAGCAAAACCAAAACACAAATTTTCAAGAAGAACCAACAAATAATTCAAACGATGTTACGTTAGAAGAAGAAGAAGAAGTATTTGAAAACCCGTTTGCAACAGACTCTGCTGAATCTTCTTCAAGGTTACAAGAACCATCTAACACACATTCATTACTCCCAAGGTACCCTTCTACGTTTCAATGGACAAAAGACCATCTAATAGAACATATTATTGGTGAACCTTCAAAGCCAGTTCAGACAAGGAGACAACTTTCCACCGATCTCGAATTGTGCATCTACATTTGCTCAATCAGCCTCAAAGAACCTAAGAACATTCGGGAAGCAATGGCAGAAAACCCTTGGATTGAAGCGATGCAGGAGGAATTTCTTCAATACCTGTTACATGATAGTTGGGAACTTGTTGAACGACCACTTGATAAACATGTTCTTGATCTCAAGTGGTTGTGGAAGAACAAACTGGATGAGGAAATGACTGTAATTCGCAACAAAGCTCGTCTCGTGGCTAAAGGTTATCCACAAGAAGAAGGGATAGATTTCGAAGAATCATTCGCGCCTGTAGCTAGACTTGAAGCAGTCCGGATTTTCTTAGCCTATGCCGCTCATAAAAACATCACAGTCTATCAGATGGATATTAAGACTGCTTTCCTAAATGGAACTCTGAAAGAAGAAGTGTATGTGAGTCAGCCAGAGGGATTCATCGACAAAGATCATCCAGACTGATGAGTGGGAATCGCACCAGGCTTTACCTCTCAAGAGATCTTGAGAAGCTTACAACCCCCACCAGGCAGTGTACCTGATCGTTGTAGTATAGTATAGTGACAAGTACCGGGGGATTGATCGTTCAGCTTAGGAATAGTGTCGCTAGGATTAGAACACCTAAATACTAGTTCTAAAGGTGAGGGATGATTATTTTTGTATTTTTTATTTTTTAGAAAGCAAGTAAAAATCTCGGGGTTGAAGGATTTGGGCGGAATTAGTTGCTAATCAACTAACCCAATACTAAAGATGCAATCAAAATAAAATACTAGAAATGAAAATAAATGAAATTATACTAAAGTTGTGAGCAATAAGTGAAGAAAATGTGTTTACTTAGATATCACTACTCCCTAGACATCTTTTACACGTTAATTACTTGTTATAATTGCATGGATGACGGATCGTATTCCTTAATACCATTCATGGGGTGGCACACTTAACTCCCCAATTCTATGAGCTCTTATCTCCTCCTATACCATGCCCAGCACAACCATAGGGATTATAAACAGTAGCTCATGCATTAAATACAACCAATAAAGACCTAGTGCGCGTTGGTTCATGTTTCTTAAGACGTTCAAGCATGTTACCAATTGGAGATCTGCCAGTTTTCTTAAGCCTAACATATAAATCATTCATCCAAGACAAGTATAAACAAGTAATCAACACATAATTAACATCTAGGTTTCATTAGATCCAAGCAAACATAAGATAGATCTAGCCTAGCATGATGGAATTAAGACAAGAACAAGATATAGACAACCAACACATAGACATATTGATTGAATTAAAAGAACACTTATCTCAATTACACATGAAAGGTATCAAGGGCTTGGAACCCTTGAAAAACCTGTAAAATTCGCACCAAGTTCGTACTTAGGGTTTCTCCAAAACTTCTCTCCTTTTAATGTGAAAATTAGAAAACTAAATATAGGAAAAGGGGTCTGACGGCGTCAAGAATAAACTCGTGACGCCGTCACCTCGCCGCCAAAACTCTTCTCAGACTGCCTTGATCTACATTTGACGCCGTCATGTGATAATCATTTCCAGGCCGTCATGACTTTTACTCTTGACGCCCTACTTCGTGACGCCGTCAAATCTGTACTGGATCGTCATGGAATTTTGCTCTTGACGCTGTCAGGGAGTTACTCTTGACGCCGTCACCTACTGTTCCCAGCATGGAAAATTAAGACTTTGGCGTTTTCTTCACTTTTATGCTCCAAAAACGTCCGAATTGCTTCCTTTTCCAGATTTCACTCCCAAAGTACCTAAAATCACAAAAGGAACGATTTAGGGCAATATTTGATCAAATAAATTCAATTCCGGGCTTAAATGACCCCCTAAAAGTGGATCATTTTTCGCCACATCATATACCCTTACACTTGAGATTTGCTTGTCCTCAAGCAAATGCGCTTTTATTCTAGTCAAAATACAAGTTAGGGGTCATTTAACACTAATATAAAAGTAATTACAACAAATAATCGTTCCACTAAAGACCAATAGACAAGCACGGAGGTCATACACTAGCACCTCACAAATAGTGTTTAGATACTCACATCTCTCGGGTGTAATAAAGTATAAATTACAATATGGAAACGGAAGATATCTCTCACTACCTGTCATAGCAAAATAGATTACCATAGGCTTGGGAAAGGATCAAACCTTCACCACATGGCGTAAGCACCTAGGATAAACTATCAAAGAGGTCTTTTAAAGGGTTGTAACGTTAGGTGTAGGGATATGAAATACACGGTTTTGTTGGATAAAGGAAGTTTTACTGGTGGCGAGTTAACAATCTTAGTTAATTACATGTACAATATGGCGTTGCTAAGCCAAGACTAGACTCGACTTAAGCTAATAAATGAAAAATAACAAAAACATAAAATGAACATAGAATGAAACGGGATGGTAGTCCGTATGTTTTTTCTCTTTTTTCCTTTTTTCTATTTTCTTTTTCTTTTTCTTGATTTTTCGATTTTTTTTTTTCATACACTCTTACCCTACCATCCAAAATAATACATCATAGGGAATGAACATTTCCCTTACACTTGAATTTTTACATACTTTATAATAAACTAATCTAGTGACTCGAATTAGGAAAATCAAAACACTTGGAGCACTTTTAAGATTAACGCACATATGGGGGTAATATATGATGTTCTTCCCCATTACTCCATAAAACAAGTACTTTTACCCATGAGTCCCAATCGTCCCAAAACAATATGTACAAGGATATGACTTGACTTAGCAACCATGTAATCAATTAGATAGTTAACTTAGGGTTTAACAAATAACAATAATGCACTAAAAATGAGCGCATACACGGAAGGCTAAGGCGATTTGGTTGTACATTTAAGTGGGGTGTAACAAATTCTTCCTTTAAGTAAAATGCTTAAAGTTAGAAACGAAAAGATAGGCTCGGAGGGGTGTACTAGGGGTTTCGTGTACTAAAAATGAGTACAACGCTAAGGGTGTGGGAAATTTTAGTTGACTTAACTAGCCAAGTAATATGACTTAAATGGTCAAGTAATTATGATACGGGTTTAACACAAGGGTAATCCTAATGCCTCTTATCATGTAGTAAATCCTACTACACGAATGTAGTCTCACTAGCGGTCTCGGGATGCATCACTAACGCAAGTTCTAGAATCTAAATACTACCGGTACACTCATAAGCACTAATAGTAAATGCTTTTCCTATCAAATCTAAAGGCGAACCTCACATATTTGGGTGGAAAATTTTTCTGAAAGTACGGTTATGTGCTAGTCATACAATCTCCTATCCATGAGACGCTTGCTATGGCTAAAGTTTCACTCCTAAATGTTGTAAAAAATTTTAAATTTGGCACTAAAATTGCACTAACAAGTATTTCTCATAGTTATATTACACATCTACCATCAAACAAAACAAACTCAAGCGAAAGTGCATATGTAAGGTATCATCTTTTTACCCTCCCCTTACACTTAAGATGAACATTGTCCCCAATGTTCAAGTAAAGAATGTAAAAGTGAAAATGTAAAGAGAATGAAATCAAATACTCCCCTAATTCGCTCGGTATGGATAATGAGGTGGCCAGGTTAAATCTTCCTCCAAGAAAATGAACAATCAAAGCTTCCCTTCCAGAATATAAATCATCTTCTTGTCATACATAACCTGTAAAACCTGATAAAATAGACAAGACAACCTCGCGTAAAATCGGCGGCATCCTATATAAGTTACTAAATCCTAGAAAACAAGATAAGATATAATGCTTGTGGAATGAAGTTTGCAGATCTCCTGGAGATTATAATACTTAATAATTCACAAAAACCATAAAACTCCGTTAGAAAAACAAAACTGGTAAAATTTCCAGATTTTTACACTTGACGCCATCAAGAGTAAACTCTTGACGCCGTCAGAAGTGTCCTGCAGAAATTCTTATGTTAAGTTTCCGGAAAATTTCTGGAAAAACTTGGTCCTACTTCCTGGAAAATCCTGCAAAACTTCATTATGACTCAATACAAGCATTTGACTCTAACAAATACGAATATACATGTTCATTTAATATTGTGGAGAATCATGATCGGTTTGTTTCTTGAAAACATATTTGGGGTTTCCCCTTACACTTATCTTTTGCAAAAATACCTTTAGGTGGAGTTAAGACTAGGCCAAAACAACAAAGTAAAGTATTTCCACTATTTAGTTTAGAAACATGCCAACAATAAAAATTAAGCATGCATACGGAAGCAAATAACAAACAAACAAACAAAATCACACAAAACATGGGTTGCCTCCCAAGAAGCGCTTTTCTTTATTTACGAGTCTTGTAGCTAGACTCAAGGTCATGGGTTACTACGCGACCTCATCATTGGTTCCACTCTCTGATTGTAGATATTCCTTGTAGAAACCAAACACCTTTTTCTCAACCGCCCCCATAATCATTTGGGCAAATTCTTTATCGACTTTATACCTTGGTCCAAGGGCCAAGCAATCTTTGTAATAAAGACTCCTTTTTTCCCATACATAATCCATGCCCTTTTTCTTATCCTCCTCATTAGTATCCTCAAAAGCACCAACGTTGTCCTTATCAAAACGGGATATAAAGCGAAATTCTTTCATCCTATTAGGCATCCTATAAGTGATACTATCGGTGTTACTTGCAAATCGGATCGTTCCTTCTATCTCATCATATTCTAACTTAGACTCCTCAACAAACGGTTTGCCAAACACAACATTTGATAACCAAAAATCAATAACATTTGCAAGATCTTCCACAATCATAAAGTCGGTGACAAAGATGAAATTACCAACAAAGACATGGAGACCTTTGACTCTCCCGACAAAGTTACAAACTCTATCGGGGTATTTGAGCTCTTTTCTAGGTTCAAGTCTTGTTTTCACTATATCATTATAAACAGTTGAGGACATAATGTTGATTGGAGATTTAAAGTCAATGTAAGCATTGCTAACGTGCCTATACCCAATCATACATGGTATCTTAGCATTCTTAGGATCGCCTCTCTTGATCTTAGGTTCAATTATGGTGAAAGGAGATCGCGGGTTATCAATAAGATTATTATAATATGCAATCTCCTCCTTAGTGGGGTATAGATTAAAATAGTCATTAAGCTTCGGATCTATTTCCCCCTCTTCAAGTCCCTCAATAACATTCACAAAGTCATTAGGCCCTAGGTCCTCATTTGAATACAAGGCGGTCGCTAGGTCACTAAATGCATGTTCGAGCTCAACCTTGATCAAACTATTAAGCTCCCTAAGTTCCCTAATCTCACTCTCAATTTGTTCACGCAACAAAGCCACTTCTCCAGGGGAAAGGGGTGGATTCGCGTTTTCCATAATGGTCAACGGAATAGTCAATGAGTTTAATTTACTGACGAAGGCACAAAGAAATAAGATAGACTAAAGAGAACCTAAAAATAAAAATAAAATCTTACTAGAAAGGAATCTAGCAAGTAGACCTATGATTGATGCCAAACCACCTAACTTAAATTAACCAAAGAATGGTCAACTAAGTCAAAAAGCCTAGATCAATGCTCCGGGTAATATAATGTATCACCGGGTCGTTAAATCCCGTTGAGGTGTGAAATGTAACTATAGCGTGTTCGTAATCGGGTGTTATTCACAGAAAAGGGGTTGTTGTGAAAATTATTTGGAAATTATAAACAAAAATAGCTTAGGAAAGCTATGTGAATGGTTACGGGAATTTGGAGTACGAAGATTTGAGCTAAACCTAAAAATGTACGTTTTAATTAAAAAACGTATACAGACGAACAAAACGAAAAGTACAACTGGAGGACCGGGAGGGTTAAAAGTGTAAAATTTGTATTTTTACAATCCTATTAATTAAAGAAAATTTTAAGAAAAATAAAAATTATTTTTACACTATTTAATTATTTAATATTAATTAATTACTAATTATCTATTTAATACTAATTAAATTGATTAGAATTATTAGAAATACTACAAAGACTTAGAAAATTAAGAAAAATTTTATAAATCTAATTAACCATTACAGGAATCCTAAAAAATTATAAAAAGTTAATTCTAAGTATTTTTAAGCTAATTAATTAATTATTATTCTAATTACTTATTAATTACTAATTAAACTAATTATATTATAAAAAATATAAAATGAACAGTAAAAATTCTAGAAAAATTTATAAAAATGTTTTAACCAAAATAAAAGCTATAAAAATTATAAAAATTAGGTTATACTATTTAAAAACTAATTATACTATTTAATTGATTAATATTAATTAAAACTAAATTAAACTAGAATTAATTAGAAAAACCACTAAAAGACAAAATAAAAATCTGGAAAATTTATAAAATTATTTTAACCTAAAATATAATTTCTAAAAATATAAAAGTGATATATTACTTAGAAATAAATTAAAAAAGAAAAATAAATTGATAACTCCTATTAAATAGAAGCTATCACTAAAATTAAAATTGGTTTTTTTTGGATTTTTTCTTTTTCTAAACTGATAATAAACTAAAAACAACTAACTTTAACAAAAACACTTTTGTTTTAACCCATGGAATAAGCAATTGAAATGCTTATTTACCTCACAGTTGACTTTTGTTGACTGTGAAGGTTTATAAGCTCAAAAGAGGAATGTGGGGTACACAATGGTTGATATTGGTTTCTCTGAGTCTAATGAACACAAATAAGCAAGACTTAAGCTAATAAGTGACCTGAATAAGCCAAAAATAACAAATAAGCACTTTGCTTATTTGTTGACTGAGCAGTTAAGGGACAAAGTTTATGGGTCAAACAAGGTAGGGTCCACAGACTTTGGGGTCAAACAAAAGGTCAACCCTTAATCCTGGGTAGGAGGGGGGTTGAAAGGTGCAAGAGTGGTGGTGTGGGACCCACTGGGTCAGTCACACAAGACCACCAAAGTTGGGTGGATGGCTGAGGTAACTGAGAGCAGGGCAGATAGGTTGCCCTGCAAGTAACTTGGTGACAATGTGGGACCCAGCAAACAAATTCTTAAAAATCTAGAAAAATTTACAAAAATCTACAAAGTGGCAAAGATTAAGCACACCAAATTTCAGATTCTAACACCTAAGATCAAACAAGTTACACACCTCCAAAGATTGCTCAAAATGACTGAAACAAGTTTTGACTTAAAAGAGTTTTGCACCACTTTGACTTTTATGAACTTGGGAAGCTGATTTAATGATCCAATAAGCTAAGATAAGCTATATTAAAACTAACTTGGGTAAAACTTCAACTTATGAAAAGGATTTGTGGGATTTGGACTCCAAAAATCACCACAGTGAACTGTGGTGATTATAATCTTTTGATTTTGACTTTTGCAAGGTTTTGTACCAAATTTCTTGTTTCCCTGAGCTACTTTATACTCATACAACTAAGTGAAACACAGAAATCCACAAATGACAAGGTAGAACCAAGCAAACAACCTTAAACCAAACACCCCTTTAACAGATACTTATAAAGAAATCTTGGTTCAAACAAACATGAAATACAACCAAATGATTACTACTACTAGATTAAACAACAATTGAGCAACTTAAACAGCAATAATCAACTAGACTACTGAGAGATTAAAAATTAAAGAAAAAGGCTCACATAAGCCTTCCAAGCACTGATTAGGAACCAAGTGACCAAATTAACCAATCCTATGCCCTCCCATGAGGTACCTAACCCACAGCCATCCTAGATACACTGTGCTCCTTGCTTTCTTCTTCTTTTTTTCACAAATTTTTCATTTATTTTTGATTTTTCTTGATTTTTAGCAATTATTGAAAACTGATTTAATAATGTTTACACAGGCTCATAAAGCTTCTAAAACCTTTTTATCTGAGTTTGTAAGAGCTTCTGAGTGGATTAGACAAACATTATATGCTTAAATGAGAACTTGAGAATTTGAAATGATACTTTAAAAAGTGAAAATGAGAATTAACTTAGAACCAAACTTTCATTGATAATAAAAAGTACAATACATTGAAAATAAACTGAAAATACATAAAAAGCTAAGAAAATTACACCTTAAGCTTCTATGAGCTTATCTATATATAACGACCTAAAATTATAGCCCTAAGCCTTCCACATGGCTTCAATTTGAAAACTGAGGGTCCCATAGACTTTGCTTTGACCTTCTGACCAAATCCCCATCGTTGAATTGATATGAGATCACTCCTAGCCTTTGATCATGATTTTGGCGCCAAAAGGTATACGGGGCCAAATTGGGTGGAACTGGTGAGGGGTTGTTGAGGGTATTAATTGTGGTGGATTAGTTAGGTTTGGGCATTAATTGTGGGGGGCTAGAGTTGGAAAAAGGTGAGGAGGGGGGGGAACAATGGAGCCTGGTTTCGTGGGATATGGTTGGGGAAGAAGGGTCAACGCTGGGTTTGACCGGGTGTTTATTTAAAACGGTTTTAAAAGGTTTTGGGCTAAGGTTTGGGCCTGGGTTGTGTAGTTGGATCAGACCTGATGGGTTTGGTTTTGGTTTAGTTTAGGGTCCGGATGGTTAGTAGTTAACATAAGGACCATATTTGCAATTCCTTCAAAGTTGAGGGGTGTGAAGTGTAACTTTCCAAAACTTCTTCAAAGGATCAATTTTTGCCAAACACCAATAATCCAAGGACCAATTTTGCACTTTTCCACATTTTTCAAAATTTCAAAAATCCCAGGGACTATTTTTGCCATATTTGGATTTTTAGGGACTAATTATGTAATTTATGAAAACTTGCAACCCAATTATGATATTTTGACTTTATTTGACTTTTAAGACCTTGGGTTGACTTTTCCTTAAAAATAAATGCATAGGGACTAAAGTTGACAAGTTTTGAAACTTGGGGGACTGAAACTGCCAATACTGCAAACTTTGTACGTTTTTTCTTTGTTTTTGCACATTTTGCTTTTAAAACACATAAAACACAATCCCTGGGATATTTTAAGTATTTTGATATCTTTTTGATTGTTTTTGTGCGTTTTGGCAGTTTAAATATATCGAAAACGATGAGTGTTTGAGCACTCATCAATCCCCCACACTGAACTATTGCTAGTCCCTAGCAATCTTTTTAGAAAACTTGATGGATTTTAAACTCTTTACCTAAAGCCATCACTTCTGGAGTAGCCAGGTGTAAGAACTGTGGCACACCTGATAACCGTGTGATTTTGAGCAAACCACCAGCTTCCAACGGATTTGTTAAGTCTTTACCAAGAGCCGTTTGCTCCTGGACTAGCCAACTCTTGATGGACCTAGTCAACATCTTGGTGAGTTGATTACCAATTATGGATTTTTCCACGGCCTTTACCACAAGCCATAATCTTGCGGGCTAGCCAACTCATTTGTTTTCGGGGAGTTGATGAACCATACAATTTTGGGTAAATTGCCAGCCGTCAACGGATTTGAGTTGTCTTTACCAAGAGCCGTTTGCTCCTGGACTAGCCAATCCCTTTTGTCGCTTAGACAAGGCGGACTGATTACCACAAAAATTTTGAAATAAAGTGAAAAAATTTTGAAAATTTTGGCCAAAAACGGGGGAACTTAAAAGATATTTGTTAAAATTCGTTAGAATTCCCCCCCCCCCCCCCCCCCACACATAGAAATGAATATTGTCCTCAATATTCAAAGTCCCGGCTGTTATGCCGAAGCTATGAACGTAAAAAGCCAAGAATCGAATCTAACTGCGGAAATACCAATATTCACTTTATTTCTATATATACAACTTTTTTTTTTTTTTTTTTTTTTTTTTTTTTTTTATACATATATACATTTTTTTCAAACAGCGGGGGGTTGGCCATTCCCCCACACTCGGTGGTAGAAAATAGAAAGAATCAGAGATACGGGTGAAAACCCGTATTGTTGCTAGTTTTTGGTCATTGAGTCGCTAGCTTGACTCTATCCCCGAATTCAATTGTCCTTGGGGAAAGTTTGGAGATCCGGGACGACCATGGATGGTACGTCCTCTCCAAAGTAGTGCTTTAACCGATGTCCATTCACTTTGAAGTTAGGACCGTCATTTTGAGATAATTCGACGGTCCCATAAGGATAAACTTTTGTGATGGTGAATGGACCAGTCCATCGGGTTTTGAGCTTGCCCGAGAAGATCTTGAGTCTAGAATTAAAAAGAAGGACTCGATCACCAACGTTGAAAACGCGGTTTTTGATTTTTGAGTCATGAATCTTCTTTATCTTTTGTTTATAGATCAAAGAGTTCTCGTAAGCTTGATCACGAAGTTCGTTTAATTCATTGAGTTGAACTTTTCTGTGATCACCCGCCGTTCTGAGGTCGAAATTGGCATGCTTGAGGGCCCAATAGGCTTTATGCTCAAGCTCGATCGGAAGATGGCACGCTTTCCCGTACACAAGTTTATAAGGCGTACACCCAATGGGTGTTTTGTAAGCCGTACGGAAAGCCCAAAGTGCATCATCTAATTTGTCCGACCACGATGCACGATTTTCTCCTACAGTTCTTTCCAAGATTCTTTTAATGCCCCGATTGGACACTTCGACTTGTCCACTCGTTTGAGGGTGGTACGCGGTAGAAAGACGGTGAGTCACACCGTACTTTTGCATGACTTTGTCAAACTTGTCATTACAGAAGTGCGTACCACGATCACTAATAATAGCACGTGGAGTTCCGAATCGGGCAAAGAGAGCTTTTAAAAATTTCACAACTACTCGGGCATCATTTGTGGGTAAAGCTTTCGCTTCAACCCATTTTGACAAGTAGTCAACTGCCACGAGTATGTATTTATTGCCGTGAGAGGATGGAAATGGCCCCATAAAGTCGATGCCCCAGATATCAAAGATTTCACAAACTTGAATTGCATTCTGAGGCATTTCATTTCTTTGTGAAATATTCCCGTGGCGCTGACAAGCGTCACAGGACTTGACCAATTCTTGGGCATCCTTGTAGATCGACGGCCAATAAAAGCCGGAATCAAACACCTTTTTGGCGGTGTAGTTGGGATTGTGATGGCCCCCCGTGGGACCAGCATGGCAAGCCTTTAAAATTTCAGTGGCTTCCTGACCATACACACACCGCCGGATGACTTGATCCGCGCATATCTTGAACAAGTAGGGGTCGTCCCAAAAGTAATGTTTTACATCTTTGAAAAATTTATTTTTTTGTTGGGACGACATCCCTTTCACAATGAAATTACCCGCAACATAGTTTGCAAAGTCGGCAAACCATGGGGTAATCGAGTCTCCACGAAATGAAACCACATTGAGGGTTTCGAGAGGAAATGTTTCATTTATTTCCTTTTTCTCGAAAGCATTTTGGTGAGGGTTTTCAAGACGGGAGAGATGATCAGCAGCTAGGTTCTCAGCTCCTTTTTTATCACGAATAATGATATCAAATTCCTGAAGGAGGAGAACCCATCGGAGGAGTCTCGGCTTTGCATCTTGTTTTGCAAATAGATATTTCAAAGCCGAATGATCCGTATACACTATGCTTTTTGTCAGAATTAAGTATGGCCGGAATTTTTCAAAAGCATACACCACAGCTAATAATTCTTTTTCAGTGGTGGTGTAATGACTTTGTGCCTCGGTCATAGTCTTGCTGGCATAGTGTATAGGCTGAAAATGTTTTGTTTTGCGTTGGCCCAAGACTGCCCCTATAGCATAATCACTAGCATCACACATGAGCTCGAAGGGCAAGTCCCAATCGGGGGCAACAAGAATCGGTGCCTCGGTAAGCCTTTTCTTTAATGTTTCAAAGGCTTCGATGCACTCAGGGGAGAAGATAAAAGGAGCATCCTTCTCGAGGAGATGGGTCATAGGCCGGGCAATTTTAGAGAAATCTTGAATAAACCTACGGTAAAATCCGGCGTGACCCAAAAAGCTCCTAACACCTTTCATAGTCGTGGGATGAGGCAATTTTGCAATGACGTCCACTTTGGCACGGTCAACCTCAATCCCGTTTTTTGAAATTTTATGGCCGAGGACAATGCCCTCTTTGACCATAAAGTGACTCTTCTCCCAATTTAGACATAACTTTGTGTCTTCACAACGTTTTAGCATGCTGTCTAAATGGGAGAGACATGATTTAAACGAATCCCCAATGACCGAGAAATCGTCCATAAAGACCTCCATACTTTTCCCGATCATGTCGGAAAAAATGGCCATCATACATCTTTGAAACGTGCCCGGAGCATTACATAAGCCAAATGGCATACGTTTATATGCGAAGGTTCCATAGGGGCACGTGAAAGTGGTCTTTTCTTGGTCTTGCGGGTCAATGGGAATCTGAAAGTAACCCGAGAAACCATCGAGGAAGCAATAGTACTCATTCCCCGCTAATCTCTCGAGCATCTGATCCATAAAGGGCAGAGGAAAATGATCCTTACGGGTGGCGTCATTCAATTTACGATAATCAATGCAGACGCGCCACCCCGTAACCAAACGAGTTGGAATTAACTCATTTTCCTCGTTTGTGACAACAGTAATGCCACCCTTTTTTGGAACACAGTGAACTGGGCTGACCCAAGGACTGTCCGAGATAGGGTAAATCAATCCGGCATCAAGAAGTTTTAAAACCTCTTGTTTGATAACCTCGTGAATTTTTGGATTCACCCTTCTTTGATGTTGGACCGTAGGTTTGAAGTCATCCTCCATTAATATCTTGTGAGTACAGAACTCAGGGTCGATGCCCTTGATATCGGAGAGACGCCAAGCAATTGCTCGTTTATGAGACTTCAAAACCTGTATAAGAGCAGCCTTTTCCTCAACACTTAAGTCTTTAGCAATAATGACGGGCAATTTATCATCACCCTCCAGAAATGCATATTCAAGATGAGGCGGCAAGTCCTTAAGTTCAACCGCGGGAAAGTCATCAGTTTTCTCAACATTTTTGACTTCCTCTTTATGAAGTGTTTGTGGTAGAACAGGAAGATGAGAGGGATCTTCATTTAACAATTTTTCCAGCAGGTGAATATCCCTCTCGAGGTCGATCTCTTGGTTATCAATTCCATCGGGAATCGAATCACTTTGGAGAAAGGCCTCAATTTCTTCTGAGAAGATGAAGTCACTTCCCTCAAACGGAGTGAGGGAAGGAGAAGAATTGGCAATAATGGGGTGAGAAGATGGAGTGACGTTTTCACTCGGAGAATCATCGACAAAACCTAAAACCTCTTGAGCGTACTCCTCAGACGCGACATCAATGACATCAATTCGGTTAACCGTTTCGGCGTCATAGTTAGAGGAGTACCTCGAAGTTTGATCGAGGTTAAAGGTTACAGCTTCATTACCAACACGAAGAGTTATTTCCTCTTCGTGCACATCAATTAACGCACGACCCGTCCTTAAGAATCCTCTCCCAAGAATGAGAGGAACTCGTGGGTCAGCATCGAACTTAACAACAACGAAGTCAGCGGGGAAATGGAACTTTCCTACTTTCACGAATACATCTTCGGCAATGCCGAGAGGATGAGAGATTGAACGGTCGGCAAGCTCGAGAGTCATGCACGTAGGAGTAAGTTGAGGAAGAGAGAGTTTCTCCCACACTGAGTAAGGCATCAGGTTGATGCTAGCGCCAAGATCAGCTAAGGCGAAGCACTCAACCATCCCAGGGAAAACACATGGAATGAGAAATCTCCCAGGGTCTCCAAGCTTCTTAGGAAGCTTCTTTAAGATAACTGCAGAGCAGTTTTCGTTCAAAGGAGTTTTTGCCATTTCGTACAATTTTTCCTTGTTGCTTAACAAGTTCTTGATCATCGATGCGAATTTGGGCATCAGGATGATAGCATCCGCAAGGCTAACGTCAAAGTGCAAATCTTGAAAGATTTGATAAAACTTATCCATTTGGTAACTAGCCTTTTCGCGGAGCTTTTGCTCATTAAGTCTTGACGGGTATGGTAATGAAGGTTTGGATTTAGGGTTCTCTCCAGGAGTTGTTGATGGTTCAAATACAACTCCCGGTTTTGGCACAAGTCCAGATTTTGGTACAATTTCCGGAACAACCTGAGGGTGGACGTGTGCGGTACTTCGTGGGCTAGTAAATTGCACCTTGTCCGTGGTTGCCTCAGGCTCAATTTCAACTTCCTCAGAATAAAGAGGAGGAGGCATAGGTGGAAGAGGAGAAACAGGAGGAACTGGCGGCTCTTCATAAGCTTTACCACTTCGTGTAGTAATAGATTTGAGTTCACCCTTGGGGTTAACAATTGTGTTAGCCGGGAGACCTCCTGATGTAGAGGGTGGAGTGAGATGATTCATGAGACTGGCAAGCATATTTTCAATCTTGCCTTGGTTTTGATCAATTTTGTTGTTTGTTTGCATCAACTCACTCTTCAGCTCTTGACCCTGTTTGGCTATTGATGATTGGAAATCATTCTTCAAATTTGAGATTTGATTTTGCATTGCCCTCATTTTGGTCTCATTAACTTTGATGTAGTTATTGAGCTCGTTTGGGAGGGGATCTTGATAATTTGGAGCTGAATACCCTTGATTACCCCTTTGGGGTGGGTACTGATTGACGGGGGTAGGATTTTGATTTTGTAAATTAGGCCCCCTTGGTGGATTAGGATTAAACCTATTTGGATTTTGAGGAAAACCGGGTGGTTCACCCTGATTGCTAGCCCGGTAATTTGGATCCACTTGAGGACGGTATTGGTTACCTCCTTGGTTGGAATTGCCGGCTATTGCATTTACTTCGAATGGATTGCCTTCGGTGGCAGGGCAATTATAATATGAATGTGGACCACCACAAGTGACACAAACTTCTATCTTTTTGATTTCAGCTTGTGGAGAAGGAGAAGAATCTTTCTTGCTTTGGGCGAGAACAAATGCATGGACGGCTTCCGTGAGTTGATCAAGTTTAGCATCGGTGCTAGACTGAGCCACGGTCGATGAGGAAGAAGGAACAACATCCCTTTGGGAACAAACCGATCTGCTTCGGGGAATGCGAACCTTAGATTTATTCTCAATGATTTCTAAAGCATCCTTTGTGGTGCGATTCAAGAAGTTACCTCCAGCGGAGGCATTCAGAGAGTCTTGATCAGATTGGCTTACACCATTGTAGAAAGTATCAAGTGTCATGAGATCAGAGAAACCGTGGTGAGGGCATTTTCGGAGCAATTCCTTGTAACGATCCCATGCCTCACTAAAGGGTTCATCAAATTTCTGCGTGAATTTCATGATATCGTTCTTGAGACTTGTGGTTTTGGAAGGAGGAAAGAATTCATTCACGAACTTTTTCACAAGATCTTCCCATGTCTCAATAGATCGTGGAGGTTGTTTTTCAAGCCAAACCCGGGCTTGTCCCTCCAGGGAGAATGGGAAGAGAAGAAGTTTGATTGCTTCAGAGGGGACATCTTTGCATTTGATGGTGTAAGTGATTTTATTGAACCATCGAATGTGATCTTGAGGATCGTCCCTCTCATAACCGTAGAATTGACGTGATGTGGCCAGATTTATTAATCCTGTTTTAAGCTCAAAATTATCGGCCATGATTGTTGGAACAACGATAGCATCTCCGTAACCCTCGACGGGTGCTTGGAGAAGCTCGTTCATAGTGGGTTCAGCTGCCATGATGACAGCTGGAGGTGGAACAGTACGGATTTCAGATCCGACTGATGGTGCAGAACGTCGACGAGGTCTTCGAGGTCTCTGAACCAGCTCACGTAATGGGCTAGTGGACCTTGAAGAACGAGTGCGCATGCACTAGGGATAAAAACTTTTTGGACAATATTTTTGTTATCGTCCCGTAATCCAGATTCGTTTCTCTTCAAGAATCACCTTAAAAGAAAACCGAATCAGCAAACGTTACGATATGTTTTGTTGGTTTTTTACTTTTTTTGGTGTTTTAACACTTTAGGAAAAGTGTCAATGACATTTTTATGTGTTTTGATTTTGAAAATATTCACAAGTGATGGTATTTGTACAGTGAGTGAGGTGAGATAACACTAATCTCGAAAGACGCTACAGAAACGCGCACACCTCCCCGGCAGCGGCGCCATAAATTGATTGATGCCAAACCACCTAACTTAAATTAACCAAAGAATGGTCAACTAAGTCAAAAAGCCTAGATCAATGCTCCGGGTAATATAATGTATCACCGGGTCGTTAAATCCCGTTGAGGTGTGAAATGTAACTATAGCGTGTTCGTAATCGGGTGTTATTCACAGAAAAGGGGTTGTTGTGAAAATTAATTGGAAATTATAAACAAAAATAGCTTAGGAAAGCTATGTGAATGGTTACGGGAATTTGGAGTACGAAGATTTGAGCTAAACCTAAAAATGTACGTTTTAATTAAAAAACGTATACAGACGAACAAAACGAAAAGTACAACTGGAGGACCGGGAGGGTTAAAAGTGTAAAATTTGTATTTTTACAATCCTATTAATTAAAGAAAATTTTAAGAAAAATAAAAATTATTTTTACACTATTTAATTATTTAATATTAATTAATTACTAATTATCTATTTAATACTAATTAAATTGATTAGAATTATTAGAAATACTACAAAGACTTAGAAAATTAAGAAAAATTTTATAAATCTAATTAACCATTACAGGAATCCTAAAAAATTATAAAAAGTTAATTCTAAGTATTTTTAAGCTAATTAATTAATTATTATTCTAATTACTTATTAATTACTAATTAAACTAATTATATTATAAAAAATATAAAATGAACAGTAAAAATTCTAGAAAAATTTATAAAAATGTTTTAACCAAAATAAAAGCTATAAAAATTATAAAAATTAGGTTATACTATTTAAAAACTAATTATACTATTTAATTGATTAATATTAATTAAAACTAAATTAAACTAGAATTAATTAGAAAAACCACTAAAAGACAAAATAAAAATCTGGAAAATTTATAAAATTATTTTAACCTAAAATATAATTTCTAAAAATATAAAAGTGATATATTACTTAGAAATAAATTAAAAAAGAAAAATAAATTGATAACTCCTATTAAATAGAAGCTATCACTAAAATTAAAATTGGTTTTTTTTGGATTTTTTCTTTTTCTAAACTGATAATAAACTAAAAACAACTAACTTTAACAAAAACACTTTTGTTTTAACCCATGGAATAAGCAATTGAAATGCTTATTTACCTCACAGTTGACTTTTGTTGACTGTGAAGGTTTATAAGCTCAAAAGAGGAATGTGGGGTACACAATGGTTGATATTGGTTTCTCTGAGTCTAATGAACACAAATAAGCAAGACTTAAGCTAATAAGTGACCTGAATAAGCCAAAAATAACAAATAAGCACTTTGCTTATTTGTTGACTGAGCAGTTAAGGGACAAAGTTTATGGGTCAAACAAGGTAGGGTCCACAGACTTTGGGGTCAAACAAAAGGTCAACCCTTAATCCTGGGTAGGAGGGGGGTTGAAAGGTGCAAGAGTGGTGGTGTGGGACCCACTGGGTCAGTCACACAAGACCACCAAAGTTGGGTGGATGGCTGAGGTAACTGAGAGCAGGGCAGATAGGTTGCCCTGCAAGTAACTTGGTGACAATGTGGGACCCAGCAAACAAATTCTTAAAAATCTGGAAAAATTTACAAAAATCTACAAAGTGGCAAAGATTAAGCACACCAAATTTCAGATTCTAACACCTAAGATCAAACAAGTTACACACCTCCAAAGATTGCTCAAAATGACTGAAACAAGTTTTGACTTAAAAGAGTTTTGCACCACTTTGACTTTTATGAACTTGGGAAGCTGATTTAATGATCCAATAAGCTAAGATAAGCTATATTAAAACTAACTTGGGTAAAACTTCAACTTATGAAAAGGATTTGTGGGATTTGGACTCCAAAAATCACCACAGTGAACTGTGGTGATTATAATCTTTTGATTTTGACTTTTGCAAGGTTTTGTACCAAATTTCTTGTTTCCCTGAGCTACTTTATACTCATACAACTAAGTGAAACACAGAAATCCACAAATGACAAGGTAGAACCAAGCAAACAACCTTAAACCAAACACCCCTTTAACAGATACTTATAAAGAAATCTTGGTTCAAACAAACATGAAATACAACCAAATGATTACTACTACTAGATTAAACAACAATTGAGCAACTTAAACAGCAATAATCAACTAGACTACTGAGAGATTAAAAATTAAAGAAAAAGGCTCACATAAGCCTTCCAAGCACTGATTAGGAACCAAGTGACCAAATTAACCAATCCTATGCCCTCCCATGAGGTACCTAACCCACAGCCATCCTAGATACACTGTGCTCCTTGCTTTCTTCTTCTTTTTTTCACAAATTTTTCATTTATTTTTGATTTTTCTTGATTTTTAGCAATTATTGAAAACTGATTTAATAATGTTTACACAGGCTCATAAAGCTTCTAAAACCTTTTTATCTGAGTTTGTAAGAGCTTCTGAGTGGATTAGACAAACATTATATGCTTAAATGAGAACTTGAGAATTTGAAATGATACTTTAAAAAGTGAAAATGAGAATTAACTTAGAACCAAACTTTCATTGATAATAAAAAGTACAATACATTGAAAATAAACTGAAAATACATAAAAAGCTAAGAAAATTACACCTTAAGCTTCTATGAGCTTATCTATATATAACGACCTAAAATTATAGCCCTAAGCCTTCCACATGGCTTCAATTTGAAAACTGAGGGTCCCATAGACTTTGCTTTGACCTTCTGACCAAATCCCCATCGTTGAATTGATATGAGATCACTCCTAGCCTTTGATCATGATTTTGGCGCCAAAAGGTATACGGGGCCAAATTGGGTGGAACTGGTGAGGGGTTGTTGAGGGTATTAATTGTGGTGGATTAGTTAGGTTTGGGCATTAATTGTGGGGGGCTAGAGTTGGAAAAAGGTGAGGAGGGGGGGGAACAATGGAGCCTGGTTTCGTGGGATATGGTTGGGGAAGAAGGGTCAACGCTGGGTTTGACCGGGTGTTTATTTAAAACGGTTTTAAAAGGTTTTGGGCTAAGGTTTGGGCCTGGGTTGTGTAGTTGGATCAGACCTGATGGGTTTGGTTTTGGTTTAGTTTAGGGTCCGGATGGTTAGTAGTTAACATAAGGACCATATTTGCAATTCCTTCAAAGTTGAGGGGTGTGAAGTGTAACTTTCCAAAACTTCTTCAAAGGATCAATTTTTGCCAAACACCAATAATCCAAGGACCAATTTTGCACTTTTCCACATTTTTCAAAATTTCAAAAATCCCAGGGACTATTTTTGCCATATTTGGATTTTTAGGGACTAATTATGTAATTTATGAAAACTTGCAACCCAATTATGATATTTTGACTTTATTTGACTTTTAAGACCTTGGGTTGACTTTTCCTTAAAAATAAATGCATAGGGACTAAAGTTGACAAGTTTTGAAACTTGGGGGACTGAAACTGCCAATACTGCAAACTTTGTACGTTTTTTCTTTGTTTTTGCACATTTTGCTTTTAAAACACATAAAACACAATCCCTGGGATATTTTAAGTATTTTGATATCTTTTTGATTGTTTTTGTGCGTTTTGGCAGTTTAAATATATCGAAAACGATGAGTGTTTGAGCACTCATCAACCTAATAAAAAGAAATTCTAACCTAGACAATAACTATTCCCCGGCAGCGGCGCCAAAAACTTGATGAGTGGGAATCGCACCAGGCTTTACCTCTCAAGGGATCTTGAGAAGCTTACAACCCCCACCAGGCAGTGTACATGATCGTTGTAGTATAGTATAGTGACAAGTAATGGGGGATTGATCGTTCAGCTTAGGAATAGTGTCGCTAGGATTAGAACACTTAAATACTAGTTCTAAAGGTGAGGGATGATTATTTTTGTATTTTATATTTTTTAGAAAGCAAGTAAAAATCTCGGGTTTGAAGGATTTGGGCGGAATTAGTTGCTAATCAACTAACCCAATACTAAAGATGCAATCAAAATAAAATACTAGAAATAAAAATAAACGAAATTATACTAAAGTTGTGAGCAATAAGTGAAGAAAATGTGTTTACTTAGATTTCACTACTCCCTAGACATCTTTTACACGTTAATTACTTGTTATAATTGCATGGATGACGGATCGTATTCCTTAATACCATTCATGGGGTGGCACACTTAACTCCCCAATTCTATGAGCTCTTATCTCCTCCTATACCATGCCCAGCACAACCATAGGGATTATAAACAGTGGCTCATGTATTAAATACAACCAATAAAGACCTAGTGCGCGTCGGTTCATGTTTCTTAAGACGTTCAAGCATGTTACCAATTTGAGATCTGCCAGTTTTCTTAAGCCTAACATATAAATCATTCATCCAAGACAAGTATAAACAAGTAATCAACACATAATTAACATCTAGGTTTCATTAGATTCAAGCAAACACAAGATAGATCTAGCCTAGCATGATGGAATTAAGACAAGAACAAGATATAGACAACCAACACATAGACATATTGATTGAATTAAAAGAACACTTATCTCAATTACACATGAAAGGTATCAAGGGCTTGGAACCCTTGAAAAACCTGTAAAATTCGCACCAAGTTCGTACTTAGGGTTTCTCCAAAACTTCTCTCCTTTTAATGTGAAAATTAGAAAACTATATATAGGAAAAGGGGTCTGACGGCGTCAAGAATAAACTTGTGACGCCGTCACCTCGCCGCCAAAACTCTTCTCGGACTGCCTTGATCTACATTTGACGCCGTCATGTGATAATCATTTCCAGGCCGTCATGACTTTTACTCTTAACGCCCTACTTCGTGACGCCGTCAAATCTATACTGGATCGTCATGGAATCTTGCTCTTGACGCCGTCAGGGAGTTACTCTTGACGCCGTCACCTACTGTTCCCAGCATGGAAAATTAAGACTTTGGCGTTTTCTTCACTTTTATGCTCCAAAAACGTCCGAATTGCTTCCTTTTCCAGATTTCACTCCCAAAGTACCTAAAATCACAAAAGGGACGATTTAGGGCAATAGTTGATCAAATAAATTCAATTCCGGGCTTAAATGACCCCCTAAAAGTGGATCATTTTTCGCCTCATCACAGACTACGTCTACAAGCTTAAGAAAGCAATTTATGGTTTAAAACAAGCTCCAAGAGCGTGGTATGACGAACTATCATCTTTCTTGCTTAAAAACAATTTCACAAAAGGAACGGTTGATGACACATTGTTTATCAAAAAATTCAAAGATGACATTTTGATCGTTCAAATTTACGTGGACGACATTATTTTTGGATCAACCAATCCTAACCATTCAAAACATTTTGAAAATCTCATGAAAAGTAAATTTGAAATGTCCATGATGGGGGAACTAAAATTCTTTCTTGGTTTACAAATACATCAATCCCCTCGTGGTATTTTTATCAATCAAGCTAAATATACAATAGAGATTTTGAAAAAACATGGAATGGAAAACTGTGATTCTGTTGGTACACCAATGGTCACTTCACCAAAAATAGGTGCTGATTTGTCTGGAAAACCTATCGATCTGAAGAAATATCGGAGCATGATCGGTTCTCTCATGTACCTAACTGCTAGCCGACCCGATATTCAATTTGCTGTTTGTTTGTTAGCACGGTTTCAGGCAAAGCCTACCGAAATTCACCTCAAAGAGGTTAAATGGATCTTTCGGTACCTATGAAGCACCATTAACATGGGACTTTGGTATCCGAAGGATTCGGGGTTTCATCTAACAGCATTTTCAGATGCAGACCATGCTGGTGATCAAGTTACAACAAAGAGTACATCAGGTGGAGCACAATTTTTTGGTGAAAAGCTTGTAAGCTGGTCGTCAAAGAAACAGGATTGTACTGCACTGTCAACCGCCGAAGCCGAGTATGTGTCTCTATCTGCATGTTGTGCCCAAGTTCTTTGGATGCGGACACAGCTCACAGATTATGGCTTTACTTTTGACAGAATACCTATGTATAGTGACTCAAAAAGTGCCATGGCCATCTCGTGCAATCCCGTACATCACTCTAAGACGAAGCACATCAAAGTCTGCTACCATTTCATCAAAGAACACGTGGAAGAGGGTACTGTTGAATTATTTTTTGTTAAGACTGATTACCAACTCGCCGATCTTTTTACTAAAGCCCTTCCAAAAGAAAGGTTTGACTATTTAGTTCGACGAATTGGCATGCGAAGCCTAACTCCTAAGGAGCTAGAACGTCTTCTCGAATCTTCTTGAAAAATGATTTCAAAATCGCTTCGCTGTAAATATTTTTCAAAAAACAAATACAAAATTTGAAAAACCAACAAAAACAAAATACAAAAATATAAAATTTCAAAAAATACAAAAACAATATAAAATCAAAAAATCCAAAAATATTCTTATCACGACATGTCTCTCGTATAAATCAATATTCTGTACATTTCTAGAAATGTCATTCAACAATGATACGAACATGTACAGATGCTTGAACGGGAGTTCTTTTTATTGTTTTTCTAAAACATGTCGTTTCTCAAAATTTTCTTCACAATGGCTTTCGTATACATGATTGAGTCTAAACCGTCAGATAAAATTGACCAAGGTCAATTAGTCAAAAACAGCTTATCCCAATGCTCCGTGGATAGTATAGTGTGTCCCCGGGTCGTTAAAGTCCTAGCGAGATTGAAATGGTGTCGTTTGAAATCGTTTATGAGTGAGTGGCACTGAGGACAGTAGCCCAGATAATGTGGAATTGATATTGCTACTGTTATTTTGGTATTTGTACACAGATATAATATTCACAAAAATCAGATATACAGGTATATGCACAAATTCACAATTAAGATCACGTAACAGACTGGAAAAATGGGGTTTTGATAATTAACAAACTACAGGGGGTGCTTTTGAAACTTTTTCAAACTTAAAATTAAAAAAGAAATTTGAAAATGAAAATGAAATTATAAAAGTGAATATTTTAATATTTAAATATTATTTAATTAATTAAACTAATTAAAATCTAATTTAAATTAACTAACAATTATAAATATTACAAATTAAACTAAAAATTTGCAAAAACAATTTCTAAACTTAAAATAGAACTTGAAGAAAGTATAAAAAATAAAAATAAATATTTTTGTCTTTTTATGGTTTTATTATTAATTAAAAACTATTTAACTTAATTAAACTAATTAAACTACTTTAAATTACTATTAATACTAAATTAACTTAGAAAATTATGAGAAAATTTATTAAACTATTTAACCATCACAGAAATCCTACAAAATTATAAAAACTTCTAAAAATTATGTTTAAGGCTAATCCACTAATTAATTACCTTTTAATCAACTTAAATCTAATTTAAATAATTAAAATAAGAAAAATGGAAAATGAACAGTAGAAATTAAAAATATAATTTCCAAAAATCTAATATATTATCTAATAGCTATAAAAAATATAAAAACTAGGTTTTGCTTTATAAAAACTAACTATGCTATTTAATACTTAATATTAAATAATAATTAAGAAAATTAATATTAAATCTAATAAATACTAAATAACAAAATAAAAATCTAGAAAAATTACTGAAATTACTTTAATATATAAGGTAATTAATAAAAATATAAAAAAGCTAAGTGCTTAACAAAAATCTAAAAATGAAAATTTAAATTAAAATTACATTAAATAGAAACTATCACTTATTTATAAATTGACTTTTTTGGAAACTTGTTTTATACCTAAAAATGAAAAACTTTTGTAAAAACAAACTTTTTATAACTTAAAAATAAGCTGTTGAGAGCTTAAAAGCCTTGACAGTTGACCACAGTTGACCAAACAAGAAAATGAGCTTAAATGAGCTTGTGTGGGTCCCACTATGGTTAATTCAGGTTCCAATAAGTTGTTTGAACAAGTTTAAGCCAGAATAAGCACAAGGGGACCAATGTATAAGCAAATAATCACTTAATAAGCAATTCCAAAAACCAATGGTCACTTAGAATTGGGACAAAGAAAAGGTCTTGAATCAGGTGGGGTCCACAAGTCTTGGGGTCAAACTTTTGGTCAAAAACCCAAGCCTACCAGGAGGGGGGTTGAATGAGACCAAGTGATGGTGTTGGGACCCACTAGGATGGCCACAAACCACCACCAAAGGTGGTGGTGTGGACTGTGTCTGCTGGTGCAGGGCACAACAGTTCCCCTGCAGCCCTCTTTGGAGGGTTGTGGGGCCCACAAAGAAAATCACAAAATTGTAACAACAATGGGACACTAAAGACTAGCTGGTAGACTATGATTCCTAAAAAGATCAAGCCTTGAATCAAAGCCTAAAAATCAAATTAAATCCTTGAACTTTTGAGATTTTCTAAAAAAGTGTAATTTGACTTTTTAAGATCTATTGCTACTTCGACTTAAATGGACTTATGATTGATTCTACTGACTGATGTTGATGTAATATGGTACCTAAAGGCTAAATTAAGTTAAAATTACAACTAATGAAGTGATGTGAGTGATCTTGGGAAGTAACTGTTCAACAGTTAACTACACTTGAGGTTTATTAGTGATTTTGACTTTTCTGAACTAAACCTACCTCTTTTATTAATTACTTGTTCTAATTCAACCTAAAGTGACCTAATGGAACAAAAAACATCACATGAGACACCCTGAATCACCCTAGGTTACCCTAATCCAAACAGTCCCTTAACGAAATTAGGATTTGATTTTGAAGCTAGTGAGACAGTGGGCTCATGAAAGTGATGCATCATCATACATGATGATATACTGGTATGAAAGGGACACAAAAACATCCATAACAACAACAATTACCTAGGGATCTAACAAATGCTAACTAAATGTTTGCAAAATGAAACAATTATATAAACTTTAGACTAGAACAAATGAACAATGAAACCAAGTCACACTTACTCAACTACAACAGATTATGATCAATCACAAGCAAATGAATCAGTAATTAACAAGGAACAAAAGATCTTAACTACAATTGATGCAACTCAGATTCAAACTAGGAAAGGTACACAAAGAATTACAAATCCAATCCCCTAACTGAAATAGGGTAGATTCCAACCCAAGCCTATCTTTAAGATAGGCTTAATCACCACAGAAACATTAATCCAGTTTTGAATCACCCATGATCACCTCCATTGATGCAGTTGACTTCCATTGACATTTTTAGTTTTTCTAGGATTTCTGAACTATGGAAAGTTTAAAGGTTCACTGAGTTTAAGGAGCTTATTACTAACTTAATTCAAGCTTAATGAATCAGTTTGAACAATCTTTAACATCATTTTAAGAAAAATGGAAAATTCACTTGAAAATGCAAATTTGGATTTTAATTAAGACAACTTGGAATTTCACTGAATAAAGTTGATAATACATTCACTAAACTGAGTACAAGCTGTTGAAACTAAAAAGAGTAACTAAAGATTTGAATTACACTAAATCGACATCTATTCTACTAAAAACTAATCTAACACCTTCCTTTCTGCTTCTTTCTTTTCTTTTATACACCCTCTGAGCTCTGTGGGTCCCACTGATCAAATCCCACCAATAAAAGCAGCCAATGGATGTCTCTTGTCTTCACACTCAAATTGGCGGGAAAACTCTTTTTCTTGCAATTGGGGTCTGTAAAAGATGCCATAGGGGGTGGGATGTGATGGTGAGCAGAGTAGCTTGGGTGGTGGAGCAGGCTCAAGTGGTGGTCAAGTTGGGGTAAAATACCACCCTGGTATTCTGGTTTGGGAGGGAAGGTGAAGAAGGTGGTTTGGTCAAACGGGGGTTGACCCTGGTTTTTTTATTAAAACGAAAATGGGGTGGGTTTTAAGTTTTGGGCTTGGTGGGCTTATGATATTAAAAGGGGTGTGTGTTGGACTTGGCAATTTTGGGTTAATGTATAAATAGGGTCCGTTTGGTGTAGTAGAATTAATCACAAGGACCAAGTTTGTAATTTATGAAAATCCAAGGGACTGAAAATGTACAAACTCCAAAGTTATCATAAGGATCAAAATTGAAAACTTTAATAACCCAAAGAACCAAAATGTACTTTCCTTTTTTTTTTATAAATAAACACCCAAGGACTAAAATTGACAATTTTTAAAGTTTAGGGGTCATTTTTGCCAATCTGTGAAAAACTTTTATCCAATGACCAATATTGAACATTTTTGAATTTCCAAGGACTAAAAATGATTTTTCATCCAAAAATATCCCACCAGGGACCAAATCTGCCAAAATCTGAAATTCCAGGGACCAAACTGTAAATTTCCAAAACTTTTCAAATTTTTCACCAAAGGACTAAATATGATAACTTATGATTTCAAAAGGACCTTTGGTGACTTTTCTTTCCAAATAAGTGCTCAGGGACTATTTTTGCCAATTTATGAAAATTAGGGGACTGAAACTGCCAATTTTGCAAACTTTGTACGTTTTTTATTTGTTTTTGCTCATTTTGCATCTAAAACATATAAAACACAATTTTGAAATATTTTTAGTATTTTGATGCATTTCTGAGTGTTTTTGTATGTTTTGCAGTTCAGATTTGACCAAAAATGATGAGTGTTTGAGCACTCATCAATCCCTCACACTAAACTATTGCTAGTCCCTAGCAATAAACTGTTTTGAAAACTTGATGGGTTTTAAACTCTTTACCAAAAGCCATCACTTCTGGAGTAGCCAGGTGTAAGAACTGTGGCAAACCTGATAACCGTGTGATTTGAGCAAACCACCAGCTGTCAACGGATTTGATTAGTCTTTACCAAAAGCCGTTTGCTTATAGACTAGCCAGCAT
Organism: Artemisia argyi; assembly: GCA_030686995.1. Classification (NCBI taxonomy): domain Eukaryota; kingdom Viridiplantae; phylum Streptophyta; class Magnoliopsida; order Asterales; family Asteraceae; genus Artemisia; species Artemisia argyi. Next base: position 63,635,039 of record CM060677.1, read on the forward strand.
CTTGATGGACTAAGTCAACATCTTGGTGAGCTGATTACCAATTATGGATTTTCCACGGCCTTTACCACAAGCCATAATCTTGCGGGCTAGCCAACTCATTAGCTTTATGGGATATGGGGAGTTGAGGAACCATACAATTTTTGGCAAATTGCAAGCCATCAACGGGTTTGAGATGTCTTTACCAAGAGCCGTTTGCTCCTGGACTAGCCAATCCATTTGTCATTTAGACTTTGGCGGACTGATTACCACAAAAAATTTTGAACTTTAGTGAAAAAAATTTGGTCAAAAACGGGGGTACTAGATAGTAAACTGTGACAAAATTCGCTAGAATAGCGAAATACCCCCCCCCCCCACCCCCCCCCCCCCCCCCCACACTTAGCATGAATATTGTCCTCAATATTCAAAGTCCCGGCTATTATGCCGACTTTTTGAACGTGAAAGGGCAACATTACAAGCTAAGCGTGGAAAACACCATTGTGTTTTTCACTTTTGTAATCATAGCATGGGGGACTCCCCCACACTTAGGGTGAAAACCCTATAAGCATGCTACTGTTTTTGTTTACCGAGTCGCTAGCTTGACTTGACCCCGAATTCATTTGTCCATGGGGAAGCATGATGTGGAAGAAATAATCTCCATCGGACTTTCATTCAAGATGTTTGGATAAACATTTGAAGCACGTGAAAGTTCCACACCGATAAGTATCCGGCTCAAGATAATGATATATGAAAATGTCGGGGTCAAAGATAGTGTCTTCATTCCCGAAGGAGTGAAGAACAGGAGAAGTCACCCTGTAGGTGAAGAAAAGGAAGAAAACCATGATGAAAATCATAATAAGATCTTCTTCCTCGAAAGCAGGTTCATTAGCCTGATTTTGGATTTCAAAGGTTAAGCTCGTTTGGTTTGAAAACATCACGGGCGGGTGGGTGGGATTTTGTAAATTTTCATGATTGAGAACATCTCCCCCCGGGCTATCATACTCTGGAGGAGTCATGATATGAGTGAGTTCACAGGAGAACTCCTCAAAGATGAATGAATCATATTCGGGATTGATGTGCGTGAGTTCACAGGAGAACTCATCGAAGGTAAATGATTCATAATCGGGGAGAGAATTATGAGAATGAGAAGTGGTACTACCACTAATCTTCTCTCCCATAGGATCAAAAGTAAAGGCTTCAAACTCCGGTATAGGGTCATCGGAAGGAATGTCACTACCCTTAATAGGGATAGGAGATGAAATAGGTTTCTTATTGAAAGCCTCGATTTTAGAAATGAGGAAATTGACTTTCAATAATGTTGCACGAAGTGCTTCATCTTTGATTTCAGTGTCAATCTCATCATTCTCTTCTGTGGAAAACTAGAAGGGGGGGTTGAATAGTTTTACGTCTTTTTAATTTTATTATGAAAACTTAGTTTAGTTTTAAAACCTTGTTTGCTTTTAAAACTTTGATTCAATCTTATGTGAACTCAAATCTTGAACAATATGAACAAGTATATCTAAGTATGAACAATAATAATAATGTAAACTAAGTATGTGAAATCAACACATGCATAATATAAACAATTATAGCTATATATAAGAGATAAGTACTTAATCATTTATTTTATAATCCTTAGTTATATTTTGTATGAAAATTATACTTGATCGAAATGATCAATTATATGTATGTAACCTTTTTAGTTTGATTGTAAAAACTTTGTTTTGTGAATGAAACTTTCGTTTGATCTTTAAGTAAAATCAATACTACTACTATATGAGCAACTATATATATACGTCTACGTCTACAAAAGTAATAACGAGATAAGCAAGATAATAAGTAAGATATGGAAAGATCTAACCGCGAGACAAAGGATTTATAGTGGTTCGGCTACAAGGACACCTTCCTTGCCCTACTCCACTCCTCGAGTCACCTACTCGAGAGTTTTCTTCACTATGTCAACAAGCTCCTTATGGCGGAGAAACCTTACACACCAATATACACACCACAACTTCGTCACAACTTATTCACACCTTCTACACAACTTCTTTACACCTAGTCACTACTTAATCACAACACTACTTCTTCACACCTATATATCTTCACAACTATCTACTTCAAGCCTATCTTCTTCACACCAATTTACTTCACAACTAACAACTTCACACCTAGCTTCTTCACTATAATCTAATTCCTAACTTTTCTTCTTCACACCAACCAACTAACTAATCACACAATCAATATACCTAGCACAACTATCTATAATCACATATACACAACAATCTTCACAAAGAGTGATGTAAATAATCTTGATGATGCACCAACAACTTGTATGTGGAGGTCACAACAAGTTGTAATACTTCTTGTCTTGGGGGATAGAAGTATTCTTCTCTTGCACTTGAGAGGATGAAGTTTGAATCACTTTGAAACAAAGAATTATACACTTATGATCAAAGGATTAAGAGAATAGAGATGTGGATCTAGAACAGAAAGTTTAGGAGTGCAAAAGGTGAGGAAAAAATTCAGGTTTAAGGTGGTATTTATAGGCAACAGAATCTGACAGAGGAGCGTGGCCGGTCCCCTTAAATCATGGCCGGCCCCCTAAAAATTAAGGGGACCGCCCTTTGTAATTAAGGGGGCCGCCCAGCTGAAACGGCCAGATTCTTTGTCTTTTAGTGGGGAAAGTTTATTTGGTGAAAAACTAACTGATTTTGGTTAAAAATTTGAATTCATATATTTAGTATGAATAAAACATTTTTCTTTATTACCAAAAGTGTTTTTCAAAAATATATAATATGTTTATATAATTAAATAAACTTTGTAATGCTTAATTAAACTTTCCTTTGATCATAAAATGCACTAAACACTTTGTTTATTCATACCTTAAGTGATTTGGATGTAAAGAGAAATATTAATCACTAAATACTTGTTTATGTCACAAGTTTTAGTTCTATGAGTTTATATTTTGTGATAATTAAAACATAGAGATATTGATAACATGTTAATAATGTTTTTAGGCATTATTTATGTCAACAATCTCCCCTTTTTGATTATTACAAAACCTTAAACTCAATATATCTAAAACTTGTTTTTAGACAAGTATTATATAGTTTACATTTCTCTTCTCCCCCTTTTTGTATTAATTAAAAAGGTTAAGCGCAGTAAGCTCCGCGAGGGAAGTTTAAACGGGTAGAAAGCTCCCCCTTAATGTATGCTCCCCCTCATATTAGAGCACCAAAGGAACGAGCAACGGAGATCTTTGCTACAAAAATATTTGAAGAGAGCAAGATAGACATATATGCAAAGCAACAATTATGCAAATAAACATAGATTCATTCAAGCATTATAGGAATGATAAGCATTGCGACATTCAATATGCTTGGAGCATATTGATAAAAATAACACAAAAGAAAAGACATAGTCCTATATTGCCTAAGAGAGCACTTGGACTTGCTTGCAACTCATGGTTGATTCGTATTTGAAAGTGAAAATCATAAGCATATAGTATGCTTAGATGGTTGATGATGGAGCATTTGGAATGAAGATGGTTGAGTTTTGGTGAGGTTGTTGGATTAATGGAGGTATATGTTTGGATCATGAATGTTGGAGACTTTGGTTGTGGAGAGTTTGCAGCGGAAGAGGTTGATTAAGGTTTTGGATGTTGTTCAAGTGAGGGTATAGGATGTGATCTAGTGAGAAGATATTCAATCCAAGTGAAGTGTTCATTGAATGCAATGGTTTTTAGGAGAAAGATGCAACAAGGTCAATTGTTGACATGCTTCTCAAGTTGATTTATGTTGTGTGGTGATGAGGGTGATCTAGATAAAGGTGGATCCAAATTGCGTTGAGCAAGATGTAAGGCTAAAAGAGCACTAAGCTCATGGGATTCTTTTAGCGCCTCAACGAACATTAATTGTTCGGAGGAAGGTGATGGTGGTGGAGCATGATAGTTGTCTTGGGTGAGGGTTTGAACATGCAACATAGGAATGGCATGTAAAGTTGTAGGATGTGGTGGTGATACTCTTGGTGGTGTAGACATGTTTGAGCTTGGGTAATCATGAAAACATGATATGCGTGGAAGAGATGCTTCATGAGTGGATGGTGTTTTTGTTGAATGAGCAACATGTAAAGTGTTTGTAATGAGGTTGGGATTATTGTTTTGGGATTGTGCATGCTCATCATAAGAAGGAGCATTAGTGGAAGCACGAATGGATGATTTGTTGTTAAATGGATCATTTGTGTGAGAGTGAGGTTTAGGTGTTGGTTAATTATGAACAACATCGCTTGAGTTGTGAAAAGATTATGAGGTTTGAGTGTAATGTAGAAGGATATGGGTGAGTAAAGGTTTTTGATATGTAATGTTGGTGAGAAGGAGAGTGAGGTGTTAGGTATGTAATGTTGAAGACATAGGAGGTATTTGGTGTTGGATGTTTGACAACATCATTTGGTTTGACGGGCTTTTAATGGAAGTTAGGCTTTCTTCTCCAAACGGGTTATTTGGTGGTTTTGGTTTAATGGGAGAGGTCATGAAGAGATGAGTATAGATTGAGAGGAATGAGAGTGTTTATAATGTAGGATTGGTGGGATTAAGGATGTATAGATTTTGATAGAAGGTTTAGGATAAAATAGGTTTATGAATTTTGGGAAGTGTAGGATGAAATGGGCTAAAAAGTAGAAAAAGGAAACAACACCTTCGACCATCAGATGGCCGGTCCCCTTAATTGGAGGCCGGTCCCCTTAATAATTAAGGGGGCCGCCTTATGATTTAAGGGGGCCGCCCATCTGGTGATTCCCAGATTGCCAGAAAAGGTTTTTTTTTTTTTTTTTTTTTTTGTAGTGAATTGCAGAAAGGTTGTGTTTTTTGTTTCAAACAAGTCCAACTCTTTGAGGCAATTAAGCATATACTAATTATGCAGGCAATTATGTAGCCAAAGCATGTTAATCAAAGAGATTAAGTAAACAAGCAATTTCATCTAGCATGCAAACATACTCATCAAGCAAGTAAACTATAAGTGCTAGGAAACAATAAGCAACATCAAGTATTTTATAACTACATAACTAGGAGGATTAATCCTAATGTGTATCAATGTGCAATAAGTGGGTAGTTATGATAGCATGGATTTCTAGACTTGTTACAAACAAAGTCTTAATGAACAAACCATGGTCCTCTTGATTTGATTTAGTTCACTTATAAGTGTCATTTATATAAATATAGATGACAAATATGAGATCACTATGCATGATTTTAAAAGAGACGTTTTTAGCATTATTCAACAATGTTTGAAAGTAAGTTTTCACTTAGATGTGAGAGTTATTTGAATAAAATAGATTGGGTTTTTACTTCAAAATGTGTGAATGAACGGTAAAGAATATTTTCCCAATCTTTAGTTTTGATCAAAACAAAATTGTGGATATTGATAGTGAAAACATGTTATTTAAAAGTGGGATAGTTATTTGAAAAACTATTTTCCAAAATGTGAGGTTTTTGCATATTTTTAGAGATATTAGATTTTTGACAACAAATATCATAAATCAGATATTTAAAAAATGTTTATTAAAGATCTCATGCTCAAGAGGATTGGTTAGGCCTATTATTATCTCATGCTATCGTTTCTACATATCCTATGATCCTAAAGGAAATGAAGACGATAATTTATATATTAGATGCAAGAGTGTTGAATGTGGTATAACCTAATATCTATAGTTCCTTTGTTTTCGCACGCTTATCTAACTTAATGCCATAGTCTACGAGAGCTTGTTTCATCCATAGTTTTCTTACGCGAGAGATCTAATCCTACTTCTATATTAACGATCGATCCACTTAACTCATTTCACTTCATCACCATGAGTTTGCTAATAGTGGATATAGAAGATTTCCGTTTTCTATTTCGTTTGGCAATGAACAATTTTATCTTATTCCTAGGAAAGTCAACCAATGATGTTTCTAGGTTATAAGAATCTAAGCTATTACGTACACATATATGTATAGCTAAGCATTAATCTAACTAATCATATATCTAAGCATGCAAATTATAGCGATGAACTTAAAAGAAACGCGTACCTTTTAGTCTTCAATGGAATATCTTCAAGCACTTCAAGTGACCGTGTTGACTTATATAAGTCATTTGTAGATGATATTCCAACTTCTTCCAAGATTGACAGCTTAGCTACTTGGTTCCCATTGTCTCATTGGTCCAAAGTTGTTTGGTCCAAACATATCCAACATTTGGCTAGGATGCATGTATGGTGGTGGTATTCCCCAAGGATTGTAACTTGGTTGATAATTCCACATTTGATGACTAGTATTATTGTAGTTTTGTCTATTTTGGTTTCTTCTAGGTTGAGGTGTTTTAGATCGAGTATGAAGATTATTTGGTTTTCTCGGTGGTGGAGTTTTAGATCTTAATTTAAATTTGGAGGATCCTACTTCAGTCTTTAAGGATGGTTTATAAAAAGTTTTTACTTTTTCATCATTCGCAATGGATATTTTTCTATCTTTTGTAAGTATATACTTAGGTTTTGATTCTAATGATTTTTGTTTACTAGATTCACATTCAAACTGTATACTTTTATTTTCACTAGTTAAAACATTAGTTGAGGTTAATCCTAGACCGGTTTTATCTCCCGAAGTTTCTTGAACACTTATTATTTTCTTAAGTGGGTTACTACTATTTTTAAACTTGTCAAGTTTGAAAATTTCATCTTTAAGTTTTTCATTTTCATTATTAACCTCTATGCATGTTTTACATTCTATAAAAACTGATGAATGCTTATTCACTCATCCTTTTTAAGCCTTATTTCATACCAAAAACACAAAATACTAACCAAAAATGCCAAGAGAATGCATGTTTTTGTATTTGTGTATGTGCAGGTACGGATATGAGGAAAATGAACAAAATCGACACCAAAACTGGCAAAAACGAGCACGAGATTGGAAAAAGTGTCAAAAGCCAGAGCCAGGGAAGTCAAATGGTCAAAGTCCAAGCTCAAAAAGTCAAATTCAACCTCAAAGTTTCAGATAATTACAAAATTGGTCCTTTGAGGAAATATTTGAAGAAAAGTCATCATGAACCCTTCATGATTCAGAAAATTACAACAAATTCCCTTGGTAAATATTTTCAAGATTGTCAGTTTCAGCCCTTCTAAAAATCAGATTTACATATATGGTCCTTGAAGAAATACTAATATTCCTAAAAGTCCAAATCTGATAATATTAAACTCACCATTAGCCCAAAATATATACCAAAGCCCACCTCACCATTTTATTATTCAGCCCACCACCCAACTCTTTGACCCGGCCTTCTTTTACCCCGGTCAACCCATAACTAAAACCGGTCAATACTTATAATAAATCCCAAAACCAAAAACACCCCGCCCTTTGTTTCCCCCAAATTCACCCAGTTACCCAGATTTTTACTGTGCATGAACCCTAACACCCCAACACCCCACAATTACCCCACGTACTTAATAATTCACCTCATCATTGGTATTCTAGAAGTGTCAGGAGTGGTCAGGGAATGTCATAAGGGACGCGTGGACCAATCAGCTTTCACTCAAAGGATTGAGGATATCACATCAAGCAATCCTACGGCTGTGATTATTAGAGGGTGAGCAAGGGATGATCAAGGGCTGAGAATAACTCAAAGAAACACACCCTTCACGCGGATTGATGACTTGGCAGTTTCAACAAATCACCTCAGCTCAGCTATAAAAAGCCCTCTCCTCACTCATATTAGTTGTCCAGTTTTTCATGTATTAGAAAGCTTTTGACCATTTTAATTTCATTGTCATTTAAATTTCAGAATTGTTGTAATTTCATTTTCAAATTCTTGTACTCAGATTTTAATTTCAATATAATTCTCTTTTCAATCAATTCCATTGCAATTTACTTTTTAGTATTTAGTTAAATCAAATCTGTTTTTGTTTATTCATTCATTTTAGTTTGTGTTAGTTTTAAATCCTTTTCCAAATTCTGTTTTAATATTGCTTGGTCAACTGAAGTCTACAAGCTTATTGCAATAAGCATTGAGCTTATTTTGGAGTAGAAGACAGCCATAAGGAGCCACTTGGCCTGTCTTAGAGACAGGCACGCATAGTGAACCCCCTCTGTTAAGCTGAGGGGGATTTGTTGTGTAAGTTTCCATTTAAGTTTAGTTTATATTACATCAGTAGAGTACCATAGTTTATATCTGTTTAGTGTTGTTTAATTCGGTCAAATTTCATTATATTCTAGTTTAATATAGTTTATTTCATTATTGCATTTAGTTTGTTTTGATTTTGGTTACCTTTGTTGATATACATCTGTCATCATTTTGGATTTGTTTACTGCTTGAAATTTTCATATGAATTTTGTGTTTCTGTTATGATTAACTGATAGTTGCTCTATAGATCTGTGTTTCTGCTTGCATTATATTACCTGTGATATTGTGTTGATATTTGAGTATTGAGACAGTATTTTAGATGCTTGGTTGAGTGGTAGTTAATTTCTCTAGTCTGCTTATTAATTAGTCATCACAGTCACTATAGCGGTGTTTGGTTTTGAGAGTTTTGGTTATTTGGTGATTGATATCTAAGATTACTGAGTTCATTTTTTGAATTATGAATCATCACTAGATCTGAATTGGTTTTGAGTGAGGTTGATAGTTGAAGACAGTCGTTATTAGGATTGTTTGGATCTTTGAGGTTTGCTGATATTGACTATTGATTAGAGGTCATTGATAGTTTAGAAACATACATTAGGTTGCATTTAGGTAAAGCATATCATCAAAAATCAGTAGGTAATGTAGTAATAGTCAAATCTTCTCTTATCATTTTTATTAGTATAACTGTTAGGATATTTAGATTAAATTAGTTTATAATCAGACACTATTGTAGATTAGATAGCTTATTTTAGTTTCATGTTAGCTATTTACAACCTAGGAAATCATTTAAGACTAATCTAAATCCAACTTAGTCAAAGCTTAGGTTGCGTTAAAAAGTCATGTTCTACATGCCTGCAGGTTCAATGGCTGCTGTTCTCAGAGCAGTTAAGGTATTCATATCAGTTTGTTAGTGTGACTTTTTAGTGTATGTGGGATCTCAGTAGTATAGGTTTGCTTTTGCCCCCATAAGCCATTTATTCTCAGCGTATTAAGCTCTGCTTATTTGCCTATCTAGTTGAGTGGTTAGAACCTAGGTCTATCATAGTATATAGGGCTGCTTTTGTTCATTTTTTATCATAAGTTGAGATTGGTGGTTTTTCTGAGTTCATTTGCACCTATTATTGCTTTTTCCATTGAGCTTTTGCATTGTGCTTATCTGTTTTAGCTGTTGGCTTATTTCATAGTGCTTATTAAATCTGATTTAGTCCATTTTCTGTGTTTTTGAGTTAAGTTTGCTTTCAAATCTGTTTAACTAAGCTTTATTTAGTCAAATTCACCTCTGGTCAAAGTTAGGGTCAACCCGGTCAAGGAGTGCTTATTAATAAGCACTCCAAATAAGCAGTTTTTAAGCTAAACAGTACTTTCCTTTATTATGTTTCTTTCAAAATTTTTTCTCAAGTTTATTTTATTATTTTAGATTTTCTGTAATTTTTTTAAATTTTTCTGAGTTCATTTACTATTTTTCTTATTTTATTTTCCTTTTTAATCATTTTTAATCATTTTTTTAATTACTAAAAAATACAAAAAAAAAAATCAGAAAAATCCAAAAAAATATTAGAAATTTATTTTCATTTATTTTAGAATTTTAGAAATTTATTTTGCAATTTTCCCATTTATTTTGAATTTATTTTGAATTTTTAATTAGATTTAATAGTTTTTAATTTCCAAAAATTACACAAAAAGCCAAAAAAATTAGTTTTTAGTTTTAAAATTACTTTTTAGTTATTTTATAATTTTCAAGAATTATTTTTCATTTTTCTCACCTTATTTTCATTTTCTTTTAATTTTTAATTAGATACATTAGTTTTTAATTCATAAAAAATAAATAAAAAGTCAAAAAAATATTTTTCTTTTTCTTAAAATTTTCTTTTATCATTTTTAACTTTTAAAAATTATTTCCAAGTCCGTAGGAGTAGCATAGCTTAAAAGTCGCGTTTTATTTCGTACGGTTACGTTTATTTTACGTTTTAGTTTACGTTTTCGATTCTACGTTACATTGTAAGTTTGTTTACTCGAGTTACGTGCTTAGTTGGTTATTTGTGTTTCATTTACTTGTTCATTAGTATAATTTCATTGAAATCACTTTTTACCGTTTTCATGACACGTTTCACGATTCGGGAATTCGAAATTCCATTCACACCTTCGCTGGGACACGACCCGGGGAAATACTTTCCTAAGCATTTCTTCGGTTATAAACTATACTGCAAAAAGACTATATCAAAAACTTCTTTTCCTTTTTCCAAATGTTGTAGTCTAATTTTTAATTCGAGTACTTCATTTTCTAATAGACTATTAATATGTTTTAGTGACTTATTTTTAGCTATAACCTTTTGACCTAATTTGCATAACCTATTATATTCACTATCTAGGTCTTTTTCGTCTAATGATAAATTTTCGTCACTAAAGTATTTGGTTTCAGAACGTACCTCGCTTGATGTCTTAGCCATAAGACATTTCTCCTCATTTGTGATTTCTTTCTCATCGTCATCGCTATCACTCCAAGCTCCTCCAACAAACGCCTTTTGATTTCTTGACATCATTGGACATTTTCCGATGAGATGATTTGGATCACCACATTTGAAGCACTTCCTATCACTTTTGCCATTTTTGTCATCTTTATTTCTTTGGTTTGCTTTCCTTTCATCATGCGGTTGTCTAACGAATCTTCCTCGCCTTTTGAAGAATTTCTTGAAGTCACTTACGGCCATCGCATATTCTTCGTCATCACTTTCGGAGGTTGAGCTATCCTCGTTACTAGATTCCTTCCTAGCTTTCAACGCAATTGACTTGCTTTGCTCTCTTTTTCCATTGACCATCTCGGAGTCTTTCTTTATTATTGCTTTGTAGACTTTCAGGTTGCCGATCAACTCATCAAGTTGAAGAGTTGACAAGTTCTTCGATTCTTCAATCGCCGTAACTTTAGCTCGCTATTTTGGATGAAGAGCCCTAAGAAATTTCCTAACAAAATTCTTACTAGAAAAATTCTCATCAAGTGCTTTTAAACTTGTGATGATGGTGTTAAACCTAGCAAAAGCATTATCTATTGATTCCTCCTCCGGAATTGTAAATTGTTCATATTGTTGAACAAGAAGATCTATTTTGTTCTCTTTAACTTGACTATTACCTTGGTGAGTGATTAGTAAAGAATCCCAAATTTCTTTTGCGGTTTTACACATAAAAATTCTTTCATATTCTTTGCGTGGTAAGGCATTATAAATAACCATTTTAGCCTCATTATTTTTTGCTAGTTTCTTTTTCAAATCATCATTTTGTTTTTCAAAAGATACAATTTCATCCATTTTAGTTTCAAAATTATATTGAATAGGGGGAAAATCACCAAAGGTAATGACATGCCAAAGATCAATATCTTTTGATTTCACATAAGTTTCGAATCTATTTTTCCAATATAAAAATCCATCACTTTCAAATAGTGGTGGTCTTTGCATAGATTGCCCTTCTAAATATTTTTCAGATTCCATATATCGTTACAAGTTTTAAAATACAATATATTTTAAAAATCTTGCTAGACGTGGCTCTGGTACCAATTGTGGAAAACTAGAAGGGGGGGTTGAATAGTTTTACGTCTTTTTAATTTTATTATGAAAACTTAGTTTAGTTTTAAAACCTTGTTTGCTTTTAAAACTTTGATTCAATCTTATGTGAACTCAAATCTTGAACAATACGAACAAGTATATCTAAGTATGAACAATAATAATAATGTAAACTAAGTATGTGAAATCAACACATGCATAATATAAACAATTATAGCTATATATAAGAGATAAGTACGTAATCGTTTATTTTATAATCCTTAGTTATATTTTGTATGAAAATTATACTTGATCGAAATGATCAATTATATGTATGTAACCTTTTTAGTTTGATTGTAAAAACTTTGTTTTGTGAATGAAACTTTCGTTTGATCTTTAAGTAAAATCAATACTACCACTATATGAGCAACTATATATATATATACGTCTATGTCTACAAAAGTAATAACGAGATAAGCAAGATAATAAGTAAGATATGGAAAGATCTAACCGCGAGACAAAGGATTTATAGTGGTTCGGCTACAAGGACACCTTCCTTGCCCTACTCCACTCCTCGAGTCACCTACTCGAGAGTTTTCTTCACTATGTCAACAAGCTCATTATGGCGGAGAAACCTTACACACCACAACTTCGTCACAACTTATTCACACCTTCTACACAACTTCTTCACACCTAGTCACTACTTAATCACAACACTACTTCTTCACACCTATCTATCTTCACAACTATCTACTTCAAGCCTATCTTCTTCACACCAATTTACTTCACAACTAACAACTTCACACCTAGCTTCTTCACTATAATCTAATTCCTAACTTTTCTTCTGCATACCAACCAACTAACTAATCACACAATCAATATACCTAGCACAACTATCTACAATCACATATACACAACAATCTTCACAAAGAGTGATGTAAATAATCTTGATGATGCACCAACAACTTGTATGTGGAGGTCACAACAAGTTGTAATACTTCTTGTCTTGGGGGATAGAAGTATTCTTCTCTTGCACTTGAGAGGATGAAGTTTGAATCACTTTGAAACAAAGAATTATACACTTATGATCAAAGGATTAAGAGAATAGAGATGTGGATCTAGAACAGAAAGTTTAGGAGTGCAAAAGGTGAGGAAAAAATTCAGGTTTAAGGTGGTATTTATAGGCAACAGAATCTGACAGAGGAGCGTGGCCGGTCCCCTTAAATCATGGTTGGCCCCCTTAAAATTAAGGGGACCGCCCTTTGTAATTAAGGGGGCCGCCCAGCTGAAACGGCCAGATTCTTTGTCTTTTAGTGGGGAAAGTTTATTTGGTGAAAAACTAACTGATTTTGGTTAAAAATTTGAATTCATATATTTAGTATGAATAAAACATTTTTCTTTATTACCAAAAGTGTTTTTCAAAAATATAATATGTTTATATAATTAAATAAACTTTGTAATGCTTAATTAAACTTTCCTTTGATCATAAAATGCACTAAACACTTTGTTTATTCATACCTTAAGTGATTTGGATGTAAAGAGAAATATTAATCACTAAATACTTGTTTATGTCACAAGTTTTAGTTCTATGAGTTTATATTTTGTGATAATTAAAACATAGAGATATTGATAACATGTTAATAATGTTTTTAAGCATTATTTTATGTCAACATCTTCTTCTAAGCTAACTAGCTGAGAAGGTAGTTCTTCCACATGACTGATGTTTCCAGAAGATAAAGAATTTTCATCAGCATGTGAAGTACTAAGCTCGATGTTGGGATTAGAGTTTAAAAGATTTTCAGTTTCTCCCATATCGGCTTCAAAATCAAGGAGACCATCATCATTTCCCAAAGGAAGTGGATTGATGTGAGTAAGTTCATTTGTGAACTCCTCAATAAGAGGGTCAACATCCGAATGAGGCAATGGTGCCTCCTCATACTCAACTTCTCCATAAGATGTACAATCATCATTAAAATCGGAGAAAGTCTCAAAATGATCTTTTGGATTTTTAGGGTGAGAAGGTAGATCACACACATAATTAAAAGTTCCCTGTGACTCTCCTGGGATTGGGACAAGGTTCTCAGCACTAGACTTTATGAATTCGTCCGATTCCTTATTAGGAACAGTGCTAAGATGCTCATCCCCCATGATCAGAGAGTGAGTGTGAACTTCGGGTGTAATAACAGCAGACTAAGGGAGTTGAGAAGGACTAGCAGTCATGGTTTCTACAAGTTCCATGATTTCTACTGCTAGTGATTCAATCATATTCTTTTCTCCCTGTGTTTCTACTGAAACAGTTTCAACTGAAGTTGAATCAAGAGGTTTCTCAGATACCTTTGGGATTGGAACAAGGTTATCAATTTCCTCAAGAGGATTGATTTTGACTTCCTTGTCCCCCACTGGCAAGATATCTGAAGTTTCCTTAGGGTTTACCTCTTCAAATGGTTCATCCTCATCACTTTCATCCTCAAAATAAAATGAGTTAACAGGAGGCTTTTGTTTTCTAAGAATCAAATCCTCAAGACAGTTTATACTATCTTGAATGGTCTTGTTGACTTGATTTTGATTCATAATCATTTTAGTAATCAATTCAGCTCTAGCTAACTCGTCCTGAGGCGGTGGGTGAGGGTTTGTGTATTGTGAAGGCTGGTTAAAACCAAATTCATGATTGTTACAAGGAACCTGTTCATAGACAAACTGATTCCTAATTTGACAATCAGAGCTGTAGTGTGGGCCACCACAGTACTCACAATAGCAAAACTGTTGAGCCTGACTTGGTGTATTTTGATACGAAGCATTATTGAGATTTGGATAATATGATACTTGCTCGTATGAATGTGATGGGTAGTTGGAAAAATTTGAGGAGTTGTTGAATGAGTTCTGGTTAGGATCATAAGCAAATGAATTCCTCGAACCACAAAACAAACAACTCCCATCTCGAATATCGTTACCATATTGTACACATGTACACCAACGACATGGAAAACCAAAAAGTGGCTCACCACAACCTACACAAGGAACAAAATCCGGAGGTGGGACAAGTGGTGTGCTCTTAGAGCTAGGAATTTCCACCACTTCCGTTATGGTCTCAGGTTTTTGAATGTGATGATTAGGCAAGTCGTTCTTTTCAGTCACAGCTCTAAGCTCTTGGTTTTTGTTTATAACCGTATATCGTGAAAGGTTAGGAGCAATTGTGAGCTTAGATTTTTGGATAACCGAAGGTTGGACGTATTTAGCACTTCCATAGTCAGAGGAAAGTACAGGGTCCTTTGTCACCCCGGTTTCTCGTTCCATTTCCCTCATCGGAGAGGGAATAGGAATCGATGGTCCACCATAATCAACACGACATCTCGACATTTTTTACAAGGCCTGAAGTTTTTCAATGTTGATCTCAAAGGCCTTGTGTTCAAAGAAATCGTCATCGAGAGATGCCATTAATTACAGGACAAGTGAAAGAAGTCAGAATCAAAAGGATAGAGGGTAAAGGGATGAAGAATCAAAAAGGTGAGAGGGTAAAGGTGAATATTTTTGGTATTTTCGGGAAACATGCTTAGTGCACATGCACTAAAAACAATTTTTCAAAACAAATTCGAGGCAAAATCACAGGGAACTTAAACCAATAATCACAAGCGAGTGGCTTCTTTGAAAAAGGTACACCACTCACAGGGATACAAAGGCAAGTTTTAATCTTAAGTTTGGGAACTTATTATGTCCACACCCCCAGTTGGTAGGTGTTCAGCCTTGGTTTGCGGTAGTAAGATTTTATGTATTTATTACTTTGAAAAACTGCTTTTAGGCTTATGGGTGTGTGTGCAGAAAACTTGGGAAATATTTTTGGAACTGATTCGTTAACCGAAATCGTTCTTTTAAGATTACTCGCAGGCTGGCGGGAGGAAGTAAATAGGTTTCCTCTTCAGTTCGCAATTTAATGTCAGAACTCACCTTAAACCAACTGTTTCAGGTTGTAATCTTAAAGAAAACGAAGTAATTTAACTTCACAGTTTGTTTTGTTGTTTTTGATTTTTTTGGTGTTGTTAACACTTCAGGAAAAGTGTTAATGAACTTTTTTGATATGATTATGTTTTTACAAAAACTTTTTACAAATTTGTGTGAAATTTATACAGGGAGGGTTTTGAAAACCACTAATACTTAAAACGATTTTTTAAAACACCCAACAACCTCCCCGGCAGCGGCGCCAAATTTTGATTGAGTCTAAACCATCAGATAAAATTGACCAAGGTCAATTAGTCAAAAACAGCTTATCCCAATGCTCCGTGGATAGTATAGTGTGTCCCCGGGTCGTTAAAGTCCCAGCGAGATTGAAATGGTGTCGTTTGAAATCGTTTATGAGTGAGTGCCACTGAGGACAGTAGCCCAGATGATGTGGAATTGATATTGCTACTGTTATTTTGGTATTTGTACACAGATATAATATTTACAAAAATCAGATATATAGGTATATGCACAAATACACAATTAAGATCACGTAACAGACTGGAAATATGGGGTTTTGATAATTAACAAACTACAGGGGGTGCTTTTGAAACTTTTTCAAACTTAAAATTAAAAAAGAAATTTGAAAATGAAAATGAAATTATAAAAGTGAATATTTTAATATTTAAATATTATTTAATTAATTAAACTAATTAAAATCTAATTTAAATTAACTAATAATTATAAATATTACAAATTAAACTAAAGATTTGCAAAAACAATTTCTAAACTTAAAATAGAACTTAAAGAAAGTATAAAAAATAAAAATAAATATTTTTGTCTTTTTATGGTTTTATTATTAATTAAAAACTATTTAACTTAATTAAACTAATTAAACTACTTTAAATTACTATTAATACTAAATTAAATTAGAAAATTATGAGAAAATTCATAAAACTATTTAACCATCACAGAAATCCTAAAAAATTATAAAAACTTCTAAAAATTATGTTTAAGGCTAATCCACTAATTAATTACC
Source organism: Artemisia argyi (assembly GCA_030686995.1). NCBI lineage: Eukaryota > Viridiplantae > Streptophyta > Magnoliopsida > Asterales > Asteraceae > Artemisia > Artemisia argyi. The sequence goes on from CM060677.1 coordinate 63,651,658, forward strand.
TTTTAATCAACTTAAATCTAATTTAAATAATTAAAATAAGAAAAATGGAAAATGAACAGCAGAAATTAAAAATATATTTTCTAAAAATCTAATATATTATATAATAGCTATAAAAAATATAAAAACTAGGTTTTGCTTTATAAAAACTAACTATGCTATTTAATACTTAATATTAATTAATAATTAAAAAAAGTAATATTAAATCTAATAAATACTAAATAACAAAATAAAAATCTAGAAAAATTACTGAAATTACTTTAATATATAAGGTAATTAATAAAAATATAAAAAAGCTAAGTGCTTAACAAAAATCTAAAAATGAAAATTAAAATTAAAATTACATTAAATAGAAACTATCACTTATTTATAAATTGACTTTTATGGATTTTTCTTTTGGAAACTTGTTTTATACCTAAAAATGAAAAACTTTTGTAAAAACAAACTTTTTATAACTTAAAAATAAGCTGTTGAGAGCTTAAAAGCCTTGACAGTTGACCACAGTTGACCAAACAAGGAAATGAGCTTAAATGAGCTTGTGTGGGTCCCACTATGGTTAATTCAAGTTCCAATAAGTTGTTTGAACAAGTTTAAGCCAGAATAAGCACAAGGGGACCACTGTATAAGCAAATAATCACTTAATAAGCAATTCCAAAAACCAATGGTCACTCAGAATTGGGACAAAGAAAAGGTCTTGAATCAGGTGGGGTCCACAAGTCTTGGGGTCAAAATTTTGGTCAAAAACCCAAGCCTACCAGGAGGGGGGTTGAATGAGACCAAGTGATGGTGTTGGGACCCACTAGGATGGCTACAAACCACCACCAAAAGTGGTGGTGTGGATTGTGTCTGCTGGTGCAGGGCACAACAGTTCCCCTGCAGCCCTCTTTGGAGGGTTGTGGGGCCCACAAAGAAAATCACAAAATTGTAACAACAATGGGACACTAAAGACTAGCTGGTAGACTATGATTCCTAAAAAGAGCAAGCCTTGAATCAAAGCCTAAAAATCAAATTAAATCCTTGAACTTTTGAGATTTTCTTAAAAAGTGTAATTTGACTTTTTAAGATCTATTGCTACTTTGACTTAAATGGACTTATGATTGATTCTACTGACTGATGTTGATGTAATATGGTACCTAAAGGCTAAATTAAGTTAAAATTACAACTAATGAAGTGATGTGAGTGATCTTGGGAAGTAACTGTTCAACAGTTAACTACACTTGAGGTTTATTAGTGATTTTGACTTTTCTGAACTAAACCTACCTCTTTTATTAATTACTTGTTCTAATTCAACCTAAAGTGACCTAATGGAACAACAAACATCACATGAGACACCCTGAATCACCCTAGGTTACCCTAATCCAAACAGTTCCTTAACTAAATTAGGATTTGATTTTTTAAGCTAGTGAGACAGTGGGCTCATGAAAGTGATGCATCATCATACATGATGATATACTGATATGAAAGGGACACAAAAACATCCATAACAACAACAATTACCTAGGGATCTAACAAATGCTAACTAAATGTTTGCAAAATGAAACAGTTATATAAACTTTAGACTAGAACAAATGAACAATGAAACCAAGTCACACTTACTCAACTACAACAGATTATGATCAATCACAAGCAAATGAATCAGTAATTAACAAGGAACAAAAGATCTTAACTACAATTGATGCAACTCAGATTCAAACTAGGAAAGGTACACAAAGACTTACAAATCCAATCCCCTAACTGAAATAGGGTAGATTCCAACCCAAGCCTATCTTTAAGATAGGCTTAATCACCACAGAAACATTAATCCAGTTTTGAATCACCCATGATCACCTCCATTGATGCAGTTGACTTCCATTGACTTTTTTAGTTTTTCTAGGATTTCTGAACTATGGAAAGTTTAAAGGTTCACTGAGTTTAAGGAGCTTATTACTAACTTAATTCAAGCTTAATGAATCAGTTTGAACAATCTTTAACATCATTTTAAGAAAAATGGAAAATTCACTTGAAAATGCAAATTTGGATTTTAATTAAGACAACTTGGAATTTCACTGAATAAAGTTGATAATACATTCACTAAACTGAGTACAAGATGTTGAAACTAAAAAGAGTAACTAAAGATTTGAATTATACTAAATCGACATCTATTCTACTAAAAACTAATCTAACACCTTCCTTTCTGCTTCTTTCTTTTCTTTTATACACCCTCTGAGCTCTGTGGGTCCCACTGATCAAATCCCACCAATAAAAGCAGCCAATGGATGTCTCTTGTCTTCACACTCAAATTGGCGGGAAAACTCTTTTTCTTGCAATTGGGGTCTGTAAAAGATGCCATAGGGGGTGGGATGTGATGGTGAGCAGAGTAGCTTGGGTGGTGGAGCAGGCTCAAGTGGTGGTCAAGTTGGGGTAAAATACCACCCTTGTATTCTGGTTTGGGAGGGAAGGTGAAGAAGGTGGTTTGGTCAAACGGGGGTTGACCCTGGTTTTTTTATTAAAACGAAAATGGGGTGGGTTTTAAGTTTTGGGCTTGGTGGGCTTATGATATTAAAAAGGGTGTGTGTTGGACTTGGCAATTTTGGGTTAATGTATAAATAGGGTCCGTTTGGTGTAGTAGAATTAATCACAAGGACCAAGTTTGTAATTTATGAAAATCCAAGGGACTGAAAATGTACAAACTCCAAAGTTATCATAAGGATCAAAATTGAAAACTTTAATAACCCAAAGAACCAAAATGTACTTTTTTTTTATAAATAAACACCCAAGGACTAAAATTGACAATTTTCAAAGTTTAGGGGTCATTTTTGCCAATTTGTGAAAAACTTTTATCCAAGGACCAATATTGAACATTTTTGAATTTCCAAGGACTAAAAATGATTTTTCATCCAAAAATATCCCACCAGGGACCAAATCTGCCAAAATCTGAAACTCCAGGGACCAAACTGTAAATTTCTAAAACTTTTCAGATTTTTCACCAAAGGACTAAATATGATAACTTATGATTTCAAAAGGACCTTTGGTGACTTTTCTTTCCAAATAAGTGCTCAGGGACTATTTTTGCCAATTTATGAAAGTTGGGGGACTGAAACTGCCAATTTTGCAAACTTTGTACCTTTTTTATTTGTTTTTGCTCATTTTGCATCTAAAACATATAAAACACAATTTTGAAATATTTTTAGTATTTTGATGCATTTCTGAGTGTTTTTGTATGTTTTGCAGTTCAGATTTGACTAAAAATGATGAGTGTTTGAGCACTCATCAATACATCATGCGAAACCCGGACCCGAACAATGACTTCTGATTATTTTCAAATCAAGGACCCGTACGTTCTATGATGAACTCTTTTTCAAAAAGTTCGAGTCTAAACAAACAAAAAAGATTTCAAGCATAAACTCGTTTTCAAACAAAATTCTTGAGCACTTTTTCAAGATTGTTCAAAAGATTTCTCAAAATCTCTCAAAATAAGTGCTCAAGAAACCTCCCTCTAAACCCTTAAGTAATTTTAAATATGCTATCATTAAGGGGTAGTACAAACACTAAAATGTTTCGATTTCATGCAAAATCAAATCTGTCTATCTCTCCAAAAAGCTTTTTCTAAATCAGTTGATATCAAAAATATCACGCTATGCTATTTTTGAGGGGGAGAAGACATGATTAAAATGTGATCAAAGATGTTTAAAGATTGTGGCAGAATCTCAAAAGAGCTCGACTCAGATATTACCAATGAATTGACGAAGCTTAAACGTCATTAATCGAAAAGACTTGTCCTGGACGGGTAATAATTTCAAGCTAGTCTAACTAGTGATGTAAGCGTGTCTCGAATAGGACTTGTCTGAGTAGAATGTACCGTATCGAGAGACTTTCTTTGGACTTGACCAGGACGGGTAATAACTTCAAGCTAGTCTAACTAGTGATGTAAGCGTGTCTCGAATCGGTCATGTTCGCTGAAAGTGGATCAATTCAAAAATGCAAACTCCTCTTGCATGTGCAAATTTCTTAAATATTCATGAGCACATGTGAAGGGGGAGTCCTTCAAAATTGCAAAACTCTCAAAGTGGTAACAACAATGTGTTTTATTATCATAAACACTTTGAGAGATTTTTCACAAAAAGGTTTTATGGCATGTGATCAATGATAGGATAGTCATAGAGTTATAAGGTGACTAAGGTTAGGAAAAACCGTCCTATGATCCGCCAGAGCCGGAGGGATCTACCCAAGGACAATTCCAATAGATTAGAATTAGAAGTCCTTAGGTATGATTGAAAAAAAGGAGAAAATGAGAAAGGAGAAAGAAGGGGTTGAAGAATTAAAAAGAAAAGTTATGAAAAAGGGTGAAAAGAAATAGCCCTCCAAATGTTCAACCTTAGGGCAGACACCGGGTACAATTCGTATGCTACTGGTTGTTACTAAGGTGACACCGGTATTGAAGACAAATACATCATGGACCCAGTGACACACTACACTAAACCTTCTTAACCACTCAAGTTCTCTTAAAAGAGCTTGTTTCATTCTCACAGGGAACCGGTGTAATCTATCGACTTGTCTCTTAGAGATGGTTGATATTCAAGCAGGAGACCTCTCCCTAATCTCCGATAGGAAACCAAATGTGCACTTATCGAGTCTAGAGCCCCAAGATTCATCAAAAGATCTCATAGGAACACATGATATTCTACACTGGTTGTTCATCAATAAGGACGCCAGATGTAAAATTTAGAGTCCTATGCAGATCTTAGCAATCTGCCAGAACATTTATGAGAGGATTCACACTTGTGATTCTCAATGATTGAATGGAAATTCCTGCCAGGGTCAACATCAAGCAGCCCTGATAGCAGGTCACTTCGGTAATTCTTTATGGGTTACGCTTAGTGTTCGCGGTGGTTTCAAACGGTCTACAGTCGTGGAGTGATCCCCAGCGAACTCACCCAGTCATTGAGCTACTTAGTAGGTCTTGCAAGCTCTCTCGAGAGTATCTGACATGGGAACGGCCTTGGTAAGGGTTAGAAGGAGTCTTCACACTATGCTGTTGACGATCTCTCATTCTTATCTGTAAGTACCGGATGTTTTATTGCTAACTGTTTATATGTAGGGACACTTCATCTCCATGGCGACAGATTCCACGTGCTCATACATACATCTGGAAATTAAAGAAAACTCCCTCAAATATCTAAACAACACAAAGTTCAAAGAAAGATTCTACGCCAAAAAGAATAATCTACAAAGTATAAAGACTAAAGATCAAAGTGAAAGAAAGGGAACTACGTGCATATGAATATCAAAGTCCAAAGATGTATGAGCATGTTGGAATGGCAAACAACCACCACAAACGTAGAAGTGACGAAAGGCAGATAACTCCACATCACAAAGGAACAAAGAACGATGAAAAATCAGTGATCAAAGATCATAATGCATGAAGGAACAAAGACTAAAGACTATTCTACAACGACACACAAAGTTAAAGACAAAGAACACGGAAGACCTAATCACGTGGAGCATCATTCGAATGACCACCCCTTAGGGGGAGATTGTTAGCATTATATATATATATATATATATATATATATATATATATATATATATATATATATATATATATAAGTGATGGTCATTCTCATATTGTAACTTTGTGTCGTTTGTTAAGTTTAGTAATAGATTAGTCATTGGGCTTTGGACTTGGCAAGCTAATATGTTATGTGCTCTGTTTCATAAGCCTTGTTATCTACCAGGTAACCAAGTCCAAGCCCAAGCCCATAGAAAGCCTTAGGGCATCTCTTGTAACTTACTATTTAAACACCTCAAAGGCTCATTTGAGGTGTGTGCTTGTGTGTGTATTTGTGTGTGTTTCTCTTTGAATAAAGCTCTCATTTCCATCTCTCTCTCTCTCTAACATACGAATTACATATATACATATCAAGTCACCATCTTTTAATCTCTACTTCATCTTTGCTTCTATAATGGTGTGATAAAGTTGTGATATTTAAGGTCCTACAATCACGATCGTTCACGTCATTGTAATCAAGTATGTTTTATAAAAACATTTCATGTAAACTTTTTTTATAATCAAGTAAGTTTTATAGTCATTTTATTTAGATAGCTTTCTTCTTCAAAGCTTTTTTTTTTTTTTTTTTTTTTTTTTTTAACTTCACAAACCTACGTAGCAAATATTATTTTTCGTAAGGATACAAAGACAACTAGTCAACCCAAACTTGATTTTTATATATTTTACATTTCTAGTGGAACCAAAATATTGTATGAAGTTATTTATTTTGATGACAAATCTAGTTTTCTTTCTGGTAAGAAGCAAAAAATAAAAAATACCTTTTTATAATCAATGAAATAATGAAACCTTGTATACTTCTTAATAATAAACTTAATGACATTATACAATCTTCTTGCCAACAGAAGCACAACTATCATAATCATTTACATGGACAAATATATGGACACACGAGGACTATGGACTACTAACCACTTGTACCATATTATTATGCTAACTTTATTATTGTTATCACTAATCTTTTATTTATGCAACTAATATTTACTTTATTGCAACTAATCTTTTATTTATGCAACTAACTTTTATTTACGTAATTAACATTTACTTATTCAGTAACTAATCTTTATTTATGTCTTAACTGTTTTACATGCGATTATATTTATCTTCATATTTACTAATCTATATCTTATATTTATTGTAATGTGTTAAGTGAGTTTATTTCTTATTTATTCTTCTTACTGATTTTTATAAAAGATTTTATAAAATATATATACACAACAACTCTGTAACGGTTGTAAACAGAAACACACAGCTTTACAATGTTTATAATTTTTTGCTATAAATTCAGAGCAACCAATCCACAATTTTTCACAAAAAAAAAAAAAAAAAAAAAAAAAAAAAAAAAAAAAAAAAAAAATCATCAACTTTCTTAAATAAAGTTTTGCTCAAAGAAGCTTTCAAAGATGATTCACCCGCTTCTCATTGTTGTCGCCATTATGCTTATCTTACTTCTGATTCCACTTTTTGAACTCTCACCTAATGAGTTTGAATTTTTCTTAGTTATGTATTTGTTTGTGGCTCTCCCACTTTATTGTATTGCGTTACTTATTGATATATATGGATTTTAATATTGTCTTTGTTATTTGCTCAATCTGTGTTTAGAGACAAAATGTCAAACAATGAAAAAGTCAAATTTCCACCTCTTGGCATAACTGGAGCAAATTATATACAATGGACAGCAAATGTTAAGAGGCATCTCAAATCAATGGGTGCTTTAGCAACATTACAAGAGGGCAATGAATGCCTAGAGGGAATCAAAGCGAAAGCTGATGTTTTCCTCCATCAACACATGGATGAAATGCTAGAATTCGAATATTCAAATAGTGATGATCCAAGCATTCTATGGAAAGATTTACAAAGCAGGTTTGATCATCAAAGGGAAGTTTTACTCCCTTCTGCTAGAGATGAATGGAACAATTTAAGGTTCCAAGATTTTAAAAAGGTTAATGAGTACACCTCTGCTTTATTCAGAATATGCAACACTCAGATTTTGTGGGCAAATTGTTACTGAAGGAGATTTGTTGGAGAAAACTTTCTCCACATTTCATGCTTCAAACTTAAACTTGCAACAACAATATCGATTGCAAAAATTTTAAAGATACTCTGATCTAAATGCAAATCTTCTTGTAGCAGAGAAAAACAATGAATTGCTGATGAAAAATCATCAAACTCGTCCCACAGGATCATTAGCACTTCCAGAAGCAAATGCTGTTAACAATAATGATACCAAAAACTCTGGAAGTAAAAGAGGAAGAGGTAAACCTCGTGGGCGTGGTCATGGCCATTATGATAAAAACAACGTTCATGGTCACAACCGTTTTTTCAATCGAAACAATACTTACCATCGAGGTGGTTATAATGGTCGTGGTCGTGGCAGTGGTCGTGGTCGTGGTCGTGGTCAAAGAAACTACAATTACCATGCTCCACAAGTTAATAATCTTGGTCAACACAATAATGAAGCTGGTGCCTCTCAAAACCATAAAGGAACATGTTTCAGATGTGGAAGTAAAAACCACTGGTCAAAAGCTTGTCGCACACCTTCACATCTATGTGAGCTCTACTAGTCATCTCTTAAAGGAAAAGAGAAAGAAGTGAACCATGTGGATCAGTATGACAATACAAATACTGAGTTGAATACCTCAGACTTCTTCAATGACTTGGAAATGTGAAATAAATGATGTTGGATCTTAATAAATATGTATAATAACTATGTATTTCCCTTCCGTAATTTTGTCTATCTATGTTTAATTAGTTTTTCTTTTCATGTAAAATAAATCAATAAATGAACATTTTAATAACATCTTTATATGCACTTATTATTATTTTTATGTTCATATTAGAAGCTTAAAGATGAATCTCAATGGAGCACATCATCAAGCAAATGATGGAGACCTATGCATATCAGATAGTGGCGCAACACACACTATCCTTAAATCCAAGAAATATTTTTCTGAATTAAAACTAACAAAGGGAACTATTGATACTATTTCAGTTCCTACAAACTTGATAGAAGGAGTAGGAAAAGCTAATTTAGTGTTACCAAATGGTACACAGTTTTTGATAGAGAATGCTTTATTTTCCCCAAAATCCAAAAGAAACTTGCTAAGTTTCAGAAACATATATCATAATGGATATGATACTCAGTCAAGGACTATTGGGAACAAAAAGTATTTGAATATCATGAATGAGAATAATGTATTGGAAAAACTGCCAATGCTCCATTTTGGTTTGCATTATACACATATTAATGTGCCACGAGCACATATGGCAGCCAGGGAAAAACATTTGTGATCCAGGTATATTCAACTTATGGCATGAAAGATTAGGCCACCAAAGATCAACAATGATGAAAAGGATAGTCGAAAACACACACGGACATCCATTGAAAGATCAAAAGTTCCCTAAGTTCGATAAGGTACCTCTGTGTACACCTTGCTCTCTTGGAAAACTGATTACGAGAACTTCACCACTTAAAGTTGAAAATGAATCACCTATGTTTCTTGAAAGAATTCAAGGTGATATATGTGGTCCAATTCATCTGCCTTGCGGACCTTTTAGATACTTCATGGTCTTAATAGATGCTGATGAGGCAAAAAATGATCCGTTTTTAGGGGGTCATTTAAGCCCGAATCCGACTTTATTTGATCAAATATTGCCCTAAATCGTTCCTTTTGTGATTTTAGGTGTTTGGAGAGTGAATTCTGGAAAAGAGGCTATTTTGGACGTTTTTGGAGCATAAAGTGAAGAAAACGGCAAAGTACCAAAAATCCAAGCTGAAAATACAAGGTGACGGCGTCAAGACCAAAAGCTTGACGGCGTCAGACATGAAGAATTAAATATCGAAGGTGGTGACGGCGTCAGACGTACTGGTGACGGCGTCAAAGTGGCCAAGAATAATTTACCGTGGGTGGTGACGGCGTCACATAGGCCGTCACAAGTGGATCAAGGCCGTCCGAGGAAGTTTATGGCGGCGAGGTGACGGCGTCAAAATTAACTCTTGACGCCGTCAGACTGTTTTTCTTATATATAGTTTTCTAGTTTTTTCATTAAAAAGGGAGAAGTTTTGGTGAAACCCTAAAGACGATTTTGGTGCCTCTTTCACAGGTTTTTCAAGGGTTCCAAACCCTTGAGACCTTGCATTGTAATTGAGATAAGTGTACTTTCAATTCAATCAATATGTCTATGTGTTGGTTGTTTATCTCTTGTTCTTGTCTCAATTCTACTATGCTAGGCTAGATCTCTCTTGTGTTTGCTTAGATCTAATGAAACCTAGATGTTGATTATGTGTTGATTACTTGTCTACTCTTGTTTTGAATGAATGATTTATATGTTAGGCTTAAGAAAACTGGCAGATCTCCAAATGGTAACATGCTTAAACGTCTTAAGAAACATGAACCGAGGCGTACTAGGTCTTTATTGGTTGTATTTAATGCATGAGCCACTGTTTACAATCCCTATAGTTGTGCTGGGTCATGGTGTAGGAGGAGATAAGAGCTCATAGAGTTGGGGAGTTATGTATGCCACTCCACGAATGGTATTAAGGAATACAACCCGTCATTCATACAAGTGTAACAAGTAATTAACATGTAAAAGATATCTAGGGAGTAGTGAAGTCTAAGTAAACACAATTTCTCCAAATACTGCTCACAACCTTAGTTTAATTTAGTTTAATTTCATTTTTATTATTTTATTTTGATTGCATCTTAGCTTTGGGTTAGTTGAATAGCAACTAATTCCGCCCACTCCTTCAAAACCAGAGATTTTAATTGCTTTCATAAAATATAAAAATACAAAAATAATCATCTCTCACCTCTAGAACTATTAATTAGGTTTTCTAATCCTAGCGACACTATTCCTAAGCTGAACGATCAATCCCCCGGTATTTGTCACTATACTATACTACAACGATCAGGTACACTGCCTGGTGGGGGTTGTAAGCTTCTCGAGATCCCTCGAGAGGTAAAGCAAGGTGCGATTCCCACGCATCAGATGCATCCAGCAGATTGTCTCATGTCTCCTTATTATCAACTCGTAATGTGGCCTTTGCAAAGTTTCTTGCTCAAATCATTAAATTATGGGCACATTTACCAGATTACACAGTTAAAAGAGTGAGACTGGATAATGCAGGGGAATTCACATCACATGCTTTTAATGATTATTGCATGTCTGTTGGAATTATTGTTAAACATTCGGTTGCTCATGTTCACACACAAAATGGTTTAGTAGAATCGTTAATCAAACGTCTTCAACTAATAGCTAGACCATTATTAATGAGAACTAAACTCCCCATGTCTATGTGGGGACATGCAATTTTACATGCTGCATCATTGATTCGCATGAGACCAAGTGCAAATCATAAATACTCTCCCATACAACTTGCTTCTGGCCAAGAACCAAACATTTTCCATCTTAGAATTTTTGGTTGTGAAGTGTACGTTCCTATTGCACCACCACGACGCACAAAAATGGGTCCTCAAAGAAGATTGGGAATTTATGTTGGATATGAAACATCTTCCATCATAAGATACATTGAACCTTTAACAGGTGATCTCTTTACAGCACGTTTTGCTGATTGCCACTTTGATGAAGCAGTTTTCTAGCATTAGGGGGAGAAAATAAAAATCAAGAGAAAGATGTCTCATGGTGTGAACCCTCATTGTTGTATCTGGACCCTAGAACAAAGCAATGTGAAACCGAGGTTCAAAAGATAATGCATTTACAAGAATTGCAAATCAGTTACCTGATGCATTTACAAATATAAAAAGAGTGATTAAGTCACATATACCAGCTGCTAATACCCCGGCTCGAGTTGAAATACCAAATAAGCAAGCTGATGGTAACATCGCTCAAGAATCTAAAAAATGTTTGAAACGTGGAAGACCAATTGGTTCAAAAGATAAAAATCTTCGTAAAAGAAAAGAAATTGGCCATTAGGAAAGTGTTCTCAATGAGACACAAAATTTCAAAACGTCCCCCGAGGAAGAAATGAGTGATATCAATAAAGAAATGTCAATTAATTATAGTCAAACACATATCTTATGGGACCGAAATGAAATAGGAGATATTAATGAGATATTTTCTTATTCTGTAGCAAGTGATATTATGAGCGGAGATGATAATCTCGAACCAAAGTCTGTAATTGATTGTCAAAATCGACATGATTGGGATAAATGGAAAGACGCTATGCAAGTTGAATTAAATTCACTTAATAAACGAAAGGTTTTTGGGCCTATTGTTCCCACACCTAAAGATGTGAAACCTGTGGGATACATGTGGATTTTTGTGCGGAAAACAAATGAGAAAAATGAAGTTACGAGATATAAAGCTCGCCTTGTAGCTCAAGGTTTTTCTCAAAGGCCAGGAATTGACTATGAAGAAACTTATTCTCCTATTATGGATGCAATTACTTTCAGATATTTAATCAGCTTAGCAGTCTCTAAAAATTTAGAGATGCGTCTTATGGATGTTGTTACAACTTACTTGTATGGATCAGTTGATAGTGACATCTATATGAAAATTCCAGAAGGGTTTAACATCCCTGAAGCATTAATTTCACAACCCAAAGAAATGTGTTCAATAAAATTACAAAGATCTTTATATGGGTTGAAACAATCTGGAAGAATGTGGTACAATCATTTGAGCGATTATTTGATAAGCAAAGGCTATACAAATAATCTTATTTGTCCATGCGTCTTTATTAAGAAGACGACTTCAGGATTTGTTATCATAGATGTATATGTTGACGATCTGAACATAATTGGGACAAATAAAGAAATCCAAGAAGTTATTATTCTATTAAAGAAGGAATTTGAAATGAAGGATCTTGGAAAAACAAACTATTGTCTTGGTTTTCAAATTGAGCACATGCCTAATGGCATTCTAGTGCATCAATCAAATTATACCGAGAAGGTCCTAAAACGTTTCAATATGGACAAAGCAAAATCTTTAAGCACACCAATGGTTGGTAGATCACTAAATATTAACAATGATCCGTTTCGCCCATGCGAAGAAGATTAAGAGGTCCTTGGTCTAGAAATATCGTACCTCAGTGCAATTGGAGCTCTTATGTATCTAACAAATTGTACCAGGCCTGATATTTCTTTTGCAGTTAATTTGTTAGCAAGATTCAGTTCATCTCCCACAAAAAGGCATTGGAATGGAATCAAGCACATATTCCGATACCTTCGTGGAACGACTGACTTGGGTTTATTTTATTCTAACAATTCAAAACAAGGATTGGTTGGTTATGCAGATGCAGGTTATTTGTCTGATCCTCACAAAGCTAGATCTCAAACTGGTTAAGTGTTCTTAAATGGAGGCACTGCTATTTCATGGCGTTCTCAAAAGCAAACACTTGTAGCAACATCATCGAATCATGCTGAAAGTTATTGCACTACATGAAGCTAGCAGAGAATGTGTATGGTTAAGGTCGATGACACAACTCATTACGACTTCTTGTGGGCTTGAGAAAGAAAATAGCCTAACACTCATCTACGAAGACAATGCAGCTTGTGTCGTACAAATGAAAGAAGGGTATATCAAAAGTGACAGGACGAAACATATACCTCCAAGATACTTCTCATACACTCAAGACCTCATAAAGGATAACCAAATTGAAATGAAGTATGTCCAATCAAGTAACAATTCAGCAGATCTTTTCACCAAGGCACTCCCAACTTCAGTTTTTAAGAAACACGTTCATGCTATTGGAATGCGGCATGTACAAAAGATATAACACTCTATGGATGTCTACATCAGGGGGAGTCAAATATACACTGCACTCTTTTTCCCTTAGCTAAAGTTTTTTCCCACTGGGTTTTTATTTAGCAAGGTTTTTAACGAGGCAGTACTTCAAAGTTGACTACATATTGAAAAAGTGGCATCCAAGGGGGAGTGTTGTGAAATATCAGTTACCTATACATAAGTGTATGCCACATTTTCAAATATAAATCAATAATACACCTATCTAGTGTCTCCTATATTACCCAAGTGTAAAAGTAAAATGTATAGTATTTGTAAGTAGTATAAATATCAATCAAAGCAATGAAAGAACTTGCACCAAGTTCACCTTTTAAGATAACTTATACTTCTTCTTTCTTTAATACTTCTATAATGGTTATTTAATAATAGTTAGCGGTTCTTGATTATATCTATAATCTTATGATAAAACCCGTTAATTTATAACATATATACATAATGTCATTGGAGCTTTTATGTTTATTTGTAAGTCAAATAGATATGTTTTTTTTTTCAAATCCTGACTTTTTCCTTTACTTTGGTACAACTCAATGAATTTGGTTTTGTGTGAGCCCCTACTAACCTAAACTTTCAAGCGAACATTTAAAATAAAGCAAAACCCAAAATCTTAGGGGTGATCCGCTGTATACTAAAAAGAGCACCTAAGGGGGGTGGCATCCTTGCGGTGAAGATGGGTCGGCAAAGGCCACCGATCGGCAACCATGGTTGCCAGTGGATCGGCAAGGTAATTTCGGTGCCTCAATCGGTGAATCTCACCGTTTCGGTGGGGGAGAAAAACAAGAAAAATATTACCGTTTGGCATTAATGCAAGGAGCGTGGATCCATTTTCAAAAAAAAAATAAATAAATAATAAAAAAAAAATCCTTATAAATATTCACTAATAACACATATTGTTTCATTCACAAAAATCTCACAAATCAAATCACAAAAACAATACACAATTTATTTAACCATGTCAATGTCTTCTTCGTCATCGGACGAGATCATTATTCCCCCGGATTCGTCCGAAGAATGGTTATCCGGAAGTACGTTTGAAACCTTTTTAGCCGGAAACGAAGCTCTTGAAGACACGGCTATCTCTACCGACACCCGTGGTTATGTCCAACGTTTTCGTGAAAAGCATTAGAAACTCTATTGAATGATTATTTTGTTGAACAACCAAAGTTTAACGAAAGCGTTTTTCGTGATCGTTTTCGTATGAGTAAAAATTTGTTTTTAAAAATTGTTGATGATATTGAAGCCCAATTCGAATGGTTTCAACCGGGTCAAGACGCGATGGGCCAAAATAGTTTCACGCCATTACAAAAATGTACATCCGCCATTCGACAACTCGCAACGGGTGAACCTCCGGATATATTTGATGACTATCTAAACATGGCACGAAGAACGACAGGTTATTATTTTAATTAAATTATTTCGTTATTAATTTTTTAAATTTGTTTTCGTTATTAAGTTATTTAAATTGTTTTCGTTATATTTTTTTGTTAAAATGTTTTAGTTATTATTTTGTAGTTATATGTTTCGTTATTTTTTTTTAATTAAAAGTTGTCATTTTATTTTAGGAGAATGCCTTGATAAATTTTGTGATGCGATTATAAAGTTATATGGTCGAGCGTTCTTACGTAGGCCTACAAGCCATGACGTAGCACGCTTATTCAATGTACATGAAGAAAAACATCATATTCCGGGAATGCTTGGTAGCATTGATTGTACACATTTTGTTTGGCGAAATTGTCCTAGACACTTGAGAGGCCAATATAAGAGAGGTGATCACCAATACCCGACTATTATGCTTGAAGCGACTGCTTCATATGATTTGTGGATTTGGCATTCGTTTTTTGGTTCTCCCGGTTCAAACAACGATATCAATGTTTTGAATCAGTCTCCATTGTATGTTACTGAACGAAATGGAACGGCACAAAACAATTCATTTTTATTGGGTGGAAGGCTTTACAAACGTGGATATTATCTTACCGATGGAATCTATCCTAAGTATTCAACATTTGTTAAAGCATATCCGTATCCAACTGGCCCAATGGAAAAGAGATTCAAGAAACTACAAGAGTCTGAAAGAAAGGATATCGAACGAGCTTTTGGTCGTCTAAAAGGAAAATGGATGATTCTCAGTCGTCCTCTCCGAGCTATGTCGGTTCAAAAGATTCGACAACTGGTTTATACGTGCATTATATTGTGCAATATGATTTTGAAAAACGATGGTATGGCAATATCACTGGTTCATATAATGGATCTGCCGGTAACGTCAATTTATGATGATAGTGTGCTACATGAGTTACTCGACGAAGATATCCATAATCGTCTTCGGTATGATCTTACGGAGCACGTAGCGGCTCAAGACTTATCATACCTCGATGACTAGTGATTTCCTATTTTTTGTTGATTTTTTTTTCTTTTTTTGTTTAATAAGTGTTATGTGATTTTGCTTTGAATTATTAATAAAATGTATTGTTTTTTAATAAAAATAGTTGTTTTTTATTAAGTGTTTAATTATGTTTTTTTTATTTAAATTATATAATTATGTAAAATTTAATGTTTGACATTAGGCAAGATTACCGCTTAAAATTAAAGTTTAGGCAAGTTTAGGAAAAAAAAAATATATATATATATATATATATGTGTGTGTTGGAAGACAATTGGGTTGTTTGAAAAAAAGATGAGGCAAGGCCACTCCTAGGGCTGTAAACGAACTGAACGTTCAGTGAACATTTCATGAACCGTTCGGTAAAAAGTTCGTTTATGTTCGTTCGTTTATTAAATGAACGAACATGAACAATATTTTACGTTCGTTTATTTAAATGAACGAACATGAACAAAAGTCTTGTTCATTCATTTATGTTCGTGAACGTCCGATTAGGCGTTCGTTATTGTTCGTTTATATTTATTTATCTATTTATGTTAATATATCATATCTTTTAATTTTATAATTTTAAAAATTGATTTGTTTAAACATAACGACACTTATAAAATAATGTATTGTGAAAAATTCAATAAAGTTTATGTTTGTTTGTCTATTTTTATTTATGTTCAATCGTTTAGCGTTCGTTTAGTGTCTTAATGAACGAACATAAACGAACATGAACAATTCATTTTCTTAATGAACGAACATGAACAAGAAAATTCATCCGTTTAAGCGTCCGTGTCCGTTTATTTGTTCGGTTAAAATTAAATGAACGAACATGAACAGGGCTCCATTCGTGTTCGTCCGATTCGTTTACAGCCCTAGCCACTCCTAAATCCCATTCCCAATTCCCAAAACCCTCGATCTAAAATTACCGTTTTTTTTCTTCCGAAAAGTTTTAAAATAAGAAGAAAAAATCCATAAGCCCCGCTGTATTAAAATGATTACATACCACCGGATGGTTTTGGGATTCTCAAAGCCACTTTTGCCGGAAAATACTATTCCGGCAAATATAATAATGATTTGAGTTGGTTTTGCAAGGCAAGGTTAGTTTTTTAAAGCTAACAATAAGCGTTTGAATGTTGGTTTTTGATATTATTTAATTAGTCATGCATTTTGTATTGATGATGGGATAATAATTGGGAACTTATTAACTACTTTAAATTCACTATAATGTGTTTCTGGAAATCCCTACCTGGGGAGAGTCATATATGCGGTCTTTCATTCTAAGATGTTTACTGAATGCCGGTCTCGTTTAAGATCTTTAGCATTAGGCTACCTTGGAGATTGAGATGGAAATGGTAAACATTTTATTACACACTAGTATTTAGATGCCCACTGCAAATAGAAAATAAACCCCCTTCCGTTTTCAAAATACAAAATACAGAATCAACTAAACGCACCCTCCCTTTCTTAATTAACAATATCATCTAACATACTTTCATATTTCGTCTCAATTGGATAAATTGAGTTTACGTTGCAGGGGTATTTTGGCGATGCCACTTTAGCAAAGTTTCTATCATACTCATACCAAATCTAAAGTATGTTTATCATATCGCTAATTAAGAAAGTAATCTATGAAAAGTAAGTTAATTAGTTTCAACGTTTGAGATTAGCTAGCAAATGAGATCTCAACTAATTTGAATCACCACAGCTACTCACTAGGATGTGATAATTGTTCCTTCGAATTTAGGGACTAACATTCCTACTTCTTATTTACTCGAATTTAACCATCGTGTATAATGCTGGATGTGTGGATATGCATAGACTAAGACTTGTGCTAAGGGCACCTCTAGCCAAACTAAATACAACCGGAATCTTACTTTCTATAGCTGATTGTTTCGATTGCCTTTAGTTAACAACTTCTAGATGTGAAGATGGAGACTCATGCTAGGAAGTTTATATGTACTTTCCTTCCTGTGCTTTTGAGATCTGATAAGAGAATCCTTAAGAATAATAACTTGCGCAGGCATTGGGACAAGTTTCATGCTCAAGTTTTTTTTTACTGTTAATGTTTAAGACAACACTTTTGTTGTGGAAGATGGATTTCAATGACTAAACGTGGCAATATGTCAGTTTAAGAACTAGTGGGTTACATATGTGAATGATTAAAGTATGTAAGAAATGAAACATGTAGGCAGTTGTTAGTAGTGGCAGTCACTGCGAAGGTGTTTAAGAATAGCTATAAATAGATATACAGTTGTAAGAAGTGATAAGCATGAAGTAAGATTATATTCACACATAAAAAATTCATATTTTTTCACTACTATCATTCTCAAATATCTTCGTTCCTTCTACCAAAAGCTCCCTAGTCGTAACACATATTGATGCTTCTATGCTTTATTTGTTAACAGCGAGTTGCTGATTGTTGCTACTACTTGATACGAAAGGTCAGGGAATTAATTTGTTAGAGAGAATATTGTGATGTTCTATGCAGTTACAATTCAACTGTCTAGTGTGATTTGAGTAGCAGTTTTAGAGAAGTTTATGAATTTAGTGATAGGGGTTTTCTGGTGTATGTGTTTAATGTTTATGTGATTCTTTGGTCTCTTGTTTTGTCAAGATGCTGATATGATGTGTATCTGGTTAACGGGGGACAAGGAAAACAGCCTCTAAGCAAACTTCTAATGACCAGCTGCATTGATAAACTTTATTTCTTAATTTTGCAAAGTCGGGTTAACCATTGTGCATAGATTTGATTTCTTTAAGCAAGAACATTGGAAATATGTTTGGGTTTTAGCTTATAAGATGGGAAGAATTGATAAATTAGTTGTACTTTAGTCGCCTCATGGAATGATTCTGAGATGTGTGTTCATCTAATTGTATAACATTTTGGTTTTTTACCTGTTCAAACTTTGTCCTCGAGCAAACGGATATATAGAGTTTAAAATATAGGTAAAATATTTTTGTTGGTACCAATTGCCAAGGCCAAAATATAAACGGTTATAAACCCAAATAACCGAAAACCAAAGCCGATAAAAAACGGATCGGTTTCGGTTTTGGATTTTGTAAAAACCGAATATCTCGGTTCGGTTTCGGTTTTAGCCAAAAACCGACCCAAACCGAACCATGCTTGCCCATCACTGTGTTTCTCCTTGGAATAATTTACACTTCGTGTGTTTTGTCTATATAGCTATTAAAAGTAGAATGTTGATTGATATTGCACGAAAAGCAAAATTAGGTTGTCATTGATCATTATTTGCCAAGCCGGGAATGTAGAGTTAAGTAGAGTATTAGCTTAATAAACAAGATAAGTTGTGAGCTGACTTTTGATGATTAGCTAGAAAAATAGCATTTATTTTCTTGTATTTGTGGGCAAGTGTATCCATAGAGATTGGCTAGGTAATTGGCAACTGTGAGTGGCGGTCAAATTATTATCATCATGTCTTACTAGAATTATGAATGATATGTATAGGTTTAATGGTTGCACAACAAGATGATTAAGTGTTACTATCTTATTACCTTGGGAGTACTACTTTGTAGAAATTAAATAAGTTAACCCTTTTCATTTTGCAACGAATGCACTTACCATGTTAGTGGATATTTGATGTACTTTTATAGCAAGTTATGGAAAAAATTCACACTGAGATTAAGGAATTGGTGGAGAAATGTGTACTTGATCTTTTGTACCGAAGAAGTTCACTGGAGTATAATGATATGATGGCACTGTCATCAGTTAAAAATACCAAAAAGGTTGAAAATGTGATAATCGGCCCAAGACATTACTGACCCAACAGTTCTATGTTGATGCTTTTCACGGCCCATTTTTAATCTCGAAAAAGTCATCCTTCGAATTCATTATAAATAATTTCTAGGGTTTTCCCTAAAAGACATTTTTCATCTTCCCCCTTTTAATTTGTGACGAAAAAATGGTCAACAAAAAACACACCAGAGGGGAGATAGTTAAGAGGCCAGTCATTGAAGAATTCAAAGCTTGGAAAAGCCAGATTCCATTATTGTACGACATCTGCATTTCTCATGCAATTCAGTGGCCTTCACTCACAGTCGAGTGGCTCCCTGAGCGGGTAGAGGCGTCAGATGGGTATTATTCTGACCAAAAAGTTATCATCGGAACACGTGCTGATGATAATCAGCCTAACTACCTGATAGTCGCACAAGTTAGGCTTCCTTTATTGGATGTCTCTGTATATGATGTAGATAGTAATCTTGATCGTGAGGATGATCGCGCCAAATTAGTAAGTGATACACTCGGCAAGGTTTGAGATTTTCTACCATAAGTAGATCTCTATATGGAGTATGCTTTAATGTGATGGAGTATGCTTTAATGTGACTTTTTCCGTTCCATCTATTTTTGAATTTTGATTATTTTTGCTGACTGATGTTTTTGAGAAGATACATGGTCTTTAATGTTTGTGCGAAATTCCTAAATGTGCCGTTAATTTTGGATTCAGAAATGTTTTTATTCTTACTTTTCTGTGAGCCCGCAACCTAATCTAAATGGAGAATTTTAGTACTCCTATTGTATCTTAATATTGTCTCAACCTAATCTAAATGTAGAATTTTAGTACTCCTATTGTATCTTAATATTGTCGTTGTTAACGTGGTGACACCTTGCACTTTATGGCAAAAGGCATTACGTGTTGGTTACTTGATCATCTGCAATTGTCAATGAATATTGGTTATCTTAGTTTGTAACCAGTCCCTGCAATTGGAGTCATGGTATCACAACAGTGAGCCTTGTATTAGATATACTATTGTGAGATTTGGTAGCTTTTCCCGGTAGATATGATAAAATGATGGTAATGGGCTAGTTTTCTATCATGAGAAGATACCAATCATGGCATCCTTAAACATTCTTTTGTATAATCGTCCCTATTGAAAGTCATTTGATGAGCCTTTTTTTCTTTCTTTATTGTGCAGTACTTTTCCATTCTCATATAAATAAACTAAGTTGCTAACACTACATCAACTGAAATAAAGATTGAAGCTATTGAGCAGAATAGTAAAGTATAATTATAATAATGTTTTCTATGCTTGTAATGTATGAGTTTATTTGCAGATTAAAATACTACACCAAATTCCTCATGATGGAGAGGTGAACAGGGCTCGCCACCAACCACAAGCTCCTTTTATAATTGCAACTAAGACAACCAGTTCGGAAGTACATTTATTTGACTGCAGGAATCATCCAACTAAGTATCCTGTTGGTGGAACAAGCAATCCTGATGTGAGATTGATTGGTCACACCAGTGATGGGTTTGGCTTGTCATGGAGCAAAGTTAATGAGGGTCTTTTATTAAGTGGCTCTAATGATTCCCGAATCTGCTTGTGGGATACTAATCTGACCGCGGTGAATAATACTTTAGATGTTTTGGAAACATACGAGGTACTTTTATGTTTGGAAATACATTATACTATAGATCTCAGCATTATTAGCATGAAGAAAGCAGCCAAAACATGTTATGCTCATAGATACTTAAATTGATAACCCACCAACTCCAAGGACCAGGCATACCAGTATCTATGTAACTCAGCACTAGCATATTAACAGCAGTTTTGCACTTGCTGCCTTATATATATCTGAAAGGGCTAATTACTTAAAAGGGGCAATTGCATATATACCCACTAAAACTTGCATATTTGCATATATACCCAAAACATGCTTAATTTGCATTGTACATCATGCATTGAAAACTTGTGTCTTGGGGAAATATGCAAGTTTTTGAGTTTTAGTGGGTATATATGCAATTCTCCCTACTTAAAAAGTCATCTAACTTGACATTTATTGTTTTTGTGTGTACCGAACATTTGTATTTCTCATTGTGTGTACTGAACTTTCAAATTTCGATCATTGTGTATTTTGTGACTATTCATCCATGTAAAATGACCATTTTACCCTTTGAAATTTGAAAAAAACAAGGGTAAAATGGTCACAAAATACACACAATGATCGAAATTTGAATGTTCAGTAATGAGAAAAAAAAAGTTCAGTGACACAATAACAAAAGGTGGCAAGTTAGATGACCTTTTAAGTAATTAGCCCTATCTGACAATAACCATTTTCATGCCTAGGATTAGTTTACTTGTTAAAGTAGACCAACTTTGCTGTTCTTTGGTTTCAAGATGAGGTTGTATTCTTGATCAGGGAAGAAGAAACTTATATGACTATTAGGCCTCAATGGTTTCTCTCAGACTCTCAGTAAGCTTTTATTAATACCCAGATGTCGTATTCCGTCCGATACTTTGCCAACAAGACTATTTGAAGCTTTTTATTGGTTAAGCTCTTGATTGTGTCTAAGTTTCCTCTTATTCTGTCAGTTAAAAACTATATATGAAATTGTCTTATAAACATAACCCTGCGTCATTGCTCATACCATTAAACTTTGGGTAATTTTATTCTAATTCTATTCATGGCTACTTGATTTTCTTATTATCCTACTTCCAGTCACATAAAATTTCATATTAATTAGAAACAGCATTCAAATTGATTTCCCCCCCTAAATAGCAAATCAAGCCATATTCTGACAACCTGTCAACTACTACATTACTGCTGTTACTGTTTTTGTAACTCATCCATTCATCTAGGTCTTTATCTCACATTTGATTTCTCTAATTATTGTCCTGTTTGAATGCATGTAGTCATCTGTTGACATCCTCTTGCTATCTTTTATTTTTAATGAGACCCTTGGTTAGCCATTTGATCCTTAAAAAGAGTTGGGTTAACTAAAACTAACATGACGATCCACTATATGGAGATGTCTCATCTAGGTGGTGACTCAACTGTAGGATAAACCTAGAGGAGTGAGGGATAGGTTCTTTAAGATCTTACTTTTTATGTTTGTGTTTTGATTTTGAAAGATAACGATAACAAATTATGCTCAAATATGATGCAAATCAGTTTTTAGACATAAAGAGTTCATGGAAGAGAGATGCACCAGGATTTAAAGTGGTTCAGACTTCGGACAACTTTTCTTGCAGCACCTTTTTGAGCAAACTCTAAAGTATTATTTACTAGATTAAATAATACTCTACTGTGGTCAACTATAGACCCATTTTTAAGTTAGCATTCTCTTTAATCTCTATGGTAGAGGTACAAATTTGACAAAGTGTGAATAGCCTGAATCCTGATTCCGGAAACAAGAGTTCATGATTATAGATACACACCTTATCTCAAGTGATCAACGTATAGCTCAAAGTCAGTATTAAGCGACTTAGATATGCCTTGACTATTTTGGCACATGCCTTGTACAATAAGTACTGAATTGGTATTTGTACAATTAAGAAAAGGGCTTTCTGGATGCTCATGGTTGACCGACAACCACTGAAGCGCCCATGGTCGACAGCCTTATTCTACATTGTTATATATTGTTTAACAAAAGTTAGTTTTATGCGAACGATGCACAAATGACCATGGCACTACTCATCAACATCTGAAGTTTCTTTTTTTACATAACATCTCAGTTTTTTACTACAAATTCTGTATCTGCCTGCCTCAAAAACAAGTTCTATCAAATAATTTTGTTTGGCGCTTAACAACTTATATCACCTGAAATCACTTAAACTTATATTTCTACTACTAAAGGTAGGTTATTCTTTTTTGTTTAAAGTTTTGCCAACATGTGCTACAAAAAAGGTAGGCACGTCAACGGATGGATGGAAGTTATTTGCATTAGGGCTTTTTTATTTGTGGTTTCCCTATTCCGTAAAAAGGATGTATCTTTAAGAGGTGTCAGAATAAAAATAATTGTACTTTTCTTGATAAATAGACATTAGAAGCTCTCTCTTATTGAGTTGCAGACTCGCTTCAACGAGTTGCATTTTCCAGCAATCATAGTCGGGTCTTGAAATAAGGATGGTAAAAACTCATTACTTAAAATTTATATTACTGCCATTCACTATTGGCTGCAACGAATAGTGGTAGTTAGACAAAACCACCTTTGCCTAGAGACTGGCCTGAGCAACGGAAAGAACTGCAAAACGGGTCGATTTATATTTATCGACGGTTAACTTATATTCATATACAGCTCATGGTCTTTAGTTCTCCTTGATTTAGGATTGTTTTTTGTACTGTTCCAATTGGAAATGCTGTTTATGACTGACAATCAGTCCTGCACGAGAAAACAAGCTTAGTAAATTGCAAGTTATATAATATGTCTATATTCTTTAATTATGTTTCTTTGTTTGTTAGTATCATCAAGGCTCTGTACACGATGTATCATGGCATTGGAAGCTGGATTACTTATTTGCTTCATGTGGTGATGACGGATACTTGCACATCTCTGATTACCGCACTAAATCCAGCTGTCCAAAGTTTGATGGCTCATCCACGTGGGGTATGTACCAAGTTTCCCCCTTATACATATCTTTATCAGTTAATAGTAAAAGGATATGTTTCTGGAATCTGGACTCACAATAGCTGGGGTTTAACCTAAACTGATTCACGTCTCTTGAACGTGTATGCACACACCAAAAGCAACCCAACCCATTCATTTCCCGTGTCTAATATTTTGTCATGTTATATGGTAGATTAATTCCTTGTCATTCAATCCTCTAAATGAGTCGCTTGTGGCAACGGGGTCAAAAGACAAGACCTTGAAGGTTTTTGATATGCGAAATTTGACCTCTGAACTCTATACCCTCAAGTATCACAAGTAAGAGATCATAAATGTTTTCCATTTCCATCTTTACATACTTTTCGAAGACTGTGCATTTTTCATCTTTCACGACCAATCAATTGCTTGTGGTATATTATGACAGGGATGAGGTGGTTCAGATTGAGTGGAGTCCGCATAATAAGAATATAATAGCTTCTAGTTCTAGCGATAGGAGACTCTTGATGTGGGATACTAGTAGGTACGTTCATGAACTCTCTATTAATCATACAATTTTGTTGTGTTATTATTATTATATAATTGGCTGTCATTTTGCGAACCCAGACTGCGGTGTCGTGCTAATTTTCAGCGCGAGGACACTTAATAATCATCATTGTTCACTTATTATTATTGTTTTAATAAACAGGGTTGGCCAGGAACAATTGTCAGAGGATGTCCCACCAGAGTTGTTTTTCATCCATGCTGGACATACAAGTAGAGTTCCAGATTTTTCATGGAACCCGACTGAAGATTGGGTCATTGCTAGTGTTGCAGATGATAACATGCTTCAAGTCTGGCAGGTGGAGGAGTCTTTTATTTGAACAAGTATTTTAAGTCTTTCTTTTCTATGATGTTCTAAAGTGTTAACTTCAAACCTACCACCCAACGCAGCCCATATGGGCGGGAATTTTGTGTTGGTTTTTGTTTATGTTGAATGCTATGAAGTTACTATACAAGTTTGAGGTCCAAGGCTAATAATAGATTTATGGTTTCTGTTTAGCTAGTTTATTGGAAGATTGGGTGAGTGTGTTGTTATGGTAGCTCACTAACTCTTGAACGTCATTAACTACGTGTACTGTCATACCGTACGAGTGGTTCATGCACGTATTAGACCATGTATCACATCTGTTTTTGTTGTTTTCGGAGAAAAAATTTACTCGTTGCCATATATCCATGGCCTTTATCATTTCTGCTTGTGGATCAATGAAGGGCTTTTTGCATGTGTTTTATAAATAAAAGAAAAATAAAGGACAATTATGTATGTTATCATAAAACATGTAATTTGATTGCAATTTGTAGGATATATGATCCAGAATGTTCACATTATAAGTTTATATTAAAAACCGTTCATACGGTGCCGTTTTGATGTAGGCTTTTCCCGCCATTTTTTTGGGCTATTTGGCCTGCTCTTTGTGGTCCGGCGGTGGTAACCCAACCCGCTTTTTAGAAATCGCTTGCTTAATAATATAGAGACGCGGCAACCCTAGAACCTTCCACAAATCCTCCACAAACAGAAATCCAGGTTATTCAAGAAACCAAAATTTTTTGCTGGTGATGATCATGATCGGATGATCATGATAGGAAAAACGAATAACAGAGGTACCGATTATCTATTTTGGATTGATAAGTTAGGGTTTGGGTATGATTTTGATGCTCGGTTTTTTTTTTTTTTTTTTTTTTTTTTTTTTTTTTTTTTTTTTTTTTTTTTTACAAATATCTTTTGGGGTTTAAAGGATTTGAAGATGTGATATTGACTGTAATTAACTTTGGGTTTAAACAGAAACCCACTTTGATATTGACTCAAATTTTTATACTATAAATAGCTTTGGGGGTTATATGATTTGAAGATATTGTTGATATATTTTGTTTGGCTATTGATTGTAGGATTTTCATATGATAAGTTTTGATGCCTTCGGTTACAGTGGTCGACGGCTTACCAACCTTGGACCTCTTGCAGTAAGATCATTATTAGGGTGATAGTACTATATTTCACAATTTACAATTGTTATGATCTAATATACCTTTTACATTGAAACTTATAGGGTTCTATGGGATTACATATTTTCTAATATACCTTTTTGGTTGAAAATTACAGGGTTCGCTTGGGTACTGGGACAACAATGACTTTAGTTGTATTGGGTCGGGTCGTCTGACTTACTTTGCTAGGTATGGTTAATGAAACTATATCGAAAAGTTTTGATCTTTTGTTGAAGTTCACTAACAATACATTACAGCAATTGCCCTTCATCTTATTAACTAATCTTTCACTTTAATCCCATTTATTGAGCAACTTAGGACGGTAATAGGCTAAGGCTAAAACCAATAAGAATTAGAACAGATCGTAGAATGTACTATTATAATTTTCAGAGTGCTCTATGCAAGCTTTAATCCATCAACTGAAAGCTTAAAGAATTTGTTTACAAATGTGTTTTTTTAGTGCAATATCATTAATCACACGAATAAGACTGAAGTATATTGTGGGAAAAAGAACAAGCTATGCCTATCCAAACACCCCCTGATGTCAATGCTATATGCAGGTTATGACCGATAAAAGACATCTGATACTAATGTACGCTTCCAATCCAGGAACAGAAATTGCAACCGAGAATGCAGCAAAAGAAGGTTATCCAAGCATGTCTTTCATCTATTTGTATTTTTGTACTTTTATGTGAATGAATCATGATATAAAAAATGTTAGTGAAGCATGATGAAGTATACGTGCATACATTTTTGTAAAACGGAACAAAAACTGTTGTAGCAGAAACTACATTTAAGTGGTTTACTACCAAGATGAGTTGCTTGGGTAGCAATTTGAAATAGGGCCATGTGTAAACTAGACTTTGGTTTAGTGTGTACTAAACTGGTTGGCCAGTCGAAATAATGGCATCTGTAAACTAAACGGCTTGAGTTGCATTTACCTGAAAACATTTATAGTCTATTATTGACGAATAAACACTGAAGAAATGCTTAATATAGGTTATTGTTGTTGCCAGTCGAAATCGGTGTTATGATGCTTCAGCTAATGGTCGTGACTATGCTCTTGCTGATTTTCTTTCAAGTATTCAAAGTAAGTTTTCAGTAACATCGGGTTTGGTTTTTCATATATAAACGCATATTAATATGCATGTGAATCAAAATTGGGTTTCTTGACTTGAAGCGCTGAACTTTTTGTCTTAAATGGATAGGTCAGTTGATTGATTTGACAAAGAAGGTTGCTTCTGAATGAATTTCCACAACTGCTCCTTAGAGCACCACGCGCATATACTCTTAATTGTTGTTATCTGTTTCACTATGCATTCATATACACACACACCGGCTCTGAATTGTTATTGTCGCACACGCACATTGACACACTCAGACACATATTTACCATTTTTTTTCTTTCTACAGGTGTGGCGAAGGTTTACTGGCTAAAAAAGAGATGATGGGTAAGAAGTGCAATGATCCAACCTACTCAATAGTAGGTATGGTTAAATTAGCGTCCAATAGATGATTTCTTTATGAGTTTGTTAAAACTAATCCAATGTCGGTTTAATAATACGACAGAACGGTTTATGATTAAATGTATGTAACTTGGTTCAGGCTATACACATATCACAGACGTGTTGCATTCATTGATCCCATTGGTACCTGCTGAGATTAGAGGGTCACCAAGAGCTTAAAGTCTTCAAATTATATGTTTCACTCATGGACAGGAAAGTTCAAAGGTATCATTAGTTTTAGTTTAGGTCCTTTCATACAGTTTTGACGGACCTTATTGTGCATACATAACAGTTACAATCCATACTGCAACAAAAGAAATAAAAGAAGAAACGTAACATGAAATTTCTCAGTTGATGCGGGTAAAGCCACTGTAAAAGGGCTATATGTGTATACACATTTCACCGAACACTTAATGAGGTATTAAAAACGAAATCACAAGCGAAAATTAGTCATAAAGGACGTTTGGATTGATTTGTGTTACCCACCTTAAGGATTGTTTAAAAAATGCTAACATCTGTTTTTCTTTCGAAATTTGCGGGGAAGAACACGACACGGCAGGTTACGTAGTCGGTTCTGAAGGCGGTCGGTTGCCGTTAACAAAGGTGCCAGCAGTGTGGCTATTGGTTCAAGTATTGCAACAGATGGTGAGTCGGTTCAGGGTAGTTTTACTTCAAAAGTAAGTGCTTCTATGTCTGTCATGTTTTGTCCATTTACTGTTGCCAGTTTTTTCCACTGCTGTCTATATATGATTGATGATTTTTTCTTTGGATAGGTCAGATGGTACAAATTGAAGATGGTTCTCGCTCTGTTGTAAGATTACTACCATGAAAATGATCACAAGAACTGATGATAGGTTGCGTGTCTGAAACTTCATATATCAAGGTTGGTTATTAGTATTAATAAAAACTGATTATATTTGTTGTTGTGTTACTACACGCCCTGCACAGATCTTAAGATATATCTTCGCAATTTGGTTTATGTACTTGCATTCGGAAAACTAACTGAGTCACCATCATTGTTCCCCTGCAGCTGGATGAAATGGTTTATTGAGTTGCTGACACATTAAAAAAACTTTACTGCTATATATGTGATTGACATCACTGAAGTGTAACAAGGTAATACCAGTTAGTCTTATGTTTGGTTATTAAGTGTATAAATAACCAAATAGGAGATAACATTGAAACTAAATGTATTAAAATTCAAGTTGTGATACATAGAGTTATAGGCTATTGTCATTCAGAAGGCACATGTTTTAGAGGCATAAATAGCAACCCCGTTGCAATCAACGCTAACATTTTACTTTACTTTATTATGTTTCTTCTTTTCAGGTGGTTGGATTTGGAATGTATACACCATTATCATGCCTAACAGGAAAAATGGTAACTATCATCTTACTTCCAAAGCGTAACTTTTATTTAGGCGTAACTTTTTTTTTACAGTTATTGTGAATCTATGTTGTTGTATTTTTGGGTATGATATAAGATTGAAACTTTAATATGAAAGCAATGATTTTTTTGTAGGGAATGTTGCATTTACCTCACTTTCGCCTCCGGTGCTACATATCCACAACATATGAAGGCTACATCAGGTATTTTGATGAAAGAATCCGCTTCATCATGTATGCTGCTCCAGGTATGCAAGTCTGAAAGCTTTCATATCATTTTATTTAAATTGTCACATATATTAATTTTTAATTATCAAAGATTTTATGGTAGAATATGGGGTTGGGAGCAAACTGTCGAGAAGTGGAGACATGTATAGTTTTGGTATTTTGTTGTTAGAGATCATTACATGTAACAAACCTACTGACACACTGTTTGGAGAAGGGCTTACTCTGCACAATTACGCTAAGGCATCAATGGGTGATGGTGGACATAGGATTGTTGACCCACTGCTTTATAAATAATCCATGGCCTTAACCTTATAAGCCCAAAGAAGGGAGATTATTGGCTTTTCAAACACCCCCTCATTATCTAACTTAGCACGGCCTTTTAAGCTGGTCCAGTAGGTACTGATATTATTATGCAACTTTTTGACCCATTAAACTGGTCCAACTAATCTTTTTTGGCTTGTTTGCTCTATTCGTATGCCATACAGGCTTTGGAAGAAAAAGGTGTGATTAAATTGGCAAACAACAAAACGAGTCAAACAGGTATGGTCACTATTTTCGGTAGGAGGACAAATAAAATCAAAGATTGAAATCTTTTGACAACCAGTCTAATGCAAATGTTGAAAATGTTGCGAACATATGAAAGCGATGATAAGCCACAAAGTCTCTTTTAAATGCAAAAAACCTACTAAATCCTACTACGGTTAATATACTTGGTTATTCGTGTAACAATATAGTTTTAAATAAGTATTTTAAATAAGGAACGTAAAAATGTTTACGGTTTAAACCCACTGTGACATGTATTAGAGTATACTCATTTTGGTCGCACCTCTGTTAATTTTAGATATGAGCTACAGATATAGTGAGCCATGAACTGATGAACTGGTAAGGTTCTTTTGTAAGTTTTATGCATCAGAATTAGACTTTAGTAGGTCGAAATTGCCATTCACTAAATAAACCAGAGGTGTCCCTTTACTTACCTGCAAGCACTATGTAATCACGATCTTTTTTAAAAAATTTATGTTACTTTCAGTTTCTTTTGTTATGGTTGAAGAAAATAATCTGCCATTGACGCCATTGTACTCACTGGAATCTACACTTGCCAAAAAAAAGACGAATTGTCTGCAACTCAAGAAGGCAAACCATTATGTACGAAGCATTTATCACTTGGCGATAAGTTATTGTGCTCAAAGATCTGGTATGTCGGCCTTTTCATTATGTACCATTTTATCCTTTTCTTTTCATATTTGATTACCATGTCTTCATTTTTCACGCACCATGCAATCAAAGTTTTGAGCTCAGCTTCAGCAGAACTTCATTTCTTGATTTTTTGCAGTGAAGAAGCGGATTAGTTTTGCAAAACACTTGAAGAGAATGAGGCAGAATCGCGAACTGTATTAGAGATGGCGGATGTACTATACGGCAAAATACTATGATTTTAAACGCGCTCGCCCGCATCACTAACCGTGTTCATATTACGACGTCCTTATATATCGAAAACTAACTCGCCAAAAAAAAAGCCCGCCTGCAACGCGGCGGATTAATGCCAGTCTAGTTTTATTTTAAAAGAGTGGGAGCCTTATGGTCAATTTGATGGGTGTTAGAAGCAAATGGTAATTTATATAATTGTGGATTTTTATAATTAACAAATATTGTTTGACATTTTATCATATGGCCATATGGATAATGGAAGGTGGGCAGTGTTTTGACAACATATTTGTGTTGTCTTCTAAGCTCATAGTATCTTAATGGAATGTTGTTTGACTAATAACAGGTAAACATATAATGGTGTTTGACAAATGTTAATTGTTAAAGTGCTCCGAAAAACATATTTGATGTAACAAAATTTGTAAGATTTATTTTTCATGTTTTATTTGTTTGTAGAGCTAAAAGTTTGTAACGTTTGTCAACTGAGTATTATATAAAGCATTTAAGTTATGGTTTTAGAAGTAGTGTTTGACGGGTAAGAGAGTGTAAGGGTCATTGTACATGCGGCAATAATGATGTCAATATGGTTTTGCGGAAAAACTACAGGAAAACCCAAACAAACACATACAACGAACACATATACATTCGGAGTGTTGTGAAACTAATTCACTAAGCGGGTAATGAATTTCGGGAAAAATTGAGTTAGCAATTTATTTACTATATTTATAATATAACTATATTTATTGTCGCCGCTATGTGCAATATTCAAGTAGTGCTTTTAAAAGTGAAGAGTCTTATCAAAAGTTCAAAGCTTACTTCATTTATGTAAATATTTTGGTAGCAAAAAACATACATGTAAGCATGTAACTTAGGGTCTTTCATAACAAAAATTCGACGTGTCATTAAAAAAAGGAATATTATATTTTGGTAGTTTTCATTGGTGTCACTTGTCAATTAAGTTAGAAAAGCAATTACTAAAAATTGCCTTGTGAGTTAACCAATTCGAACTTGCTTTCCTTAAAGACTTTGAATGAGTGAATTCTTGACGGCAACCAAAGAGGGAATTACATACGGGCACGTCTTTAGCTTTGAATTAGCAAACTAGGCACTCGTGCATTAAAACAATTTTATTAAGCTTTTACACATTTCAATACCATTTTAGCGTATAGCGGGAACGATTTATAATTTTTGACAAAATCCCATTGCGTAATTTTTAGTGTGAGAGTGATGTTTTATTTGATAATGACCCTTTTATATAAGGCATAGGTTGTTAGGGTTTCTTTTACTTTAGTGGGTTACTTAGTGGGCTAGCCCACTAAGGAAAGCGTTTGGTTGTTTTTTAGTCTTAATATGACTATCACATTTTACAATTAAAAGGCGGTTAGAAAATGTAAATCTTAACAAAATAATTTGTTTATTTTTGTATAATTGTCAGAATGATTTTAAGTGCTCATTAAGTCTAGTTTTAGTCCATGAAATACAAATAACATATTTAGCCGAGTTTAGATATGTATTGGTTTTGCTTAAATATTTTTTTTTAATACTTTTTATGTAATTTGTATTTTTATTTTAATAAATTAAAAATTAGTTGGTTTGAAAAAAATAGAAAATAATAAAATGATGATCCCAAAAGTGATATTTTAGCTTAAGTGATGAGGGAAGGTTTTTTGTGTATGTGAATGATAAAAAAAAGTGAAAAAGCAAATGTTGATGTAGCATGACGTAACACTCTGGGCTAATGCTTTAAGAATCCTTTCATACAATTTTAAAGGCTTTGATACATTATGAGATACTATTTTAGTTCCATTTGACCATTTTTCATCAATCAAAACTAATTATGTTTTAATCTATTTAATATATTGAAATTAACACAAATGAGTTTATATTTTCTTTCTTTATGAGCTGAAACTCAAATATTGTTATCAACGAAAAGAACAAGAGGCCCTTCTTGATGACGATTCCTTCATGAACAATTCACACTTTCAAGAGCGCGCGTAGATCTTGCAAGTCTTTCTGGGACCACATGCACCAATTAGTAATTCCATATCTCTATATATCGTTTTTCATATAACTTCCTTATATTATAGTAGTAGGGCTGTAAACGAATCGTACGAAAATGAATAAAACCTTATTCATTTTCATTCATTAAATTTTAATCGGATAAATAAAAAAACACGAACGCTTAAACAGACGAATTTTCTTATTCATGTTCGTTTATTAAACGATCGAACATAAATGAACATAGACAAACAACGAAACTATATTAAATTATGCATCTAATATTGTTTTATAAGTGTTGTTTTGTTTAAACAAACTAATTTTAAAATTATATAATTAAAAGATATGACATACAAACATAAATAAATAAATAAAAATAAACGAACGTTAACGAACGCATAATCGGATGTTAACGAACATAAATAAACGGATATAACTTTTGTTAATGTTCGTTCATTTAACTAAACGATCGTAAAATATTATTTATGTTCGTTCATTTAATAAATAAAAAAACATAAACGAACTTTTTAACGAACTATTCATGAAATGTTCACTGAGCGTTCAGTTCATTTACAAAACTATACAGTAGTAAATATTAGTTACTAGAAAATTGATGATTACTATGATAAATTGTCCATCTTCAATTTAAAAATACACTTAAAAATCACACAAACACGACTACATTTACGCGTAATGAAGTGTGAATTTGTAGGTTGTGAGCTCGATTTTTTGGAACCGATAAGTGTACGTAAGTGTGCTTATGTAGTTACAAGTTATGTTGCCTAACTAAACACTCTCGTTTCTATGCAAGCACTAGCAATTAGCACATGAAAATTGTTGTTTAAGATAATAGATGTTTGGATGAAAGATTAAAACGAGAGGACATTAACATAACGTTCGCGTTTGTTTTTCAAAAAAAAAAAAAAAAACCTCTTAATAGCTTCTTACTCAGTCAGATGCAGTAAGAGGTATGGACCAACAGTATGTTTGTTTTTTCTCTGTCATTAAAATGCGGTAAGAGGTAGTTAAGATTTAGAGTGTTTGTTTTTTCGGCTCATTAAGAGCTAGTAAGAGACTAAAATTTTTTATTGAACTAGATGTTGAAGGGTGGCTTAACACTACTTAATATCTTATATTTTTTTTTCCTCTTTAGAAAAACAAACAAACACTTTATATGAGTTAGATTTCTCGGCCTCTTATTCACATTAAAATAGAATCAGATTCAGATATTTCAACTACAGATTTAAATTTAGGTGTGCGAATCAGATTAAGATTTAGAGCCACTTAATAACGTGATATATTTTATCACATGAAACTCGAATAATCTTTTGGGAAGTTGGTCAAGCAAAAACTTTTAACATGATTTGGATTGTCATACGTATTTAAATAGTGTTAGCTATGGGAGATTAGGTATTTTTAAACCGTATTCTTTCATAATCATCCAATCTAGAAAGTAGAAAGAACCGACTTGCTCATGAACATACTGATTTTGCCAACAATCCATTATTGACTTTACTAAGCATAACCATAAAATCCAAAGCAAAAATAGCATAAAATATGGTCAATTAAGTGTAACAAAGTTTCTATTGATTGAGGCTAACATAAAAATTAAGACAACTGTAAAAAATCTATGTGACTTGGTGTTAAATATAAAATTATTAATGTGTACCTAAAAAAATTAATTATGTATTGGTATCGATTAAAAAATAAATAACTTAACGTGTCATAAACAATATTATTTACCACTTTACAACTGTAAATATCAACCTTAAACACACTTCTAAACACACAATTTCAAACACAACAACTTCTCATCCATATTCAACAACAAAAAATAAAAATAAATAAATAAATAAAATAAAATAAATAAAAAGACCTCCAACATAAAAAAACCGACGATCCCGACTACCCCAAAATGCCGCGAATTTGAATTTCTCGCCAAATTCAAATCGAATTAAACGGCAACACCACCACAAAATCGCGGTATTCGCTTTCGTGCACCCGCTTTTGAATATCCAACACGACTACCACAACCGAATCAAATTCAAAACCCGTTTTACGTTAATCGTCCATATGCCCAAGCGTATCGTCCTATTATGGATTTCCACCAAGAACCAAGTGGGTTGTCGTATCATCCTAACATGAATTTCTCGCAGCCTTTTCAACCGTATGAGACGTATTCCCCGCTTCGAGGTGTTAATCTTGATATGGATTTGGAGGATTATATGGCAGACTATCCGACTCACCAACACTCGACTCAAAACTATCCGAGTCATGATGCTTCGATGGGCCAAGGTTCTGGTCACGGTTCCTACCACGGTTCCATGCCTGCTTAAGATGATGACGATGACGATGTCGAAGAGATGTCACCCGTCAAACCAGAGATGTCATGCTACAAAGGCGAAGGACAAAGGCAAAAAGCCCGAACCAGTCAAAAGGAACGAAACATGGACAAAGGCGGAAGAAATCGCGCTTTGTAGAGCTTGGGTTCATGTGTCGGAAAATTCTGAGAGAGGAAACGCTATCAACAGGAATGGGTTTTAGGGGGAGGTGATAGCATACTTTGAAAAGGAAACTGGTTCAAACAGGTCGTACGACTCAATCACGACCAAATGGAAGAATAGGATTCGTAGTAGGGTTGGGCAATTTTGTGGTATTATGGATAATATCAAGGATAATCACGGAAGTAGTGAGAATGATGCAGACGACCTCTCAAAAGCTCTTAGAGAATACCGTGTGATTTATCATCATGAGTTTACATTGAAGGAGTGTTGGGAAATTTTGAGGCATCATGATGCTTGGAAGAATCACGAGGTGCCTGTTTTCAAAACGAAGAGTCGGAAGAATTTCCAACGCAAGGTCCTTTTAATTTCCAAAAAGTGGATGATTCTGATGATGAGGAAGATACTAGAGAATCACGACCACAAGGTCGTGACACAACCATGAAGAAATCATCCTCCTCCTCTCGTGATCCACCAACATCATTTGTTAGTTCATTAGCCCAGAGCTTCTTCAAGTTCAAGCCCTTAAAACCCGAAAAAAAATAAGAATATAGAAGAGGCATACATAAAGTTGAGGGAAAAAGAGCTTGAGATGAAAAGAGAGAAAATTAAGCTCCAAAAACAGCAAATGGAATTAATGGCCCAATCAAAACGGGAGCAAGACTTGATTTTCTACAATTCCGCAATCGACCCAAATTTGCCATCACGACAAATACAATAACTCATGGAGATTAAGACATCAATCAAGGCACGCTACAATTTAGATTATTAGTTTTGAGTTTTTAATAAGTATTGTATTTTTTAAGTTTTTAATTAATATTGTAATGTTTTATTTTTAATTAATTTTAAATTTGTGTTTTAAAATATTTGCATTTAAAAAAATTAACTTGGTCACTGACTGTGACAACTTGGTCGTCGTCAGGTCGTCGGAGAGAGAAAGCTAATGTGGCTGGGTCATGCTGGGTCACGATTGTGCATAGCCTTAATTCTCTTAGTTGAGCAAGTCTTTTATACTCAGGTAAAGATGTGGTTGTCTAAAACCTACCGTTTAAAACCTACTTTCTCATATCTCGTTCCAATAAGATTGTGATATAATTGTTATTATTCTCTTAACCAAGCAAATACTTGATCTGATATACAACAAAATCAATAAATGTTGACAAGACAAAAAAAAAAAAGTAAAATTGTGTGAGAGAGAAAATGACTTTCCAACCCGGAAAAAATGGTGAGAAACACAAGAGAGATTACGAGAACGTGAGTGATAGGCACATAGGAAATAGAGGGCGATACAATGGCAAGCATCTAGGGAGCAATTACACCGGTGGGAGACGCAACACGGTGATATCATTTATGTTTTTCAACTTCCCGGAGGAGTGGGGAATGGGTAATCTGTGGAAGATTGGGGGAGAAACACTAAGAGTCTTTGTAGCTTATGACAAGGGACACAATGGCAGTGGGAGGTCGGGTGTTTCGGGATTGAAACAGGAAACAAATGAGAGGTATGGTAACTTGGGTGGGAATTTCATGAACTATGGAAGAATGCGCAACTGTGACGATCGTAGTTTTGTTGATGTTGTGAACGTTGGAAATGCTAGAAAGGAAGAGACCAATAAAGATAAAGAATCTGAAGGTGTTAAAGCGCATCATAGTTACAGTGGTGCAGGAACTTATGGTTTCCAAACTCAACATGGCAACATGAACAACGATGAAGTACTCATGGGGAAATAAGAACATGGGAGAACCATTATTATTGATGAAATTGATTTAAATATGGAGATGATAAATAGAAGTGTGGCGCGCGAGGTGAAAGATACTTGTTTCTTACATAAACTTCCATTGCTATGTGAAGAGCAAGGTTTAAACAAGATTGAAGTGAAATTACTAGGTGGTCTTGAAGTTATGGTGGTTATGGAAAACATTGAGACAACGACAAATGTACTAGTGGATAAAGAACATGGCCCAAGGAGATGGTTACATAAACTAAGGAAAGGGAGCAGTATTAATCGTACGGGAGGTAGGATGACATGATTAATATCATGGGCATTCCTATCTCTTGTTGAAATGAAGATACGTTTGATGAGTGTGTAAATACTCATCATTTTTAGTCAAATCTGAACTGCAAAACGTTTAAAAACACTAAAAAACGCACCAAAATACGGAAAAAATCCCAAAGATCGTGTTTTATATGTTTCAGATGCAAAACGAGTGAAAACAAACGAAAAACGAACAAAATTTGCACAATTGGCAGTTTCAGTCCCCCGACTTTCAAAATTTGACAAAACCAGTCCCCGAGCATTTATTTTAAAGAAAAGTCAACCCAAACTCTTTAAAAGTCAAAAGACATCACAAATGATCTTTGGGTAAAATGTTTTCAAAAGATTACAAGTCAAACCCTTGGAATTTCACAAATTGGCAAAATTGGTCCCTGTACTTGCAGAATTGTCAACAATAACCCCCGGGAATTATAACTTGAAGAAAAATGATCACAAAGACCTTGGGAATTCAATACTTGGCAAAGTGGGTCCTTGGTTGAAGTTTGGGAGATTAGCAGAATTGGCCCCTCAAAAATGCAGAAATTACATGTTCAGTCCTTAGGCCTTATATACTATTAAAACCAAACGGATCCTTAATATTCCCAAGCCTAAAATGACCTTGGCCCAAAACCAACCCCAAGCCCAAAACCCTTTATACGTTTAATAATAAAAACGGGTAATTGACCAGTCAACCCCTCCATCCCTTTCATCCTTCCCCTCCCCGTGACCTCCATACCAGTCCACAACCATCACCATCTTCCCATCACTCTCCGCTCCATTCCCCCATCCCACTAAACTCCCCAATACCTCACAAACCTCTACCTAACACCTTCCAGGTCAACAATCCACCATCACCATTTTGGCGGCAAAATTAGTTCAAAGGCCAGGATCACTTGGAAGACAATTCAAAGGCTGGGATTTGATCATAAGGTTTAAGGGAGCATGTTGAAACCCTAATTTCAGAGAGGCAAGCACCAGAAGGCAGTTTCCTACCTACCACTTATTGTAGTATAAATAGGAGGCTATTGTAAGCCCTTGAGGCATCCAATCTTAGCTGATTTTCTCTATTTTTCTCTTGTTTTAGTATTGTACTCTTCAGTTTCAAGTTTAATTAAAGTTTAGTTCAAGTTTGATTCAAATTCAATTTTACCTCCAAATTTCTAGTTGCTTCATATTTAATTTAAATGCTTCAAGTTTTTGTTCAAATATGTTTCTTAAAGGCTAGTGAGTTTGTTTGAATCAAAAGAAATTAAGAAAACAGAAAGGAAGGAAAAACAGAAAATTGCTAAGTAAAAAGGAAAATTCAAAAAAAAATAAAAATTTAAAAAAGTTGAAGAAAGGAAGAAGAAGCAGTAGCAGTTATGGATTGGAATTGGTTTAGTACTCATGGGAGTGTTAGGTTTATGACTTTGGTTCTGAGTCTCATTTGATTTCTCAGCTTTTGGATGACAAGTATGCAATTTGGCCATAAGATCTTGCACAATCTTTATTATGTGATTTAGTATGCTAATTGTTGTTCATAGTTACTTAATTAGGCTGGTATTTGATTAGTGTGACTTCTGGTTCAGTGTTATGCAATAGAGTTAGGATTTACTTTGAAAACTGCATTTAATTATTTCTTAAGGGGTGTTTGGATTAACTAGTTCACCTGAGTACTAGGAGGTTTTAATTGTTGTTTCTGCTTGTTTCATGTCTCAGTAGGTTTTTATATCTTAGTTAAGTCATTTAAACCCATACTTATTAGTTAAAAAGTCAAAATTAGTGGTAACCTGTTTAATTTCATTAACTGTTGGAATCATAGCTTACACAATCTTAGACATAGATGTATTAGTGATATATAGCTTAATCTAGTTCCAATTTAGCTTATAATTACTTTTTCAACAAGCTAGATTAGATTGAAAGTCACATAAGTCAACTTGGTAGTTCAAACTCAAAAGTCAAAATTTTACTTATATGCAGAAAACCCAAAATCCCAAGAATTTTGTAGAATTTTGTGTCACGTTTTAGGCTTTGAAATTTCTTGTGCTTAAAATTTCTCAGCTAGACTTTAGGATTCCATCATCATAATATTTTTGAGATTTTTCTAAGCGGGTCCCACACCCCTCCAAACAGACCTGCAGGGAACGCCTTTCCCCTGCACCCAGTTTTTGCAAGATTTAGATTGGGTTCAGATTACTCATTTGTATGTGTTAGAGCTTGATCATTGTTGATTTAGGAAGCCCCCTAGGTAGGTTATTCAGGACTGCTTTTAGTTTAGACTGAATTGCTTATTTACTGCTTCTTTTGAAGCCTTCTTTTGGCTTAATTTCTGTGGTCTGCTGCTATTTTTCTTGTTATTGTTTGTTGATATGAGGTTGTTAATTATTGTTTGTTGTTTGAAGTTTTTGTTGTTTATAGGTGTTGTTGTTGTTGTTGTTTGTTTGACTGTTTAAGTTTATTTAAACCTAGGATTTGGTTGGCAGTCGAATAAAAGAAAACAAATAAAACTTTGAAATGTTCATGTTGAATCTGTTTTGAAAGTGAAAATCATCCCACAGGTTGTTGTTGTTATCTGTTTTCAAAAAAAAAAAAAAAAAAAAAAAAAAAAAAGGAGTCAGTAGTATGTGTTTGTGTTAGAAGGAGTAAAACAAGAGAAAAACAAAAATAAAAGAAAAAAATATATAATTGGAAAAATTGCAAAAAGTGGGGATTCGAACCCCTGACCTCTAGCCCACATGCACAACACAAACACAACCTCCCTTACCAACTGCTCTGGGGCACCAGTTCCGCTGGTACTTCCTTCTTTTATTTATTTATAACAGTTCAGTCCAAGTTTCATTATTAGCTTATTCCAAACTGATAAGCTTATAACAGCTTATTGGTGGGAGTGTTTTCTGATCTAGCATTTTTCTAAAATCAACATTAGTATAAGTTAATTTCCAAAAAAGGTTTCATATTTTTAGACTTCGTAATTTATTTATTATAATTTAATTAGTGTTAATTAGTTTTTAATTCATAATAAATAGAATTTTTGTTAGAAAATTTATTTTCTTTTTTCTAAAATTTACTTTTGTCTTTTAGTACATTAGAAAATTAGTTGGAAACCCGTAGGAACTTTGTGGCTCAAAATTCGCGTTTTATTTTGCGCACTCGCGTAATTTTTAAATAACTTTTGCGTTTTTAGTTTAGTTTACGTTTTAGGATTCCCGATACCTAATTATGTTTCCCGTAGTGTTTTAGGACTTCCCTAGTTTGGTAATTACCTTTTGTTTACCCTTAGGTTATTTTATTTTCACTCTCGTTCGTTAATTTTCAAATTTCGTTAATTTAACGTATCGTAAAACCAAATAATCTTTCCAATCATACAAGATTTTAATCCCAATCTCATTCGAAGCTTTCCATTCACACCTCGTTGGGGTACAACCCGGGAAATCACTTCCCGGTCTCACAATTTAAATATCACTTTCACAAGTTTTGCGAGATAATCTTTTTCCTAAAAGGTTTACTCGTATTACTTCACGTCTATTTGTCTCACGTTAAATTAGACCTCACGTTTGTTGATATATTGATAAATTATTTTTGCATACACCAAAACACAACGAATCAAATGGCGCCGCTGCTGGGGAGGCTGTGTGTCGAAAGTCTCGATAAGGTTTAGACGATTAGTCTTGTAGAACCTTCGCAAGAAGTTACGTTTTCATAAAACTTATAAAAAACCAAAAATATTTTTCTTTTGTTTCTATATATATGTATTATATCTATATAAGATAAGAAAAACACAAAAAGATTTTCCCGTTTCTTTGTTTAATAATAACAACATTAAAATCTTACCACCGAAAACCAAGGCAGAACACCTACCAACTGGGGGTGTGACCATAATAAGTTCCCAAACCAAAGATCAAAACTTGCCTTTGTATCACTTGTGTTTTGGAAAACTTTTAAACGAGAAACAAACTCCAAGAGGAGTCGAAACGGTATGTGGCGATCCAACGAACTTCGCCCAGTGAGAGATCCATTCTTCTCTCTCGCTCCTTTGTGTGTTTATCTTTAGAAGTCGACCTTGCATTCTTGATTATTGGTTTAAGTTCCCTTGTCGTTAAAGTGGTATTGTTTTAATTGATATTTTTTTGTGGTGCATGCGCACGCGTTCGTCTACGTCAACAAGACCTTTGCAATCGCTTAACAACATTCCAAGAAGAAGGCGTAATCGACGACGTACCAATCCAATAGTCGAACCCGAGATTCGTACTATTCCCATCATGGCGGCTGAGCCCACTATGAATGAGCTTCTCCAAGCACCCATCGAGGGTTACGGAGATGCTATCGTTATTCCAGCCATCGTGGCTGACAATTTCGAGCTTAAGACGGGGTTGATAAACTTAGTCACCTCGCGTCAATTCTATGGTTTCGAGAGGGACGATCCTCAAGATCACATTCGATGGTTCAACAAAATCACGTCCACCATCAAATGCAAAAATGTCCCTGAGGAAGCTATCAAACTTCTTCTCTTCCCGTTTTCCCTCGATGGGGCTGCCAAAAATTGGCTAGACAAACAACCTCCTCGATCAATTGAAACATGGGAAGATTTGGTTAAGAAGTTCGTGAATGAATTCTTCCCTCCTTCTAAAACCACGGCCCTCAAGAATGAGATCATGAAATTCATGCAGAAATTCGATGAATCATTTAGTGAGGCATGGGACCGTTACAAGGACATGCTTCGTAAATGTCCGCATCATGGTTTCTCCGAGTTAATGTAACTCGACACTTTCTATAATGGTGTGAGCCAAGTCGATCAAGACTCTCTCAATGCCTCCGCGGGAGGTAATTTCTTGAATCGAACCACCAAAGATGCTTTGATGATCATTGAGAATAAATCTAAGGTTCACATTCCACGAAGCAAATCAGTTGTTTCTCAAGTGAATGTTGGTCCTTCTACCTCATCACCCGTGGCTCAATCTAGCACCGATGCTAGGCTTGACAAGCTCACGAAAGCCATTCATGCTTTGGTTCTCACCAAAACGAAGAAAGTTTCTTCTCAACCTGCCGAAGTCAAAAAGGTTGAAGTTTGTGTTACTTGTGGTGGTCCACACGCATATTACAATTATACTGCCACCGATGGCAATCCATTTGAAGTTAATGCGATAGCCGGTAGTTCTAATCAAGGAGGTAACCAATACCGTCCTCAAATAGAGCCAAACTACCGTGCTAACAATCAAAGTGGTCCACCTGGTTTTTCTCAACCCAATAATCCAAATCGATTCAATCAAAATCAACAACAAAGAAATCCGAATGTTCAAAACCAATTTCAGGCTCCTATGAATCAATTTCCAAATTAAGGGGGAAATTACAATCAAGGTTCTCAAAATCAAGGAAACTTGAATAGAAACCAAGGTTATGGTAATTTCAATCAAGGAAACAATTTTCATGGTAACCAAAACCATGGAAATTTTCAAAATCAAGGTTTCAATCAAAACAACCGAGCTCAAAATTTTTCTCATCAAAACCAAGCCGTTGTTCAAACTCAATCATCAACCGATGAGTTATTGAAACAATTTATGAAAGCTCAAGAAGAAACAAACAGGTTGTTGATCGGTCAAATTTCTGAACTAAAGAAGTCTTTAAATGATCGACCTTCGGGATCGGGAACGCTACCAAGCAACACAATCGCCAACCCGAAGGGCGATGTAAAGGCGATCACAACCCGTAGTGGTGTTTCTTATGATGGACCCACGATTCCTACTACCTCGTCTTCTTCTCCTCCAAAGGTAGTGGAACATGAACCTGAGGCTACAAAGGACAAAGTGCAAATTACTAGCCCACAAAGTACCGCACACGTCCAACCTCATGTTGTCCCAAAAACCAAATCCAAACCGGGAATTGTTTTTAAACCTCCGGTGAATCCTGTTCAACCCAAAGCTTCAATACCTTATCCTTCGCGTTTAAATGATCAAAGACTCCGTGAGCAAACTAATGATCAAATGAAGAAGTTTCTTGAGATATTTCAAAAATTACACTTCGACATTAGTTTCGCGGATGTTCTTCTCTATATGCCCAAGTTTGCTTCCACTATCAAGAGTCTTCTAAGTAACAAAGAGAAATTGTTTGAACTCACTAAAACTCATTTGAATGAAAATTGTTCGGCTGTGCTTCTAAAGAAACTTCCTGAAAAATTAGGAGACCCCGGAAAATTTCTCATTCCATGTGATTTCCAAAAGCTAGAAGAGTGCTTCGCCTTGGCCGATCTTGGCGATAGCATAAATCTCATGCCTTTCTCTATTTGGCAAAAGCTTTCACTTCCCGAGCTTACACCAACACGAATGACTCTAGAATTAGCAACCCGAACGGTTACGGTTTCGAAGGGTATTGCTGAAGATGTCTTTGTGAAGGTTGGCAAGTTCGATTTTCCTGCCGACTTCGTAGTCGTTGATTTTGATGCCGATCCTCGTGTTCCCCTTATTTTGGGAAGACCATTCTTGAAAACGGCTCGTGCATTAATCGACGTCTTCGAAGGTGAAATGACTCTAAGAGTCGGCGATGAAAAGTTGGTCATTAACATTGAAAACACTTCAAAAGATCTTCTCGAACTTGAACGAGAAGAAATTAACCGACTTGATGTCATCGATTTTGCATGCGATGACTATTTTGAAGAAGTGTTAAATGTGCAAGGATCAATCAATTCTACCATTGATGTCTCCTCACCCTCTCTCACTCCATTTTTGGGAGGTGACTTCATTTTGGAAGAAATTGAAGCTTGTTTGTCATGTGATTCTTGTGTTGATCATGATTCTATCAATCCCGAGGAAGACATACTTCTACTTGAGAAGTTTCTTAATGATGATCCATCATCTCTTCCTCCAAAAGAACTTCATAACATGGAAGTCAAAGATGTTGAAAAAACTGATGACTTTCCTGAGGTCGAACTCAAGGAACTACCACCTCATCTCGAGTACGCATTTTTGGAGGGTGACGATAAGTTTCCCGTCATAATTGCTAAAGACTTGAATGAGGAAAACAAAGCCGCTCTTCTCAAGGTTTTAAAGTCACACAAGCGAGCCATTGCTTGGAGGCTTTCCGACATCAAGGGTATTAACCCGGAATTTTGTATGCACAAGATTTTGATGGAGGATGACTTTAAACCGGCGGTTCAACAACAAAGAAGGGTAAATCCCAAAATTCATGAGGTTATCAAGCAAGAGGTCATAAAACTTCTTGATGCCGGTTTGATTTACCCTATCTCGGATAGTCCTTGGGTGAGTCCCGTTCATTGTGTGCCCAAGAAGGGTGGTATTACGGTTGTTAAAAATGATGATAATGAGTTAATTCCTACTCGATTGGTAACGGGTTGTCGCGTTTTCATTGATTATCGAAAATTGAACGACGCCACCCGTAAAGACCA
Source organism: Artemisia argyi (assembly GCA_030686995.1). NCBI lineage: Eukaryota > Viridiplantae > Streptophyta > Magnoliopsida > Asterales > Asteraceae > Artemisia > Artemisia argyi. Next base: position 63,696,134 of record CM060677.1, read on the forward strand.
CTTCCCTCTACCTTTCATGGATCAAATGCTCGAAAGATTGGCGGGAAATGAATACTATTGTTTCCTTGACGGTTTTTCGGGTTATTTCCAAATTCCCATCGACCCTCAAGATCAAGAAAAAACGACTTTCATGTGTCCATATGGAACATTTGTTTATCGACGCATGCCTTTTGGCTTGTGCAATGCTCCGGGCACATTTCAAAGATGCATGATGGCCATTTTTCACGACATGATCGAGAAAACAATGGAGGTCTTCATGGATGATTTTTCGGTCGTTGGGAATTCATTCGAATCATGTCTCACCAATTTAGACAAAATGCTTCAAAGGTGTGAAGACACCAATCTTAGTCTAAATTGGGAGAAAAGTCATTTCATGGTCAAGGAAGGAATTGTCCTTAGCCATAAGATTTCTAAGAGCTGGATTGAGGTTGATAAAGCTAAAATCGATGTCATTGCTAAGCTTCCTCCTCCCAAAGGTGTTCGGAGTTTTCTGGGTCATGACGGCTTCTATCGTAGATTCATTCAAGATTTCTCGAAGATAGCTAGGCCTATGACCCGACTTCTTGAAAAAGAGACTCCGTTTGTCTTTTCTGATGAGTGCATCGAAGCTTTTCAAACTCTCAAGAAAAAGCTTACCGAGGCACCAATTCTAGTTGCCCCCGATTGGGACCTACCTTTCGAACTTATGTGTGATGCAAGTGACTTTGCCATAGGTGCGGTCTTGGGGCAACGAAAAACCAAACATTTTCAGCCGATTCATTATGCAAGCAAAACCTTGACCGAAGCTCAAGCTCACTACACCACAACGGAAAAAGAATTACTAGCCGTGGTGTATGCGTTTTAGAAGTTTCGGCCATACTTGATCTTGACTAAATACATAGTGTACACGGATCACTCGGCTCTCAAATATCTCTTTGCCAAGCAAGACGCAAAGCCGAGATTGCTCCGTTGGGTTCTCCTCCTACAAGAATTTGATATCATCATTCGTGATAAAAAGGGAGCCGAGAACCTTGCTGCTGACCATCTTTCCCGATTGGAAAATCCTCATCAAGATGTTCTTGAGAAAAAGGAAATAAATGAAACGTTTCCTCTCGAAACACTTAATGTAATTTCCTGTCGTGGTGATTCTGGTACCCCCGTGGTTTGCCGACTTTGCAAACTACCATGCGGGGAATTTCATTGTTAAAGGGATGTCGTCCCACCAAAAGAGCAAGTTTTTCAAAGATGTGAATCATTACTTTTGGGATGATCCCTATCTGTTTAAAATCTGTGCGGATCAGGTTATTCGTAGGTGTGTTCATGGCCAAGAAGCCATGGAAATCCTTAAGGCTTGTCATAATGGACCCACCGGGGGACATCATGGCCCGAACTACACCGCTCGAAAAGTATTTGAATCCGGTTTTTATTGGCCCACCATTTACAAAGACGCCCATGACCTAGTCAAATCTTGTGACTCGTGGCAACGTCAAGGAAAGATAACACAACGGGATGAAATGCCACAAAATGTCATCCAAGTTTGTGAAATCTTTGATGTTTGGGGCATAGACTTTATGGGGCCATTCCCGTCTTCACGAGGGAACAAGTACATACTCGTGGCCGTTGACTATTTGTCAAAATGGGTCGAAGCCAAAGCTCTCCCAACCAACGATGCCCGAGTAGTTGTAAAGTTTCTAAAATCTCTCTTCTCTAGGTTTGGAACTCCCCGCGCTATCATTAGTGATCGCGGTACTAACTTTTGCAACGAGCAATTTGCAAAAGTCATGCTCAAGTATGGTGTCTGTGGAAAACTAGAAGGGGGGTTGAATAGTTTACCGTTTAAAATCTTTTTAACTTGTTTAGTTAGCTTTGAAACTTTCCGTTTGATCAAAGATATATGCACAAACACAATATATAACAAGTAAGTAAATGAAAGAAACGATCAAACCATAACACGAGTATTTATCGTGGTTCGGCTACAAGAACTCTATTTCCTTGCCCTACGTCCACGCCCCGAGTATCCAACTCGAAAGTTTCTTTCACTAGTCAACAAGCTCCTTTCACCGGCGGAGAAAACCTTACACGTCGCTTATACTTTTACCGACACAAAGCTAGATGTCGAGTTCTTTTACAAGGGCACAACCACTCCCGTTTAGTTCTTTTACTAGGGTACAACAACTCCCAACACTCTTTGTATTTTGAGGACTAAAATACTAACCACTCACTACAGAATATACACAAACAAATGACGTGTAAACAATAAGAGTTTACACAATACTAAGCTAACAAGTCTTGCAACGTTGTGTTGGAAACTTGTAACTTTTGATGACCTTGTGAGCTTCTTTGCTACAAAAGGAAACTTCACATTTACAATGTTAAGAGGTTAGAAGAAAAGATGAGTGTGTGTGTAAAATATGATCTCAAGAGGTTAGCCAAAAATCAAGTTATGGCTTGGTATTTATAGCACACCACACTGCATGCTTGGCGGATCAGGCGGAACCCTCAGATGGGTTCCGCCAGTGTACCCCCAGGGTACCGCCGGGTCTGCAGTAGGTTTTTGCAATAACTCTTCAAACCAAACAAGGTCTTGTCTCATAACTCCTAGCAACCAAACAATGTCACATCACTTAAATCAAGTCAAACACAAAACTTGTAAGCAACATCAAAGCAAGTCAAACACATTTCTTTCCATAAATGCATAATGACAAAACTTGCCATAAATGTGATGTGACTATTTCTAATTTAAGAAATAAACTTGTGTTGTGTTTTATGAAATGTAAAATGTAGCAAAAGTCTAGTTTATGCAAGTCTTAAAAACTAAGATTATGTTTTGCTTAAAAACTAAAGTTTACATTTTGTCGTTAACAAAACTTAGCGAAGATCGTAAAATATAAATAACGTTTTTAGGCGATATTTGTATTAACAATCTCCCCCTTTTTGTTGATGACAAAACATAAACTTTGTTTTTAAGTAACACGCAAAATCTTGGTTTTCAAGACTAAAAAAAAATTATATTAACCTTGTTTTACTTAAGAGACGGGAAGCACATAAAGTATTGAAGGTTTAATATATTTCTCCCCCTTTTTGTCGAAACAAAAATTAGAGTAGCGAAGCGGAATAATGGCCATACTCCCCCTTGGTCGATACTCCCCCTAAATGGAGTACCAATATGGGAAACATGGATTTTGAGACCTACAAAAAAATGGTTAGTTGGTGATATATATAGTCAAGCTTGTAGTTACCACACACATTGCAACCACATTGACAACACAACAATGATCAACCAACAATGCACAAAAGTAAGTAGAAAGAAATATCATTCCAAGTAAAATTTTGACTTATAAAAGTCAAAAGACAAGAAATGTTAACTATTTTTCTACTTTGTAAAAAAAAATAACCAAGAAAAATAAAATAAAAAAAAAGATAAAATCCTACATTCCTAAATTGGGGCAAAACGGCCTCCAAGGGTTGTCTAGGATTTGTTGGGGTGGGAAAGTGCATCCAAACGTTCTATGACGTGTTGGAATGCAAAACGGGTTTCGTTTTGGAATTGGTTAAGCAATGTTTTGATGGTTTCACCCATTTGCTCACAATTTGAGCAAGCATGGGGATGAGTGGGTTGAAATGGGTTGGTTTTGGTTTCTTGGTTTGATGGTTGGTTGGTTTTTGGTTCTTGGGTGGAGGATGGATTTGGTATTGAGTCAAGCAAGGTGGTTTGAAATTCCATTGCTTGATGAAGGTGGTTCTCAACCATGCTTTGGATTTTCTCATATGAGGGAAAGAAAGTCTCATAGGTTTGGGCTTGAGAATGTGGTGGATTTGGGTGATCATTGTTTTCAAAGTTTGGTTCTCCATATAGAGGACCATGGATGTCATGGTAGATGGGGTGAAACAATAATGGTTTAGGTTGTTGGTACACTTGTTGTGGTGGTTGAATGTGGTTAAAAAGGTTATCTTGGTGAAGAATTGACCTTGGTGATTCATTTGCAAAAGGTGGTGGTTGTGTAGGTCTTGGTGGAAGATCATTAAGATCTTGGACAAATGGATGTGGTGATGTGGGAGGAGACCCAAATAGTTCCATTGGCTCAATTTTGGGTAATGGTAATGGTGATGAAGTTTTGGATGGTTGAGTTGGAGCACTTGGTGGAGTTGGGTCAATAGGTGATTTAGTTGGTGGTGGAGTGAGCTCATTTGGTTCATTGGGTGATGGTGATGGAGATGCAAGGTTCAAAAAATGTTCATTTTTGATCGGTGATGTAAATTCATCCGAGGATGAGGAGCTTATGTTGATGGGTTGATTGCACCATAGTGGTTTAACACTTATCCGAGCGGTTTTCCGGATGGGTCTTGATGGTTGAGAGGTGTTTGTTGACTTAGTCATGGTGAAAAATGGTTTATAAGTTTCAGAAATTGTGTTGAGGAAGGTGTGATTTGATGGTGTTTAGGATGGCTTAATTTATAGTGTTGATGGATTATGGAAAGGAGTGTTTGGATTTGATGTTAGTCCATACAAAAATGGAGGTTTCTAATGATTTGGAAAACTAATTGTGGGTTGTCAAATCATGGAAGTCAATCCAATGAAAATGGTGAAATGAGAAGACAAGTTTTGCACTAAATGCATAGTGGTTTTGGTGGATTTGTGGTAGTATAAATCTCAGGGATTTCAAGGATCCCTTAAAAGGGTTCCTTCCTTTATGTTTGAGGGGTCCTTGTGGTTGTTATGGTTAAATTTGAATTTTGGCGGGAATTGGTTTTGGTTAAGTTCATGGAAGAAGGAGTATCCTATTATGCTAAACACATTGCAAGTAATGGGTTTCTACCTAAAAGGATTGGATTTTGGTGTTTCAATGTTGAATTGGCAAAAAAGAAAACAAAAAATCTGCAGGTTGCTGACGGCACCCTCAGAATACACAGGCGTAACCCATCTGAGGGTGCCGCCTGGTCCGTTGGGCAAATTCTGGGATTCCAAGAAATTGTACTGGTGGAACCCAAATTTGGGTACCGCCAGATCCGCCAGGGGTGAAAAAAGTGGCAGTCCACGTTTTTGACCCGCGAGACGATTTTCAAAATTTTTGAAAACTCCTAAAATCAAAGAGATAAGGCATTTATGGTTGGGCAATGCAAAAAATAGACACGTAAACATGCATTTCATAGGACTTTGACCTTGAGGTCGAGAATTTCACTATACTTAGTGAAAATATTATAAACTTGAAAATTTGACAACTTGCCAAAAGTTGTCTCCCTGCATCATTGTTAGTTGAAACATGTTTCAAATAGTATCAAACATCCTACCAACACATAAATTCAAGAGAACCATTGTTTACATAACCAATATTGTTTAAATAGCACCTTGTGCCAAACACTCCTAACACACCCGCACTCATTGACGGTCAATCTTCTTCTTCATTTTTCCAAGGAATCTCCCGATGTTTTTGAACATCCCCTTTGTTTGCTTGAACTCCTCCGACTCATTTGGAATATCCGGAAGTTGAGAAAGGTATTCTAGAGGTGGGAGCCTAGAGTTTGGCAAATTGTCATCTTCACTCATTGAGGAAGATGAAGATGAGGTAGGAGGATGTGGGCGTTTTCCTTGGGCTTTGTACATTCTCTTATCACTAAGTGGAACAAAGGTGTGAGGGATGAGAGAGTAGTCAAGACGAAGACGGTTAGGAGTTGGTGGAATGGGTGAAATGAACCTAAAGAGACGGGTCAAGAGCATTCCATACGGCATAGCCGTTGTGCCATGCACGGGAATGTCGGCCATTCTCTTAGCCATGTAGTAGGCAAGATTGAAAGGTTGCCTAACGGACAAAGAGTAGAGCATGTAGTATAGGCAAAGGTTGATATGGTCTCGGTTTCCTATGGTGCTTATAACATTAGCTCTAAGGACTTCCTCCCATTTCTTGAATTGGGGCAAGAGTTCATTAAGTTCCATTCCATATGGATCCTTCTCGACCTCATTCCCCCCACGGGTTCTCCTAGTATTGGTTGTCCTAACAAAGAGGTGGTTACGAAGTACATCTTTTGACACAAGAGGGGTGTCATAAGGTTGGAAACGGTCATCGAGGGTGTCAAGGGCTGAGAGGGAGTGCAAATCGGAGTAGATACAATTACCATGGTTTGGGACACCTAGGATTTGAGCAAAATCCTCGAGAGTGAAGGAGTATTGGTTACCACTAGCCCTAAAGTTGACGGATATGAAATCATAATCACCCGTGGAGAGGGTGACGGAAGCATAGAATTCTAGGATGAATCTGGGACAAATAGGCTCGTCGATAGTCAAAAGACACTCAAAGTTGATTGCGGCAAATTCGGCATAAAGGTTTGTGCCTTCTAGGAAAGACGGGTCAATGGTTCTACCCTCATGGACATTGTGTTTTTCTAAGGCTTTGAAAATGTTGACTTGGTTTGGGGTAAGGCCTTTGGTTTTGTGGTGTTTTGGTAGGTACTTAATTGTGTCCTTGTGATCGTAGTGGGTTAGAGGAGGCATGATGATACCTAGAACAACAAAATTTTCACATTTTAGTTTAAGTAAGCTACTTATTATAATGTGGATGTTCTAGTGTGTGCCTATATGAAAACTATGTGGAGGTGCGGTTATCTTGACTCATTTTGATGCATCAAAACGTTTTATAATGCAAGTTTTGTTATAAAACAAAAGATAACCCAAACACTCCTAGTTCAATGTAGCTTCGTTTGAATGTACCCGAAAATACATATTGGTTATGTATTCCCTTTAGCATTCAAGAGACATTATGCAAGTGATGTTTTGAACATAACGTTTTGATTTTGTATTCTCAATGTGAGACGAAAAAATATTTGTCCTACTTGTGAGAAATTTTTGCAAAAATTTGACATGGGGTGATTTAGCAAACATGTTTACACTAAGTGAGAATGCAATTCCAAACTATGGGGAACATGATTAGTTTTGTTAAACACCTAATTTTTATGCATGAGTTTGTTAAGTTTAATGCATAACCCCAAGTTTTTGTTTTTGTGAAAACATAGAATTCCTAGACTCAGATCAGGATTGTAATCAAGTTTAGAATACTTACAATGATGATGGATTAGTAATGTGATTGAATGGAAGGCCAGAATTTCGTGGGTATGGATGAGAGGAATGGTGAATAGTAACAGTTTTGGAAGTGGTGGTATGAGATAAGGGGTGTTTGGTTTAATATAAACAAATGTTTTGATTCTGCAGGTCGGCGGACACGGCGGATCCCAGAATTGGGTTCCGTCCGTTGTGTGTGAGGGTTCCGCCGACCCTGCTGAGAAAAATGGTTATGGATTTGTTTTGATTTTTGTGATTTTTGTCTAAAGTCCAGAACTACAATGTAGGTTCCATGAGTCCTAAGCCTAGCCTAAGAAGGTTAAAAGGTTCACGTTTAAGAGGTTTGGTGAGAATGTCGGCTATGTTGTCTTCGGAAGAAACTTTCTCAATTGAGATATTTCCTTTTTGAACGTTGTCACGAAGGAAATGATGACGGATTTCAATATGTTTGGTACGAGCATGTTGAACCGGGTTTTTGCTGAGATCAATGGCACCTTTGTTGTCACAAAGAATTGTGATGTCGTTGAGTTGAATTCTGTAGTCGACAAGAGCTTGCTTCATCCAAAGAGCTTGTTGACATGCCTTTCCGGCCGAAACGTACTCGGTTTCCGTTGTTGAGATAGCAAGAGCCGTTTGCTTCTTAGAGAACCATGAGGTGAGACAATGTCCAACAAAAGTACAAATACCACTTGTGCTTTTTCTATCGACATAGTCACCGGCATGATCCGAGTCGGCATACACTATGGTGTCTATTCCCGTTCCTTTGGGATACCATAAACCTAAATGTGTAGTGCCCTTAATATACCTAAATATCCTTTTAACGGCTTCAAGATGGGTAGTTTTAGGATCTTCTTGAAAACAAGCACATAGACAAACACTAAACATAATGTCGGGTCTACTAGCCGTTAGGTAAAGTAGACTACCAATCATACCTCTATATTTAGTGCTATCTACGGATTCACTTTCCTCATCCTTGGTGAGTTTAGTTTCCGTGGACATGGGAGTTTTGATTGGTTTCGAATCTTCTAATCCAAATTTCTTAAGCATGTCCTTAATATATTTAGATTGGTTAAAGAAGATACCATCTTCAAGTTGTTTAATTTGGAGTCCTAGGAAAAAGTTGAGTTCTCCCATCATACTCATTTCAAACTCATCATGCATGATTTTTGAGAAATCCACACATAATTCTTGACAAGTTGATCCGAATATAATGTCATCAACATAGATTTGGACTATGATAATATGTGAATCTTTCTTCTTAGTGAAGAGAGTATTATCAACTAAGCCCATGGTGTACTTATGGTCCACTAAGAAAGTTTTAAGTCGATCATACCATGCTTTTGGAGCTTGCTTAAGTCCGTAAAGAGCCTTTTTAAGTTTGTAAACATAATTAGGTTTTTCAAAATCAATGAAGCCCGGTGGTTGAGCAACATACACTTCTTCATTAATGACTCCGTTTAGAAATGCATTTTTGACGTCCATTTGAAAGAGTTTAAAATTATGTGCACACGCATAAGCAAGTAATATTCTAATTGACTCGAGCCTAGCTACCGGAGCAAAAGTTTCATCGTAATCAATGCCTTCTTGTTGATTATATCCTTGTGCTACTAGCCTAGCTTTGTTTCTAGACACAATTCCATTTTCATCCATTTTATTACGAAAGACCCATTTTGTTCCAATTATTGTTTGACTCTTTGGTTGAGGAACTAATGTCCATACATCATTCCTAACAAATTGGTTTAATTCTTCTTGCATTGCAATTACCCAAGATTCATCTTTAATGGCTTCATTAATGTTTTTCGGTTCAATGGTTGACACGAAACAAAAGTAGTTGCTTTCATTTTGAACTTTTGATCTAAGTGTTCTTTCGTTAATGTTGCCTATGACACCGTCTAATGGATGACTTTTAGATTCTTTGACATTGACAAGTTCTTTGTTTAATAGTTCATCTTCCTTGTCATTACCTAAGATTTCTTGACATTCAATTGCTTGGCTTTCAACTAAGTCATCATCTACCAAAGGTGATGTCTTAGAGGGAGGTGGACTTTCGTCAAATGTTACGTTTAACGATTCCTCAACTCTTAAGGTTTCTTTGTTCAAAACAATGTAAGCTTTACTATTTTGTGAATATCCAAGAAATACACCTTCATAAGACTTTGGGTCAAATTTGGTGAGATAATCCTTGGTGTTAAGAATGAAGCATTTACTCCCAAACACTCTAAAGTATCCTAATGTAGGCTTTTTACCTCTATAAAGTTCATAAGGAGTTTTATTCAAAAATTGTCTAATTAGGACCCGATTTAGAATGTGCGTTGATGTGTCAACGGCATTACACCAAAACTTTTGTGGAATAGTTTGTTCATTAAGCATTGTTCTACTCATCTCTTGCAATGTCCGGTTTTTACGTTCTACTACACCATTAGATTGAGGAGTACGTGGAGCCGAAAAGTTATGAGTAATTCCATTTTTATCACAAAAGTTTCCAAATTGAAATTCATTATCAAATTCACGACCATGATCCGTTCTAATAGATACTATATTAGACCCTACTTGATTTTGAATTTTCTTACTTAGAATCTCAAATTTATCAAAAGCTTCATTTTTACTTTTCAAAAACTTTATCCAAGTATAACGTGAGTAATCATCTACTATGACCAAAGTATTGAAGTTACCTCCATAACTTTGTATAGCGGATGGACCAAATAAATCCATATGCAAAAGTTCTAGACACCTAGATGTAGACACCATGTTTTTAGCCTTATGGCTACTATGGACTTGTTTACCGACTTTGCAAGCATCACAAAAGTGTTGGTCATATTTCAACTTGGGTAGGTTTCGAACTAAGTCTTTGGAGGAGAGGTTTTGGATTAGTCTCATGTTAGCGTGTCCTAAACGTCTATGCCATAAAGTTGAAGATTCATCTAATGAGGTAAGACAAAGTTTGTCTCTAGATGTTGAATCCAACTTCATGACGTATACTTTGTTCTTAAGGACACCTTTGGCTACGGTTATACCATCTTTAAGTATTTTACTACCGTTTTCACTAAAAAGGACATTATACTTATTACGACAAAGTTGACTAATACTACGAAGATTAAATCCTAAGTTATCAACATGAGCAACATCATCTATAGAAAGGGAGTCATGAGAGATTGTACCTTTTCCGATGATTTTGCTCTTAGCATTACTACCAAACGTAACATTACCTCCATCACATTTGTGATATGTTGAGAAGAGGCTTTTATTACCCGTCATGTGCCTTGAACAACCGCTATCTTTAATCTATTCATCCGGTTCCAAACAAACTTTGAGGCACACCTATTTTATGAAAAACACTCAAACATTTGGTCCCCAATTTCTCATGGGTCCATTTTGGTTAAGCATACCATTAATTTGTTCCAAATAAGAAAATAGAGCATAAGGGTTCCATGGCATGTAGTTTGAATTTTGGTAATGTCCAGAAGTGTTTTGATTCCAAACTTGTTGGTAGTTTGGTCGAGCGTTGAAGTTGCTCTTTGGAAAGGGGCGTTTGGGAATTGGAGTCTTAGGTCTTGGTTGAGTAGTCTTAGCTCTAAATTCATTTTTACTAAGTCCTACTCCAGTTCTAAAGGCAGGTTTTGTTCCATTTTTATATGTAACTTTAACAAATTTTGAACGATTCGATGTGGATGGAGTTACTGCTGCAGCAGACCTGGCGGAACCCTCGGGGCCAACGGGCGGAACCCTAATTTGGGTTCCGTCTGGTCCGCGGGCTGCTGTAGCAATTTTGTTTGTTTCATGTGCGTTCTTTTCTTGTTTCGTTTTACCCTTAATGATTTCTACTTTCCTGAAACCTAGACCTGTTTTATCAAAAGGTGACTTTTGAAGTTTCATAATTTCATCCGTACATGAAATGCTCTTATCAAACTTTTTGAACTTTGTGGTTTGTTTGATTAGATCATTTTGAGTAATTTTAAGTTTCTCAACTTCAAGTTTAAGTTCTTCACATGATTTGCATGAGGTGTCAATACCTTTACCCTTTTCTAATCTCTTAGCTTTTTCTTTTAACTCATAGACTTCATTTTCTAAAAACTCCTTTTTAGTTTTCAAAAATTTATTTTTGTTTATGATTTTTAAGCTTAACTCACAAAGTTTGTTATATTCATTTTGTAAAGTATCATCATCTATAGAGGAGTAAGATGAGTCGGAGAGTACCTCATTTGAGTTGTGAGCCATGAGAGCAATATCATCATTCTTTGGCTCATCATCATCTCCTTCATAGTCACTCCAAGCACCACCCAAAAAAGCTTGTTGAGGTTTGCTCTTGGGTGGTTTTGGACATTCTCCTACAAGATGACTTGTGTCTCCACACCTATAACATTTTCTTTCAACTTTTCCTTTTCGATCATCACGATCTTTCCGGAAGGTTTTCTTGTCATCTTTAGGTTGCCTTACAAACTTCCCTCGCCTACGAAAGAACTTCTTGAAGTCTCTCACGGCCATAGCATATTCCTCATCATCACTATCCGAAGTAGATTCTTCATCATCACTTGATTGGACTCTAGCTTTCAAGGCAATGGACTTAACTTTTTCTTTCTTGCCTCTAACTAGTTCCGAATCTTTTTCCATTACCATTTCATAAACTTTGAGGTTTCCAATAAGCTCATCAAGTGACATGCTTGAAAGATCTTTGGATTCTTCAATTGCCGTCACTTTTGCTCTCCACTTCGGATGGAGTGCTCTAAGAAATTTCCTGACAAAGTTCTTACTACAAAAAGATTCATCAAGTGCTTTAAGTGAAGTAATAATAGTGTTAAACCTAGCAAAAGCATTATCAATAATCTCATCTTCGGAAATAACAAATTGTTCATATTGTTGAACAAGAAGATCAATTTTGTTATCTTTAACTTGTGAGTTTCCTTGATGAGTGACAATTAAAGATTGCCAAATATCTTTGGCGGTTTTACACAAAAAGACTCTTTCATATTCTTTCTTAGGCAAAGCATTGTAAAGCATCATTTTAGCTTCATTATTTTTACCAATCAATTTCTTTTGATCATCATCTTTAATGTTAGTAGCTATGTTATCACCATCAACAATTATATACCATAAATCTATATCTTTAGATTTCACGTAAGTTTCAAAACGGTTTTTCCAATATATAAAACCATTTGCTTCAAAGAGTGGTGGTCTTTGCATAGATTGCCCTTCTTTGTAATTTTCAAAATCCATGGATCGTTTCAAGTTTTAAAACACAATATATTTTAAAAGCTTGAGTAACGTAGCTCTTGATACCAATTGTGGAAAACTAGAAGGGGGGTTGAATAGTTTACCGTTTAAAATCTTTTTAACTTATTTAGTTAGCTTTGAAACTTTCCGTTTGATCAAAGATATATGCACAAACACAATATATAACAAGTAAGTAAATGAAAGAAACGATCAAACCATAACACGAGTATTTATCGTGGTTCGGCTACAAGGACTCTATTTCCTTGCCCTACGTCCACGCCCCGAGTATCCAACTCGAGAGTTTCTTTCACTAGTCAACAAGCTCCTTTCACCGGCGGAGAAAACCTTACACGTCGCTTATACTTTTACCGACACAAAGCTAGATGTCGAGTTCTTTTACAAGGGCACAACCACTCCCGTTTAGTTCTTTTACTAGGGTACAACAACTCTCAACACTCTTTGTATTTTGAGGACTAAAATACTAACCACTCACTACAGAATATACACAAACAAATGACGTGTAAACAATAAGAGTTTACACAATACTAAGCTAACAAGTCTTGCAACGTTGTGTTGGAAACTTGTAACTTTTGATGACCTTGTGAGCTTCTTTGCTACAAAAGGAAACTTCACATTTACAATGTTAAGTGGTTAGAAGAAAAGATGAGTGTGTGTGTAAAATATGATCTCAAGAGGTTAGCCAAAAATCAAGTTATGGCTTTTTATTTATAGCACACCACACTGCATGCTTGGCGGATCAGGCGGAACCCTCAGATGGGTTCCGCCAGTGTACCCCCAGGGTACCGCCGGGTCTGCAGTAGGTTTTTGCAATAACTCTTCAAACCAAACAAGGTCTTGTCTCATAACTCCTAGCAACCAAACAATGTCACATCACTTAAATCAAGTCAAACACAAAACTTGTAAGCAACATCAAAGCAAGTCAAACACATTTCTTTTCATAAATGCATAATGACAAAACTTGCCATAAATGTGATGTGACTATTTCTAATTTAAGAAATAAACTTGTGTTGTGTTTTATGAAATGTAAAATGTAGCAAAAGTCTAGTTTATGCAAGTCTTAAAAACTAAGATTATGTTTTGCTTAAAAACTAAAGTTTACATTTTGTCGTTAACAAAACTTAGCGAAGATCGTAAAATATAAATAACGTTTTTAGGCGATATTTGTATTAACAGTGTCACTCACCGACTTGCTACCGCTTATCACCCACAAACAAGTGGGCAAGTGGAGGTTTCATACCGTGGTTTGAAAAGAATTCTTGAAAGAACTGTAGGCGAAAACCGTGCCTCTTGGTCGGACAAGTTAGATGACGCTCTATGGGCTTTTCGCACGGCTTATAAAACACCCATCCGGTGTACTCCTTATAAGCTCGTGTATGGAAAAGCATGTCATCTACCGATTGAGCTCGAGCACAAAGCTTATTGGGCTTTAAAGAATACCAATTTGGATCTCAAGTCTGCGGGTGATCATAGGAAAGTTCAACTCAATGAACTAAATGAACTTCGTGATCAAGCTTATGAAAATTCTTTAATCTATAAAGAGAAAACAAAGAAGATCCACGACTCCAAAATCAAGAACCGCGTTTTCAACGTTGGCGACCGAGTCCTTCTTTTTAACTCTAGATTAAAGATATTTTTGGGTAAGCTTAAAACCCGCTGGACTGGACCTTTCACCGCTGCCAAAGTTTTTCCTTATGGTACCGTCGAGTTATCTCAAAATGACGGTCCAAATTTCAAAGTAAATGGGCATCGGTTGAAACATTATTTTGGAGGGGACATACCACCCATTGTCCCGGACCTCCAAACTTTCCCCATGGACCAATGAATTCGGGGTCGAGTCAAGCTAGCGACTCGGTAAACAAAAACAGTAGCATCACATGGGTTTTCACCCATCTTTCTCACTTCTTTCTCTTTTCTAAAAAACTAGTGTGGGGGAGTACCTACACTCAAAAAAAAAAAAAAAAAAAAAAAAAAAAAAAAAAAAAAAATTCCCACACTTGCCCAACTCTAAACTTTTTACATTCCAAAATATCGGCATAAAACCGGTACTTTGAATATTGAGGGCAATATTCACTTCTAAGTATGGGGGGGGGGGGTAAATTCTGGCGAATTTAATTACTTTTGTGCCATAATACCCCCGTTTTGAGCCAAAATTTTTTTTAGTGAAAGTGCTTTGCACTTACACAACAAAAGGTTATCAGTCCACCACGTCTAACATAACGACTGGCTAATCCATGAGCAAACGGCTCTTGGTAAAGATAACTCAAACCCGTTGATGGCTTACATTGCCCAAAATTGTATGGTATCTCAACTCGCCATATCCTCAAAAGTAAAAGAGTTGGCTAACCCGCAAGATTATGGCTTGTGGTAAAGGCAGTAGAAAAACCATAATTGGTAATCAACTCACCAAGATGTTGACTGTTCCATCAAGAGTTGGCTAGTCCAGAAGCAAACGGCTTCTGGTAAAGACAAATCAAAACTGTTGAAAGCTGGTGGTTTGCTCAAAATCATATGGTTATCGGGTGGACCATAGTTCTTACTTGAACCAAAACATTCGGCTACTCCAGAAGTAATGGCTTTTGGTAAAGAGACTTCAAATCCATTAATTTTCACAAAAGATTGCTAGGGACTAGCAATAGTTTAGTGTGGGGGATTGATGAGTGTGTAAATACTCATCATTTTTAGTCAAATCTGAACTGTAAAACGTTTAAAAACACTCAAAAATGCACCAAAATACGGAAAAAATCCCAAAGATCGTGTTTTATATGTTTCAGATGCAAAACGAGTGAAAACAAACGAAAAACGAACAAAATTTGCACAATTGGCAGTTTCAGTCCCCCGACTTTCAAAATTTGACAAAACCAGTCCTCGAGCATTTATTTTAAAGAAAAGTCAACCCAAACTCTTTAAAATTCAAAAGACATCACAAATGATCTTTGGGTAAAATGTTTTCAAAAGATTACAAGTCAAACCCTTGGAATTTCATAAATTGGCAAAATTGGTCCCTGTACTTGCAGAATTGTCAACAATAACCCCCGGGAATTATAACTTGAAGAAAAATGATCACAAAGACCTTGGGAATTCAAGACTTGGCAAAGTGGGTCCTTGGTTGAAGTTTGGGAGATTAGCAGAATTGGCCCCTCAAAAATGCAGAAATTACATGTTCAGTCCTTAGGCCTTATATACTATTAAAACCAATGGATCCTTAATATTCCCAAGCCTAAAATGACCTTGGCCCAAAACCAACCCCAAGCCCAAAACCCTTTATACGTTTAATAATAAAAACGGGTAATTGACCAGTCAACCCCTCCATCCCTTTCATCCTTCCCCTCCCCGTGACCTCCATACCAGTCCACAACCATCACCATCTTCCCATCACTCTCCACTCCATTCCCCCATCCCACTAAACTCCCCAATACCTCACAAACCTCTACCTAACATCTTTCAGGTCAATAATCCACCATCACCATTTTGGCGGCAAAATTAGTTCAAAGGCCAGGATCACTTGGAAGACAATTCAAAGGCTGGGATTTGATCATAAGGTTCAAGGGAGCATGTTGAAACCCTAATCTCAGAGAGGCAAGCACCAGAAGGCAGTTTCCTACCTACCACTTATTGTAGTACAAATAGGAGGCTATTGTAAGCCCTTGAGGCATCCAATCTTAGCTTATTTTCTCTAATTTTCTATTGTTTTAGTATTGTACTCTTCAGTTTCAAGTTTAATTAAAGTTTAGTTCAAGTTTGATTCAAATTCAATTTTACCTCCAAATTTCTAGTTGCTTCATATTTAATTTAAATGTTTCAAGTTTTTGTTCAAATATGTTTCTTAAAGGCTAGTGAGTTTGTTTGAATCAAAAGAAATTAAGAAAAGTGAAAGGAAGGAAAAACAGAAAATTGCTAAGTAAAAAGGAAAATTAAAAATATATATATATATATATATATATATATATATATATATATATATATATATATATATATATATATATATATATATATATATATATATATACTAGAATGGTACCCGCGCAATGCGGCTGCGGGTACCTTGTAACTATAATTTCTATTATTCGGTAATTTGTTTAGTTGTTTTCATGCTTTATAAGTAGGGATAGTAGAGGTAGTTATTCCAAATAATTTTATTCTGCAAATTTATAATGTCTATACCTGTCTATTTACATAATAAACAAGTTTGAGTTTGAATTTTTAGTTTTTTTAATTATAAAATAATACCAAATATATTATATATATATATATATATATATATATATATATATATATATATATATATATATATATATATATATATATATATATATATATATAATACACCATTTGAAATTGATATAATAAATGATTACCAAATTCTAAACTACCTTCATGAATCATGATTATCAAATTCTAGACAAGTTAATTAATAATCCACCAAATGAAAAAAAAAACAAAAGAAACAAAAAAGACAAGGAAAGGGTTAGGCAAGAAATGGAAGAAATAAATACAGTAGCCCCACCAAAAACTAATTAATTCAGCCAAACACGTCCTCACTCCTCACCAGTCACCAACCACCAACCACCAGAATCCCCATTTCCGACCAAAAACCACCACCACAGACCACCGGCGAACCACTGTCAAAACCACCATACCGGCGAAACACCGTCAAAACCACCATGTTACCTCCGGATCTCCAACCACGCTCCTTCCGCCCATACATCTCACCGTCAATCAGCGCACCTACTTTCATCAACAACCAACCTGCTTGAAATCTTTCTATAATTAGTAAGTAAAAGTCTGAATTTTTAAGCCTTTCTAATTATAGAATAGTCCCAAATACATTATATAGTAGTATGTATATATATATATATATATATATATATATATATATATATATATATATATATATATATATATATATATATATATATATATAGTTGAAGAAAGGAAGAAGAAGCAGTAGCAGTTATGGATTGGAATTGGTTTAGTACTCATGGGAGTGTTAGGTTTATGACTTTGGTTCTGAGTCTCATTTGATTTCTCAGCTTTTGGATGACAAGTAAGCAATTTAGCCATAAGTTCTTGCACAATCTTTATTCTGTGATTTAGTATGCTAATTGTTGTTCATAGTTACTTAATTAGGCTAGTATTTGATTAGTGTGACCTCTGGTTCAGTGTTATGCAATAGAGTTAGGATTTACTTTGAAAACTGCATTTAATTATTTCTTAAGGGGTGTTTGGATTAACTAGTTCACCTTAGTACTAGGAGGTTTTAATTGTTGTTTCTGCTTGTTTCATGTCTCAGTAGGTTTTTATATCTTAGTTAAGTCATTTAAACCCATACTTATTAGTTAAAAAGTCAAAATTAGTGGTAACCTGTTTAATTTCATTAATTGTTGGAATCATAGCTTACACAATCTTAGACATAGATGTATTAGTGATATATAGCTTAATCTAGTTCCAATTTAGCTTATAATTACTTTTTCAACAAGCTAGATTAGATTGAAAGTCACATAAGTCAACTTGGTAGTTCAAACTCAAAAGTCAAAATTTTACTTATATGCAGAAAACCCAAAATCCCAAGAATTTTGTAGAATTTTGTGTCACGTTTTAGGCTTTGAAATTTCTTGTGCTTAAAATTTCTCAGCTAGACTTTAGGATTCCATCATCATAATATTTTGGAGATTTTTCTAAGCGGGTCCCACACCCCTCCAAACAGACCTGCAGGGAACGCCTTTCCCCTGCACCCAGTTTTTGCAAGATTTAGATTGGGTTCAGATTACTCATTTGTAGGTGTTAGAGCTTGATCATTGTTGATTTAGGAAGCCCCCTAGGTAGGTTATTCAGGACTGCTTTTAGTTTAGACTGAATTGCTTATTTACTGCTTCTTTTGAAGCCTTCTTTTGGCTTAATTTCTGTGGTCTGCTGCTATTTTTCTTGTTATTGTTTGTTGATCTGAGGTTGTTAATTATTGTTTGTTGTTTGAAGTTGTTGTTGTTGATCTTAGTGTTGTTTATAGGTGTTGTTGTTGTTGTTTGTTTGACTGTTTAAGTTTATTTAAACCTAGGATTTGGTTGGCAGTCGAATAAAAGAAAATAAATAAAACTTTGAAATGTTCATGTTGAATCTGTTTTGAAAGTGAAAATCATCCCACAGGTTGTTGTTGTTATCTGTTTTCAAAAAAAATGAAGGGAGTTAGTAGTATGTGTTTGTGTTAGAAGGAGTAAAACAAGAGAAAAACAAAAATAAAAGAAAAAAAATATATAATTGGAAAAATTGCAAAAAGTGGGGATTCGAACCCCTGACCTCTAGCCCACATGCACAACACAAACACAACCTCCCTTACCAACTGCTCTGGGGCACCAGTTCCGTTGGTACCTCCTTCTTTTATTTATTTATAACAGTTCAGTCCAAGTTTCATTATTAGCTTATTCCAAACTGATAAGCTTATAACAGCTTATTGGTGGGAGTGTTTTCTGATCTAGCATTTTTCTAAAATCAACATTAGTATAAGTTAATTTCCAAAAAGGTTTCATATTTTTAGACTTCGTAATTTATTTATTATAATTTAATTAGTGTTAATTAGTTTTTAATTCACAATAAATAGAATTTTTGTTAGAAATTTATTTTCTTTTTTCTAAAATTTACTTTTGTCTTTTAGTACATTAGAAAATTAGTTGGAAACCCGTAGGAACTTTGTGGCTCAAAATTCGCGTTTTATTTTGCACACTCGCGTAATTTTTAAATAACTTTTGCGTTTTTAATTTAGTCTACGTTTTAGGATTCCCGATACCTAATTATGTTTCCCGTAGTGTTTTAGGACTTCCCTAGTTTTACCCTTAGGTTATTTTATTTTCACTCTCGTTCGTTAATTTTCAAATTTCGTTAATTTAATGTATCGTAAAACAAAATAATCTTTCCAATCATACAAGATTTTAATCCCAATCTCATTCGAAGCTTTCCATTCACACCTCGTTGGGGTACGACCCAGGAAATCACTTCCCGGTCTCACAATTTAAATATCACTTTCACAAGTTTTGCGAGATAATCTTTTTCCTAAAAGGTTTACTCGTATTACTTCACGTCTATTTGTCTCACGATAAATTAGATCTCACGTTTGTTGATATATTGATAAATTGTTTTTGCACACACCAAAACACAACGAATCAACGTTTAAAAAGATCGTGGCGCTACATGGAACTATCTTCGAAACTAGCAACTACAGATTGGAAGGCAACCAAAGTGTTATATATGGGAGAGTTTACATCCACACGTGTAACAAGGGTTTTATTAAAGAGGAACTTAATATTAAAGTACAAGGGAAACTACATAGGATTAGTGTAGTGGAAGAAGTCCGAGACATAACCAGGGTAGATATTCAAGAAAACTCAAAGTCGAGACAAGCATGTAACATGGAAGAAGAGGAGGTGGAGATGATGGGCGAAAATGATATGCAAATTGATGAGGATCGAGATGAAGATGAAGGGGTTCAAACAATGAGGATGAGGATACAAGTGAAGACGAGATGGAGGGTAACAGACTAAAAAAGAAGGACGTGTCAGTTGTTGATGCAAAGGAAGACAGTCGACCGGATAAAGATTCCGGTAGACTGAACTGTGACGAAGATGTAGGGTCAAGATTTTCCGGCAAGTGAGAGTGGGCGAGTCATTCGAGGAGGATATGAGTAATCCCAAGAAAAAGGGGGTTGGAGATATCAAAGAGATGCATGGGGAAAATAAGTTATCTGAAGACGGCTGTAATAAAAAAGTAGAAGTGAGTCCCAATAAAGAGACACATGGGGAAAATAATTTAGCTGAAAATGACTGTAATAAAAAAGTAGAAGTGAGTCCCAATGAAATTAACAATGATATACTGGTGGATGCGGGAGTTAACAATTTGGACAGTTGTGTTAATTTAGGAAATGGAGTTGGGCTCAATTTGGATCAAGATTTGGGCCAAACTATAAGCCAAGAGAGTGGGCCAAAGCAAAACATGGATGACAATGAATATACATGTGGTCAATCGGTCAATAGAAATGGTGATAGGAGAGAGGGATGTTATACAGAAAAGAGGGTTAACATAGTGAATAATAATACCAATATTGTTACCAATGAGAATAAATGGAAGCAGAAAGAAAAATGAATGATCAAGACCAGGAGGAACTAATGGCTAGAAAAGACAAAAGGGAAGTGTCACCAACGAGTTCGACGGAGAGGAATGATGGTAGATCAAAGAAAGAGGAAATCATCACAAGTAAATGAGTTCGTCGAAGATACTTTTGTTACTACGTTCAACCAAGGGAAGGACCTCGGAGAAAACCAGAGTAATAAGAAAGTGGGCAGAAGGAGTATAGTTAAAGCAAAGGAGATAACAAGGAAAATCAAGGTGGGGGGATTAGGCGAGGCCACAAATGGTATCGCGGACGTATTTAAAGAGTTCTATGATGGCGATGGAGAATGTAGTGGGACTTTCAGATTCGGGACTAATCAGGATGGTAACACGAATAACGCGAAATGTGAAATTAATATAGAACAAATAAAGGAAATTAGAGAGTTAATAAGGGTGTCATGGGTACAAAATGAAGACATGGTGGTACAGAATGGACAGTGAGAGATGGAGAAATGTGATATTCGTGACAGTGGATTGCATGCCCAATAATTGATATGGTATGTTTGTTATGTTTCGTTTCTTTTAGTTATATTATGAAATTGATTTCAGTGAATATTAGAGGCTTGGGGAAGTGTGGGAAAAAGGGGTGGATTAAATCAATTATTAGGACTGAAAAACCGGATATGATTGGGATACAAGAAACAAAAAGTGGGGTGGTTGATGACGCGTGGGTTGAAGATATATGGGGGGGGGGGGGGGATGGGATATGGGTACGTGCAACTAACGGCAAATGGGAATTCAGGGGGGATTTTACTCATATAGGATAAGAGATTATTTATGTGTAAAGAGGCAATTGGAGATGAAAGATTTATCGCAGTGAGGGGTTCATGGCAAGGGAAAGACGAGGATGTATTTTTGGTATGTATTTACGGGCCACATGTGACTCGTCAAAAAGCATCGTTATGGGACAGATTATCGGGATTGATGCATAGGTGGTAGGGTGCATGGTGCATTTTTGGAGATCTAAACGTGGTTAGAAGTATTGACGATAGATTTAATTCTCAAGTGAATTTGAAAGAGGCAAGCGATTTTAATGATTTCATATATAATATGAGGTTAGTTGAAATTCCAATGGCTGGGAGGAAATTTACAATGATAAGCGACGATGGGTTGAAATTTAGCAAGTTGGATAGATTTTTATTAAATGATGAGTTTAATAATCTATGGGGCAATCTTTCAGTTGTGGCTATGGATCGTAAATTATCAGATCATTGTCCGATAGTTTTAAAGGACGTGGAGTTGGATTTCGGTCCAAAACCGTTTCGTGTCTTTAACATATGGCTTGAGGAAACGGATTTTATTCACGTGGTTGAAGAGGCTTGGAAGATAGAGGTAAGAAGTACTCGGCCAGATTGTAGGTTTTGGGATAAGATGAAGAATGTTAAGGCGACTCTTAGAATATGGAGTAAAGGAAGGTTTGGGGGTCACTTAGAGAAAATAGATGAATTAAAAAATGTAGCGATGGGGTGGGAACTAGAAGCTGAGAAGAGACCGCTAATGAAAACAAGAGAAATGCATGGTTGGAAGCGAGGAAACAATGGGAGGTTAAAGAGAGGGAATATATCAATATGCTTCGTCAAAAAACTAGAGTTAAATGGGATATCGAGGGTGATGAAAACTCAAAGTTCTTTCATTCATATGTGAAGCGAAGACATAATAAAAGTAACATACGAGGTCTCATGGTTAATGGAGTATGGTGTGAAGATCCTAAGATAATCAAAGCGGAGATGGCTAGGCACTACAAATCCTTGTTCTCCGATGGCGGTAGGATGAGACCGAAATTTTGTTGTAATAGGTTTGTAAAAATAACGATGGAGGATGCTCGAAATCTTGAAAAGGCGATCGACAAAAAAGAAATATGGGAAGCAATTCGTTGTTGTGGGGGGGATAAAGCTCCGGGTCCCGATGGTTTCAATTTCAAATTTATTAGGAAAACTTGGGACATTATTAAAACGGATTTAATTAGGGCGGTAATATGGTTTTGGGAGTCTATGGAGATTTCAAGGGGATGCAACGCATCGTTCATCACCATTATTCCTAAGGTTAAAGACCCTATTGGTTTGGGGGATTTTCGCCCATTAGCCTTATAGGTTGTTACTATAAAATTATTACTAAAATTTTAGCGGAAAGGGTCAAACGTGTGGTAGGGTGCGTGATAGGGGAAGTACAAAATGCATTTATAAAAGGTAGATACATTCTTGATGGGGTACTCATAGCAAACGAGACAATGACATACCTGAAACGAACGAAGGAAAAGAGTTTAATTCTCAAAGTGGATTTCGAAAAGGCGTATGATAGTATTAACGGGAATTTCCTAATGAACATTATGAAGAGGATGAGGTTCGGGGATAAGTGGTGTAAATGGGTGAAGGCATGTCTTAAATCATCTTCAGTGTCCATACTTGTTAATGGTTCACCATAAGAAGAGTTCGGGATCGAGATCGAGGGGTGTACGTCAAGGCAACCCGTTAGCACCTTTTTTATTTATATTGACAGCGGAAGGTTTAAACGCTATTGTGAACGAAGCGGTTGAAAAGGGCATCTTTAGAGGAGTTAAGGTTGGGTTGAATAAGGTCACGGTTTCTCACTTACAATATGCGGATGATACTATTTTCTTTGGCGAATGGAACAAAGAGAATGCTAAGTCACTTATGTGTATACTTAGATGCTTCGAAGAGGTGTCAGGATTACGGGTAAATTATGGTAAAAGTAAATTATATGGTTTGGGAGTTAACGAAGTAGAATTGGGAGATATGGCGAATTGGATGGGGTGTGATATTGGAGAATTTCCTTTCACATATTTGGGCTTACCTATTGGCAAAAATATGAGTCGGGTAAATTCATGGAAACCCGTTGTAGAGAAATTCAAGAGTCGGTTGGCCGGATGGAAAGCTAAAACGATGTCGTTCGGGGGTCGTCTAACATTGGTAAAATCGGTTCTTGGTAGCTTGCCATTGTATTATTTTTCGATGTTCCGTGTGCCTTTGAGTGTTAGAAAAACTCTTGAGAGGATTAGAAAAAACTTTTTTTGGGGTGGGATTGGGGAGGGTAAAAAACTTTCTTGGGTTAAATGGGATACAATACTTGCTTCATTTGGGGATGGGGGATTAAATGTGGGGTCTCTTAGGGCAAAAACATGGCATTATTAGGAAAGTGGTGGTGGAGGTTTAAAAGGGAGGGTGAGGGGTTATGGGTTAGGATTATTAAAAGTATACATGGTGTGTGTGGCGGGTTAGGGGGTAATTATGGTAGGGATGGGGTTTTGGCGAGGGGGCTAGGGGGTGTGGGACGATATTGCAAAGATTGGTGTGCAGATTGACGGGTTGGGATTAGAGTTTACTTCGTCATGTGTAGGGGTGTTGGGAGAAGGGAGGGATATTAGGTTTTGGGTTGATAGATGGGTGGATAGCAGAAGACTTAGTGATAGGTTCCATAGGATTTTTCATCTAGATAGTAGAAATGAGGGTAGTGTGATGGATAAGGGTTCTTGGGTAAAAAATTAGTGGGTTTGGGCTTGGGTTTGGGAATGGAGTAGAAATATTAGTGGTAGGGTGTCACACCCCCAAAATCGGGTCCAGCGGAAGCATACATGTAGCTGGGGTGTAACTCAATTGATATCACAACATAAGTACAAAAATGGTTTTCACTTTAATCATTTAGAATAAAATCGTTTAACCAAAAATATTGAATTTACATCGTTAAAAGTAGTGCGGAAATAGGCCCTTGAAATAGTTTAAAACGGTCCCCAAATTAATAATCGGAGTCTTCTATAACCATGCCATGCCCTGCCAAAACCTCCTGTAGCGTGCCATTGGTTAAAACCTGAAAATACATGCTAAAGTGTCAACACGAGGTTGGTGAGTTCATAGAGTTTGTTTAACAAATAAAGTATATAGAAAAATGATCACACAGCAAAGGCATCGTAAATCCACTCAGTTACAAATCCCGCCATAAGAGACTTGTAACCTGTGTGTTCACAACCCACTGCTAACATATATAGTAAGATTAAGACATGTATAAGTTCATCACAACAGTTAAGCAATTAGTCGTGAGTCTACACTTCATCTCCGAAGACCTCACGTTTATTGTATGTCTCAATGGTTGTGTCCAGCAACTTAATCTGGGGCCATTGGAAGTCTCAGTAGTCATCCAGCAACTTAATCTGGAGCCACTGGAAGTATGTATGTATGTATGATTACTGGGTGCCATTTCCCAAAGTATCAGTTGCTCAAGAATACACAATCACAGTTTAGTATAACACAGTTAAGTATAGCACAATCACGTATGTATGAAATCAAGTATAAAACAATCAAGTATAAGACAGTCAAGTATAAAACAATCTAGTATAAAACAATCAAGTATAAATGTTTCAAGTATCAAGAAAGTATGTTTTGAGTATTTATACAAGTAAGTAGTTGAGCATGTATCTCCCCCAAAGAGTTAAAACAAGTATAAAGAGTAAAAGTGGGGCTATGACTCACCTGGGGCGATAGCTACGATGACAAAAGTGGATACACAGAAATGAGGTTCGATCTCTAACCGCAACCTAATATGAATGATAGTGATCTACTTAGATCATGAAGTGATGAAGAGAATATGCATGCACATGATACCAATACCACTCGTAACTTGGAAATAATTATTATCGTCAAAGTAAAGTATTTTCCATACTTAGGAAAAATAAGTCCAACTAGAATTACAAAACTTGTTGTAGTATATCGTATATAAATGTTAGTGTTATATTCCTTGTCTTGAAAACCTTAAAATAATATCTAGTAGTTGTAAAAATAAGTCTTGGGTCATAAGTACTTCATTTGTTAAGAATATAACTCCTTGAATGAGAATCTAGAAAATATATTATTTAGTACGCAGTTATATTATTTTCTAGTAGTGACTATATATATATATATATATATATATATATATATATATATATATATATATATATATATAGTTTTGACGATTTTAAAACGTGTATAACTTGGTCGTTTTAAGCTCATTTTACTCGTTCTTTATATCCACGGATTCGTTTTAGTATATACTAATATATTTTCAATAGCTCGCTCCACTAGGTTACGTCTAACGTCTCTATTTGCCCGTCGAAAACTGTCAAACAGCATGCAGTTTTCAGAAAAGTAGTTTTCGTCGTTAAATTTACAAAAATCATATCTCATTCGTTATAAGCTCGTTTTAATCCGTTCTTTCGCCAAAAGTTTCGTTTTTGAAAGTATTTTCTAAAAATATTGTCAAAGTGGACTGAGTAAATACGGATTTTTCTGGGTTTACCAAAATGGGACAGAATGTATTTCTACTTGTTCAAAAACCATTTTCAAGGCTCTAAACTAGTTCCAACTTCACCAAACTACTTTCAATCACCACAAAACTAGTCTAATCCTACCATACACCTTCTTAGGGTGTCATGGGTTTCTAAACATCATAACCAAGTAGATCTAACAAGGATCTAACCATAAACACTTTCTAAGGTTCAAAAGTTAAAAGTTTGTAAAATAAAGTGGTATAAATAGCATATGCATGTAGATCTAGTATATATATATCATATGGATCTTGTATAAAATTGATAAAATTATAAAAAGGAGTTTGATATACTTACTTCAAAGATTAGGAGTGTAGGTGATGAAAACCTAATGATTCTTGAGTTTATATTTCAAAACCCTAACAAGGATCACTAAATAAACTAGTTTAACACTTGATCTTGAGAAAATTTCTTGGTCTTGCCCTTCTTCCTTGTTGTTGCCGTGAGGTGAGCAAGAGAGAAAGAGAGGATGAAATTTTGAGCTAGTGAATTATGAGAGAAAAATGGGTGTAGTTTCCTTTTTATGTATTATTATTATTATTATTATTATTATTATTATTATTATTATTATTATTATTATTATTATTATAAGAAGTTAGTATAGGTATTTATGAGGCTTGAGTGATTATCTATATTTTGTAAGTGATTGGTATGGAAAATGGAGGGGGGTTGGGATGTGTAAGAACTTTGGTGGGATTTGGTATTATCTTGTATTTAATTGTAGTTTTAAGGTGTACCGGGTATCGGGTTAACTAAAAATAAATTTTAACGGAGTTAACCGGGATAAAATAAAGTTGTAAAAATTATAAAAATAGGTTGGGTATAATTATTGGGTGTTTAGATAATTGTTGTTTAATTTCTACGAAAACCGTCGTAATTTTTGTAAACTTACGTTAATAATTAAAATAACTTTCCAAAACACCGGGTAAATTAATATTATAATTTTTATATCATAAAAATGAGTATAAAAATATATTGGGATCATAGTCGGGAGTGTCGGACGTGTTAGTCACATTATTGGTCGTTTGTTAACGTTTATATAGAAATAACCATACGTAAAAAGTCAAATATATCAAAAGTATTAATTTGAATATCCTACGAGTGGAATAGTATGCAAGTGCCATAATGATGATATGCGGACTATTTCTAGTCCGTATGGGATGTTCCTGATAATAACGTATGAATTCGCTCCTGAACCATTACGGTTACGCGAAATTGAATACTCGTAAACTAAATTTACGATGAAATGAGTAATGCACGTGAATAGTGGTTTTCTTCCGGGAATGAATAGTGTCAAGTGAATAGTAAAATTTCTGAATGTTTCTCGGAATGTCAAATTGACCTCAAAAATGATGAATAGTGATCGATGAATAGTAAATGATGAATAGTAACTTGTGAATAGTAAATTGTATAAGTTTGGAAAATGATCGGAAATTACGAGTTGTGACATAGGGTGTGTAGAGAATATGATGAATTAGTTGAGGTGTTGCGGAATGTGGTTGTTATTAATGCTTGTAGGGATAGATGGAGGTGGACGCTTGGTGAAGACGGCGAGTTCAAAGTCAAAGATCTTTCATGTTTGATCGAGGAGAGGATTCTTCAAGTGGAAAGTAACGGTCAAGATACGCTTTGGAACAAGTTAGTTCCTAAGAAAGTCAACATCTTCGTGTGGAGAGCGCTTAAAGGAAGACTTCCGGTACGTGTGGAACTTGATAGGCGAGGCATCGATTTAGATTCGGTACTTTGCGCTTGTTGTAATGATAGTGTGGAAACATGTACTCATTGCCTTGTCACTTGTGATCTAGCAATGAGTGTGTGGACCAAACTATTTAATTGGTGGAAGGTGGGGAATGTTAACGTCTTCACTATTGAAGATCTTTTTTCACGTAATGGATATGTTAATATTCCCTCCCCTCTAGCATTGATTTGGCAAGCGACAATTTGGACTTCCGGATACTACATTTAGAAAGAAAGAAACGTTCGTGTGTTCGGTAATAAAGTTTCGAGTTCTAACAAGATTATGCAAGACATTCAACTCAAATGTTTCGAATGGATAGTGAGAAGCTCAAATATAGATTGGCAACAATGGTTACGGGACCCTCGAAACATTCGGCTACAACACCTAGTTTGATATGTCTGAGTATCTCGGCTAAAATGTGGGTCTCAGTATATAAACTGTCAGTTGATATTGTGTGCATCATGTATTGGCTATGTGTAACTACTATATTATGGGAGTCAATGGCACAAGATCTGTGGGTACATTATTTCAGTGGTAATTGATAAGTGGATAGTGTGGATACAAGGTATTTTCAATACATGTCTCAGTTCTTAGCAACTATTATTGTATATGTGGGGCTGCAGTGAAAGATTTTGAGTG
Organism: Artemisia argyi; assembly: GCA_030686995.1. Lineage (NCBI taxonomy): Eukaryota > Viridiplantae > Streptophyta > Magnoliopsida > Asterales > Asteraceae > Artemisia > Artemisia argyi. The sequence goes on from CM060677.1 coordinate 63,724,238, forward strand.
GAATCATTTTTGGATAATATTAAGTGCGAGAAAGTTCAGATGAGATCAGTTGTGCATTGTTGCATCTATTGTTCATGGGAATTTCCTTTGGTACATAGAAGTCAATGTACAGGTGTATTTTTCCTTAGTGCATTTAGTCATTGTGGGTTAGTCTTTGTGATGTTTTAGTTGGTATTGTTTGTTATTGTATTTTTTCTAGGCTTCACCCTCTATTAATTAACTTGTTTAATGGTAGTGAGATGCCGTTTATTATATCTAGTTTTATGTCCTTATATAATATTGCCTTTCTAAAAAAAACATAAAGTTATTTGTTATGAACTAAATTTAAAAATATGACTTAACTGAAAAGGTTGTAAGGGTTATTTTTCTTTTTTAATAAAATCATTCATTTATCTGTAATTATTATAAAAAAATAAACAACAATTATTTCATTTATAGACAAACATCATATATATACATGCACAACCGCAATTAGACATCATACGAGACATAAGTTTAGACCATCCGTAACAGATGGTCGGCTCGCTCAAGAAGATGACACGTCCTCTCTGGTCACCGTTTGTTTTCTATCAAACAATGCATAACTCGATCGTGTAGATAATCGAGTCCTCTCTTGTTATGTGTTAGTGTGTGTTTATTAAATTATTTTATGAGATATATTTGTGTTTAATTAATGTATGTTTTTTATGTTAACCCTTATTCTCTTATTACATTAAGTTGGTTATAAAAATTGTTACTCTTTATTTTCCAAAATTTATAAGTTTACTGAATTTTACAATTAAGTTGCGCACCTCGTGAAGCAACGAAGGTAAGAAGCACGTGTAGGAGAGAGTCAGACAGCCCCACTTTCTCCTTAAACTTCTAACTCACGTACTCTCCTCTCTCTTTTATATAAAAAAACCGAATATTATTTCCTTGTTTCTTTCATCATAAACCGAATATTAATCGAATCTATCTATCTTTTTTTTTTTGAATGACGAATTTCAATTTAGACTCGACCACCCTCTTAATCGGAGGGCCCTAACCACCACTTGCCCAGACTATGTTGTCTTAACCGGGCCCACGCTGAAGCCAAGTGGGGCATAATAGGTTCGCGAGGAAACCGTCTCGCCTCCACACAAGTTTCCTTGCTGGAGTAACGACCGGATGAAAACCCGGTCCTGCTCCAGACTCGAACCCCGCACCTAATGGCTTAAGGTTCTTATCCTTCATTGCAATACCAACTGAGCCAAAGGCCCAATGGTATCGAATCTATCTATCTATACATCAAAACTTTCATCTCTCTTTTTTCTTTTATATAAAAAAGAAAAAGGAAAAAAGAAAAATGCCCGCGCGCTGTTATTGATGTCACCGCTCATTTCGTCCTAAAATTCCCACAACATTTATTTAATCCATCTATCATCATCTCCTTCACACCACAACAATTTCTCAGGTTTACTTTTATGAGTTTATCTAATTACTACGGAGTATATCATTTCATGATTTTCTGAGATTTGATTTGGTTGTTGTTTTTTGTATAAATAATTTGTATATTATAAGATGGAATCTAAGATTAGGTGTTGGTTAGACGTCACAAGGCATGTGCTTTTATTATTATTAAAATCTGATGGTTGTCAGTTTTTTATATATTTATTACTACTACTTTTTATTATCAACTGTAATTAGCGTGATTGTTTGGATAATAGCATGTTCATCTTGTGTTAGCTTCATAGGCACTACTTATATATCTATCTATCTATTGCTTTATTATTCATTTCAACTATTACATTCATCTTATCTTCTCTCTCTCAATTGGATCCAGATTTATTTTTAACCGGTTAGTTTTCCTTTATTTTTTTTAATTTTTTCAATTTATTCCAATTAAACTTTCTGAACCAATTTTTACTTGGTCTTATGGATTTGATCTGAATTATGGTGAATTTTGCGTTTAAGGTTGCGTGTTCAGATCATTATCTTATAATCAGTCACATTGCAACTTGTTCATTGCATTTGGATTTGTTGATCGGGTCTAAATTATGGTCTTTGATATAAGGTTGGTTAGATGAGATTTTTAATGTTTGTTTGGATCTTGGTAGGCTTATCTTGGAATTACGTAATTACGTTGCGTGTTTAATGCATCTGGATTTTCTGTATTGCTAGCAACATTTTGGTCAATTGTGTGTGATTAGATGGTATGTTTGTTCTTGATCAATTATGATGTTTTTGTTGTTTGACTGGAGTTAGATTGATCTATGATGACATGATCAAATTCTAGGAGGAGGTGATCTATCCAATTTCAAATTTTGTACACCTCCTTTGATTGGACGTACATTTTTTTGATCCAAGCTGTTGATTTTTATGGATGTGTCTTGTTGACTCTCATTTTCACACTCTGTATGTTAGGGACCAAAATCATAGTAAATTTACTAGATCGGTGTTCTTTGATTATTTGGCTTACGTGACAACATTTTATATATTTAGAATCTGAAATTTTCAAGTTGGAATGTTAGATGGAGGTTAGAATCCTGCATTGTGTCTGTTAGGTCAAATTGTTTTACTAGTTTAAATGGGTTAAATCTAACTAATAACAACGTACTTTTTAAAAATCTTCACATATCACCAATGAACTCCGAAAAATACCACAATACTCTACAAACGTTAATATTTTTGTGTTAATATCATCATAAACTTATTTTTAACATGCAACATTTGGTAACACGACACTTATTTTTAACCAACAATCTTTGTATAAAAAGTAGAATTTCCAAAATAGTGATGCTCACTTTTTTTTATATAAGACCCGGATTTGCTTTGAGGTAAAAGTTTGTCTGAGTCACTCTCTTTTGTCATAGAGTTCTCTGTGGGCATATATGTCATGTCGTTGTTCCATGTTTCATGTTGTATTTACGTATTATCTTTGAGCTTGCTAGACGATCATCATTGTCTTAAGTTACCTTACTGTCACAAGTCTTTTCCTGAAGTTTGCTTGCAAATGAGTTTTGCCCTTTAGACATTTTCACCACATTTCAATTCAAGAGTTGTATCTCAAAAAAAAATTTGATTCTGAGGTATATGTAATTGGTTAGTCACAGGGCTAGAGTAGAAGTATTATCTGGAAATGTATATTTGAAAATAAGAACTCTCAATCCAGTATATTATCCATTGACTGTGGAGGTCAAACTGTCTACACTATAAATTTACTAAATTTGACATTCATCTAGTCTCGTTAGATATCGTTGTGTTTATGTAACTCTTCAAAATAATAATGGAAACATATACTGGGTGTTTGGCATAACTTGGTTTGTTCTTTGTGATGCATATGATTACTGGACATGTTTTTTGAATGATCAAAACCGAATGTTTCTTGCTGTTTTGCCGGTTTGGTATTACTGCATATGCTTTTGGTGGTTGTTTGTTCATTTTTATTCATGTGCACATCCTTAAATACAGATAGGCATGGCCATTATTAAAGGTGGCAAATTGGTCGGGTTGGTAAAGGTGAAAATGGGTAATTGTTGCTTTGTTGGTGCGAGTTGGGTTTACCCAAAGTACCTTTTATCTAAAGATTTTGAACTTGCTATATATATTTTGTGCGTCATATACGATTAAAACTTATCATTATGATTATATAATTATTGAATGTAATTATTTGAAGAGATTTAATGCATTATATACACACTTTCGGCGAGTTTTACTTTCGACACATGCATCCTTTTAGTTAATCTCTTTTGATTTTACCTGTTTGACCACTTAAAGTTAAAACTTAACCTGAATCGACCATTCATAGGTAAATCGGTCAAATTGCTACCTGCAGACTTGTCAAGAGCATCTTTACCAAAAGTTTTATTAATTCAATTCTTGTATTCTATGTGTTCACAGCAGATCTATCTCGAAAATGGCGAAAGGTACCAGAGGAAGACGCAGAATGGCTTCAAGACACTGCAGGGCAACCCCATATCCGCTACTCACATGTAGGGAAAAGAAATCCAGCATTGCCATACCCAAGAAAGACTGGGAGGATATAACCTGCTCGGTATGCATGGAGTATCCTCACAATGCTGTTCTTCTGCTATGTTCTTCTCATGATAAGGGTTGTCGCCCATACATGTGTGGTACTAGCTCTCGCTATTCCAACTGCCTAGACCAGTACAAAAAAGCCTACACCAAAGTTACAATTTCGTCCCCACATGATCCACCACCTTTGACAGCCACAGATACCGGTCCAGTTTTGGAGCCATTATCTGGTTGGCCCGTTGAGAAGTATGGAGAAGTGGCTGCTCTGGCATGCCCTCTTTGCAGAGGTCAAGTCAAAGGGTGGACTGTGGTGGAATCAGCCCGGGAATTTCTCAATTGTAAGACGAGAACTTGTATGCACGATAAGTGCTCTTTTGTTGGAGCATATAAGGAGCTGAAGAAACATGTTAAGTCGGAACATCCTTCTACTAAGCCACATGACGTGGACCCCGATCAGGAACAGAAATGGAGGCGGTTAGAGCGTGAGAGAGAGCGGGAAGATGTGATTAGCACTGTGACTTCATCAATGCCGGGAGCAGTGGTTTATGGTGATTATGTGATAGAAAGGAATACCTATGAGTCTGATTCAGAAGATGAGGAGGGTTTTGATGTGGAATTTGAAAGGAACCCTGTGGGAACTGATAACAGTCTTGTTAATGTGTTTCTTCTGTTTCATGCATTTGGAGCTGGTGCAAATGAGGCCCATTTTGGAAGAAATGATAACGATGATAGTGATGATAGTAATGATGATGATGGTGGTGACGGTCGTAGCATGTCTTTGGTGAACCGACTGCGCAGCCAGGGTAGGGTATTACTCGGAAGGTCTGGTAATAGAAGACAGGGTAGAGAAGTAGACGGGAGTCAAACTCAAACGTAGATATGTACATAAATTGGGATGTAAAGAAGGGAATCAGGAACATGTTAAGTTAGTTTTTTAGGAGGGAAAAGAAGAGAAATGGCGATGGAGTTAATCCGTATGCACATTGCCTCTCATGGTGTTATTTCATTGCCATTGGCTCCACTTCAAATTGGAAAGAAAGTAAGTTGTTTTTTTTTTTTTTTTTTTTCTTCTTTTGTTAAAGCTTGATTCCTGACCACAATTGTTGTAATTTCTGTCTGTAATTTGTAATTTACTGATTCCCTGCCCCGAACTTGTTTAAGCTTACAGCAGTCATTGAATTTGAACATTCTTTAGATTTGAAGTGTAAAGATTTATCTCCTCATTGAATCCTTTGTGTTTCACATTTGTACTTGCATTCTTTTTGTTGCTTTGGTGTATATGTCACATATGAACAAGAATACACAAGTGCAGATAGCGATTTCGGTGTATATGTAATTACTAATAATATGTAACGTTACAATTTACATTCAATATGAAAATTTGTGGTTCTATTAATAAAATATTCATATTTTACAAATCGCTATCAGGAAATCTATATACCAAAAGTTATACTGACATAAAAATAGGCACAAGTTGCAACATTTAGCATTATTTCAAAAGTCAATAATAGGTTGTAAAATGCTATGAAATTGATAAATAAGTGTTTTCGCCATTTGTTTCTGAACAGCAATCTTAGAGCAAGATCATCAGCTTGTACAACATCATCACTTGGTAGAAAAAATTACAAGTATGAAGAAAAGAACAAGTAAATATCAGACTTAGTATATTTGATGATTAAAAAGCTCTTTCCGAAGAACAAATGTTCAAACCTGACCATGAGCTGCTCCAGCTGGTGACTCTAAAGCGATTCTTGAAAGAGGTATTGCTATGCAATTTCGAGATAATGAAGAATATGTATCAAAAACAAATAGCTAACCATACAAACCATCTTAACGCATTGCACGATGTTAGATTCAAAATAAACAGAAATTACCTTTTCTCGATATGCAAGAAGAAAGCCATCAAGATTATAGGCACAGCGGGTGCCAATCGGGCATTGCAAGCTTTTCATTCTGTCATTAATGGCCATACTTGGAGTAAGCTGAAAACCAAAAATATTAAAAATCTACATGTTTATATATTATATTGTGAGTGAAATACCTGGGTTCAATACTTTTGTGAATTTTCAAGTGCAATTCAGCACTTAAATTAGGTCTAGCAATTCCTACGAATATGCACACAGATAAAATACATTTAGCAATTGAAACTGGATTAAAAAATGAACATAATTGATGAAAAAGTGAAACTGACTAGGAGATTGAAGCCTTAATCTCATGAAATCCTTCTCCATAAGAGATGTCATAAGGAAATACTCCGTAATACTACCATTTACGTTACAAACAAGCTCTTAACAGAGCACTTGATAAAAGTCATAAGCACAATAAAGAAGCTCTTATCAAGACCTTATTCAGATATATAATGCAAAAATAAGCATTTTATAGACATAAGGTAGCAACAACAACACAACAACAACATGCCCAATCCCGCAAGAGCGAGGTATGGGGGAGGTAGAAGTGTAGACAGATCCTACCCCTACCCCAGGCAAAGCCTAGGAGTAGAGAGACTGCTTCCAGGGAGACCTCCGGCACGTGCACATGTGTGAGTGAAAAAGAAACCCAAAGTGCAAGGAGCAAAAGAGCAACAAGACAAACAAAGCACAGAGAACCAAACAAAGAACAAGGAGCAAAGCAAGTAAAGCAAGCAAACAAAGCATAGAGGAACGCAAGAGAAACAAGGAACGAAAAGGCAAAACAAACACACGCAAGAACGCAAAGGCAAAACAAACACAAGCAAGCAGGCAGCAGGCAAGAAGACAACGCAAAAAACAAGCAAAGCAAAGCAAGGGGCAAAAGCAAAGGCAAATCAAAGGGCAAAAACTAAGGCAAGGGGGCTAAAGCAAAGGCCAGGGGGGAAAAAGCTAAGGCAAAGGGAAAAGAGACACCACTAGCCTACTAAAAACCTAAAAGGGGACAAGCAAAGAGACCAAAACGCCTAAAGTGCAAAGGGCCTACCAAACCTAAAACGCAAAAGGGCAAGGCAAAGACAACCTACCACACGACCTAAACTACCCGCAAGTTCTAATCCTAGCTCTCTACTCGTTCCTATCTGAGATCATGTCCTCGGACAAGATAAGCTCCTTCATGTCTAGCCTAAGTCTATCCTCCCACCTGAGCTTAGGTCTTCCCCTCCTTCTCAAACCGTCGACCCTCAGCTCTTCGACTCTCCTTACTGGCGCCGTCTGTGGCCTTCTCCTGACATGACCGAACCACCTCAACCTTCCTTCTCGCATCTTTGAGATTATAGTTTCAACTTCAAGTTCTGCTCTGAAAACTCCGTTCGGTATCATGTCAAGCATAGTCTTCCCACAAATCCACCTTAGCATTCTCAGTTCTGCTACTTCCACTTTGTTAGCTTGGGCTTTCGTGATAGGCCAACACTCTGACCCGTACAAGATAGCTGGTCTGATCACCACCCTATAAAATTTTCCCTTAAGCTTAAGGGGGACTTTCTTATCACAGAGCACACCTGACGACGCCCTCCATTTCGCCCATCCTGCTCTAATACGGTGGGTAACGTCATCGTCAATCCTTCCTGATTTGTGTATCACCGCACCTAGATATCTAAAAAACTCCTTAGGTTGAAGAATCTGGTTGCCGATACGAACTTCCTCCTCGTTGTGGCCGATCTCGTTGCTACCGAAATCACATCTCATGTATTCAGTCTTCTCTCTGCTTACCCGAAGACCACTGTCTTCCAATGCCTCTCGCCAGTGCTCCAGTCTGTAGTTTAGCCCTTCGGCCGATTCTGCTACCAACACAATATCGTCAGCGAAAATCATGCTCCAAGGAATGCCCTCTTGTATCCCTTTAGTTATCTCATCGAGAATCAGGGCGAAATCACTAGGCAGCTCAGCATGAGACTCTAAGGTTACATCACTAAGCAGATAAAAGTTAAAGACGGGTTGAAACATATAGTCAAAAACATTTAACACCTGGAAATTAATCACTAGTTATCAGCATTAACATAAACAAAAGTTATACATGTTATATTAGATGGTTGCTTAAGTAGATCTTGAATCATTGCCGATTACCTTTTTCAAAGTTTGATTCAACTTCAAATTAAATCTTACTGTGGATATGGGTTTTATTTATAGATAATCGTCAATATAAAGAATATAAATTCCATTATCGAGTAATGATTGTAATACCAAAATATAGGTCCTTACAGGTAGCCATATATATCTCCATAGTCTGGCTATTTGGCAACCACTTGCATCTCGTTTACATTAAGCATCTTAATTCTTAACTATCCACCTCGAATCACGACAAGGTCCAAAAATATTCGAAAAAGCAATATTAAAAGTATTAAGGGAGATAACGGAATGGGAAAATTACCAAAACGGATCAGTCGCCAAGAGCACATTCCTTGAATAGATGTTTTTAAATCACTTTCCTCCAGCGGATCATGACAACTTGGCGACTGAGCAACCTCATATATGCTCGACACGTGTCCATTATTTTGTTAATATAGTACGGATTCTAGAATGTACAGAGAATGTATGTGTAAGTGTGTAAGGTATTTTTGCAGAGGGCAACTTGTACTAATCGGGCGACATGTATTGGGCAACTTAATTATATTTGTCGTTTTGCGTATTTTTTTAATTAAATATTTATGTATTTCAATTGTATCCGAAAAAAATATGTATTTTAATAAATAATAACACTTATATTTGTTTTTAAAATATTTACACACATTTCATTCCAAAACACACTTCATCATCTCCAACAAATTTTCTTCCATCAAAATCAAGTAAACACAATCGAAGCCCATGAACAATATTGTCGAAACAAAGTGGTATAACAGGGTATGTACATTGTTTCCATGCATGTTTAAGTTATCTGCTTATACTTTATTTGTTTCATAGTTTGTATAAATATAATTATGTGTGTTTCAAAATTTTTAAAATTTATTGTTCCTCAAATATTATGTATAAATTGTAAAGTATCTTAGGCAGGGTATGCATAAGGATACCCTTAGGTTGACCGATTTAATGATTTCGAGGAGGGAGACTGAAGTATGTCTGCTTGACAAGGAAAAATTTGCTGTGAAGCTGAAGGGGTGGTTGCCATTCTAGTGCCTGGTACATTTGTTGTTCGTATTTGGGGTCTTTTGGGTTTTTGGGGTTATGGGTTAAGCTTTTCGGTGTCTTTATGGGTTGGTTTAGTTTTCTTTTATGTATGGGTAGTTTTGGTGTATCATGGGTTGTCATAGGATTTTGTGTATGATGATCCTTGTTTCATTAATGAATGGAATGTTTATTATATATTTTATGATGTCTAGTTAATTTGCTACTGCTTATTGTACTTATTAATTATCCAAATTGGTTACTGTACTTATTTATAAGGTTTTGTTACGTTTACTTTCTAACTTTGGTGTAGTTGTGCAACTGATATAGGAGGTATGGTTTTATGATTTCTATCTCATTTGTGGACATGTCCAAATTGATTTGCATTTTATCTTGAAGTGGTTATTTGATTCAGTTTGTTTCTGTACTCTTACTATCTAAGTTTTTGGTGTTTAAGCGTGATTCAAAGAGGTTGGAAATTGCCATGCCTTTGGTTTACAAAATGGTTTGTTTTTGATAACTTGTACCCGAAAAATTCATGATTATACTTTACCTACTTCTAATCAGAAGGAAGGAATCCTGTACCTGATCGTGCATTGGTATAACTTGTGTACCACGTGTTATAGTGATTACATTCCTTGTTTAAAGTTATACTACTGTGTATCTAAATTTTATTTATTAAATGTTTGGTCCCCTGTTTTTTCCTCTGTTTTGTAATGTCTGGCCACCAAGTTAGAGTTGTATGCAAACTTGAGCTTGCTGATGTATGCCTCAACTGATTCTTTGTGTTTTATTTCCCTGCAAGGAGTATCAAACTAAATTCATCTTTAGAAGTAAAGTGAACTACTTTCTGTTAATAAAACGAAAGTTAGATGCAAAACGACGGAACATGTTTAGGCGTACATGTTTTGGAAGATGGTTGGATCTTTTGTACTTTGAACATGAACCACATGTCATAGAGTATATGCTGAGAAAACAACATGAGGTTGATGATGCCTATTATGATATGCCCTTAATTTATTATGTCGAAGGTCAAAGTCTACATTTTGGTCGTCCTGAATTTGCTCTTATAACCGGGTTCCGTTTTGGAACTGTATCTTTTGGGTTATATGCCTCCGGTGAAGTTAAATCTCGTAATAGGAGATTTCCTCACCGGATAGGGTTACGTGCCACCAACTTAGATCTTATTGCTGTTATCAAGGATGAAGAGTTGTTTTGCAAAATATCTAATGAAGATGCTGTCCATGTATGTCTATTGTTAGCTTTAGAAGTTATATTTTTGGGTAGGTTGTTGACTAATGAAGTGGATGATAAGTTAATGAGGTTGGTTGAAAGTCTAAAAGCTTGGAATGCGTTTCCATGGGGTGAGCACATATTGTCACAACTCACCATTTCAGGTCATTTCCTGAACTTTGGAAAAACACTATTCATCAAAACACTATTCATCATTTTACTATTCATCATTTTTGGTGTCAGTTTGACATTCCGAGAAGCATTCAAAAATTTTACTATTCACTAAACACTATTCATTGTGGGAAAAATTTCATCATTCACGTGCATTACACATTTCATCGTAAATTTAGTTTACGAGTATTCAAATTCGTGTAACCGGATTGGTTTAGGTGCGAATTCATTTCATTAGTGCTAAGGACACTGCATACGGACTGGAGATAGTCTGCATATTATCATAACAACATTTTCATGTTATACCACTCTTAGGATTTTCAAATTTACATATTTGATACATTTAACGTTTTCCTTATAATTATTTATAAATAAACGTTACACCCGGTTTATACATGACGAATATATCTAAATATTCCCACAATGGTCCCGACATATTTTTATATCCATTTTATCATCATAAAAGTAATAACGTTCATTTACCCAGTATTTTGGAAATTTATTTTAATTATAACGTAAGCTTATGAATATTACGACAGTTTTCGTGAAAACTAAACAATAATTACCCGAACACTCAGTAATTGTACCCAACACATATTTCTAACATTTTTATGACTTTATTAAGTCCCGGTTAACTTCATTAATATTTATTTCTAGCAAACCCGGTACCCGATTTTAACTAATACTTACACCGAACTACAACTAATAATACACTACATTTTCTAAGTGATCAAAACCGATTTTGCTACTTCTTTTCACATTGAAAACCGGCCATATGACCATCTCAAGACCACATGACTTTCATTTTTACCACATGCATATATGTAACCTTATAATACAATAAACCTCCAAAGTAAAACCATAACCATTTCCTAGAATCATAATCTAACTTTTCATAAGCCAAAAAGTTTTCATCTTCTTCCTTCTCCACTCAAAGCCACGACCCAAATTCATACACCATGATCAAGTGATGATTTTCCAAAGTACAAAGCATCAAAGTTGTTCATTTCATCATCCTAATCAAGAATCTTACAACAAAAACACAAGTAATCCAAGGTTTCTCGTCATCTAATCACCTATTATTTCAAAGTGAGTTATCAAATTTATTTTCATGTTTTCATCTAATTAACATATGTATCTTATAGTATTCATGCTTAATTTCATGCACAAACTAGCTATACCACTTTATTTTTGTATACTTTTTGAACATACAAACCCTAGAATTGGTTTTAGGTGTTCCTTTGTTAAATTAACTTGTTTACTAGTGATTAGGAACCCATGGCACCCTAAGAAGGTGTATGGTAGGATTAGTATAGCTTTGTGGTGTTTGCAAGAGTTTTGGTTGAAGTAGAAACTAGTTTTGAACCTTAGAAATGGATTTGTAACAAGTATATATACATGCTGTCCCGTTTTGGTAAATCCAGGAAAATCAGTAAACATAAAGGGAACTTTGGCAAAATTTTTAGAAAATACTTTCAAAAACGAATCCGTAGGCGAAAGAACGGATTAAAAAGAGTTTATAATGAAGAAGTTATGATTTTTGCAAGTTTATTGACGAAAAGTATATTTTCTGAAAATTGTTGCTGTTGGACGTTTTTCGTCGGACAAAACGAGGCTTTAGACGTAACCCGGAGGAGCCAAGCTTTCCAAAATATATTACTACATACTAAGACGTAACCGTGGATATAAAGAACAAGTAAAATGGACTTATAACGACAAAGATATTCACGTTTCAATATCGGCAAAAATCCTCTATAATTGGCAGCTTTTGGAAAAATAATATTAAAACTACGTAGTAACTTTAGAAGCTAGAAATAATACCAAGTACCCAATTTTATAACTAATGATGTATTAGTGAACACAAGTATATTTTCATTACTACAAGGCGTTATTTCAAGGATTTCAAACCGAGGATTTCAACACAAACATTGGTACATACGATATATATATAAGTATATATATTGCAACTAGTTTTATTTTTCTAATAGCCATATTTTTCCTAAGTCTTGGAATATATATTTTTGATAACAACAAGTATTTTTCAAAGAGTAGAGTGGTATAGGAAACATGTGCATAGACATTCATAACATCATTTCATGATCTAAAGTAGATCGTTCATCGTTCATCATTCATATTAGGTTGCGGCTAGTGTGCGCGCCTTGTTTTTCAGCTCATTACATGTTCATGGTACCATCATATCAGGTGAGTCATAGCCCCACTTTTACTTGTTTAATGACTTTATAAACTCTTTGGGGGAGATACATGCTTCAATACTTGTTCTATGTTTTCATACGATTTGAATTACTTATGGGGAAGAATACGTTGCTTTAACTATTTTTGTACAATGCCAAAGTATAAAGTTCTTACATTGCTTAAGTAGCCTTATTACGTCACGACAAGTCCCCTTTATTTCATGGACCGTTAATTACAGTACGAGCGAGAGTGAGTGAATAGATCTATTGAGGGTGACTCCTCCATTCGTGTTTGGGTTGCTCCAACGGAATTACGAATGCATTTCATGTCTAATATATTACGAGTGTCTGGTAAACACTCACTTGGGGCAAGTTTTAGTACGTCTAGCTTCGGGGTCATGAGCTTAAGAGCCAATGTGGGTTTCATTATTGAAATCTTAGTACTTTACTTTATACTTAGGCGATTGTACATACAAAATTACTTATAAATTCCCGATACCTTTTCATCATTATTACTAGTGAAATACGATGCCTTTGCATCAAGTCTTATTACTGAAATACGATGCCTTTGCATCAAGTCTTACTACTGAAATACGATGCCTTTGCATCAACTTTATTACTGAATTACGATGCTTTTGCACCAATCTTATTACTTTTGGCAGTGGGTCGTAAACACACAGGTTACAAGTCTCTTATGACGGGACTTGGAACTGAGTGGATTTACGATGCCTTTGCTGGGACAACTTCATCCATATGCATTACATTCTTTTTCACAAGACTCTATGAACTCACCAACCTCGTGTTGACACTTTAGCATGTATTTTTAGGTTTTAACCAATGGCACGCTACTGGAGGTTTTGGCAGGGCATGGCATGGTCATAGAAGACTCTGATTATTCATTTGGGGACCGTTTTTAACTATTTTAATGGCCTACTTTCGCACTACCTTTTAACAATGTAAAAATCAACATTTTGATTTAACTATTTTATTCTAAATGATTCAAGTGCAAACTATTTTTGAACTAGTGTTGTAATACCAATTGAGTTACACCCCAGCTACATGTATGCTTCTGCTGGACCCGATTTTGGGGGTGTGACACATATGGACTAATTTGTACGCTCAAATCGTGGATGTAATAAGTAAGCACAGTCAAAAGCACCTTCAACATCTCAAGAAAGATCGCATGTATGTTCTGACATATACGCTTGGGCGATTTGTATTTGCTTTCCAGGTAAATATTATTCTTCCACATTAATTTTTTTAATCCCTTCTGTATTTTGTTTTCGCACCTAAACCTTATTGATTTATCCTTGACTTTCATATTTAGATTTGGATTCTTGAGAGTTATGAAATAAGTAAGCTTTGGTGGATAAAGCTCGCGCCAGTGATACCAAAAGCGGCGGCTTGGTCCAGAAAAACTATGTTTAAGAAATCAGATTGTTCTAAGCTTTTTGGAAAGGTTATTTCTTCAAAATAGGTCTTTTTTATTTATATTTGATTTAAATTTTTTATCTTAGTTCTTTTATACTGACTATTTTTTTTAGGACTCAAAACCAACTTGTGATATCCGTCCTAGTAGAGCTGAGTACGAATCAAATTGGTGGATACACAATAATGATTTTTTCCAACAACACATTCCCAAACGACCTCCTTTAGCAGGACAAAATTTCCTTTTGGATACATATCTTGCTAAGTTGGAAAAGGCACGTAAATGTGGGATAACAGATGTATTATAAATAGCGACTGCTAGAAGGAGTGATAGTTGTATTAGGGAAAAGACTTTTAAGGATTGTGTGATTGAAGAGTTGAATATTCGGGTTTTCAAGCTTGAGTCAATTATTCAGGTTCTACATGGTGAACCAAATGGTCGAGTTGTGGTAATATACGACATCCTTTTAATTATTCTATTATTTCAACCAAATATCATTTCATTGACAGGCCAAACTCTAGTTTGATGACTGTTTTCCCAATATGAGCTTTGATTTTCGCGACTCGCTTAATAATCTTTACCTTTATTTGATCAAGTTGCATGATACTGATGAAGATATTTGTCTGGTAACTTATAAATTCTGACATCTATGAAACCCCGTTATACAACAGTTAGTATATCAAACACTATTTAAACAAGCATAACTTGTCTCAGGAGTACCTTCGTGAAGAGGAGTTGCGATTGCGGTTGGAAGAGGATGATAGATTGCAAATGGAAGATGAGAAGATGATGAAAGAGGAGATGTGGTTTAGGGTGGAAGAGTATAAACAGATGAGGTTTGAGGAAGAGAAGATGCGGCAGTTGGATGCGGAGAAGAAGAAAAAGCGTAATGTGCTTCTGAATTCCGCTCACTTCAAAAAAGCTTTGGAAGACGCAAGACTTAGTAAAAGGACTCACGTAGATTCTTTTACATCAGAAAGTGATTGGAAAGTTTCTTGGGTGAAAATATAAAAACATCGTGGGTACCTTAATAATCCGTTCTTGGTAGAACGTCTAAAAGACGTGCAACCTTGGAAAGAGGTATCAAATAACATCAAATAGTTCAACCTTAAAAAATAATAGTGTGTTTTATTTCATACCGTTAAACCCTTATAATTTTGTGTAGGATCTATCCCGATGGTTTCATACTGTTGACACTCTTTGGTTGAGTGATGATTTTGAGCTGTTTTTTTCCAAGCCGGGTACGGTTACATTCAAGTTTCCTTGGTCTGACGATTTTAATGTGAATCGAATATTCTGGCTTAGATTAGTCTGCCTAGACCCTGCAAGGAAAGGGTGGCTAAAGGAGGAGGTGAGTAACAGTATGGATTTCGCAAAATTAGATTTTTAATACTAAATATGTACTTTAGCCTTCACTACAAACTGTTTTTCTTTTATGTAATTAAACAGCAAATAGACTTATGGGTGGACTACATGTGGCATGTGAGACCCGAAAATTCTAACTGGGCAATGGTTAGTACATACTTCGTTCAGCTTCTTCTTCAAAACTCCATTCCCTTGTTTTATGTTGACGGTAGAAGGTACCCCATTCCATGGGCCAATGTTGATCAGGTAAAAGCTTTGTTATTAACACAGAACGTTATTTGCATAATTATGGTTTTCTGTAATAACTATCCATTATTATTAAAACCTTGTAGGTTCTTATGCCGATCAATGAAACTAAAAGACATTGGTGTGTTGCCCAATTTGACATCCTTTCCGGATTGGTCACATTCTATGATAGCGGGAACACAATTGACTATGAATGCCGTGATTGGTATGTCCGGCCAAGGGACTGTTTACATGTACGAGTATATTATGATTGTTTATTATGATTACGATGCTACTAGGTAATTGCTATCATCAACTAATATATGTGTACTTTTAGTAAAACTATAAGTTTAAAGAATAAACTAGTTCGATACACCATTACATACTCTAGTAGTTCAATTTACTTGATGTTTTTCTAAATAAATAATCTAACTTATGCAACTTAATTTGTTAATATATTTTCAATATTTTTGTAATACCTATGTGTTTATTGAGTTTGTTTGTAACTAGATGTATTGGTACTTCGTTTTTTGTAATCTTAAGTTGTACTTTTTGAAGTCTTATGTGTAAATTAGATCTTAGAAATTGTGGCCACAATTTCTTTTACCGATTTAATAACACTTACCCTCTTCAAATCACATTAATTAGTTTTGGCATGTATTGAACATTGACATGACATTCACTATTCACAAGTTGCCCAAACTATTAGCTTCCTAGTCACATGTTGCCCAATCTTTAATCTTCCTATATAAGGAAGCTAACAAGTACACATTTACATACCACACTTTCTCTCTCTATCCTCAAAATAAAAACCTACATCACACTTACCATAACTCTCCTACTGTTATGGCTGGCCTAACTGACCTCTCACTTAAGACTAAGTCACCATCACTCAAGATATGATGCTCCTCTTGTTTGAACAAGATAATGATAAGGATTTTAAGCTGGTGCAAAAAACTCATACTCTATGCCAAGAGCTTTGTAACCTTGTTAAGGAGTGGGCTGAGGTTATTAAGCATCTTGAAAGTTTCCCTACTATTGGTCTAGCTCGTGATAGCCTCAAGCTACTTCATGAGTTGCAGGATGCTGACTTGGAAAAGTCAAGGGGGTTGATGAAGTTGATAACTGAGACACAGCTCAGGGTCCTCAAAAAAATATCTTTTGTTTCTCTAATGGGTAAAAAGTGATGTGTTCTGCTGTGATGGTGTCCTTTGTGCTCTCGACCTTGCATTCTGTCATGTTAAGCTTCAGTCTTTTAGGTCTTTATGTTTGGTCATGTTGTCTTGTACATTAAGGGTAGTTTTTATCATGTAATAATTTGTACCTGTTTCAGTTAACACATCCACAAAATGTGGTGGTGAACTTTGCTACAGCCATAAAATGTTTTCGTTAACACATCCACAAAACTTGTCAATGTTTTTTCGTAAACATTTTGTGGTTGTAGCAATTGTCTTATAACGTTTTGTGTAGTACCTACGATTATCTTTGCACATCTTTTGGGTTTTGTGTAGCTTGTGCAAAATATGTGGGAAACGTTGTATGTTTTCTACTCGTATAATCGTATTAAGTTGTCAGTTGTTGCTCAAATTAGACTTAAATGCATATGGTTCGTTAACATGTTTATACTCTACTAGTACTTCTGTTGTTGACATCACAAACACTGCGCAGGTGGTTATTTAATTATTTTGAAAAAACAGGCATAGTGAACAAAATAGGGTAATGTTTGTACATTCAAAATTTGTTGCATAAGTGACACAACCATGTTTAATACGGAATAAGCTGTTGCATAACAAGTTTGGTACAAGATAAGGTTGACTTTTTACATGCAACATGTAATTAAGAAACCAGATTGAAAGTAGCCTGATTAATGTCATACATAAGAAGTTCTTGCATAACTTAAAAACATACAAATAAGCTGAAAGTTACACTAAAAAGTTTTGTGGAGTGGAAAACTGTGACAGACGATTGATGATGCAATTGGATGAAGCTGGATCTCTCTCATTCATGGGTGTCTGAATATTTGAATCGTGATGTGCCTCATTGGTCAAGTATTGATTTGTAGTAGAACATCCCAGGTTTTCATTACCAATGCTAAGACCACCACATATATCCTTCAGAGACCTCAGTTTTGTTTTTGGACATCTCTGTCATATAATAAGCAAGAAAACATTAATTCTGGCTACACACAAAATACTGATTTGTTAAGACTACGAGACTTACTTTTTTTGTCACCAACGGCATGCTACATGAACCTCGGTCGTGTCCCATTGCACCACACCTAGTGCATTGCTTCCTTTTAAGCTCCTCCCCTTGAGATCGGATGCGATCTTTGTTTTTTGGCCTCCCTGCCTGCCTCTTAACTATAACCGGTGGCAATACAGTTTGCAAGTCATCGGGAGCTTCCCACTACGAAACATCTTCTACAGGATTAAACAAACCCTCGTATGTATTTTTCAGTGTTATTCTGAAAAACCAAGGTTGCACCAATCCTTGAACACTATTCAAACCAGCTACTCTAGCCATAGCACATACATGTCCACACGGTAGACCCGAAAGGTCCCATTTGCGACAAGTACATGTCCCTTCTGTCAAATCAACAACATGGCCTCTTCGGTTGTCTTTCACTTCATACTTTTTCATTTTGTCAATGCCCTTAACCGTCCAATTAACGCTCTTGATGATTCTTTCATGAATTTTGGATGTTTCCTAGTCTGAAATTTCTTCCTTCATTGCATCTAACATTAAAAAGATTAACATCATTATAGTCACTTGTCTTACTTTTTAAACACATGAAAAAAAAATCACATCTAATTAGGTAATAATAATATTTTAACCATAGTTTGCACATTTTTTTACAAGCTTACCTTCGTATTTTGCCCGACGTTCAAAATACCACCGTTGAAGAAGCGCTCTATACCAATCCATGAGCATCGTAATTGGGACTCTGTGCACTTCCTTTGTTAAAGCATTGATTGACTCGACGCTATTCGATGTCATGTAATTGTATCTGTTTGCAGGGCAGTATGCCCTAGACCATTTCTCAGACCCTCCTTCCTCTAGTGTTTTGTACGCCTCGGGTTTAGTGGCACGAATAGAACAAACACACATATCAAACTCCGCCGTTGTGTAAGCCTTGCACGTCTTCCAATATAAATTCTTTAAAGAATCACTTTGCATATTGGCATTCATCATCATATGGTGACAGCAAAAACCATGAAAGGCTTTTGGAAAAACATTCTTACACGCAAGGCTAATTGCATAATGTCTGTCCGATATGATGGCCAAATCAGAAACCTCACCTATGCATTCTTTCAGCTTTGTCAAAAACCAGGTCCATGTCTCCCCTGTCTCACCTTGAGTCACACCAGTTGCAATGGGTATTATTTAATTGTTTCCATCCATTCCAACTGCAGCAAGATTGGTGCCAAGGTAACGGCCTTTTAGATGCGCCGCATCGATTATTATCAACGGCCGCATAAAGCATAAAAAACTCCTAACCTATTAGATTAATAACAAATCAATTCTTGGGTAATAACTTTAAATAATTAAACATTTTGAACCACTCAAACATAAATAATAAAGAATATGAACAACAGATATTTCAAATTACGCTTACCGCAGCACCGAAGGCTACAAAACATTGCTTAAAGCATCCTGCATCATCGGTGTCAATGTGTGTTACTGTTCCCTCGTTTGCCAGCTTTAAGTAGTGGAAATAATACGGCAACTGCTGAAAAGAAGCCTTAGGACATCCCTGAGTAGCCACCATTGCAAGTTGCTTCCCTTTCCAGGCTTTTTTGTAAGTAATGTCCATATTCCAAGCTAAATTGAAATCTAGTTGTATGTCCTTTGGCTTATACACCCTGGAAGTGTCTCTTATTTTCGGTACTAGCATATGACTCAATACTTTTGATGTGGCATTGCAATGATTAGAATTTATGGTTGTTTTGGAACATGTGTGAACATCATTGATGCTAGTTATCCTGAATTTTTAAGTACCTTTAACGGCCCGATTGAACACATACCATTTGCATTGGGGCACCTTACATCTAACACGGTAAGCTAGCTGACAAGATTTCACTAATTTGTATTGATAACCTTCTTTTATACTTTGACCGCTATGTCTTTGATGCATTCTTCCTTATCGACAAATTCGTCAAATACCTTAAACGCACGTGCATCTCTAGCGTTCTAGAACTTTGGGAGTTTAACAAAATTAGGAGGACTGGGTGGGACAGGCATATAGTTGAATGTGTTTTTTTTCCATGTATGCTCAAAATTCGTATTTTGATTTGTGTTTACTTGTTCATCATTTTGGTTATCAAAGTTGTTGGTTTCGGGGATGGGTGGTTCATCACCTAAGCTAAGATTAAGATCCAACCCTAAGGATTCTGAAGATGAAGTTTCACTTACCTTTACAGGTTCTTTGCGGATATCGATGAACAAGCTTTTAACCTCTGGCTTCCATTCTTCGACGTTTTTCATGAAGTATAGCAAGTCAGCATCATCAATTATGGACACCTTGTTTACATTTATTTTGTATGATAACAAAATCATTGACAACCTAGCAGAAAGCTTAAACTTTTTCTTTACAAACGGACTAGGGTTGCATAATCAATATGTTATGGAAGTTGAACAAGAAATTTCGACCCCTGATAAACCAAAAAAACTTTGAATATGTAGGGATTCATTTTAACTAGTTTTGCAAAAGAAATGGTAGAAGTAAATTAGATCCGTAGGGTATAAGTTAAAAACAAATACATAAAACTTTACCAAATATTTACACCTAACAGTCGCCCAAACAAAGCAATTGTTGCCCAAATACCGGCCTAGCAAGTCACCCATAGTACAAGTACATTTATTGCTTGTACTATTTCTTCAATATTATAATAGTTTCATTTCAAATTTATTTGAAATGAAACTTATAGGAAAAGGAACTTAAATTTTGTGGAAAACTAGAAGGGGGGGGGGGGGGGGGGTTGAATAGTTTTACGTCAATTTTTATTTTATAAAAACTTTGTTTGCAAAATAATCGATTCAAGTTTTATGTGAGATCAATAAACAACACTTATATAAATTAATATCTACGAAATGAAATGACAACAATATAAGTAAATAAGTAAAGAGATAGAGATGGAAAGATCGCACCACAAGACAAAGGATTTATAGTGGTTCGGCTACGAAGCACCTCTTCGCCCTACTCCACTCCCCGAGCACCTAACTCGAGAGTTTTCTTCACTATGTCAACAAGCTCCCTTATGGCGGAGAAAACCTTACACAACTTTTGCTTACACCAATTTATGACACTAAGCTAAATGCCGAGTCCTAATAGTAGCTAGAACCAATCTCACACCACTACACACCTTCTTCACAACTTATGCACACCACTACAACTACACAACTTCACTACTTCTACTTCTACCCAACACAACTACTTCTATTCACAACTACTAATCACACCTAGATCTATCTATTACACAACTTCCACACCTTTACAATATACACAAGCCTACAATACTTCTTAACAAGATGTTGGAGGAGTATTATTCTCTTGCACTTTGAATGTTGAAGGATTGGATCACTTGAAACAAGAACTAATATGTTTATGATCAAAGGATTTAGGAAGATGATTTAAGGGAATTAGAACAGAAAGTTTTAGTGCAAAAGGTGAGGAAAAAATTCAGATTTGAACCAGTATTTATAGGCAAAAAAACTGACACAAGAGCGTATGCCGGCCCCCTTAATTGTGTGCCGGCCCCCTTAAAATTAAGGGGGCCGCCCATGTGAAATGGCCAGATTCTTTGTCTTTTTCTGGGGAAAGTTTATTTGGTGAAAATTTAACTGAATTTGGTTAAAAATTTGAATTCATATATTTATTATGAAATAAACATTTTCCTTTAA
The DNA here is from genome assembly GCA_030686995.1 of Artemisia argyi. NCBI lineage: Eukaryota > Viridiplantae > Streptophyta > Magnoliopsida > Asterales > Asteraceae > Artemisia > Artemisia argyi. Next base: position 63,745,813 of record CM060677.1, read on the forward strand.
TTACCAAAAATGTTTTTCTTAAATATATAAAATTTTTATACCATTTTATATAATTTATAATTAGTAAATAAACCTTCCTTTGATCATAAAATGTATTAGACACTTGTTTATTCATACCTTAAGTGAATTAGATGGATATAATGATATTTTGTCACTAAATACTTATTTACGTAATGATTTTACGTTTAATAATTTTAGATTTTGTGATCGTCAAAACATAGGGATATCGAAAAATATTAATAACGTTTTTACGCATTATTTATATCAACAAATTTTTACATATTTCGTAATGATCATATACTAATTAGAATCATATATATATATTTTTCCAAACATGTATAATTATTATTCAAGTACAGCGATACAACTTTAAAAAAAATACAACTTTTTTTAAAAGAAATATCAACTCCTAACAGTCGCCCAAAATAATAAATTCTTGCTCAAAATGCTTCCAACTAGTTGCCCAAAAGTAATAGTACTTTTTGCAATTATCATTTACTAAAATATTATAATACTATATAATAACCCCCAATTTAATTACAAATATAAATAAGTTAAGTACATCAATTGAATATTTAAATAATTTAAATAACATATTATTTCTTTTAACAAATATCAACACCTAACAGTCACCCAAATAAAGAAAGTGTTTCCAAAAAATTAGTACCTACTAGCCGACCAAAGTACACCTACTGTTATTAATTGTCCCTTTAGTTAACTATAATAAAAGTATAAGATAACCCCAAATTTATTGGAATACAAAGTTAAAGAAAAAAATCGTTGGCCAATTTTATAAAATCAATTGAACTTTAACTTTCAAGTAACCGAATCAACTCGTTTAAAGAAAAAACAAATATCTAAAAATATTATTTGTTGAGAATCACATTGAAAATTAAAAAGGACAATAATACTTAAAATTTAATTAAATGTGACAACATATTTTGTGTAGGTATATCAAAAGATTTTCTACTTGCAAGTTGATTTTAATCGTCAAGTACATATAGCTACTTCATGTTATTGGGAGAAGATACATAACACTTTCACATTAAACAACTTTCAACCAACAGTTGATCTTCACACTGATCTTATCTCTTCTCCAAGGCTTCATATACGGTTTGTTCTTTCAAATAATTTCTTCTTTAATTGATTTTTTCGTTCTTATTCTTTTGCTAAGATATAATCCTCACGCCAAAACCTGATACATTTGATAAGCTTGCATTTTTTTCTGAAACATGTCGTGCGACACTGTTTTCTCGGTTTTTTCTTCATAGCAAAAGGAGGTTGATTATTTTATGATAGTGCTAATCTTTGAATTGAAAATAGGATACCAAAGGTACTGACGTACATTATATGCTAGGTATACTATATTCTTATCGTTATTGTAAATAATCGTGTGATTGTATAAATTTAAGTAGATGTATACTGTAGCGATTGGATATTAAAATTACATGGTTACTATAACTACTAGTGTTAAGTATGGTAATTCAGGGGCTATTGAAGCAAAACTAATGTTAGTCAATAAGTCACAACTATTTAACTATTAATGAACTCATTAAATGGGTTATAAAAATGATGAAATTTAAGTTTGTGGTGTTAGGGCACACTTGATTGTATTAGTCTATCACAAGGTTAGTGTAAGAATAATGTATATTTAGATATGGTATAACATTGTTAAAAACTTGAAAGGCATTTATTGACAAATGTATTTTTAGGTATACAGTATGGCGCAATAGTTTGTTTTACCATACGTGCACAACACCTTTCTATGTGAACAGGCAATGCTAGTTAAGCAACGTTAAATGCTTTCCCTATATTAATCTTTTAGTTGGTAAACGTCAGTTTGAACAACAGAGGATGAAACTAAATTTTGTTTACATACTAAGTGTTGGAACAGGCTCTTCCCGAGTATTTTGAAGACTATTTCAAGTCCGAAAATGATTTCATGTACTTGACAGGCAACGACAGATTGCGTTACAAGACAGTGCTGTCACCCAAAGATGGCCGATGGGGTTCTATGGGACTTAGAGTGGCAGGCATTTGTTTCTGCAAATGTCCCTGATCAAACAGTAGACATTCATTTTATCAAGCAGGGACAAGATGAATACTATGTTACAATGTATGAAAAGGATGGTTCTGAGTGTGCTGGGTACGACAGGCGTACGATAGGGCCAAGGATGATACGGTGTTTAACAACCTATGATCCCAATAGGCAAACGGTAAAAAGATTTGTTTTATGGAGTTATAAACTCTATTTTGTATTTTATGGCAAAATATATGAGTTCCATTATATTTAACAAAATAAGAAATTACATATTATGTTTGTACGTGTAGTTACTGGCTGGAGATTTTATTTAAGATATGTGGCAACCGAGCTACAAACTAATATATGCTATTGATATGGTATTCTATGTTAAGAACGAGAGGGTTAAACCTTACGTGGATCGGGTTGTCAGAATGAACTCGTTTAGCGGAGATGGGTGGGATGATTTTATTGAGACTAGTGGTATTGAATCTGGCCCGAGGCTTGCCTTTACGAACCTTGAAATGTACAGGTTATCGGTTGTTGTGCTCGGAGGAGATGGCCTGGGGTTGAGCAAAGAAGATATTCGGTATCAGTTGCCAAAGAGGACCCCACGACCTGCTTTTTTCCGTGACCGAACTGGTAATACGTATTTTGCGATTGCAACTTTACAACACATTAAGACAGTCCTTCCATAGCTGTCAGATAACCAGAGAAATATTAAGTCATTAATTTATTTTCGTTTTATGTTACCAGACTTGAGGTTGGAGCACCTTTGCAGCTGGGGACATCACGAGGATCATGTTAATGAGGATCACGTTATATACACTAGATTTACCAGAAAGGATCTGGTATTATTCAATAATATAATAACATGAAACTTGTATATGTATTCTATACGCGTGATGAAACATATAAAACAAAAAAAATATGTATGAAGAAGTTAGTGTATGATTTCGATGAGACGCAACGGTTGCGCAGCTGCACCAGAGCAAAACTTGTACACATGAATGGTATGGGCGTTGGTTTTCAGATGGCTGCAGAAATGGTTTTCAAACATGATGAGAAAACAATGAAAGATGTGCTGAACATTAAGGGGAACTGGTTAGAATTTGGTAAAGATTGTGCTTTCGATGATGGTAGAATGATGCGACTGAAACTTGTGCGTATTGAAACACGATATGTGGTTGGTTCAGAGGATGGGGTTCCTTTGTTTCATGTTTGCTAGGATACTAAACTCTGTCTTTTAAGTGTGTAAAAACTTATTGTCTAAACTGATGTGTTAAGTAGGGTTCCATGTTTCTGAACGGTTTAATCATAGGAATATTTGGACTTCCATGAAGCCATATTTTGGTATGTTATTAGTGTCTATTTCGAACTTATAATTGTACGAATATTTTGACTTATTTGAAGCCATATTTTGTCAATGTTTTTTAAACATGTTGTGGTTTATGAGTAGGTTATGAAATGTTGGTATAACTAGTTACAAGGAAATAGCAATAATGTTTACACTGTTTCTAATTGTTTGACTATATGGTTATACATCAATAGTAATACAACACCTACAAGCCGTGTCAAATAAAGTATTGAAAGTACAAGTTGCCCAATTGGCCAATAAGTCGCCCAAAAAAAGTACAACACATGTCTTTAATTACCATTTTTTAGATGTGGAAAACACACCTCTATATCATACAACACATACACACATAGGTCTAACCAAAAACTTTGAAAATGCCATCTTCTTCCTCTTGTTCATACAGATCTAGGCGTTATACTCTGGAAGAATTACTTGAAAAAACCCACTGTGATTGTGATCCACCTCTACCAGTTGAGGAGCAAGTTGCTTGGTCAACAGGGAATCCTGGTAGAAGGTATAAAGCCTGTCCCATCTATGTAAGTACTTGTATTATCAATTGTTACTGTTACAAGAACACACTGTTTTCGTTTACTCATGTGTTTATTCATTATTTTGTTAGGACCAAAAAAAAAATGTGGCTTCTATGGTTTCATTGATCCTGAACTACCTTCACCTTATTACAAGGATTTGCTTTTCAAAATGTATGTGGGTAACTATAAGTTAAACGGCCAGACAAGCAAAGAGACTGGGAAAGATGATCCGAATAATCAGCTGGTGATGGTGCAGATGAAGGAAGAGATTGTTTCCATAAAGTCAACAATTAGTTTGTTAACTAGGGTTGTAGTGTTCCTTGCTGTGGTACTTGCTTATCGTATGATTTAGAAACAACTGTGCTTGTTTTTTAGCTACATTAGTTTGTGTTGTAATGTTTTGTGCTTCATTATCAATGGGATGGTGTGTTATGTGTTAAACTTTGTGCTTAAATTTTAGATACATGACCTTGAAAAAAGCATGAGGTTGATAGAAACATGAAGTATATATCAAATGTAAACAAGGTATATACATTATGTAGGCAAACAAGAAACGAAACAGAAAACCGTGTATAGATGGTATGATTATGTGTTATACTTTGCGTTCACAGTTTAGATACATGAAACACTATACAAGAGTCGACAGGTTACTACAGCAAAGATAACATAGCAATAAACCAAACCTCAAATTGTATCAAATTTAATAAAACTACGAGGTTACTAAAAACATGAAAATGACATACGTTAATACAAATCATCCGTTACAACTACTGACATAGGTTTGCCTGGGGATAGTTAGCTCACATAATAAAAATAACCAAATTCAGCAAATGTTCAACAACGATTACATATCATTTTACTTCCACTCTATGATTCCAAAAGTAGTCGAGCATACGTTCACGGTACGCCAACGCTGCTTGCACAGGGTCGGCCACTTCCAATGGTAGGTTATGACACAACCTGTATAACCACATACAAACCCACACACCACAGTCTCCAAATAGATCCCCTTGAACCGGGACAGTCGCATAATCAAAAGAGATTTCATACTTGTCAACTGATATGCCTTTACTCTTCAAAACCCCACACTCCTTTAAATACGAAGTCAGACGCAATGGCAGTTCTCCTTTCATGGTCCTCCACCAGCTTCTTCTGTTTATCTTTGCCAAACCAAGCGAGTCATAAAACGTAGCGACACCACTTTTGATGTGAAGTTGAGCTAAACACCAATGTTTATCTGGTTCGTTAACAGGAAATAAGACCTGATATACACAATTGAATCTTAAACTGTGTTTGTACAATAAAAGATAATATATGCACAAGTTATAGGAAGCATAAATATACAAACCTTTTCAACATCAGTCCATGGAACTGGGTACCTCGACACGTCGGAAAAGTAAGTAGGCATCAAACCACCAAGTATAGCTTGACAGAAATGAGGGCTTACAACAGCCCAATCAGCCTCTTTTGGTCTAAAATGCCATAGTAGGTCAATCCACAGATCAAGGTGTTGTATAGTCAAATTAACCAAAAAACCAAAGTTAAATACACAATTGCATATAACAAAAAAGTTAACAGGGATTTATTTATGTTACGTACAATGTCAGTCAACCACCCTTTTTAAAAGTGTCGAGACCGGATAACGCCATCCAAAACCGGCGGTCAACATGAATGTCACAACGACCCCATGGAAACCAATACTTAGGTGGCTTGAACTCCTTAAAAAACATTCTGATAGGTTCCGACACATTTACTTGTTTGCGCTTATTGGGTCGTGAAAGATCCTAAATACAAAATAATAATTACTAGTTTTTTCAGCATTTGAAAATACAAAAGAGATATTAACAAATTCTATAATGACTTAGAAATAAAGTTATGTTTTCGGTTACCTCTTGAAAATGTTCCAGAGACATTATATTGGGTTGACCCGTCCTTGTCAGTTGAAAAGGTTGGAGAGACGTTGTACTGGGTTTAGCAGACCTTGTCACCGGTTTTTGGATAATCACCTCCTTATCCTGAAACTAAAATTAGGTACATACAATTTATACATGGACACAGGCCGTATAATTTAGCATATAAATATTATAAGTGGTATACTTCTTCAACCGCAGGAGTTACAACAGGCCCCTTAAGCGTCATTGACCTTGTTTTTAGAACGTGTGGACCAGTAGGTGGTTGCTCATCAACAACCGATGAAATCAGTGCACCGTACTTCTTCTTCTTCTTCTTCTTCTTCTTCTTCTTCTTATTGCTTAGTTTGATAGTCTTAAGCATAGCCCGTTCAAAGTTGATAACCTTAGGTGACTTCTTCTTATTTTTCATCTGCTTTCCAATGACTGGTCCAAATACTTTCTGTAAACAAGGTTTCTGATTTCGTTTAACAACACTTACGTATTCAGGTTTGGTCATTTGATTCTGCGTTTTAAAAACATAATGTGTTACAAGATAAAACCTATAGCCATTTAAATAGCAAACATATACTGGTATGTACCTCAAAAGCTTGCTTCAAGACTGATTTATCTTCTTTGTTTACAGGATTACTTCCAGGAATGACCAATTCTGCAGCAAACAGTTCCTTCCCATCCTCCTTTTCATTTATAGTATCATCTTCCATGATATCATCCAAGGAATACTCGGGTGGATTCTTTTCACCGTTTTCAAGGTTAAGGTATTGGTTCATAAAATGAGTATCCTGAACAAATATACATAACCGTAAATGCATCAGTAAACTGTAAGGATACCTAAACGAACTAATGTATTGACAATGTAAAAGAGTTAAATATATTTACATACTTCAAATTTGAAACGGGGACTTCTTTGTTAAGGTTGAGTAACGAATGAACCGCTATGCAAACAGCGGGGGGAAAGGGATCAACAACGGGAGCATCATGTGATCTTATTAGAAGTTGCATGGAAGAATTATACAATTGAGAATCATTATAATTGGCCTTCCCATCTTCCTCATCAATTTCCATAGGATTCACTGGCTCGCGTAAAAGTTCCCCATCATCCGGATGACCGTCTGAATATGAAACTGTGGTCTGTTTTTGAAAAGCATATAAACGACAGGTGAGAAAATAAATAAATTGTAGTATTTACCATTGCATTGCATGATTATAAACAACATCGCCATATAAACTTGGATACTAACCATCGAATTGTTATAATTAGAATAAGAATTTCCTTTCACATCAGACTCTTTTGAGCACGCATGAGATTGTGGTGCTAAATGTGAGACTATGGCCTTGTCATGACATTTGTCGTCTGTAGCTACAGAATCTTTTATGTGTACATTTGATTGATGGGGAACAATGTCAAACTTCGATTTTATATTCAAAATGGTCTTTATCTCTTCAACTCTCTTTCTTAGAACCTCAAACTCGGCAACAACGACAGGACTAACATGACAGCATTCACGTTTCTCAATCAACTGTAATCTTGTTTTAAGAGAATCAACCTCTTGGAAAAGGTCAGGAAGTGATATATTTTATGCCACCTGAATATGATTCTCTTGTTGTAAAACTGGAAGACAATGACTCTGCTCGACATTGAATGAGTCAACCAGTTCCTCATCATGTCCATGTAAATCTCGCTCACCATCGACATCTCTTGTTTCAACACTATGTCCTTTCTCGGCAACGACATCTTGTATGGCGACATCAATAAGTAAATCTTCATCGGTAACATCACCATCGACATCTATTGTTTGGACAGCATGTCCTTTGTCGACCACGCCAACAACTACATTTTCATCTTGCACACCAACATCAACATGTACATCTTCACTGGCAACATATTTTGTTTGAACAACATGCCCATTAAAGTCTTGTACGCCAAATCCACATTTTGTACCTTTTCAGATTCCAGCCCATCTCCCTTTTCACATTCCACCTCGTCTGCTTGCACGCCATCTGCATCTACGGCATCAGGATCAGGTGGTTGTACTTTATCCGGACAAACATTTGTAGCTTCATCAGCCAATCCTTCTATAAATTTCACACTTGCAATGAACCAAGGTTCCTCCATTTCCTTTTTTGTTGGAAACAAGTCGATAATTGAATTGATCTCCTAACAAACAGAAACAGTATACTTATTTGAGATCTGCTAAGGATGCATACCTTTATAAACCAACAATGAATTTAATAAAACTAACTAGATGTTTGTTTTATACTTGTCCAAATAAAGTTGAATAATCTGACTTCCCTAACTTTGCAACCTTGGTCCAAGCAACACCACGAGGTATGGCATTCAAGTTTTTAACCCACCAAATTGAGCTTTTGGGGAAACTTTCCAATATCCATATCTATACAACCAATGATTAAGATACACTTATGTTAAAGATTTGTAAAATAAATCAGTTGTAACTGATAAACAGTATGAAACTTAAACAACTGTCAAAGTGCATAGCAAATATTTTTAGCTTAATAAACAACAAACCTAATCAATAACAACATCAGCAATTCCAAAATGTAGTATATAAACATACGCCGGTTTATTATGACAAACAATTTAACCCTCATACAGAAGAAACATAAACCATAAAAATGTAAACTAATCTAAAACAGAGAAACATCAACAAGCTACATGTTTACAAACAAGCTAGTCTAAAGTATTACAGTCTACAAGCATACATTGGAGCTGCATAAACCACTTACCGATTCATTTTAACTAGAACATCACAGATAAAACGATAAAAATCAAAATAATTCTAACCTTGAAAGCTGATGAGTGCTCAAACACTCATCATTTTTGGTCAATCTGAACTGCAAAAACATACAAAAACAATCAAAAAGTCATCATAATACTGAAAATATCCCAGGGATTGTGTTTTATATGTTTTATGCAAAATAAGCAAAAACAAATGAAAAATGATCAAAGTTTGCAAAATTGGCAGTTTCAGTCCCCCAAGTTTCAAAATTTGTCAAAAATAGTCCCTATGCATATATTTTTGAAAAATAAGTCAACCCAAGCTTCTGAAAGTCAAATATTACAAAAATTGATCTTTGGGTCTAAAGTTTCAAAAATTACAGTTTAGGTCCCTGTACTTTCAATTTTGGCATAAAAGGTCCCTGGGATTGTAAATTTTGGAAAATCAAATTTTATGGTCCTTGGAATATGGAAACTTGGCAGATTTGGTCCTTATTGTTACTTTGGAAGTTGGCATGGCAGGTCCCTCATTTTCAGAAATATTACAAGTTTGGTCTTTGTTGTGTTTTACTAAGTTACCAAACGGACCCTTTATCATAAAAACAGCCCAAAGCCAAATCCAACCCACAACACAAACCAAACCAACACCCCTTGGCCCAACTTCCTTTCCAGGCCCATATACCAACCTCACCCTTTGATATTAAAAACGGGCCAAACACCCCGTTGACCCTTCTCCATCCCTCTTCCACTTGGTCTGCCAACACCACTGCTACACTTCACCTTCCCCCCTCCTCCACCTCATCTCTCCCATCCTTTGTCCCCTCCACCTCATACAACACTCCAAAACCCAATTAATAATCCTAAACCCTCACAAGCAACCTGCCAAACTGCCAAAACCTGCTTTCCCGCCAAAGTAATTCCAATGGCTAGGATTGATTTCAGTCATCATACGGACACAAATTAAAGTGGGAAAATGCAGAAAGTCCATTTGGAAGCTAATATATTAGGAAGGAAGCACAGAAGTTAGGGTGTTAGTGAGTAGTTTTTTAGAGTTAATTAGATGTTAAATTAACTCAGTGTTTCTTAGTGTAATTTTAGTTTTCAAATTGTAATCTCAGTTTCGGTAGTATAATTTCAAGGTTTATGTAATCAAACTCACAAGTTTTTTCTGTTTAATTCAGTAATTGAATTTCTTAGTGAAATTTTCATATTGGTGTAATTGTTGTAAAATGCCATCATTACTGTTTCATTAAGCTTATTTAAAGTCATTCATGAAGTTTCATGAGCTCAGCAAGGTTTAAATAAGTTTTAGCTCATAAACACAAAAAGTCAACAAAAGTCAACTATGCTTATTAATAAGCATAGTTGAGCTTACCAGAAGGAGTTAAAGGTCCCTTGTAAGTGATTTAGAAGCCTATAAAAACTTAGGCTTGGATCAAAAGCACTTCTATTAAGCTGAGGTTTAGTCAGGTAAATCTCAATTTCCATTTACAGCTTATTTAATGAATATAGCTTAATATAGTATAGACCTGAATTCATTGCTTGTTTACTGTTTTAGTTAAGTAGTTTCAACATGTTAAAGCCTAATTATAGTTGATACATCAGGTACTAGGAGGTTGCACTATATTTGATCCATTCTGTGTCACCACTGTCTCACATTGCAAAAATAAGATTGATGTAGTATAGGTTTGGATTTTGCATAAATTTAATCCAAACTAGTTTAATATAGCTTATATAATTAGTTTTATGTCAATTCCTAGCTTAAATCCTTCAAGCTCTCTGAAAAACCAAAATCAGTCATACCATAAAGGGTGTTTGGATTTGCAAGCTTGGCTGTGTTCTTGTTGTTGTTTGTTGTTAATTGTGGTTAGAACAAGTCAATATAAGCAGTATTAGAACAAGTGAACCAAAAAATTCAGGTGTTATGTGAATAAAAGTCAAAATCTCTCTTGTGGCCATCTAACAGTCCACTGTTGAGGAAATAGGGTAACATAATCAACATTTAGGTTTAGGATTTGATAACTTAGCTTATTCTGTGCTCATTTCATCTTATTACAACTTATCTAGTCAGTAGTTTCCATTAGAAACTCATCAAAGTCAAAGAAGGGTAAATTTCTCAAAAGTCAAATTACCCTGTTATTCAGAAAAACCAAATCTTGTAATAATTTTAGGGAATTTTGTGTTTGCTTTTAGGATTTGAAATTTTTAGGAATTGTACACCCCAGCTAGTCTTTGAAGTCCTAGTGTTACTACATTTTTGTGAATTTTCTGTGGACCCCACCAAGGCCTCAAACACACCTGCAGGGCAAGGGTATGCCCTGCTTCAGCTTAGCTGTTTCAACACCCCAACTTCCAGAGCCCCTCATAAGCTCATTAGTGGGACCGACTTTGAAAGCTTTGGCTTTTTGAAAATCTCAGCTGCTATTCTCCAAGATTCCAGGCTTATATTTGGTTTATTAGCTTATTTGATAAGCTGATTTAGCCTTCAAAAAGCCCTGCAGACCTGTGAGTTGCTTAGTATAGTTTGTGATTTGCTTATTTGCTTATTTGACCTTATCAGTGTGTATATTTGTATCTTTTAGCTTATTTCCATAGTACTTAACGTGTTTCCATCTTTAAATACATTTGGTTCCATCTTGTTAGCTTGTTGTGAGCTTATTTAAAGCTTGAAATCCATTTTTAGCTTATAAGTCCACTGTTGCACTCTTAAGCTCTCACAAAGCTTATTGTTGAGCTTCTGACAAGTTAGCTTTATTAAAGTTTCCTATTTTTAGCTGTTTATTAGTATTGAAAAATAAAAATCCAGAAACATCCAATTTAATTATAAGTGATAGTTTCTATTTAATGTAATTTAACTTTTTAACTTTCCTTTCTAGATTTTTATTAAGCACTCTGCATTTTTATATTTTTCTTAATTTTCTTTTATATTAAAGTATTTTTAGAAATTTTTCCAGAATTTAATATTGTCATTTAGTAATTATTAGATTTAATATTAGTTTATGTAATAATTAATTAATAATTAAGTATTAAATAGCAGAATTAGTTTTTCTAAAGTAAACCCTAGTGTTTATATTTTTCCTAGCTTTTATAAATTATAAAATAATTTTAGGATTTTTTTTTATAATTTCTACTGTTTATCTTCTAGTTTTTATAATTTAAATAGTTTAATTAGTAATTAATTAATATTTAGTTTAATAATTAGCAAAATAGTCTAAATATAATTTTTAGAAACTTTTTATTATTTTTTAGGATTTTTGTGATGGTTAATTAGATTTATAAATTTTTCTTTAATTTTCTAAATCATTTTTAGTATTATTAGTAATTTAAATTTGTTTAAATAGTTTAATTAATATTATTAGTGTTTAATTAATAAAAAAATCCACAAAAAGACAAAAAGACATATTTTTAATTTTAAAATTTGTTTTTAGCTATTTTATAATTTTAGAAACTTAATTTTTATTTTTCTAGTATTAAATTAATATTATATTGTATTTAAGTTATTTAAATATTAATAATTAGAATTAAATAGTATTTAATTAATAGTAAATAAGTAATTAGTGTAAAAATACATTTTCTTTTTCTAAAAATTTTCTTTCATCCATAGGTTTTTAAAAAAGTCATTTTTACCCCATGAGGGTTTTCCGATTTCAGTTTTCACTTTTTATTTTGTACGTTTACGTTAATTTAAATGTAAACGTACGCGTTTTTAGATTTTAAACGTTTCTAAGTATCTAGTTTTCACGTAATCACTCATATAGCTTATTTAAGCTATTTCTTCTTATATTCCTTAGTTTAATCAATCACAAACCCTTTTCTGTCCAAATTCACCCGATCACAAACCCGTTTGATTACCATCACACCTCGTCGGGACATAACGACCCGGGGAAACCCCTATACTTCCACGGAGATTGACTCTAGGTAGTTTGACCTTGTTGACCATCCTTTGGTCAATTTAGGTTGACCGTTTGGAGCCAATCAAATTTTGGCGCCGCTGCCGGGGAGGTTGTGCGCGTATTCTAAACGGTTTTGCAGATTAGTGAGTCTGGATAGACGCTCATTGTATATTTATCCATCCTTATTCATATTTTCTTATATTTATATAAAAACAAAACGAATCGTGAATTTTACCATTTGAGATTACTCAAGGATTACTTTGTGTGATCTTTGAGGAAACGATTTGGTTTTTCAATACGATTACCAAAAACATTTTTAACTCAGTTTTCAACGAACACAAAAAAACCAAAAAGATTTTCTTTCTTATTTGTATAAAATGTTTATCAAAAATTTCAAAAATATCCATATTTACCCTCCTACATTTTTGATTCTTCATTCCTTACCCTCCCAAACCTTTTGATTCTTTCTATGTCTCATCCACACCTTCTGATTTGTCAATGGTGTGGTAGTCCTTATAATGGTGGTGATTGCCCCAGTTGTGGCATGGTAGAGTCAGGAAACGGGTCTGTCTACAACCAAGATCCCTATTCCTACCATGACACGACTGATTTATCCCATCAGCTACCACACAATGAGACTCAGCAGTTTTACTGTTGTGAGTACTGTGGTGGTTCACACTACAGTTCTGATTGTCAATCGGGAAACACACTTGTCTATGAGCAGTTTCCTAATAACAATTATGACTCCAACACTTACGACTCACAGCCACATCAGTCTTACTGTTGTGAGTATTGTGGAGGTCATCACTTCAGCTCGGATTGTTAAACAAGGAATCTATTTCCTTGTAACAATTACGACTACCCGTATCATAACCAATCTCCACAGTACGCATTGGATCAGGCTCAGCCAATTCCTCAAAGTCTTCTCCTTGATCTTTTGGATTTAGTGAAAGATTTGAAAGGAATCGTACATACCCCAGATAATCCAAAACAAAAATCGATGGAAGAATTGTTAGCTGAAGAACAGGCTGCTAAAATAAATTCCCAAGATGCCTATGAAAGATCTATTAGGGAATCAATTGCAAAAGAAAAAGCAGCCAGATCTAGCTCTCAATTCCGTTTCATTCCTGATGACAGTGATGATGAAGATACACTTGATATTATTCAATTTTATAAAGATTCATCAGATGAAATTCCATCAGTTGAGATTCCATCTCAATTTACTGTTATCACACCCGAGGTTCCCACTCACTCTTTGAGCATGGGGGACGAGCATCTTGACACTGTTCCTGAAAAGGAATCGGACGAATTCATAAAGTCTAGTGTTGAGAACCTTGTCCCAATCCCAAGAGAGTCACAGGGAATTCTTGATCATATTTGTGATATCCCTCCTCCTCTTGTCTTCCTGACTGATCATGTTGAGATGTTCTCCGATTCTACTGATGACGATTCGTTATTGATGCGTAGGGATTGCACCAGGCTTTACCTCTCGAGGGATCTCGAGAAGCTTACAACCCCCACCAGGCAGTGTACCTGATCAATGTAGTATAGTATAATGACAAGTACCGGGGGATTGATCGTTCAGCTAGGAATAGTGTCGCTAGGATTAGAAAACCTAAAGACTAGGTCTAGAGATGAGGGATGATTCTTTTTGTATTTTTTACTTTTTATAAAAGCAATTAAAAATCTCGGTTTTGAAGGAGTTGGGCGGAATTAGTTGCTAGTCAACTAACCCAATACTAAAGATGCAATCAAAATAAAATACTAGAAATGAAAATAAACTAAATTATACTAAAGGTGTGAGCAATATATGGGAGAATTGTGTTTACTTAGATTTCACTACTCCCTAGATATCTTTTACATGTTAATTACTTGTTACAGTTGCGTGGATGATGGATTGTATTCCTTAATACCATTCATGGGGTGGCGTACTTACTTCCCCAATCCTATAAGCGCCTACTTCACTCCTATGTCGAGCTGGCTAAGAAGCTCATAACATGGGATCATTAGAATTTGCTCATGCATTAAATACAACCAATAAAACCTAGTACACATCGGTTCATGTTTCCTAAGACGTTCAAGCATGTTACACAATGGAGATCTGCCAGTTTTCTTAAGCCTAACATTGAAATCATTCATCCAATACAACTATAAACAAGTAATCAACACATAATTAACATCTAGGTTTCATTACATCTAAGCAAACACATGATATATCTAGCCTAGCATGTTGAAATCAAGACACGCATAAGATATATTCAAACAACACATAGACATATTGAATGAATTAAGAGAAGACTTATCTCAATTGAACATGAAAGGATTCAAGGGGTGAAAACCCTTGAAAATACAGTAAAAAATGACCTAGGGTTTTTAGGGTTCGGCCCTAGTATTCTCCACACAAGTTCCTATCTTATGAATGAAAAAGTAGAAAAGTATATATAGTTTTTTTGAGGTGACGGCGTCAAGAACAAATCTCTGACGCCGTTATTTCGCCGCCAAATAGTTTCTCGGACTGCCTAGATCTGGGTTTGACGCCGTCATGTGTATCCCTTATGCAGGCCGTCACCATATTAACTCTTGACGCCCTTCTTGTGACGCCTTCAGGTTCTCACTGGGTCGTCACGGATTTTACTCTTGACGCCGCCAGGTTTTTCTTCTTGACTCCGTCAGGTACTGTTCTCAGTATGGAAAATTAAGTCTTTGCCGTTTTCTTCACTTTTATGCTCCAAAAACGTCTAAAATGCCTTCTTTTCCAGAATTCACTCCCAAAGTACCTAAAATCACAAAAGGAACGATTTAGGGCAATATTTGATCAAATAAATTCAATTCCGGGCTTAAATGACCCCCTAAAAGTGGTTCATTTTTCGCCTCATCATATACCCTTACACTTGAGATTTGCTTGTCCTCAAGCAAATGCGCTTTTATTCTAGTCAAAATACAAGTTAGGGGTCATTAAACACTAATATAAAAGTAATTACAACAAATAATCGTTCCACTAAAGACCAAAGACAAGCACGGAGGTCATATACTAGCACATCACAAATAGTGTTTAGATACTCACATCTCTCGGGTGTAATAAAGAATATATCACATTATGGAAATGGAAAACATCTCTCACTACCTGTCATAGCAAAATAGATTACCATAGGCATGGGAAAGGATCAAACCTCCACCACATGGCGTAAGCACCTAGGATAAACTATCAAAGATGTCTTTTTTAAAGGGTTGTAATGTTAGGTGTAGGGATATGGAATACACGGTTTTGTTGGATATAGGCAGTCTTTACTGGTGGCGAGTTAACAATCTTGGTTAATTACATATACAATATGGCGTTGCTAAGCCAAGACTAGACTCGACTTAAGCTAATAAATGAAAAATAACAAAAACATAAAACAAACATAGAATGAAACGGGATGGTAGTCCGTATGTTTTTCTCTCTTTTTTTTTTTTTTTTTTTTTTTTTTTTTTGGCATACACTCTTACCCTACAATCCAAAATAATACATCATAGGGAATGAAAATTCTCCTTACACTTGAATTTTTACATACTTTACAATAAACTAATCTAATGACTCGAATTAAGAAAATCAAAACACTTGGAGTACTTTTAAGATTAACGCACATACGGGGGTAATAAAATTATGTTCTTCCCCATTACTCCATAAAATAAGTACTTTACCCATGAGTCCCAATCGTCCCAAAACAATATGTACAAAGATATGACTTGACTTAGCAACCATGTAATCAATTAGATAATTAACTAAGGGTTTAACAAATAAGAATAATGCACTAAAGATGAGTGCATACACGGAAGGCTAAGGCGATTTGGGTGTACATTTAAGTGGGGTGTAACAAATTCTTCCTTTAAGTAAGATGCTTAAAGTTAGAAACGAAAAGATAGGCTTGGAGGGGTGTACTAGGGGTTTCGTTTACTAAAAATGAGTACAACGCTAATGGTGTAGGAAAAAATTAGTTGACTTAACTAGCCAAATAATATGACATAAATGGTCAAGTAATTATGATACGGGTTTTAACACAAGGGTGATCCTAATGCCTCTTATCATGTAGTAAATCCTACTACACGAATGTAGTCTCACTAGCGGTCTCGGGATGCATCACTAACGCAAGTTCTAGAATCTAAATGCTACCGGTACACTCATAAGCACTAATAATAAATGCTTTTCCTATCAAATCTAAAGGCGAACCTCACATATTTGGGTGGAAAATTTTTCTGAATGGTACAGTTATGTGCTAGTTATACAATCTCCTATCCATGAGACGCTTGCTATGGCTAAAGTTTCACTCCTAAATGTTGTAAAAAATTTTAAATTTGGCGCTAAAATTACACTAACAAGTATTTCTCATAGTTTTATTACACATCTACTCTCAAACAAACAAACTCAAGCGAAAGTGTATCTGTAAGGTATCATCATTTTACCCTCCCCTTACACTTAGGATGAACATTGTCCCCAATGTTCAAGTAAAGAATGTAAAAGTGAAATAAGTAAAAAGAATGAAATCAAATACTCCCCTGATTCGCTTGGTATGGATAATAAGGTGGCCAGGTTAGATCTTCCTCCAAGAAAATGAACAATCAAAGCTTCCCTTCCAAAATATGAATCATCTTCTTATCATACATAACCTGTAGAACCTGAGAAAACAGACAAGGCAACCTCGCATAAAATCGGCGGCAATCTACATATGCTAATAAATCCTAGATAACAAAATAAGCTATAATGCTTGTGGAATGATGTTTGCAGATTTCTTAGAGATTATAAAACTAATAATTCAACAAAAACTTTAAGACTCCGTTAGAAAAACAAAACTGGTAAAATTCCAGATTTTTACACGTGACGCCGTCAAGAGGAAACTCATGACGCCGTTAGAAGTGACCTGCAGAAATTCTTATGTTAAGTTTCCGGAAAATTTCTGGAAAAACTTGGTCCTACTTCCTGGAAAATCCTGCAAAACATCATTATGACTCGATACAAGCATTTGACTCTAACAAATACGAATATACATGTTCACTTAATATTGTGGAGAATCATGATCGGTTTTGTTTCTTAAAAACATATTTGGGGTTTCCCCTTACGCTTATCTTTTGCAAAAACACCTTTGGATGAAGTTAAGACTAAGCCAAACAACAAAATAAAGTATTTTCACTATTCTAGTTTTGAAACATGACCTACCAACAATAAAAATAAAGCATGCATACGGAAGCAAATAACAAACAAACAAAATAAAAATCACACAAAACATGGGTTGCCACCCAAAAAGCATTTTTTTTATTTATTTACGAGTCTTGTAGCTAGACTCAAGGTCATGGGTTACTACGTGACCTCATCGTTGGTTTCACTCTCTAGGTCATCTCCTATACCAGTTTTGTATTCCGGACCTAGTTGCAAGCATTCTTTGTAGAAAAGACTCTTCTTTTCCCATACATAATCCATGCCCTTTTTCTTATCTTCTTCGTTGATGTCCTCAAAAGCACCAATGTTATCCATGTCAAATTGGGGCACAAAATGAAATTCTTTCATCCTATTAGGCATCCTATAAGTGATCCTATCGGTGTTACTTGCAAATTGGATTGTCCCTTCTATCTTATCATATTCTAACTTGCTCTCTTCAACAAACGGTTTACCAAACACAACATTGGATAATCGACAATCAATAACATTAGCAAGGTCTTCAACAATCATAAAGTCAGTGATATAAGTAAAATTCCAACAAAGACATGTAGACCTTTAATTCTCCCGAAAAAGTTACAAACTCCACCAGGGTATTTGGGATCCCTTCTAGGTCCAAGTCTTGTTTTCACTATATTATTACAAACACTTGAAGACATAATGTTGATTGGGGATTTAAAGTCAATGTAAGCATTGTCAACGTGTCTATACCCAATCATACATGGTATCTTAGCATTCTTAGGATCGCCTCTCTTTTTCTTAGGTTCGATTTTAGTAAAAGGAGATCGAGGGTTATCAATAAGATTATAATAGTACGCAATCTCCTCCTTAGTGGGGTATAGATTAAAATAGTCATCTGGCTTTGGATCAATCTCCCCTTCTTCAAGCTCCTCAACAACATTCTTAAAATCATTAGGCCCTAGTTCCTTATTTGAATACAAGGCGGTCGCTAGGTCACTAAATGCATGGTCGAGCTCAACTTTAATCAACCTATTAAGCTCCCTAAGTTCCCTAATCTCACTCTCAATTTGTTCACGTAACAAAGCCACTTCTCTAGGGGAAAGGGGTGGATTCGCGTTTTCCATAATGGTCAACGGAATAGTCAATGAATTTAATTTACTAACAAAGGCAAGAAGAAAAAGATAGACTAAAGAGATCCTAAAAATAAAAATAAAATCTTACTAGAAAGGAATCTAGCAAGTAGACCTAATAAAAAGAGATTCTAACCTAGACAATAACTATTCCCCGGGCTGCGGCGCCAAAAACTTGATGCGTAGGGATTGCACCAGGCTTTACCTCTCGAGGGATCTCGAGAAGCTTACAACCCCCACCAGGCAGTGTACCTGATCGATGTAGTATAGTATAATGACAAGTACCGGGGGATTGATCGTTCAGCTAGGAATAGTGTCGCTAGGATTAGAAAACCTAAAGACTAGGTCTAGAGATAAGGGATGATTCTTTTTGTATTTTTTAGTTTTTATAAAAGCAATTAAAAATCTCGGTTTTGAATGAGTTGGGCGGAATTAGTTGCTAGTCAACTAACCCAATACTAAAGATGCAATCAAAATAAAATACTAGAAATGAAAATAAACTAAATTATACTAAAGGTGTGAGCAATATATGGGAGAATTGTGTTTACTTAGATTTCACTACTCCCTAGATATCTTTTACATGTTAATTACTTGTTACAGTTGCGTGGATAACAGATTGTATTCCTTAATACCATTCATGGGGTGGCGTACTTACTTCCCCAATCCTATAAGCGCCTACTTCACTCCTATGTCGAGCCGGCTAAGAAGCTCCTAACATGGGATCATTAGAATTTGCTCATGCGCTAAATACAACCAATAAAACCTAGTACACATCGGTTCATGTTTCCTAAGACGTTCAAGCATGTTACACAATGGAGATCTGCCAGTTTTCTTAAGCCTAACATTGAAATCATTCATCCAATACAACTATAAACAAGTAATCAACACATAATTAACATCTAGGTTTCATTACATCTAAGCAAACACATGATAGATCTAGCCTAGCATGTTGAAATCAAGACAAGCATAACATATATTCAAACAACACATAGACATATTGAATGAATTAAGAGAAGACTTATCTCAATTGAACATGAAAGAATTCAAGGGGTGAAAACCCTTGAAAATACAGTAAAAAATGACCTAGGGTTTTTAGGGTTCGGCCCTAGTATTCTCCACACAAGTTCCTCTCTTATGAATGAAAAAGTAGAAAAGTATATATAGTTTTTCTGAGGTGACGACGTCAAGAACAAATCTCTGACGCCGTCATCTCGCCGCCAAATAGTTTCTCGGACTACCTAGATCTGGGTTTGACGCCGTCATGTGTATCCCTTATGCAGGCCGTCACCATATTACTCTTGACGCCCTTCTTGTGACGCCTTCAGGTTTTCACTAGGTCGTCACGGATTTTACTCTTGACGCCGTCAGGTTTTTCTTCTTGACGCCGTTAGGTACTGTTCTCAGCATGGAAAATTAAGTCTTTGCCGTTTTCTTCACTTTTATGCTTCAAAAACGTCCAAAATGCATTCTTTTCCAAAATTCACTCCCAAAGTACCTAAAATCACAAAAGGAACGATTTAGGGCAATATTTGATCAAATAAATTCAATTCCGGGCTTAAATGACCCCCTAAAAGTGGTTCATTTTTCGCCTCATCAGTTATCTTGTGGAGACATCGTTTTTGTGGAAGAATTACCTTCTAAGCTAGTTAGCTTAGAAGAAGAGAATGATGAGATTGACACTAAAATCAAAGATGAAGCACTTCGTGCAACATTATTGAATGTCGATCTCCTCATTTCTAAAATCGAGGCTTTCAAAAAGAAACCTATTTCATCTCCTATCCCCATTAAGGATAGTGACATTTTCTCCGATGATCCTATTCCGGAGTTTGAAGCCTTTACTTTTGATCATATGGGAGAGAAGATTAGTGGCAGTACCACTTCTCATTCTCAAATTTCTCTCCCTGAATATGATTCATTCACCTTTGAGGAGTTCTCCGGTGAACTCACTCATATCATATCTCCACCGGAGTATGATAACTTTTACTTTGATCTAGACAAAGATGATCTTTGTGTTTCGGAGTTAAATATTCTCCACCTTGAGAATTTGATTGATATCAAAATCCCATCCCTCCCACCCATAATAGGTCTAGATCATATGAGCTTAAATGATGAGATTCATGATATACCAATTATGGATTCTCTTTCTGATGATGATGACGTTATCTTGATTGTCATCAAGATCTTTCTTCCCTTCTTCACCTACAGGGTGACTTCTCCTGTTCTTCACTCCTTCGGGAATGAAGACAATATCTTTGACCCCGGAATCACCGCTTATAGTTTATACTATTTAAAGCCGGGTACTTATCTTATCGGTGTGGAACTTTCACGTGCTTCAAATGTTTGTCCAAACATCTTGAATGAAAGTCCGATGAAGATTGTCACTTCCACATCATGCTTCCCCAAGAACAAATGAATTCGGGGTCGAGTCAAGCTAGCGACTTGGTAAACAAAAACAGTAGCATGTATATGGGGTTTTCACCCTAAGTGTGGGCGAGTGCCCCTGTTGTGGTTACCAATAAAGTGAAAAAAATGGTGTTTTCCACATTTAGCTTGTAATGTTGCCCTTTTACGTTCAAAGAGTCGGCATAATAGCCGGGACTTTGAATATTGAGGACAATATTCAATTCTAAGTGTGGGGGGGGGGGGGGTATTCTAGCGAATTTTATCACATTTTACCATCTAGTACCCTCATTTTTGGCAAAAATTTTAAATTTTTTTTCACTTGTGCTTCAAAATTTTTGTGGTTATCAGTTCACCATGTCTAAACGACAAAAGGACTGGCTAATCCAGGAGCAAACGACTCTTGATAAAGATAACTCAAATCCGTTGATGGCTTGCAATTTGCCCAAAAATTGTATGGTATCTCAACTCGCCATATCCTAAAAAGTAAAAGAGTTGGCTAGCCCGCAAGATTATGGCTTGTGGTAAAGGCAATGGAAAAACAATAATTGGTAATCAGCTCACCAAGATGTCGACTATGTCCATCAAGAGTTGGCTAGTCCAGAAGCAAACGGCTTCTGGTAAAGACAAATCAAATCCGTTTACAGCTGGTGGTTTGCTCAAAATCACATGGTTATCAGTGTACCATGGTTCTTACTTGAACTAAAACATTTGGCTACTCCAGAAGTAATGGCTTTTGGTAAAGAGATTAAAATCCATTAAATTTTCAAAACAGTTTATTGCTAGGGACTAGCAATAGTTTAGTGTGGGGGATTGATGAGTGCTCAAACACTCATCATTTTTGGTCAATCTGAACTGCAAAAACATACAAAAACAATAAAAAAGTCATCAAAATACTGAAAATATCCCAGGGATTGTGTTTTATATGTTTTAAATGCAAAATAAGCAAAAACAAATGAAAAATGATCAAAGTTTGCAAAATTGGCAGTTTCAGTCCCCCAAGTTTCAAAATTTGTCAAAAATAGTCCATATGCATATATTTTTGAAAAATAAGTCAACCCAAGCTTTTGAAAGTCAAATATTACAAAAATTGATCTTTGGGTCTAAAGTTTCAAAAATTACAGTTTAGGTCCCTCTACTTTCAATTTTGGCATAAAGGATCCCTAGGAATGCAAATTTTGGAAAATCAAATTTTATGGTCCTTGGAATATGGAAACTTGGCAGATTTGGTCCTTATTGTTACTTTGGAAGTTGGCATGGCAGGTCCCTCATTTTCAAAAATATTATAAGTTTGGTCCTTGTTGTGTTTTACTAAGTTACCAAACGGACCCTTTATCATAAAAACAACCCAAAGCCAAATCCAACCCACAACACAAACTAAACCAACACCCCTTGGCCCAACTTCCTTTCCAGGCTCATACACTAACCTCACCCTTTGATATTTAAAACGGGTCAAACACCCCATTGACCCTTCTCCTTCCCTCTTCCACTTGGTCTGCCAACACCATTGCTACACTTCACCTTCCCCCCTCCTCCACCTCATCTCTCCCATCCTTTGTCCCCTCCACCTCATACAACACTCCAAAACCCAATTAATATTCCTAAACCCTCACAAGCAACCTGCCAAACTGCCAAAACCTGCTTTCCCGCCAAAAGTAATTCCAATGGCTAGGATTGATTTTAGTCATCCTACGGACACAAATTAAAGTGGGAAAAATGCAAAAAGTCCATTTGGAAGCTAATATATGAGGAAGGAAGCACATAAGTTAGGGTGTTAGTGAGTAGTTTTTTAGATTAAATTAGATGTTAAATTAAATCAGTGTTTCTTAGTGTAATTTTAGTTTTCAAATTGTAATCTCAGTTTCAGTAGTATAATTTCAAGGTTTATGTAGTCAAACTCACAAGTTTTTTATGTTTAATTCAGTAATTGAATTTCTTAGTGAAATTTTCATATTGGTGTAATTGTTGTAAAATGCCATCATTACTGTTTCATTAAGCTTATTTAAAGTTATTCATGAAGTTTCATGAGCTCAGCAAGGTTTAAATAAGTTTTAGTTCGTAAACACAAAAAGTCAACAAAAGTCAACTATGCTTATTAATAAGCATAGTTGAGCTTACAAGAAGGAGTTAAAGGTCCCTTGTAAGTGATTTAGAAGCCTATAAAAACTTAGGCTTGGATAAAAAGCACTTCTATTAAGCTAATGTTTAGTCAGGTAAATCTCAGTTTCCATTTACATCTTATTTAATAAATATAGCTTAATATAGTATAGACCTGAATTCATTGCTTGTTTACTGTTTCAGTTAAGTAGTTTCAACATATTAAAGCCTAATTATAGTTGATACATCAGGTACTAGGAGGTTGCACTATATTTGATCCATTCTGTGTCACCACTGTCTCACATTGCAAAAATAAGATTGATGTAGTATAGGTTTGGATTTTGCATAAATTTAATCCAAACTAGTTTAATATAGCTTATATAATTAGTTTTATGTCAATTCCTAGCTTAAATCCTTCAAGCTCTCTGAAAAACCAAAATCAGTCATACCATAAAGGGTGTTTGGATTTGCAAGCTTGGCTGTGTTCTTGTTGTTGTTTGTTGTTAATTGTGGTTAGAACAAGTCAATATAAGCAGTATTAGAAAAAGTGAACCAAAAAATTCAGGTGTTATGTGAATAAAAGTCAAAATCTCTCTTGTGGCCATCTAACAGTCCACTGTTGAGGAAATAGGGTAACATTATCACCATTTAGGTTTAGGATTTGATAACTTAGCTTATTCTGTGCTCATTTCATCTTATTACAACTTATCTAGTTAGTAGTTTCTATTAGAAACTCATCAAAGTCAAAGAAGAGTAAATTTCTCAAAAGTCAAATTACCTTTTTGTTCAGAAAAACCAAATCTTGCAATAATTTTAGGGAATTTTGTGTTTGCTTTTAGGATTTGAAATTTTTAGGAATTGTAGCCCCCAGCTAGTCTTTGAAGTCCTAGTGTTACTACATTTTTGTGAATTTTCTATGGACCGCACCAAGGCCTCAAACACACCTACAGGGCAAGGGTATGCCCTGCTTCAGCTTAGCTGTTTCAACACCCCAACTTCCAGAGCCCCTCATAAGCTCATTAGTGGGACCCACTTTGAAAGATTTGGCTTTTTGAAAATCTCAGCTGTTATTCTCCAAGATTTCAGGCTTATATTTGGTTTATTAGCTTATTTGATAAGCTGATTTAGCCTTCAAAAAGCCCTACAGACCTGTGAGTTGCTTAGTATAGTTTGTGATTTGCTTATTTGCTTATTTGAGCTTATCAGTGTGTATATCTGTGTCTTTTAGCTTATTTCTATAGTACTTAACTTGTTCGCATCTTTAAATACTTTTGGTTCCAGCTTGTTAGCTTGTTGTGAGCTTATTTAAAGCTTGAAATCCATTTTTAGCTTATAAGTCCACTGTTGCACTCTTAAGCTCTCACAAAGCTTATTGTTGAGCTTCTGACAAGTTGTCTTTATTAAAGTTTCCTATTTTTAGCTGTTTAATAGTATTGAAAAATAAAAATCCAGAAAAATTCAATTTAATTATAAGTGATAGTTTCTATTTAATGTAATTTAACTTTTTAACTTTCCTTTCTAGATTTTTATTAAGCACTATGCATTTTTATATTTTTATTAATTTTCTTTTATATTAAAGTATTTTTAGAAATTTTTCCAGAATTTAATATTGTCATTTAGTAATTATTAGATTTAATATTAGTTTAAGTAATAATTAATTAATAATTAAGTATTAAATAGCAAAATTATTTTTTATAAAGTAAACCCTAGTTTTTATATTTTTTCTAGCTTTTATAAGTTATAAAATAATTTTAGGAATTTTTGTATAATTTCTACTGTTCATCTTCTAGTTTTTATAATTTAAATAGTTTAATTAGTAATTAATTAATATTTAGTTTAATAATTAGCAAATAGTCTAAATATAATTTTTTGAAACTTTTTATAATTTTTTAGGATTCCTGTGATGGTTAATTAGATTTATAAATTTTTCTTTAATTTTCTAAATCATTTTTAGTATTATTAGTAATTTAAATTAGTTTAAACAGTTTAATTAATATTATTAGTGTTTAATTAATAAAAAAATCCACAAAAAGACAAAAAGACATATTTTTAATTTTAAAATTTGTTTTTAGCTATTTTATAATTTTAGAAACTTAATTTTTATTTTTCTAGTATTATCCCTTGTTGACCATCCTTTGGTCAATTTAGGTTGATTGTTTGGAGCCAATCAAAAGCCCAAGCAAATACATAGAGATTGTATGTGGGTTATTTTCAATCTCACTTAAATGATATTGGCTGTGTTTAGGAACCACATTCACAGTCCTTCGATAAAATTTGTCCCACATGTATTTGCCCCACGGAAATGCATTCCACTCATCAAAATCCTCGACCAACGACATTAAATGCTTAGGAACAACATTTCTATCTTCACGATCCATAAACACTAACTCACATGCAACTAAGAGACAGACTCTGACAGCATCGTCATCACTTATTGTTGACCACCTATCATCTTTAAGAAGCTTCAGAAGATCGATGCCCTTTACAGTACTTACAGCCATTGTTTTCTTCTCTAGAAACACACGATCACAAAAAGGAGGACGATCTTTACTAGCTTTGGTTTTGACTTTCCCAAATTGAAATCCGGTAATTAAACAAAATTCTTTCCGGCCAAACTGTAGATAATGATCCCCAATGTGGTATATAATTGGGCAATCAGGAGAAATATTAGACACAGTGACCTGATTTTGCAAAACATAATTCATCAAATGGCTATCATTTGATGCATACGGAATATCCAACCAAGGACCAAAAACAGTACTTCTAAACAACAACTCACGGTTTGGATTGGACTTCAACTTCCCTTTAATATCTTGCAACAACTTAACCGATGACTTGATACTAATTTTCACTGTATACAAATCATTGCCTTTAGCCGTATAGAAAAGTTTGTGAAACGTTAGGGGTTCTTTATTGTTTAGTAGTAACAGTTAGGGTTTTATTTGGAAGACGGAGAGAATGAATGCACTGATGTAATTTGATGGTGGGAGAGGTGGGAGAGGTGGTAGAGTTGGTAGAGGTGGTGGTAGAGGAATGGGTTGTGTGTGTGTCTGGTTATGCATATTTACCCAATTAAGTTGCCCAAAAATAAATTCTAAAAGTTTCCCCAAAGTACAAGTTGCCAAATGTACTATATTATTATTTTATACAATTTCACTTTTTGCTAAAAGACAAAAAATATATAGTTGCCCAAATACGGTTGCCCGATAAGTACAAGTTGCCCTATACGAAATACCTTACACATACCTTACACATACTTAAACTTGTTGTACTTGACTCAAAAATTTTAAGGACACGTGTCGCGTTCATATTGAGTTGCTCATTCTTGAAGTTGCCCTGATCTAATTTTTGAAAGTGAAATCTGAAAGTCTACAAAGTGACTAGTCAAATAGTCAACGATCTAGTACCATATTTATCCCTAATGGAATTCATCACCAAGAAATTCAGTAGTGAGTACCTGAACATCCAAACGACTTGGTTAAGTGTATACTGTATAAAATAATGTTTCCCAAAGCTTTCTTCCCTAAGGTAGTGCAGGATCAAACAACATGCATAATACAAAAAGCCTAAAAGATTTCCTACTAAAGTACATTGCACCAAAAACATAGAGACTATTGTTAAATGTACGTATAATTATTAATGTGTAAATGTCTAGTATCGAACCTGAGACCTCGGGATTGCACACATTACAAATGAGGATTAAGGAAAAATAATAAATGTTTTATTATATTTATTATTAGACACGAGAATATTAACGACCGTTAGCACTTAACAGAAAAGGGACTAACGACCGTTAGACGAAAGAGGAAAAAAAGGTGTTTATGTAATTTGGCAACCAAGGAAGGGTCAAGAACCCCCCTCCTTGGGTTGTGTCGGCCGAGCACACACAAAGGGGGCACCTTTGCCCTAGCTTGTTCCCAAAGCTACCTAAACACTATAAATACAAATCTTAGGGTCATCGTTTCTCACCTTTTGTGCACATAATTATCCCTAAGATTTTCTCTCTTTCTCCTTGCTTTCAAAACTGGTCAAACACCCCTATATTATTAGGGTTTCGATTTTTGCTTTGTGATATGCGGGATTGCACCCTCGCAACAGGTTTTACCTCTCAAGGGATCTTGAGAAGCTTGCAATCCTCGCCAGGCAGTGTAACTGATCGTTGTAGTATAGTATAGTGACAAGTACCGGGGGATTGATCGTTCAACTCAGGAATAGTGTTCGCTAGGATTAGAAAGCCTACTAAATTAGGTCTAGAGATGAGGGATGATTCTTTTTGGTATTTTTATATTTTATGAAATCAAGTAAAATCTCGGGTTTTGAAGGAGTGGGCAGAATTAGTTACTAGTCAACTAACCCAATTAACTAAAGATGCAATCAAAATAAAATAAAAAGAAATGGAAATAAACTAATGTAATTATGTGGTGAAAACAATAATGAGAAAAGATGTGTTTACTTAGATTTCATTACTCCCTAGATATCTTTTACCAGTTTATTAGCTTCTTACAATTGCATGGATGATGGGATATATTCCTTAATACTAGTCGTAGGGCCGTGTACAATATTCCCTAACTCTATAAGCTCCTACTTCACTCCTATGTCGAGCCGACTAAAAGCTCCTAACATGGGATCACTAGAATTCACTTATGCATTAAATACAACCAAAAATCGTAGTACACCTCCGATCATGTTTCTTAAGACGTTCAAGCAAGTTACCAATCACTAGTACAAAAAGTTCCATTGGTCACGCATGGTCGATTTTGAAATGTCACACTGTAACATTTATATGTGACTAAATGTACAAGAATAAAATAAACAGCCACACTTGATCCGACTTGTGTGACGATTTCGGAATTCTATTGTCACACATTTGAATACTTATGTGACTAGAGGTAACTGGAAAAAACATTTGGAATATTTAGTCACTTATAATTTGGTACGTGTGACAGATACAAATGAGTTTGAGACATTAGTCACACTATATATATATATATACGTATGTGACAAATATATGTCACACAATTGAACAGTGTGACCAAAATCCATATATGGTCACATGAAGTAATTGTGTATGTGGCTAAATTATATAGTCAAGTTTGTCACACATTATTTAAACGTGACTGCTATTCTTTGCTGAATATTTAGCCACATAGCGTTTGAAATGTGTGACAACGGAAAAGTAAGTTTGAAGCGTTAGTCACGATATGCTTTTAATAGTGACAAATATATGTCACACACTTGACGAGTGTGACCAAATGTCATATATGGTCACACTAAACCATAGAAACATGATTAAGTGTAACGAAAATTCGATACATATGGTCACGTAAGTTAATATGTGTGTCTAAAGTTTAGTGTATATTTGCTTGCCAAATCCTAATGTGTATAGTCACACTTAATTGAAGCACGATCATGTGACTATAGGCTTTACAAAAGTCATACCATATCAGAAATGTGTATCTAAATGATGTTTATGGCCACATTATAAGGGTATTATATGTGACCAATACATTCAAAATAGTCACATTGTGAAATATTCATGTGACTATTATTTACAGCAAAATGTGAAGTCAGTTATCATTAACATTGATATATATATATATATATATATATATATATATATATATATATATGTACATATATATATATATATGTATATACATATATACATATATATATACATATATAGGTATATATATATGTATATATATATACACACACATATATATATATATATATATATATATATATATATATATATATATATATATATATATATATACACATATATACATATATATATACATATATGTATATATATATATATACATATATATATATATATATATATGTATATATATATATATACATATATGTATATATATATGTATATATATATATATATATATATGTACATATATACATATATATATATATATATATATATATATATATATATATATATATATATATATATATATATATATATATATATATATATATATATATATATATATATATATATATCTATATATATAATATATACATATACATATCTATATCTATATATATATATATATATATATATATATACATATACATATATATATATATACATATATATATATATATATATACATATCTATGTATATATATATATATATATATATATATATATATATATATATATATACATATACATATATATATATACATATATATATATATATATATATATATATATATATATATATATATATATGTATATATATGTATATATATATATACACACACATATATATATATACATATACATATATATATATATATATATATATATATAAATATATATATATATATATATATATATATATATATATATATATATATATATATATATACACACACACACACACACACACACACACATATATATATATATATATATATATATATATATATATATATATATATATATATATTAGTTACATTGAGTTTTTGGCTCTTTCATACATTTTGAAGATCTCATCATCTAAGTATCGCTTTAATTGAGCAAGCTTCCAACCCTTCATATTGTTTAGATAGTACTCATAGTACTTTCTCTTTTGCTTAACTGTTGGACGACTGAGCACTTTTCTCTTCTTTCTTTGACTGAGATAAAATTTCTTCCTTTCAGCTTCATAATTCCTCTTCCATTCATCTTTTTGTTCTTGAGTGTACTCTTGCATTTCTTCTTTTATTTGTTTCATCAGTACAATATCAGCATCACCTTTAATCCTTTCTTCATCCTAAGAATCCAAGAGTGCTTTTGTTTTGGCCTCAGCTTCAGCGTGTTTCCTTCTTTGTTCAAGTACCATCTGATTCTCCTCTGCAAACAAAGCAACCAATTTTCTTGCAGCAGCTCCATCTACTTCAAGTTGCTTATGTTTGGGCCAGTACACAAAAGTAAGATCCTTTAAAGGATCATGCTTAGGCTCTTCAACCATAATACCTTTTCCTTTGCCCTTGTAACTTGGCTCTTGTACACTCTTCTTGATTTGTTGAGTTGGTTCTCTAATCACCACACCTTTGACAGGTACTCTTGGTTGTTGTGGTGGTGGTTGTGATTGTTCTGTTGGTAGTGGTGATTATGGCACTGCTTGTTTAAATTGTGTCTTCAATAGAATCATTGCTTCGGCCAAAGTTTCATCATCATCACTAGCAACAGGAACATTTTCCTCAGCAGTAGTATCCTCCTTGGCCATTTTTTCACTTGCACCAGCAGTAGAATCTCCCATGCCTTTGATTGCTGCTTCCATAACAACCTCATTACCTTGATTATCAGCAACCATATACTCATCATCATTCTTACCAGAATCCACATCCATATCCACACGAATGTCATCACCAGCAGCATCACTATCAAAATTTTCCATAGCTTCCCCTGAATCCTTGGTTTCATTCCTCCCCTGTTTGGGATCATCCTCCCCCAAACTTATGCTTTCAGATGAACTAATCCTTTGTCTTGTGCCCACTTTTTTCAGTCTTTTGAATGACCTGGTTCTTGACCCCTTCCGACCTCCCAGTTGCTTAACCCTTAGCTTTAAACCTGTAATTACATCCCCCTGAGTATCTGTGATTTGTTGTAGGCTAAGAACCTGTTCTTTAAGTTTGGTATATTTAACCATCAATTCTTTAACAAGTTCCATCTCTTCCTCACCTCTTTTATCCTCATCACTTGCATTGTCCCCCTTGGTTTCTTGGCACCTGCGGTTTCCTTCACCTGAATCAGTTCCATTGGAACTTGATTCATTATAAGTTCTTGAACCTTCACCCTTCTTATGTTGACCTAGTTCCAACATTGCTTGAAACAATGGTTTAACTATGACAGGAAATTCCTTACCCTTTCTCTTCATGTTAGAAAAGACCTTTTTAATATGAGAGTGAACAGGATAAACCTTGTCGTGAACTTTCTTATTTGTAAACTGTTTGTCCATAAGAAGTTGCAAAAATCTTGGATATAAGTAATGTTGGTTTGAAGAATTATCCAAGGCTTTAACCACATGATCAAAAATTAATTTTGAAAAATTGAATTTTTCTTTATTTTTTGCCAAACATATAAGGGCAGAAGCCATGTTACTACTAAACTCATTCCAACCAGTAGCTTTGGGCTAAGACAGTATAACAAAGTGTGAATTAAGAATTTCCACTATGGGGGAAAGCCACCTTTATTAAATTTCAAAGAATCATTTTTTCTTACATACCTCATCTCTTGAAGGTTTTCAAAAATTGTGGAGTCTAGAAGATTCTCAATTCCATTAACATCTCCTAGATGAACAACTTCTCTAACAGATGCCTCTATAACAATAATCTTCTGCCCATCCACATGGGCATGAATCTGTACTTCCTTATCAATAGTTTTGACCTTTGCAGTAGCCCAAAACTGTTTGATGTTGGAAACATATACAGTAGGGTTAACTATTAATGCATACCTAATATGAGTAGCATTGAGAAAATCAACAACTTCAGTGAACCCTTCATTCTCCTTGGTGGGCTTTTGCAAGAATGCAATCATGTTATGCTTGTTGGCAAAAAACAGAGTCGACATTGTGAAATTTGAAAATTTGTGTAGGGTTTTGCTGGGAATTGCAATTAATTGATAAAATCAAGTAGTGGTTTTATGTTTGATAGAGTTTTGATTGGATAAAAACATTTGTGTGAAACTGTGAATGATTGAAATGTACAAACCCTTAACCATTCATATTTCTAAAACAGTACCCTACACTCTCAAAAATAGCAGAACAACCCTTAGCCGGACTAAGTTAGGCTTAGCAGCACTAAAATATGCCTAGCAACACTAAGTCAGTTTCCACTTGAAACGGCTTATTTTTCAGGACTCCAGCACTTTTCTCAGCATATCCTGGAAAATATTAGTCCCAAAAACACAAAACCTAACTCATTACCCAAATCACAATAATTACATCATCAATTACACTTAGCAATACTATTATAACTAGCAACATTAACACATCATTTCTGGATTTTAACAATTTGACATACTGCTTTTATCCAAGAAACCAAACATACCTTTGACAGTTTAACATCACAAGCAACCATACAAGGTCTCAAAATTTTCATTGATATTTTTTAAAAGATACAACCATTCATAAAAGCTGCAAACATAAATATAATTAATTATCCTACCTAAATACTAAAGATACTAAAAACATAAAAACATCATCATTAAAAACTGCTTCACTTCATTTCACACCAACTTGTTAAAACCCGAGCGCTCTACTCCCTGCGTTGCATCCTTTTCCTTTCCAGGAGATATTGAAACGTAATTTCAAGATCGGTAATCCTGTTTTCTAGATTTAACGGGTCTTCAAATGCAAACCCATCTTATTGACCCCCTTGGTTTTGATGCTCCACCACATTTTGATGCTCCATCACATTTTGCTGCTGATCCTCTTCATTTTGCTGCTCCACCACATTTTGCTACGCATCCTCTACATTTTGCTGCTCTACCACATTTTGCTGCGCATCCTGTTGATCCTCCTCATCCTCTTCATTTTCTTCCTCCACCTCCACATCATTCAGTCCCCAACGCTCATCCCAGTAAAAGTCTTGTCTATACAGCCATTTCAAAATTATGTTATGTTGCTTTTTTGACTATGTTATGATGCTTTGTTAAAAGTCAAACAAAGATTGTCAAACTTGATTGTCATTTGCAAAAGTCAAAGAGTCTCCAAGTGAATTTGGGCAATTTCGGGTAATTACTATCAAAATATAACTAATAGCCAATCATGATTCTCACTTTGGGTAATTTTTGGTAGTTTTGTGCCTGTACATTCATTTGCATAAGGTCAAACAGGATAGTCAAATTTTGCCATTTTGGGTAATTACTGCCAAGAGATATCGAGTAGCCAAAAGATCAAGATTAGTTAAATTTACAAGCAAACACTTAACCATTCACCATAAAGATGGGGCACATGAGCCACTACAAACCACACAATCTAGCCATAAACACTATACTACTTTAGTGCAAGTACCAAAGAAACCACAACCGCAAAAACACAAAGTGTTGACTTCCAAACACTGACTTTCTTTAAGGCATTTGTCAACTCTGCCTCCAATTCTTCAATCCTTCTTTGACAATTAACTTCA
Source organism: Artemisia argyi (assembly GCA_030686995.1). NCBI lineage: Eukaryota > Viridiplantae > Streptophyta > Magnoliopsida > Asterales > Asteraceae > Artemisia > Artemisia argyi. The sequence continues at coordinate 63,779,179 of CM060677.1, forward strand.
ATTTGAACCTCACGCTTTTGATTGGGATTCAGTTTGCTATACATCTCAAGCAAATGCATCTTGTACCAATCACATTCCTCCTCTGGATCATACCAATCAAATTGTTCACATTTCTTCGCACCCGATTTCTAAAATCAAAAAAATGTAGTATATTAAACATTAAACTTAATAATCTTTAAACTAAATGTATCTGATAACTTACCCATTGATTTTGGCAGCAAATGAAATGTCGAGCAGGGTTGGATGGTGTCCAAGATGTTACCACCATTGCTGGCCTGTCACATTTGTAGTAATCTTCACAAAGATAAGACGACATGAGTTAGTTTGATTTTGATTTGGGATTTGTTATAATTTTTTAGAGTGTGTTAAATTAGGGTTTAAGTGAAAGGGAATTGATTTTCACACTTTATAAATTGATTGGGACACTCCATCTGTGCATTAAATACTTGTACAGTATTAAACACTCTGCTTCAACCACTTGTACATTGAGTGTGCAAATAACTTTTTTGAGTGTGCAAATCATTAGCCGTATGTATAACAGAAGATCAAAAATTACCGGCCATTAATCCTTATTCGGGTCAATCGGGCCAACCCCGTACCCAAGTTAGCCAAATATTTTCAACCCGATACGGGACCCTATTTAGTATTTGGGTTACTCGGGTTGACCTGAATCACCCGAATAAAAAGGAGAAGGACGTATGGAAATGAAAAAATCGTACAAAAATGTATGAAAACGTAATAAATGTTTCATAACGTTTTAATATAGAGGAAAACATTCAGAAAAGCTTAGAACATATGAAAACGAGCGAAAATTGCCAAAAACATTCAAAATGGATGAAATCGGTCGAAAAGGGTAGCAATCGGTCGTAGTCGGACTAAAACGGTCTAAGTCCGTCGAAATCTGTCAAAAATTGTCAACGTCGGTCAAAAACTAGCGACATCGATCAAAATCGATTGAAAACGGTAAAAAAGGGACGAAAAACGTTACAAATAGATGAAAACGTAAAAAAAAAATACAAAATGTATAAAATGTTGTATAGTATTTGTCTTAGTTTACAAAATCCAATGCACATGACCCATGACCCATGTTAATTACCCATTGTCGATCACCAATCATGTATTGGTCGATAACATATATGACATGTCACTACAACCCAATATTAATGCACATGACCCGTTACCCATGTTAATTACCCAATGATCAACAGTCATGGAGGTGACCAGTGATAACCTAATGCATATGACCCATGACCCATGTGAATTAGCCATTATCACCGGTCATGCATGGGTTGCACCGGCTTGGTAGGTGTATAGTATAGTTATATATAGTGTGAATTGAATGTTATATGAATTGTATTTGAAGTTATTAAAGGCGGTCATGCATGGGTTACACCGGCTTGGTAGGTGTATACCGTTTGTCACAGACACTAATAAGAAGCAAGTATGCAAGGACCTCCCGATCATGTTATCCGGGATTGAGAAAGTTTGAACTCGGTTTGAGCTTGATCACTCGAAAAGCTCGGTTTATTTGTAAAGGTGTGTTGTCTTACACAAATTAAAATTGAAATATTATCTAATAATCGAATTCGGTTCACCTTCGGCTCGAAAATCTCGATACCAAGGTTTTCAAGATCGGGATCATATCTTACTTAAGATTGATTTTGTCTTTGCAAGATCGAGATCGTAAGATCGGATCGGGATCTTAAGATCCTACCATAATGCATTTTTTAAGTATCCTTTGTAAAATTATACAAATTTATAAATTATTATATACATAAACACAAAATTATATAAATGTTTCATAGAAATGTTGTCCTAAATTATGGTTATGAAATGTATAAGAAGATTATAACATGTTGTGTTTTCAATTTTACAAAACACAATTCATAAATTTGTAGTTTTTTAGTTTGCTAGTTCGATAAAAGTAAGATCGGATCGGATTAGATCCTAAGATCCTATGGTCAGGATCGGGTTCCTATACGATCTTAAGCTTTCAAAGATCCTACATAAGATCCGGATCGTTTTTGGTTTGCAGTATAATAAAATCGTAAGATCCTAAGATCATGATCGGGATCCTGACAACCATGCTCGATACATTTATAATTAACTATTTACACTTAGTACGCTTACATACAATATATATATATATATATATATATATATATATATATATATATATATATATATATATATATATATATATATATATATATATATATATATATATATAACATATGCTATATCACTTACAAGCTCGAAAACTCAACAATAACTCGAGTCGAACTTTTATAAGGTTGATCTCAACTCATTAAACATTTAACTTCATTTGATAGGCTTGAGCTTGAGCTCAAAGCTCGATAAGAATCAGCTCGAATGAACTTTAGTTATTCGACAAAAGCTCAAATCATTTTACTGATATGATCTTGAGCTTTTCACGAGCGGATCGGCTCATTTCTTCCTCTTATAAAAGCAAAAAATTAAGATACTTCATGTGTTAAATTTATATGTAATATTTTACTTGTCCCCTCACTTAATTGCCTAAAATAAAATTTCCCTTTTAACTTTTCCAAAGAGCCCGCCAATATTTTTTCCCCAAATTTAAATTGCCCCTCCACTTAATTTCATTGAACCCGCCAATGTTTTTCAATACTCCATCCCAAATATATATCCACCCAAAACTAGATCTGGTCTTCTTCTATCTCCTCAATACTCTCCTTAACACTCTCCTCACCAACGCCACCGCTCGCACCACCACAACACTCGCACCAAGACCACCGCTAATGCCCGATCCAATGACATGTTTGGCGGTCCAGTCCGGCTCGATCGGTAAATTTTACTTTTTTTTCTCAATGATAAGTACCGACATAGCATCTTCCAGAACATCAGTCTCTCTCAAAACACACATACAGTATGCGCAAGTCTGGTGATGATAGGACAGGCGTATGAACAATACGAGAGATTTACAGGGTCACCTGGTAAGGTTTTAAATGTAAACTTATGATATTTCATGTCTAAAATCTTACCATGTCTTCTTAATTCTCTCATGTAGCATAAATGTTTCGATTCCTGAATTTGGGGTCTCAATTACAATGGCGGTGATGGTTGCGACTGATAATATACGGCGGTGGTGGTATTCAGCTCACTATTACAAATAAAAGGTGCAGAATCGATTATAAGAAAGCCAAAAATCAGAAAAAGACCAAGATCTGACTATCAAAAAATATAGCTGTTTCTAATCAAGTAATCACGTTGGTCTATTTGATTTTTTCAGCATATCTTTTCCATTTTTGGTTGGGTGGTTGGGACAAAGTTACTTGTACCTTTGTAAACAGTTCCTAGAGTTTAATCTATACCTTATTTTACATAATCAGGGCTATCAGTTTTGGACTCAAAATGACAATAAAGGTTACTTTGAGATCAAGAAGGTCCGCCCGAGTTAGTATAATTTATATGCTTGGGTTCCTGGGTACATCGGTGATTATATGCTTGGGTTCCTGTTTCTAATCAAGTAGTCACGTTGGTCTATTTGATTTTTTCAGCTTATCTTTTCCATTCTTAATTCATCTGCATTCTTTACATCACCTTATGATTTTGTTTCATATGCTCATAGTTAGAGGTGGCAAAATAGCTAGGCAGGTTAGGTAATAGTTCAAAACATCAAATTTTGGTAGGATAGGAGTCAGGTTGGATTGGCCCAATGGTGATACACTTATACGTCCAAAGACTCCGAACTTTGTGATTTTGTTTTTAAATAGTTAATGTCAAATATATACAACTCTTTAAATATACATTAGATATAGTAAGTTTTATACCATATAAAGTCTACTTCAGATGAAAATACATTGGATCTAGAAAAAGTAAGAGCACAGGCAATTGATCTTTTTTTATGCGTTTTGCCCTCTTTTACTTTCACTTTATTCGAGGAAAATACCATAGACCATGTTTGTGCAGATAGTTGAACCACTGGCGCATCAAGTGACTCAAAACCACCAAAGCAGATAGTTGAATAAGTGGCGAATCAAGCGACTCAAAACCACCAAACCAGCATATAGTTGAACTAGTGGCGCCTAACAAACTAGATGCATATGACAAAAGACAAGGCAATAGTGTCTCTATGTCAAATGTCAAGAAATAGATGCACCCGTCAACAATATATATAACCACATACTTTTTAGAGAGGAAGGTTTTCTAGCATCTAATCAAGAACTTTATTCCGGTATGCTCATCTAGTTCTGTCATGTTGTGTGCTTTGACATGTTCTAGTTCTGCTCTCATCCTGATGTGGTTATTGTTGATATGCAGCAGCCTACATTTTCAAGGCTTTTATATCCAGATGATGAGATTAGATCAATGGGAGAAAAACTTGTAAGTTTAACTGCAAATTTTATTATTATGTTCATTGTTTTGGATTAAAAGTTTTCATGATGTTGTTTGAATTACTGCTGCTCATGTTTGTGTTGATATTGCTTAGATGGATTTAGTGCTGCTCATGAACTTCAAAGAAAATGTGCCAAGTATTTACTACTGCTAGTACAAAAGTTACTACTGCTAGTGACAGTTGGTATTGCTCAGAGATCAAGACGGCTCGAAGTTGCTAGCTAGTTCCTTCTAGAAAAGATTATAGGTACTTAATTAGGAAACTATTGTAAGCCGACTAGAACTCCTTGGTGTATAAAAGGATGGCCAATTTTATATTTGGTTCAGTTATATACATTCCAATTTTATTGTATTTGAATTTGTTTTGATATGTATTGATCTTTTAAATGTGACTAAAAGATGCATATAGTCACACTTTTGGTCACTGTTTTCTTAATTCGTTGTGTGACTAAATATTACAAAAGGCCACACAAACATAAAATTCATTTGGCCATTGGATGATCAATAGTCACACAAAATACACATTTGTTCACTTTAAACAGCATATGGTCACACCTATTACCACTTTTGGCCGCTGTTTGCGTAATTGTATGTGACTAAATACCTAAAACAAATATGCTTTGTGTGACTAAATATTACATAAGGCCACACAAACATAAACTTCATGTGGCTAATGGATGATCAATAGTAACACAAAATGCATATTTCTTCATTTTAAACAGCATATGGTCACACTTATTAACGATTTTGGCCACTGTTTTGCTTAATTGTATGTGACTAAATACCCAAAAAAAATATGCTTTGTGTGACTAAATATTACAAAAGTCCACGCAAACATAAACTTCATGTGGCCAATGGATGATCAATAGTCACACAAAAAGCACATTTCTTCATTTTAAACAGCATATGGTCACACTTATTAACGATTTTGGCCACTGTTTGCTTAATTGTATGTGACTAAATACCCAAAAGAAATATGCTTTGTGTGACTAAATATTACAAAAGGCCACGCAAACATAAACTTCATATGGCCATTGGATGATCAATAGTCACACAAAATACACATTTCTTCACTTTAAAAAGCATATGGTCACACTTATTAACACTTTTGGCCACTGTTTGCTTAATGGTATGTGACTAAATACCCAAAACAAACATGATTTGAGTGACTAAATATTACAAAAGGCCACGCAAACGTAAACTTCATGTGGCCATTGGATGATCAATAGTCACACAAAATACACATTTCTTCACTTTAAACAGCATATGGTCACACTTATTAACACTTTTGGCCACTTTGTGTTAAATTGTATGTGACTAACTCTAAAAAAACAACACCCATTGTGTGACTAAATCATCACAAACGTCACATTTATTGTATATTCATGTGGCCACAGGACGGGAAATAGTCACACAAAATACACATTTACTTGAATATATCATCTCAAATGTTACATATATTATATATTTATCAGGCCAAAGGTTGAAAAATAGTTACCCTCAAAAAACATTCGCGTGACTATAAAGTATTTACGGTCACTAATAATGACTAATCCAACAAAACTTGTGCCTAATTTGTCACACATATTCCGGGTTTTGGTCACTCTTTTTCGATGGAAAAGGCCACGAACTCAACAATGTGACCATATGCCACCTAAGGTGGCGGGACCTATGGTAACACACAACGAAAAAAACATGTGTGACTATATGCATTTCGTCACACATTTTTGGCGTGACCAATACAACTTTTTGTACCAGTGAATGGAAGTCTGCCAGTTTTCTTAAGCCTAACATCGAATACAATCATCCACAACAATTATAAACAAACCATCAACAAGTAATCAACATCTAGGTTTCACTACATCTAAGCAAACACAATAAAAACCTAGCCTAGCATGTTAAAAGAAAGACAAGCATAAAATAGAATCACACAACACATAGACATATCGTATGATTATTGGAAAACTTATCTTTAATTAAGCATGGATGGAACAAGGGTTGAAACCCTTATTTTTGCATAAAATTTGTTTAGGGTTTAAGCTCTTCAAAGTTCTCCTAATGTTCCACACTTTACAATGAAAAATTGGAAAAATATATATAGAGAATACATCCTGACGGCGTCACGTTTTAGCTTTTGACGCCATCAACTCGCCGCCAAATTAAGGGTCGTATTGCCTAGATCCAGTCTTGACGCCTTCATGTAGAAATTGAGCTCTGGACCGTCACTTGAAAAATAACTCTGACGGCCTTGGTGACGCCGTCAGGTCAATTACACTAAAAATGTTCTGGGTCGTCACGCGTATTTTCCATATCCACCTCTTTAGCCAAGCTTGACGCTGTCATGTGTGAAGTCTTGACGTCGTCAGGTACTGTTCTCAGCAAGGATTTTGAGACTTTGCCGTTTTTTTCACTTTTATGCTCCAAAAATGTCCAAAATGCTTCCTTTTCTATATTTCTCCTCAAAAGTACCTAAAATGACAAAAGGAACGATTTAGGGCAGTAATTGATCAAATAATCACGATTTCAGGCTTAAATGACCCCTTAAAAGTGGTACACTTTTCGCCTTATCAAATACCCTTACACTTGAGATTTGATTGTCCTCAAGCAAATGCACTTTTATTCTAATCAAAATACAAGTTAGGGTCATTTAACACATAAGTAATTACAACAACTAATCGTTCCACTTAAAACCAAAAACAAGCACGGAGGTTATACACTAGCACCTCACAAATAGTGTTTAGATACTCACATCTCTCGGGTGTAATTGATGAGGTGAAAAATGAACCACTCTTAAAGGGTCATTTAAGCCCAGATTCGAGATTATTTGATCAAATATTGCCCTAAATCGTTCCTTTTGTCATTTTAGGTACTTTTGGAGAGAAATCTGGAAAAGGAATCATTTTGGTCGTTTTTGGAGCATAAAAGTGAAGAAAACGGCAAAGTCTCAATTTTCCTTGCTGGGAACAGTACCTGACGGCGTCAAGAATCTCCAAGTGATGGTGTCAAGAGTTACAAAAGAGGTAGAAGTGGAAGATACACGTGACGGTCCAAAGGATTTTTAGCTATAGGACATGACGGTGTCACCTAGGCCATCATGGTCCGTTTGTTAGTGACGGCCCCGAAGAAATTCCTACATGACGGCGTCAAAATCAGATCTAGGCAATACGATTTTTATTAAGACGGCGAGTTGACGGCGTCACAAATTCCTTCTTGACGCCGCCACCCTATAAAATCTATATATAGTTTTCCAAATTTCATTAATTGGGGTGCAACTTTGAGGGAAAAACCCTAGGTCGAATTTTCCAGCTTTTTCAAGGGTTTCAACCCTTTGAATCTTTCATGTTCTATTAAAGATAAGTACTCTTTCAATTCATTCAATATGTCTATGTGTTGTTTGAATATATCTTATGCTTGTCTTCAATTTAACATGCTCAGCTAGATTTCTTTTGTGTTTGCTTAGATGTAGTGAAACCTAAATGTTAATTATGGGTTGATTGTTTGTTTATAGTTGTTACGGATGATTGTATTCAATGTTAGGCTTAAGAAAACTGGCAGACTTCCATTGGTAACTTGCTTGAACGTCTTAAGAAACATGATCGGAGGTGTACTATGATTTTTGGTTGTATTTAATGCGTAGGAGAATTCTAATGATCCCATGTTAGGAGCTTCTAACGGCTCAACATATGAGTGAAGTAGGATCCTATAGAGTTAGGGAATATTGTACACGGCCCTACGACTAGTATTAAGGAATATGACCCGTCATCCATGCAATTGTAACAAGCTATCAACCTGTAAAAGATATCTAGGGAGTAATGAAACCTAAGTAAACACAACTTTCCCCATCATTGTTCACACCACTAGTATAATTTGTTTCATTTTCATTTTTGTTATTTTATTTTGATTGCATCTTTAGTTTATTGGGTTAGTTGGCTGGCAACTAATTCCGCCCACTCTTCCAAAACCTGAGATTTTACTTGCTTTTATAAAATATAAAAATACAAAATGAATCATCCCTTACCTCTAGACCTAGTTTTTAGGCTTTCTAATCCTAGCGACACTATTCCTGAGTTGAACGATCAATCCCCCGGTACTTGTCACTATACTATACTACAACGATCAGGTACACTGCCTGGTGGGGGTTGTAAGCTTCTCGAGATCCCTCGAGAGGTAAAGCCTGGTGCGATTCCCACGTATCAAGTTTTTGGCGCCGCAGCCCGGGGAATAGTTATTGTCTAGGTTAGGATTTCTTTTTATTAGGTCTACTTGCTAGATTCTTTTCTAGTAAGATTTTATTTTTATTTTTAGGTTTTCTTTATTCTATTTTATCTTCGTTCCTTTGTTCGTAACCTTTACCATCCGACATCATGGAAGGTGGTAACATCTTTGAACCCATCAACCCACCACAACAAAACCACCCACAAAACCCACCACTAGCAAACCAAGCTCTTAGGCCTCGAACCTGAGGAGAGTATTCCCGTCCTAGCCACCAAGGCTACCGAAACACTATTGAGCTCACCCAAGGAGCCAATGTGTCCCCCTTGCGATCCGACACCATCCGGTTGGTCTAAAGCGGATGTGCATTCCATGGACTTTGTTCCGAAGATCCTAATCAACATCTCAAGGATTTTCTTAAAATCGTAGATTCTATATACCTTGATGTTACAACTAGAGAGTCGACCCGATTACGCCTATTCCAATTCTCTCTATGTGATCAAGCTAGTCAATGGCTTGAACGTTTACCCGCGAGATCCATCACCTCATGGGATGATCTCACCACTCGTTTCCTTGCTCAATGTTTCCCACCAGGGAGAACTACCAAACTTAGAAATGATATCTTGATATTCCAACAACGTCAAGGTGAAACTCTATACGAAGCATGGACTCGTATCAAGGACTTACTCCAAAAAGTCCCTCATCATGGCATAGATTTTTGGCTCCAAGTCCAAATCTTCCATGACCATATCGATCTCTCCACCAGGCGAACCATTGACCAATCGGCCGGTGGCAAGCTACGTGATCTAAGTGCGGAAGAATCATGGGAACTCATAGAAGATCTTGCTCTCTATGACAACGAAAGTTGGAATGATCCCTGTGATTTGAACAAAACGGTCAAGGCAATATCTTTGCCTTCAAACAATCCTAGCACTCCCAACCGTAGGATCATGGAACTTGAGGACCAAGTCAAGTTTCTCATGAAATCCTACGAAGCTCCTAAGCCTTCAAGCCAAGTGAACAAAATCACTTCTTCATGTGAATTATGTAGTGGTCCACATGACACTCGTGATTGCGTGGAACTCCCCGGACAAGCTTTTGCGGACTATGCATTCTCGCGTATCGACGAAGTGGGAGACAAGTGGTACACTTTCAAACCTGAGCCAAACCCTTACGATGATTCTTACAAACCTTCTTGGAAAAATCACCCAAACCTTAGGTGAAAACAAAACCAAAACATTCCCTAAAACAATTCTTCCAATCCACCTAATCGTTACCAACCAAACGGTCCACCCGCTAACCGTACTTTCAACAACAATCCTTCTAATAACTATGGTAGTACCAATAATCTTGAAGGATTGATGTCCAAGTTTATGGCATCTCAAGAAGCTAGCATAGCTAAGTTTGAAACCGAATTTAATCAACAACAAACGGAGATGACCAATAAGATTGACAACTTGTTGAAAGCCCTCAACAACCAAGTGCTAACTACACCTAGAAAGGACACTAGGGACACTAATAGCGGAATCCAAATTAAGGAACCCTCATCATCCAAACAAGTCCACTTTGTCAATGTTTTCACCATTAAGCCAATAGAAAAGAATGTAGAAGAAAGTGACAAGGATGAAGTTGAAATAGAAACCGAGACTAGGGATGAGATTAAGGAAGTTGAGGATAATAAGGGAGAAAAGTTAGAGGAAGTAGAAAACGTAGAAGAGTACTTTGATAACTTACCCACCAAGGAAGAACGAGAATATCACAAGGATCTATTCGATGATCCTGAGACACCATACATCCTTGGTTCACCCCTTATTAAAATAGGTGATCCCTCTAACATCAACATATCATGCAACATTGGGCATACGCATGTGTGGAAAGCTTACATCGATCTTAGGTCTCCTATAAACATCATGACTAAGACCTATTATAATTGGGTAATGAAGAAGCAACTTGGTTATAGGATGATGCCCAACACGAATTGGATGAGCAATTTTGTAGGAAGAGTGAAAGGATTGCATGTTTTTGTAGGAAAATTCACTTATGTCACCGACTTTGTGATAGTAGAGGATACTCGTCCGGTAATAGATGATTGCCTAAGTCAAGTAGTGTTCGGAAAACCATTTGTTGAGGCTTCTAAGATGAGTTATGACCCGACCCTAGGGATAGTTAGATTCAAGGAAGAGAATGATGAGATTGCTTACCAAATGCCTTATAAAATTGAACAATACCGTCTTCTATCAAACATAGAAAAGGAACACAAGCAAGCGGTTTATTATAGGAATGATGAGGATAGACGTAGAGGAGTAGATTATGTCATGAATAGAATACTTGGTTTCTACAAGGAATGTTTGCAACTAGGTCCGAAATACAAAACTAAGATTGGAGATGACCTAGAGAATGAGAACAACGATGAGGTCACGTAATTGCCCATGACCTTGAGTCTAGCTACAAGACTCGTAAAATAAAGAAAAGCGCTTCTTGGGAGGCAACCCATGTTTTGTGTGATTTTTATTTGTTTGATTGTTATTTGCTTCCGTATGCATGTTTTATTTTTATTGTTAGTAGATCATGTTTCAAACTAAAATTGTGAAAATGCTTTATTTTGTTGTTTAACTTCGTCTTAACTTCATATAAAGGTATTTTGCAAAAGCTAAGTGTAAGGGGAAACCCCAAATTTGTTTCTAAGAACGAAATTGATCTTAATTTGCCACAATATTAAATGAACATGTGTATTAGTATTTGTTAGAGTCAAATGCTTGTATCGAGTTATAATGATGTTTTGCAGGATTTTCCAGGAAGTAGGACATAAGTTTTTCCAGAAATTTTCTGGAAACTTAACGTAAAGATTTCTGCAGGTCACTTCTGACGGCGTCAGGAATTAATTCCTGACGGCGTCATGTGTAAAATTCTGGAAATTTTGCGAGTTTTGTTTTTCTAACGGAGTCTTAAAGTTTTTGTTAATTCTTTAGTTTTATAAACTCCAGGAAATCTGCAAACATTCATTCCACAAGCATTATATCTTAATTTGTTTTCTAGGATTTGTTAGTATATATAGATTGCCGCCAATTTTATGTGAGTTTGCCTTGTCTGTTTTCTCAGGTTTAACATGTTATATATGACAAGAAGATGATTTATTTTTCTGGAAGGGAAGCTTTAAATGTTCATTTTTTTGGAGGAAGATCTAACCTTGTTACCACACTATCTACACCGAACGAATCAGGGGAGTATTTGCTTTCATTCTTTTGCCTATTTCACTTTTACATTCTTTAATTGAACATTGGGGACAATGTTTATCCTAAGTGCAAGGGGAGGGTAAATGATGATACTTTATAGGAGACTATTGCACTTAAGTTTGTTTGTTTGATGGTAGGTGTGTAATAAAACTAAGAGAAATACTTGTTAGTGTAATTTTAGCGCCAAATTTAAATTTTTTTACAACATTTAGGAGTGAAACTTTAGCCTTAGCAAGCGTCTCATGGATAGGAGTTGTATGACTAGCACCAAACCGTACCATTCAGAAAAATTTTCCACCCAAATATGTGAGGTTCGCCTTTAGATTTGATAGGAAAAGCATTCATTATTAGTGCTTATGAGTGTACCGGTAGCATTTAGATTCTAGAACTTCCGTTAGTGATGCATCCCGAGACCGCTAATGAGACTACATTCGTGCGGTAGGATTTACTACATGATAAGAGGCATTAGGATCACCCTTGTGTTGAACCCGTATCATAATTACTTGACCATTTAAGTCATATTACTTGGCTAGTAAAGTCAATTGATTTTTCCCACACCTTAGCGTTGTACTCATTTTTAGTACACGAAACCCCTAGAACACCCCTCCGAGCCTATCTTTTCGTTTCTAACTTTAAGCATCTTACTTAAAGGAAGCATTTGTTACAACCCACCCAAATGTGCAACCAAATCGCCTTAGCCTTCTGTGTATGCACTCATCTTTAGTGCATTATTGTTTAAACTCTTAGTTAATTATCTAATTGATTACATGGTTGCTAAGTCGAGTCATATCTTGTACATATTGTTTTGGGATGATTGGAACTCATGGGTAAAGTACTTGTGTTATGGAGTAATGGGGAAGAACATCATATATTACCCCCAAATGTGCATTAATCGTAAAAGTACTCCAATTGTTTTGATTATCTTGGTTCGAGTCATTAGAGTAGTTTATTGTAAAGTATGTAAAAATTCAAGTGTAAGGGGAATGTACATTCCATATGATGTATTAATTTGCATGGTAAGGTAAGAGTGTATGCAAAAAAAAAAAAAAAAAAAAAAAAAAAAAAAAAAAAAAAAAAAGAATCGAAAAAATTAAGAAAAAGAAAAAAATAGGAAAAAGAAAAGAGGAAAAAAACATACGGACTACCATCCCATTTCATTCTATGTTTATTTTACGTTTTTGTTATTTTTGATTCGTTAGCTTAAGTCGAGTCTAGTCTTGGCTTAGCAACGCCATATTATACATGTAATTAACCAAGATGATTAACTCGCCACCAGTAAATATTGCCTTTATCCAACAAAACCGTGTATTCCATATCCCTACACCTAACGTTATAACCCTTTAAAAGACCTCTTTGATAGTTTATCCTAGGTGCTTACGCCAAGTGGTGGAGGTTTGATCCTTTCCCAAGCCTATGGTAATCTATTTTGCTACGACAGGTAGTGAGAGATATTTTTCATTTCCATATTGTGATATATAATTTATTACACCCGAGAGATGTGAGTATCTAAACACTATTTGTGAGGTGCTAGTATATAACCTCCTTGCTTGTCTTTTGTCTTTAGTGGAATGATTATTTGTTGTAATTACTTTTATATTAGTGTTAAATGACCCCTAACTTGTATTTTGATTAGAATAAAAGCGCATTTACTTGAGGACAAACAAATCTCAAGTGTAAGGGTATTTGACGAGGCGAAAAATGAACCACTTTTAAGCGGCCATTTAAGCCCGGATTCAAGATTATTTGATCAAATATTGCCCTAAATCGTTCCTTTTGTCATTTTAGGTACTTTTGGAGAGAAATCTGGAAAAGGAAGCATTTTGGACGTTTTTGGAGCATAAAAGTGAAGAAAACGGAAAAGTCTCAATTTTCCTTGCTGGGAACAGTACTTGACGGCGTCAAGAATCTCCAAGTGACGGCGTCAAGAGTTACAAAAGAGGTGGAAGTGGAAGATACACGTGACGGTCCAAAGGATTTTTAACTATAAGACATGACGGCGTCACCAAGGCCATCATGGTCCATTTGTTAGTGATGGCCTAGAAGAAATTCCTACATGACGGCGTCAAAATCAGATCTAGGCAATACGATTTTTATTAAGACGGTGAGTTGACGGCGTCACAAATTCCTTCTTGATGCTGTCACCCTGTAATATCTATATACAGTTTTCCAAATTTCATTCATTGGGATGCAACTTTGAGGGAAAAACCCTAGGTCGAATTTTCCAGCTTTTTCAAGGGTTTCAACCCTTTGAATCTTTCATGTTCTGTTAAAGATAAGTACTCTTTCAATTCATTCAATATGTCTATGTGTTGTTTGAATATATCTTACGCTTGTCTTCAATTTAATATGCTCGGCTAGATTTCTTTTGTGTTTTCTTAGATGTAGTGAAACCTAGATGTTAATGATGGGTTGATTGTTTGTTTATAGTTGTTACGGATGATTGTATTCAATGTTAGGCTTAAGAAAACTGGCAGACTTCCATTGGTAACTTGCTTGAACGTCTTAAGAAACATGATCGGAGGTGTACTACGATTTTTGGTTGTATTTAATGTGTGGGAGAATTCTAATGATCCCATGTTAGGAGCTTCTAACGGCTCGACATAGGAGTGAAGTAGGATCCTATAGAGTTAGGGAATATTGTACACGGCCCTACGACTAGTATTAAGGAATATGACCCGTCATCCATGCAATTGTAACAAGCTATCAACCTGTAAAAGATATCTAGGCAGTAATGATACCTAAGTAAACACAACTTTCCCCATCATTGTTTACACCACTAGTATAATTAGTTTCATTTTCATTTTTGTTATTTTATTTTGATTGCATCTTTAGTTTATTGGGTTAGTTGGCTACTTCCAAAACCCGAGATTTTACTTGCTTTTATAAAATATAAAAGTACAAAAAGAATCATCCCTCACCTCTAGACCTAGTTTTTAGGCTTTCTAATGCTAGCGACACTATTCCTGAGTTGAACGATCAATCCCCTGGTACTTGTAACTATACTATTCTACAACGATCAGGTACACTGCCTGGTGGGGGTTGTAAGCTTCTCGAGATCCACCGAGAGGTAAAGCCTGGTGCGATTCCCACGTATCAGTAATAAAGTATATATCACAATAAGGAAATGGAAAACATCTCTCACTACATTTCATAGTAAATAGATTACCATAGGCTTGGGAAAGGATCAAACCTCCACCACTTGGCGTAAGAACCTAGGATAAACTATCAAAGAGGTCTTTTAAAGGGTTATAACGTTAGGTGTAGGGATATGGAAAACACGGTTTTGTTGGATAAAGGCAATATTTAGTGGTGGCGAGTTAATCATCTTGGTTAATTACATGTACAATATGGCGTTGCTAAGCCAAGACTCGACTCGACTTAAACTAATAAATTAAAAATAACAAAAACATAAAACAAACATAGAATGAAACGGGATGGTAGTCCGTATGTTTTTCTCTTTTTCTTTTTTCTATTTTTTTTCTTTTTCTTTATTTTTTCGATTTTTTTCTTTATTTGTTATTATTATTATTATTATTATTATTATTATTATTATTATTATTATTATTATTATTATTATTATTATTATTATTATTATTATTATTATTATTATTATTATTATTATTATTTTCATACACTCTTACCCTACCATCAAAAACAATACATCATAGGGGATTTGCATTCCCCTTACACTTGAGTTTTTACATACTTAACAATAAACTACTCTAATGACTCGAATCAAGATATTCAAAACACTTTGAGTACTTTTTAAATATTAATGCACATATGGGGGTAATAAATGATGTTCTTCCCCATTACTCCATAACACTAGTACTTTACCCATGAGTCCCAATCGTCCCAAAACAATATGTACAAGATATGACTCGACTTAGTAACCATGTAATCAATTAGATAATTAACTAAGGGTTTAAACAAATAACAATAATGCACTAAAGATGAGTGCATACACGGAAGGCTAAGGCGATTTGGTTGTACATTTGTGTGGATTGTAAACAAATTCTTCCTTTAAGTAAGATGCTTAAAGTTAGAAACGAAAAGATAGGCTCGGAGGGGTGTTCTAGGGGTTTCGTGTTGTAAAAATGAGTACAACGCTAAGGTGTGGGAAAAATTAATTGACTTCGCTAGTCAAGTAATATGACTTAAATGGTCAAGTAATTATGATACGGGTTTAACACGAGGGTGATCCTAATGCCTCTTATCATGTAGTAAATCCTAACCACACGAATGTAGTCTCACTAGCGGTCTCGGGATGCATCACTAACGCAAGTTCTAGAATCTAAATACTACCGGTACACTCATAAGCACTAATAATGAATGCTTTTCCTATCAAATCTAAAGGCGAACCTCACATATTTGGGTGTAAAATTTTTTTAAGTGGTACGGTTTTGTGCTTGTCATACAACTCCTATCCATGAGACGCTTTTTAAGGCTAAAGTTTCACTCCTAAATGTTGTAAAAAAATTTAATTTTGGCGCTAAAATTGCCCTAGCAAGTATTTCTCTTAGTTTTATTACACACCTACTGTAAAACAAACAAACTCAAGTGCAATTGTATCCTATAAGGTATCATCATTTACCCTCCCCTTACACTTAGGATGAACATTGTCCTCAATGTTCAATTAAAGGATATAAAAGTAAAGCAGGTAAAAGAATGAAAACAAATACTCACCTGATTCGTTCGGTGTGGATAGTGTGTCAACAAGGTTAGATCTTCCTCCAAGAAAATGAACTTTGAAAGCTTCCCTCCAGAAATATAAATCATCTTCTTGTCATATATAACCTGTTAAACCTGAGAAAACACTTAAGGCAAACCTCGCGTAAAATCGGCGGCAATCTATATATACTAAAAAATCCTAGAAAACAAATTAAGATATAATGCTTGTGGAATGAATGTTTGCAGATTTCCTGGAGTTTATAAAACTAAAGAATCAACAAAAACTTTAAGACTCCGGTTTAAACAAAACTCGCAAAATTTTTCAGAATTTTAGTACCTGACGCCGTCAGGTTGTAACTCTTGACGCCGTCAGAATGTTCCTGGAAAAATCTTATGTTAAGTTTCCAGAAAATTTCTGGAAAAACTTATGCCTTATTTCCTGGAAAATCCTGCAAAACATCATTATGACTCGATACAAGCATTTGACTCTAACAATTACAAATATACATGCTCATTTAATATTGTAGTGAATCATGCTCATTTTCATTCTTATAAACAAATTTGGATCTCCCTTACACTTAGCTTTTGCAAAATACCTTTATATGTAATTAAGACGAACTTAAAAAAAATAAAGCATTTTCACAATCTACTTTGAAACATGATCTACCAACAATAAAAATAAAACACGCATATGGAAACAAGTAAAATCAAACAAATAAAAACACACAAAACATGGGTTGCCTCCCAAGAAGCGCTTTTCTTTATTAACGAGTCTTGTAGCTAGACTCAAGGTCACGTGCTATCCTATACGTGTGAGCTCCTCGTCGAGGACATCCTTGGGATCAAACTTAGGTTTTAATTTCCTATCGGTTTTCTTGGTACGGTATGACTTCTCAAACTTTTCTCCATTCGGATCATATTGAATCACCATGATCCGTCACCTTCCTTAGGTGGCTTGTCCCAATTTCATTTACACTTATCCCTTCCCTTTTCCAGTTGTTCATTCCTAAATTGATAGGCATCACTCCTAGGAATTCAATCATTTTCCTAAAGACTAAGGGATCCTTAAAAGGATTCAGTTCTTCATCCCTAGCTATGAGTTGCTCTACCGAATGTGTTTTATTTATAAACTCCTCTTCTAAATAAAATGAGCATTGAGGTCCTATAAAGTCTCCATTAACCCAAGGTCCGTATCTAGATGGTCTCCTATTCAAATCTACCCAATGAGGTGTCGGTTCCTCATTAGTATCATAAGCATGCTTCTTAACATCATAGACCGACCAAGTGTCTCCTTCTCCTACCGCTATCCTAGATTCCTTACAATCGATCATCGCACTTGCGGTAGCTAAGAATCCTCTTCCTATTAACAAAGGGCATGTAGTGCACTTACCATATAAAGGACGTGGAAATCGGCTAGTATAGTTAATTTCTCTATATGCACTAGTACGTCCTTCACTACTCCTACCTGATATGCTACACTACCGTCCGCAAGACCTATAATTACCTTCGTTTCATATAATTTTCCCGGCTTAAGAGTGGTGTAAAGGGACAAAGGAAGTAAATTAAGGCTTGACCCAAGATCGGCTAGTGTGTCAAAAGCTTCGGAGTTCCCGATCCTACAAGGTAAAACAAATATGCCCGGATGATATAATTTCTTAGGCAACTTACTCCGAACGAAGGCGGTCCCATTCTTACCCAACTTAAGTTTCTCCTCGTATTTCACTAAAAGGGCGTTGTAGTAGGGAGCTCTTGCTAAAACTTTAATAACCGGACGTTCAAGGCGAAGTTCCTTGAATTCATCGTCAAGGTTTTGTGTAGGAGGTGTTTCAATTATGCTTTTGACTGGTTTAATATCGGATGTTTTATTCGATTGGTCCTTTTGAAGAATTTGGGTTTGCTTGAAACACGTGTTCATTGCTTTGACTGAATAGTATTGTGGACAAGAAGTAGGTGACAAAACCGATGATATGGCATTAACGTTTAGTTTCGGGTTCTTGACCGTGTTGCTTGCGAGTGATCCCATTTCTTGTTCATTGAGAGCTTTCAACAATGTGTGAATTTTATTGGTCATCTCACTTTGCTTTTGTTTGAAATCGGCTTCAAAGTTAGCTATGCGAGCTTCTTGAGATGCCATAAACTTGGACATCAATCCTTCAAGATTATTGGTACTACCATAGTTATTGGAAGGTTGTTGTTGAAAGTACGGTTAGAGGGTGGACCGTTTGGTTGGTAACGATTAGGTGGATTGGAAGAATTGTTTTGGGGCATGTTTTGGTTCTGTTTCCACCTAAGGTTCGGGTGATTTTTCCAAGAAGGATTGTAGGAATCACCGTAAGGGTTTGGCTCGGGTTTGAAAGTGTAACACTTGTCTCCCGCCTCGTCGGTACGCGAGGATGCGTAATCCGCAAAAGCTTGTCCGGGGAGTTCCACGCAATCACGAGTGTCATGGGGACCACTACATAATTCGCATGAAGAAGTGATTTTTTTCACTTGGCTTGAAGGCTTAGGAGCTTCGTAGGATTTCATGAGAAACTTGACTTGGTCCTCAAGTTCCATGATCCTACGGTCGGGAGTGCTAGAATTGTTCGAAGGCAAAGATATTGCCTTGACCATTTCGTTTAAATCACGAGGATTATTCCAAATTTTGTTGTCATAGAGAGCAAGATCTTCTATGAGTTCCCATGATTCTTCCGCACTTAGATCACGTAGCTTGCCACCGGCCGATTGGTCAATGGTTCGCCTTGTGGAGAGATCGATATAGTCATAGAAGATTTGGACTTGGAGCCAAAGATCTAAGCCATGATGAGGGACTTTTTGGAGTAAGTCTTTGAAACGTGTCCATGCTTCATAGAGAGTTTCACCTTGACGTTGTTGGAACATCAAGATGTCATTTCTAAGCTTGGTAGTTTTCCCGGTGTGAAAAATTGAGCAAGGAAACGAGTGGTGAGATCGTCCCAAGAGGTGATGGATCCCGCGGGTAAACGTTCAAGCCATTGACTAGCTTGGTCACGTAGAGAGAATTGGAATAGACGTAATCGGGTCGTCTTTCTAGTTGCAACATCAAGGTCTACGGAATCTACGATTTTTAGGAAATCCTTGAGATGTTGATTAGGATCTTCAGAACGAAGTCCATGGAATGCACACCCGCTTTGCACAAACCGGATGGTGTCGGATCGCAAGAGAGATACATTGGCTCCTTGAGTGAGCTCAATGGTGTTTCGATAGCCTTGGTGGTTAGGACGGGAATACTCTCCTAAAGTTCGGGTTCTAGGAGGTTGGTTTGCTAGTGGTGGGTTTTGTGGGTGGTTTTGTTGTGTTGGGTTGATGGGTTCTAAGATATTACCACCTTCCATGATGTCGGATGGTAATGGTTATGAACAAAGGAACAAAGAAATGAGATAGACTAAAGAAAACCTAAAAATAAAAATAAATATCTTACTAGAAAGGAATCTAGTAAGTAGACCAAATAAAAAGAAATTCTAACTTAGACAATAAATATTCCCCGGCAATGGCGCCAAAAACTTGATACGCGGGATTGCACCCTCGCAACAGGTTTTACCTCTCAAGGGATCTTGAGAAGCTTGCAATCCCCGCCAGGTAGTGTACCTGATCGTTGTAGTATAGTATAGTGACAAGTGCCGGGGGATTGATCGTTCAACTCAGGAATAGTGTTCGCTAGGATTAGAAAGCCTACTAAACTAGGTCTATAGATGAGGGATGATTCTTTTTGGTATTTTTATATTTTATGAAAGCAAGTAACATCTCAGGTTTTGAAGGAGTGGGCGGAATTAGTTGCTAGTCAACTAACCCAATTAACTAAAGATGCGATCAAAATAAAATAAAAAGAAATGGAAATAAACTAATGTAATTATGTGGTGAAAACAATAATGAGAAAAGATGTGTTTACTTAGATTTCATTACTCCCTATATATCTTTTACCGGTTGATTAGCTTGTAACAATTGCATGGATGACGGGTTATATTCCTTAATACTTGTCGTAGGGCCGTGTACAATATTCCCTAACTCTCTAAGCTCCTACTTCACTCCTATGTCGAGCCGACTAAAAGCTCCTAACATGGGATCACTAGAATTCACTTATGCATTAAATACAACCAAAAATCGTAGTACACCTCCGATTATGTTTCTTAAGACGTTCAAGCAAGTCACAAACGGAAGTCTACCAGTTTTCTTAAGCCTAACATCGAATACAATCATCCACAACAATTATAAATAAACCATCAACCAATAATCAACATCTAGGTTTCACTACATCTAAGCAAACATAATAAAAACATAGCCTAACTTGTTAAAAGAAAGACAAGTATAAGATAGAATCACATAACACATAGACATATCGTATGATTATTGGAAAACTTATCTTCAATTAATCATGGACGGAACAAGGGTTGAAACCCTTATTTTTGCATAAAATTCGTCTAGGGTTTAAGCTCTTAATGTTCCATACTTTACAATGAAAAATTGGAAAAATACATATAGAGAATACATCCTGACGGCGTCACGTTGTAGCTTCTGACGCCATCAACTCGCCGCCAAATTAAGAGTCGTATTGCCTAAATCCAGTCTTGACGCCTTCATGTAGAAATTGAGCTCTGGGCCGTCACTTGCAAAATGACCCTGACGGCCTTGGTGACGCCGTCAGGTCAATTACACTAAAAATGTTCTGGGCCGTCACGTGTATTTGCCATATCCACCTCTTTTGCCAAGCTTGACGCCGTCATGTGTGAAGTCTTGACATTGTCAGGTACTGTTCCCAGCAAGGATTTTGTGACTTTGCCGTTTTCTTCACTTTTATGCTCCAAAAACGTCCAAAATGATTTCTTTTCCATATTTCTCCTCAAAAGTACCTAAAATGACAAAAGAACGATTTAGGGCAGTAATTGATCAAATAATCACGAATTTGGGCTTAAATGACCCCTTAAAAGCGGTACACTTTTCGCCTTATCACTTTGTCAAAAACTAATTCTTGTGTAGTTACTTGCATAACCTTGATACGGTTTAATTTGTGTGTACAAGAACGAGTTAACAACTCACTATAGTTGTTATCAAGAGATTGATAAACAAAATGGTAAGGGGTTTATCATAGATCTATTATTACTCAAGATCAAGATTTATTGAAGTGCATCGGGTACGTTCCTATTTATGTTTTAGTTAATATTATGTGTTATACTTGATCTTAGCTTCCGCAAATACGTGTACTTTGATTGTTAAATTCTAACAGTGGCATCACGAGCCATGTATAACATGTAATTGATTACTAAAACGTAATAAAAATCGGATCTTTTATTGTTTTAGATGCATGTTTGATCTAGGGTTTTTCTTTTAATTTTTTTTTGAAAAATTCGAAACCCTAACCCTAATTTATGGGGGGGGTCGATTTCCATGAAACCCTAATTAGGGTTTGTGGTTTTAAATTGATTAACTTGTAATCATTAGAAACCCTAGGTCGTTAACCGGTTATTTGAACGTATCTTGTGACCTATGTGGTAATTGTTATGCTTTAATCTATGACGAAACATGCATGTTAGTCATGGATCTATTAATTGTTTATTGTTATTGTCACATGTTTAGATAGATCTAAAATTGGGGAAGACCTCAATATAAATTAAAAATCAATTTATGTGCTATGTGGTATGTGATTAACTTTGGCCTACGCAATTTACTTGTCAATGTATGTGGCTCCACCTCCATCAAGAGGGGAAGGCCCTAGTTGATTATATGCATATAAAAACCTAGAATTGATTTTGTTAGGATCTTTTCTAATCAAGATTTCAT
Source organism: Artemisia argyi (assembly GCA_030686995.1). Lineage (NCBI taxonomy): Eukaryota > Viridiplantae > Streptophyta > Magnoliopsida > Asterales > Asteraceae > Artemisia > Artemisia argyi. Next base: position 63,801,465 of record CM060677.1, read on the forward strand.
GTGGCTAATTGTTTCACCTTTTATAATTGTTATGGTTATTAGTTGTTTTGATTTGTCTTTAATTACTTGTTTTATTGTTTTTAAATTATTGGACATGATTGTAAGCAATAAAAAGGTAATTTTTATAAAGAAAATAATATGGACTAATAATGGTGAAACTTTAAGTGACAAAGATTGATTCTTGCGGTGTCTTATGTGCCAACAACGGTTCGCTTCACACGGTAATTCGCTCCAAGGCGAGACTAGCAAGATTCATACTTTATTACATGTTTTAAGATTGAATTCATAAAATTTTGCTTGATTGATGTTTTGTACAACATGGTTTTTAAAAGTAACTCCTTTAAGACAAATTCATAGTCGTGGTAAGAAGGCTTGGAAAGAGCCTTAGAGTCTGCCTTGGTTATCACACTTACAAATACGTTTTAAACGATTTTCTTTTAAAATCATTCTTGTACAAAGTCATCTCAAGGTATTTTACCTCAAGTAAAACTTTTTGTATTAATCTTAAGAATTGGTTATAAAAAGGTTTTGAAAACTTATGCTATAAAGATGAGTGCATGCATCTTCGTACATATTTTGATTGTCATATCAAAATTGAATACCTTATAAAAATTTAAGTTACATGCCATCTATCTAAAAGGAACACTTGGAATTCTAATTTAGTAAACGTGAGACCTAGGCTAAATTTTTATAACAAGGTAAAATTATGTTAATGCGTGAGACCATAGATAGTAATTTTACAGTTTCTAAGGTAGAAAACATAATTAATTTGTGCGTGAGACCTAGAACTTAATGAGTGAGATGGGATGAAACATGCTTAGAAGGCAAATTGATGAATCAATTTGATGTAAATCCCATAATGGTCTAGGAATTGGAAATCTTGTTTGCTAATTATTGTTCGACAGATTACCATCTTTTATACTTTCACCACTAGCAGATCAACTGATGTGGTGGAATCTATGTAAAGTTGGATCCTAGATTTTCAAGAAAATTAGTTGGTTATATGAATATAGCCTTGGGTATTATATTTTCTTGGAGATATTGATTATCGAAAATACTAATGTTTGAACTTTTATCCGTAGATATGGCTCAACCCGATAACCCATCTGTGATTTCTGCTTTCAAGAGTCATCTTGAAATGGAAAAATTGACTGGAAAGAATTTCAATGATGGGCACCGTTCGCTCAGAATTGTCTTGAGGGCGACCGGAAGGCTCGATTACTTGACCAATGAATGCGAAGCAGAGCCTGCTGCTACTGAACCAGAAGCAGTTAAGGCGGCTTGGAGACTTGAGTATGCTAAATTTAATGAGGTTGCTTTTTTAATGCTCACTAGCATGAGTGCTCAGTTACAAAAGAAGTTTGAGTACTACTTTCCTAAAGACATGCTTGAAGAACTTCAAAAGTCTTATGAAAAGTCTCCTGCAGTAGAATTGTATGATGAATTTGACAAGCTACATAACTGCAAGCATGTGATGGTAAACCAGTTGAAGATTATGTGAATGAGATGAAAGAATACTTTGATCAACTTCACAGAAATAGATTTGGTTACCCCGATAATGTGCAAGTGCACTTGATCAACAGGTCCCTTAACAAGGACTTTGCTGGTTTTGTTCAAAACTTTAACATGCACTGCTCGGGGAATACAGTCTCAGAATTACTCTCATTGCTTGTTGATTATGAGAAAATTCTACCATCCAAGGTCAAGGCTCCTACCCTGCAAGTGTTGGCGATTCATGGGGGGAGAATCAAGAAGAAATCACATGTGAACAAAGGAAAAGGGAAAGGTAATAAAGGCAAGCAGGTCATGGCCTATCAACCACAACCCAAGATGAAGCAGCATCAGCCTAAGTAGAACAAGGTGAATCCTCCAAACAAGAAGGATCAGGCTTGTCACCACTGTCATGAAAAGGGCCATTGGAAGTGCAATTGTCCTCTCTACATTCATGACTTGCGACAGAAGAAGCAGAATAATGAGTCTGGTAACCCCAGTACTTCAGGTGCATTCTTTATGATTGAATTATTCACTCTTACTCCTAAATTGAATTCATGGGTATATGATACAGGATGTGGCATTCATATTTGCAATACCTTGCAGGGGTTTAGAGTTGAGAGAAAGCTGGCCTATGGAGAACAATTCTTGCACGTGGGTAACGGAGCACATGCAGAAGTTGAAGATGTAGGCATTTTTAATTTAGTGTTGCCTTCGGGCTTAGTAATATCTTTAAATAATTGTCATTATGCACCGTCAATTGTTAGAGGTGCAATTTCATTTTCATGTTTGTTGAACCTTGGTTTTGATCATACTATTACTAGCAATGGAATTTCAGTTGCTTTAAATGGTGTTTTTTATTTTAATGCTATTGCTGTGAATGGTATTTTTGAGATTGATATGAATGATAATGATAATGCTTTTGTTAAAAATAATTCAATGTATAGCATCAATAATAAGAGAATCAAGAAAGGTTTGGATTCGTCTTATCTCTGGCATTGTCGACTTGCTCACATTGGCAAGGCTCGCATGGAAAAGCTGCAACATGATGGGCTTTTAGATAAGATCAATGATGAATCATTTGATAAGTGTGAATCTTGTATTGCTGGGAAGATGACAAAGAAACCCTTTAAGAATAGGATTGAAAGGGCTAATGATCTACTTGGTCTAATTCACACAGATGTGTGTGGGCCACTTAGACATGTGTCAAGGAGAGGTGCTAGCTACTTCTTAACATTTACGGATGATTACAGCCGTTATGGTTATGTTTATTTACTTAAACATAAGCATGAGGTATTTGAAACATTCAAAGTGTTTAAAGCAGAAGTAGAGTTGCAACTTGGAAAGAAGATTAAAGCTCTTCGATCCGATAGAGGTGGTAAATACCTGAGTCAAGAGTTTATAGATTATTTAGCAAAGGAGGGAATTGTCCAGCACCTTACTTCTCCGTATACTCCACAACAAAATGGTGTATCTGAGAGAAGGAATCGTACATTGCAAGATATGATACGATCTATGTTTAATCTAACAACTCTTCCTTTTTTGTTTTGGGATTATGCCTTAGAATTTGCGGTTCGCATTCTAAATATGGTTCCAACAAAGAAGGTGGATAAGACACCATATGAGTTATGGACTGGAAAAGCTCCTAACTTGTCTTATCTAAAGGTCTGGGGTTGTGAGGCGTATGTTAAACGTGACTCAGCAGACAAACTCCAACAAAGATCTGTAAAGTGCATCTTCGTAGGATACCCTAAGGAAACTATGGGTTACTACTTTTATTACCCACCTGAAAACAAAGTTTTTGTTGCAAGGTATGGAGACTTCTTGAAAAAGGAGCTCATATCTCAAGAATTCAGTGGGAGAGTGTATGATCTGGAAGACGATCAAGAAGATGTAACACCTTCTGAAAACACTAGCCAACTTCCTGCGGAACCTGAAAGTTTAGGTCCTCCACCTAAAGTTGAAGTGGTTCCCATTCGTAGGTCAACTATGTTGGATCGATATACTCTGACCAAACTACTTTGTAGCTTGTAAGGGTTTAACAATATTGAGTAAACTCAACACTATTAATATTGAAACACTGTTTGACCTTGTAAAGTATGTGGAATCTACTAACACAAAGCTTAAGAAGAACTTTTATATTAAACCAAACTTGAACCTGCTTGATTACACAGATTCACTAACAATCCCTAACTATTATCGACTTGTAAAGCTCTAAGACTCTTAGAAACTTCGACTAAAACTTATATCGACTAGTACCTCTTAAGGCTCCTTTTATAGATAACCTTAAGTCGGTTTACATCATCTACTTGAACGAAAAGTAATTATCCCTAACTAATTCTAGAATATTCATACAATATTACATAATAATCCTTTAATCAATATTGCAATTAAGTCCTTATACTCTTCGAAGTACTTTGAATGATCTTCAATATGCAGCAGTACTTTGACTTTGATCTTCAAGCAGCACTTTGACATAACAGTACTTTGAAATACAGAAGTACCTTGAACTTTATATCCCAACAATCCTCCCCTAACTTGAACTCCACTTGCTTGATTTCAAGTTTCTTTGTTATCTTTGATCTTCAAAATCTTTAATCATTCAGAAAGATTGTTTCTTTATCTCTTTAGCTTTCATCTGTCATGTGTGTCAAAGTACCCTTTATCAGCATCACTTGATATCTTCTCTGCAATAAACCTCTTGTAGGACCCAAAATTAATGATTTTTATGTGATTCGGGAGGTCGAGGTTGATGAAAATAGATGAACTCCATGTTTGGTTTTAGAGAGATAAAGTAGAGAGATGGTGAAGAAAAGGGTTTTTATTAATGACTAAAATGAAGTTACACAATTTCCCACACCCCTCATGGAGAGTCATGAGGGGTACTTATTGGCTCATTACAACATTACTTTGCCTTTTGAACAATGGCAGTCCCTAAAGGCACAACTAACTACGTATCTAGTCTAATTCACGTATGTGACGTTATCTTTATAAAAGAGCGAGGCTAACAATCTCCCTCCAAGATATCGTCACATGTGAATGTTTACAATAAGACCTATAAATACATAAACAATGTAAATTACAACAATAGTAAACTATGTTGATGTTGTTGAAGCGCATAGTCTCTGTAGTCTAGATACTGAGGCAGACTTGAAGTTCTCTCTTTTGACGATCTCGGCGTTTGATCTTTGACACTGACGGCAAAGGTCTTTGTAGCTCTGAACTTCAACTGTAATGGTCTAGTTAGGTTATTACTCCCTCCTAACTAGTGAGCCTTTATTTCTTTTTCCTGCTCCCTCCTGAACCGACAACTCTCTTTTCATCACACAGCGGATAAGTAGATTCAAAAGTGTAGGCACATGGTTGTCGTTCAGGGAGCATCATGACAATATAACTCACATAACATTGCATTCAAGTTGGTAATAAGCCCTGATGTACACACACTACTTCTCCATTCACGATGTTAAGCACAATTCTCTCGGTCAATCCAATCGCTGAAGATGAAACACTACTTCTTTTGGCATATTCTTCTCCCTCCTGATGGTTGCGAGGTATCGGAATCATCATAATGTAGTGTACATGCCGTATAATCACCTTTACTTGATGCAATTTATGATCAGTACCTTTATGATCAGTACCTGACATCTCAGCAGTTTCTTGCGGCTGATGATCATCCTACACCACCTGCTAGTCACCACACCGGTTCAGATGTTGATTTTATTCCACCACCATCCCCGCCTGCACCGATTCGTCGGCGCAAGCGAGTGAGGATTCTTGAGCCCTGAGCCTGAGCCTTTCGGAGAGTTGTTTCGATATCATGAGGGAGACTATACCCGCAAATGCACGGCTCGGAAACAACTCTGTATTTTGCCTGTTTCTACTGTTACACCACCTGTACCTACACCTGTATCATCACCCATATCTGTATTACCACCTGTTTCTATACCAGATCTGACACCTATGGCATCACCAGCACCTCCACCATCACCTGTATCACCCCCAGCTGAGCCACATCCTTACATGCTACCTACTTACACTGCACCCCACACCTCTGAGGTTTTGCCACCCATGCCACCACCTACAGTTTTCTACTCTCAGACTACCACCGTGCCGATTCCATCACCTGCTACATCACCTGTACCATCACCTGCTCCCACCGAGACCCCCACCTCACCTGGCATTCATAGATTGGTTGATGCTCGTCGATGGTCATTTTTGTTAGACTACATTCGTAGATGGAGATTGGTTGAGGGATCGCCTAGGGCTGCTGAGCTTGGAGATGGCTCTTCAGCGGTGTTACCGGTCACTGGGGAGCCGATACACCATACTATCCCTCTTTTGGCTGCTAGGTTAGTGAGACATGAGGATCGTCTCGATGAGTTGTTGAGCGTTATTGAGGATATATCCTTGGAGAGGATAGAGTGTATGCAGGAGGAGGTCACGAACCTCGTGGTACATAGGACAGCTTTAGAGATGGTATTTGAGATTATCGGGACAGAGATCGAGGAGGCACAGGCTACCATCACTGAGTTTGGTCATCGGCTGGATGTTCAGAGGCATGAGATAGATGATTTGAGAGCGATTGCGGCCATTACACAGGAGATGATGGAGCATCAGGCACATGAGTTAGCCGCATCTAGTTCTACCATCCACACACTTTCAGCTACTATTGAGGAGATTCAGGCCCGTGAGAGATCCAAGGATTTGGAGATGTTAGAGATGATCAGGATCATCAGAGAGCTGGAGAGGAGATCAGGAGGCGCACCTGGACCTTCATAGATCTATGACATGTCATTACTTACAGAGACATCTTAACTTGCCGCCTGTGGCATTAATAATTGTTGTATCTTATTGTTTTGTAACAATAAATTCAAAAATTATTAAAACTCTATGTTGGTTATGATTGTAACGTATTGATATTGATTTATGATGTTCTAGTTGTCTGATCTTTTATTATGCTCCCATATTGAGATTCATTATAATTTCCATGTGTGTTGTTACATGTCATGATGTTTATTTATGAATGATATGGTTTATGTTGATGGTGTGGTTGTGATATATACCTTGTGATGATCTCGACTATTATGAGTTTGGCTACATTATTTCTCTTATTATTGATGTTTGGGATTTGTACTTATGCACTTGCGATTTTATAGAGTTATGGCCCCAAGGAAAACCACTACTGCTACCTCGTCACCCGCTATGACCCAGGCTGCTATCAGAAAGTTGGTTGCCGACAGTGTTGCTGCAGCCTTAGAAGAGCAGGCTGCCGCAATGGCACGGACTAGTAGCAATAACCGAGCCACTGCTGAGAGCGAGTCCGCTGCGACTCGAAAGTGCACCTATAAGGACTTCATTGCTTGTAAACCATCTCACTTCAAAGGAACTGAAGGAGTAACAGAGCTTGCTCGATGGTTTGAGCGAACTGAGACTGTGTTTGTGAGGAGCGGTTGTGCCGCTGAAAGCAGAGTCTTGTTTGCTACTGGAACATTGTTGGAAGACGCGTTGTCTTCGTGGAATGCAACTGCTCAGAAGATAGGTGTGGAGGAGGCCTATCAGATCACCTGGGCTGATTTTAAGGAGAAGATGCTGAAGAAGTTCTGCCCTAGAGGCGAGATCAAGAAGTTAGAAGATGAGTTTCACACATTGGTTGTGAAAGGAAATGATCTCAGGGCTTATGATAGGAGATTTCAGGAGCTTGCCACACTTTGCCCTTCAAAGGTTCCCGATTTGGAAAAGTTGTTGGAAAGATACATTGAGGGATTACCCAGGAGCATTGAGGGAAACGTCACCTCGTCTAAGCCTCAATCTTTGGATGAAGCAATGTCTATTGCCCAAAGACTGCTAGACCGGGAGATTAAGCGTAACTCTGCTCAGGGGAACAACGATCACAAAAGGAAGTTTGATGATCGAAGGACAAACAACAACAACAACAACAACAACAACAACAACCGAAACCCCAACCGTAACTACCACCATGACAGAAACACCCACCACAACCAACAGAACCGACGACAGGAAGCTGTCAGAGCTTATGTCGCCGCACCAGTTAAGGATGCTAGGTATGCTGGACCTCTTCCATTCTGTGACAAGTGTAAGATGCATCACAATGGACCCTGCTATGCTAAGTGTGGGAAATGTTCAATGGTTGGACATAAGACACAAGATTGCAAGGCGACAGGAGCTAACTTGCAACCCGTGGCTGTGGTATGCCATGCTTGTGGAGAGAAAGGACACTACAGGCGTCAGTGCCCTAACAAGGACAACAATGCACGTGGGAGAGCATATGTGCTGGGAGATGGAAATGTCCAGCAAGATCCGAACGTAGTCACGGGTACGTTCTTTCTAAACAACTGCCTCGTTAAAGTTTTATTTGATTCCGGAGCCGATCAAAGTTTCGTATCTATTTCTCTTGCACCCCTGCTTAATATTACACCCACCCAACTAGACACCACATATGAGATTGAACTAGCTGATGGAAAGCTAGTGAGCACTAACACTATACTCCGAGGCTGTACCCTACGACTATTAGACACCCCATTCGTCATTGACCTTATGCCTATTAGACTTGGTAGTTTCGACGTCGTTGTAGGAATGGATTGGTTATCCGAGAACCGCGCTAAGATCATTTGTGACGAAAAGGTCGTTCACATCCCACTGAATAACAAAACCCTGATTGTTCATGGTGAGCGAAGTAAGACACGTCTAAGCATCATTTCTTGCATCAAGGTTGTGAAGTACATCGAATGAGGATGTCAAGTCTTTTTTGCTCAAGTCACCGAGAAAAAGTCAGAAGAGAAGCGACTCGAGGATGTGCCAGTAGTCAGGAACTTTCCAGAAGTTTTCCCTGAGGACTTGCCTGGCCTTCCGCCGACTCGTCAAGTGGAATTTCAAATTGACTTGATGCCAGGAGCAGCACCCGTAGCACGAGCACCCTATAGGCTAGCACCGTCGGAAATGAAGGAGTTATCTGGACAATTAGAGGAATTGTCTGATAAAGGATTTATTCGCCCTAGTTCATCACCGTGGGGAGCCCCGGTGTTGTTTGTGAAGAAGAAGGATGGAACCTTCAGGATGTGTATCGATTATCGTGAGTTGAACAAACTTACGGTTAAGAATCGATATCCGTTGCCAAGGATTGACGATTTGTTTGATCAACTACAAGGATCGAGTGTCTACTCGAAGATTGATTTGAGATTGGGTTATCACCAACTGAGAGTTAGGGAAGAAGACATCCCTAAGACGTCTTTCAGGACAAGATACGGTCACTACGAATTCCAAGTAATGCCATTCGGTCTAACAAATGCACCCGCTGTATTTATGGACTTAATGAACCGAGTGCGCAAACCCTATTTGGATAAGTTTGTGATTATATTCATCGATGATATCCTTATTTACTCACATAGTAAGGAAGAGCACGCAGAACACTTGAAGGCTATACTAACACTGCTCAGAGAAGAGAAATTATACGCCAAATTTTCCAAGTGTGATTTTTGGATTGAGAAGGTACAATTTCTTGGGCATGTTATTGATAGTAAGGGTATTCATGTTGATCCCGCCAAGATCGAAGCTGTTAAAAATTGGGCGTCACCTACGAGTCCTACCGAAATACGCCAATTTTTAGGTCTTTCCGGATACTATCGAAGGTTTATTGAAGGTTTTTCAAGGATTGCTAAGCCTTTGACTGAGTTAACACAGAAGAAGAAGAAGTTTGAATGGGGAGAAGAGCAAGAATCAGCATTTCAGTTTTTGAAGCAGAAGCTTTGTGAAGCACCGATATTAGCACTACCCGAAGGAAGTGAGGACTTCGTGGTATATTGTGACGCATCAATCCAAGGTTTGGGTGCCGTATTGATGCAGAGACTTAAAGTAATCGCTTATGCTTCTAGACAACTTAAACCCCACGAAGAGAACTACACTACTCATGATCTAGAATTAGGAGCGGTAGTATTCGCTCTTAAGATCTGGAGACACAACCTATATGGAACCAAGTGTACGGTTTTCACCGATCACAAAAGTCTTCAGCACATTTTAGATCAAAAGGAGTTGAACATGAGGCAACGTCGATGGCTAGAGTTGCTAAGTGACTATGATTGTGAGATTCGTTATCACCCGGGGAAGGCAAACGTTGTAGCAGATGCCTTGAGTCGAAAGGAACGACTTAGACCCCTCAGAGTTAGGTCATTGGGTATGACAATTAGATCACCACTTCCATCTCAAATTCTTGAAGTTCAAACTGAGGCCTTTAAAGAGGAGAATAGACCGCACGAGAATATTTACGGCATGCCAGGAAACACGAATGGATTTTTCAAGAAACCAGATGGAAGGCTGTGTTTCAAGGACAGAAGTTGGATTCCATTGTATGGGGGAATACGAGACCTCATCATGCACGAGTCTCATAAGTCTAAATATTCCATTCATCCTGGTTCGGACAAGATGTATCATGATCTAAAGAAGTTGTATTGGTGGCCAAACATGAAAGCTGACATTGCAGAGTATGTCGGTAAGTGTTTGACGTGCTCAAGAGTAAAGGCTGAACATCAAAAACCATCCGGTCTTTTGGTTCAACCTGAGCTACCAATGTGGAAATGGGAAAGGATTACAATGGATTTCATTACGAAATTACCCAAGACATTGAGTGGGTTGGATACAATTTGGGTTATTGTCGATCGTCTCACGAAGTCAGGTACTTCTTGCCAATCAAAGAGACTGATGATATGGATGTTCTTGCACGTTTGTACCTTAAGGAGATAGTTTCCCGGCATGGAGTGCCGATTTCTATTATCTCCGACCGAGACAGTCGTTTCACGTCTAACTTTTGGCAATCTTTACAAAAAGCCTTGGGAACTAAGTTAGATATGAGTACAGCTTACCATCCACAGACTGATGGTCAAAGTGAAAGGACTATACAAACCCTAGAGGACATGCTTAGGGCATGTGTAATTGATTTTGGAAAAGGCTAGGATAGACACCTACCGTTAGCAGAATTTTCATATAACAACAGTTATCACGCTAGTATTAAGGCCGCACCGTTTGAAGCACTTTATGGAAGAAAGTGTAGATCACCAGTTTGTTGGGCTGAGATTGGAGATGTACAACTCTCAGGTCCCGAGTTGATCCTTGAAACCACTGAGAAAATAGTAAAGATTAGGCAACGATTACAAGCCGCTAGGGATCGGCAAAAGAGTTATGCCGATGTGCGAAGGAAACCAATAGAGTTTCAAGTTGGAGACAAGGTCATGCTTAAGGTATCACCTTGGAAAGGAATGATTAGGTTTGGAAAACGTGGGAAGTTGAACCCAAGATACGTTGGACCCTTCGAGATCATTGAAAGGATCGGTCCCGTGGCATACAAACTTGAACTACCTGAGGAACTCAGTAGAGTACACAACACCTTCCACGTGTCAAATTTGAAAAAGTGTTTATCGGATGAAACACTTGTGATCCCGTTGAAAGAAATCAGAATCAACGATAAGTTGAACTTTATTGAGGAACCCGTCGAGATTATGGATAGGGAGGTCAAACGACTTAAGCATAGTCGCATTCCCATTGTTAAGGTCAGATGGAACTCTAAGAGAGGACCCGAGTACACATGGGAGCGCGAGGATCAAATGCGTGCCAAATACCCACAACTGTTTGATGAGACAACCCTGAGCACTGATTCAACTTTGGATTCCGGGACGAATCCAATCTAACGGGTGGGTACTGTAATACACCGTAAAATTCCAGGTCATTTATTAATGCTAATTATCGACACTATTCTAAACTAAGCCATTTTTGCGGGCTAATTTGAAATTTTTATATGAGACACCGACTGTTTGACACCCAAATATTTTGATCACCGTTTGTTTGACACCTGATTATGTTTTGTCACCCGATATCACCCGATTGTCACTCTTGGATATCACCCAATGAGGTTAAACACCGGTAACTCCCACTTGCGACCCGACACCCTAATTGAACACCGGGATATTATATATATATATATATATATATATATATATATATATATATATATATATATATATATATATATATATATATATATATATATATATCATATTATGTATATATATTAACTTTTACAAATTTATTATTACTATATATATGTGAGTATATATATATGTATGACGACACCGTTTATATACATTTTTGGTTTTCACGAACCGACACCGACACCGAAGTTAATTTCACCATTTTACGAGTCACCGACACCCTATAACTTGTTTGGGCCGCATGTCACCTAAGCCCACACGGATGCATTTTTTTTTTCTTTTCTTGAGACACTTGGGCCGAACCACTCACAAGCCCATATTTTCCTTCTCTTTTCCTTTGATTCGTTGGGCCGATATTTCCTCAAGCCCGTTTATGACTTTGTTGTGTTTTTCATCGTCTGTGTAACATGCCACTCGAAGGCAGAAATCAACTTCCTCACCATCTAAACTTTGCACACTCTTTGGATCCATTGTTCCCTATTCACTCGACAAGAAATGTACAACCCCCTCCATTGACTTTAACCTATGCGATATTGAGACACCATGAAGCCGTCAAACCAATGGTCCATCGTATTATACACCAAGAGATCCATTACCCTATGGTTCGAGTGTCTCATGTTCCCCAACAAGTTTACCACATGTGATCTAAATCTTAATTGTTTATTACCTACACAACCTAAGCTAAGCTTAAACTAATCAAAGTAAACCAAAGTTGCTTCTCTATTACCACAATTCGATTTGACAACTCCCTTGGAGACTAGACAACAATGTCGAAGAGTGATATGACCACACAAAGCATGTAGTAACATAGGGAGATAATCGAACCACCCTTGCTATGCTATATAAGTCTCATTTAATGCACACAATTCACACACACTCGAAATCTCTCAAATCACAAACACTCTTTCTTTCTTTCTTCCTTACTTGCTGTCGAAACCAAGAGAGGCACACACGAAGATTTTTGGGTTAAGTGCTACTTGGGTAGGGTAATATTTGGAACAAGGGACACTACAAAGGAGTATCACGCTTGCTTGTTGTCACGTATCACTTGGACTCTCCACCACCCTTGGTGTTGTAAGTCATTATTTCCTATTTCATTTCCTACTCTACTACGTTTATGAATATCACGTTTACTAGCCACACGATGCACTTTATTATCTTAGTATATCACGCACATTACACTTACAACTATACATATAAAACGCCTCGACACCCCTAGGAAAGGGCTCACCACTTCGTTTTTACACGTACAACATATATATTTTCTTCGACACCCTAAAACCTCAACTTAAGCTTAACCAAATCAACGTAACATGCAAGCCATACACAATCTTATACTACGAAAACTAGACCAAAACCAAACCTTAGTTGAACCTATTTTCTTAAACAAACTAAACATCGTTTGGGCCTAGAATGGGCTAACGAGCCCAATTTATATTTCAAATGAGATTTTCGGTTGGAAACATGGAAAATAACGAGAAGTGTAAATACCGATTTTTAAGATTTGTACAAGTTTTTAAAGATACTTTCATTGTAATAAAAAGTTTGTTTTCAAAAACTAAATCGAGGACTATTTTTGCAAAAGTTTCCGTTAAGGGACTAAAATTGTCAAAATCACAAACTTCGAACTAAATTTGACAAAACCAAATTCTAATAAGAAGTTGAGGGTAGAAATGGTATTTTTTCAAAAGTTTGGGGAACAAAATGTAAAAAGTACAAAAAGGACCATATTGTGATTATTATTAACCAAAGGGTAAAAAGTGTAATTTTGTAAAGTTAAAGGTTAAATGTGACAAAGGTATTTTATAATTAATTATTTCATATAATTTGATTTTTATATAAATACATATATATTTTTGTAATTTTAAAATATATATATATATACAACTTTACTAAAAATATTTAATTATAAATATTTTTAAACAATATTATTTTCACAAACTAATTAACATTTATCGAACACCGGTTCGTAACAACGACAAAAATAACTACGTGAAGTTATTTTGGAATATATTAAGACACCCGAACGGATATCACCGTACACGAGACATATCACATGTCAATTACGACACGAATCTAAAACACCGATTACAATGTATTATTTAGGTCGCAAGTCGGAGGAATTTCATTGCTAGTCATAGCAATACACCATCACTTTTGAGCACCGTTGTGATTACGCACCTTTCAGGTGAGTTCATGGTCCCACATTTTTAATTGTTTTTAAACCCCATGGGGAGATACACGCTATAAATCGAACACAAGTATTTTTCTGTATGCTGTTATCACCTGATATTGCCTAAGTTGACACCTGTGCTACAAGTCCCTCATATCACGAACCTTAATCACTTGCGAGTGAGCGCGAATATAGTTGATAGATCTATTGGAATGGCAGCCCACCTCTGTCAAGGTGATCACTTGGCAGGAGGTGAGCTATATTCGAGGTATTATGGAAATTTGGCACATTTCCTGTCACCGAGGGCCCCTTGTCATTTACATCCGCTGTGGTGTAAGTGATTGTTATTAACTTTATGATATGTCAAATCGATGTTAAGGCTTGCGTTTCGTGAGGCTTAGGAGCAATATTTCACCAGTTTAGTCAAGACCTGTCTATCTTGGCTTGTTTATTTCAAATGCTTGACTTGTGTTCACACTATTACTATTTAAACTACTATGGATTCACTCAACCTTTGTGTTGACTTTTTAAGCATGTTTATCTCAGGAAATTAGCAAGCATGGCGGCACGGAGCTGGCAAAGGGCACAGGACCTCCCTTTTCATTTCAATAATTATATCATTCTTTACAAACTCATCACTTCTTTTGCGAAACAATTAACATTTTAGAAAAATGTTTGTAACTCATAATATTTGAGTTTTCATGGAATGATATTGACTATCTTTTGAATTGTTTTCTATGAGTATGACTGTGTACTAAACTGTAATGACCCCGATTAGACTTCCGCTGCTTATCAAATTTTTGGGGTGTTACATAGATCATTAGTGGACTGCTAGACATAAAAATAAAAAAATAAAAAAAAATCAAGAAAAATACCTCAAAAATAGAAAATCAACAAAGAAGGTGAAACAAGGCATGGAGCACTGTTTATTCTGGATGGCAGTGGTTTAGTGACTTCATGGGAAGTCTATAGGTTGGTTCTAAGTTCTTGGTTCTTGTAAATCAACTTGGAAGCTCATTGTAAGCCTTATTGCTCAAGTTTTCCATTTCACTGATTCAACTGCTCATCCTTGTTAATACTTGTGTTTTTATGTTTATTTTATGTTTAGAAGTTAAATTATTGCTTAATCATTAGTTCTTGTTCATCTAAATCATTTGTTGCTCATTTTATTATTTTAACTGTCAATTTTAGTATATTGGTGATTTCTGAGTTATTGTTGTTGTTAGTGACATACTTGTGCTCAAATAGGTTTAATTAATCATAATATATGATTCTATGTTAGTAGTATGGTTTAAATCACTTTGAAACTTCGAAAACTTTCAAACCAATCCCATTAAGGGAGTGTTTGGCTTTGCCTGATCCAAAGGGTAAAGGCCTGTGATTGTTGTCATTCTCAGTTCTAACATATCACATTAGGTTATATAAGGCTTGTAAAACAATAAAAACAAGTATCATTTTGAGAAAAAAGTCAAATGATTGTGAAATGTACCTACACAGTTGACTGTGTAGGCTTTTGAGACCATTAACCATTCAAATCTTTGAAAAAGTGTTCAAGATAACTTGTTCTAGTTTCATTATAGCTCATAAAATCATAACTAATCAGTAAACATAGATCAAATCTAAAAAAAGTCAATTTGCATCATTTTCATAGAAAGTCAAAAAGAGTTTTGCTCAGAAATCTCAAAAATGGCATGAATTTTCTTGAATTTTGTGTTATGATTTAGGATTTGAAACTTCTTGGGTGTACAATTTACCAGCTCAACTATTGATTCCCACATTGGTTATATTTTTGTGAATTTTTCTAGTGGACCTTATTGCCCTTCAAACAAGGTTGCAGGGGAAGTAGCTCCCCTGCTCAGATCAGACCCTCAACAACACCACCACTTTTGGTGGTTGATTGTGGCCACCTTAGTGGGTCCCACTGATCCATTTTGGGTTCTCCCAACCCCCTCCTGGAAAGCTTCAAGTTTTGGCCAAGTTTGTAACCTTAGACTCTGTGGACCCCACTTGAAACCACCTCAAAACTCTGTCCCATTTCTGACTCAGACTCCAAATAAGCAAGTGCTTATTTTCGTCTCTTGGCTTATTCAGCTAACTTATTTGAGTGATTCTTGCTTAAACTTGTCCAAGTAACTCAGGTGAACCAGAATTAACCATGGTGGACCCCACATAAGCCCATTTGAGCTTATTTCCTTGTCTAGTCAAAGAAAGTCAACTGTTGGACTAATAAGCACTCAAAATGCTTATTTCTGGGTTTCATAAAAAGTGTTTTTATAAAAGTTGTTAATTTTTAGTGTAAAAATAGTTTGGAAAAAGAGAAAACACAAAAAACCAAATTTAATTTTAGTGATAGCTTCTATTTAATAGAAATTATTTATTTAATTTTCTTTTTAGCTTATTTATAAGCACTCTAGCATTTTTATATTTTTATTAAATCTCTTTTATATTAAAGTAATTTTAGAAATTTTTTCAGATTTTTCTTTTGTCATTTAGTGGTTTTTAGAATTAATTTTAGTTTAATTAATTATTAATTAAAATTAAATAATTAAATAGCATAATTAGATTTTATTAAGTAACACCTAGTTTTTATAATTTTTCTAGCTTTTATATAAGTTAAAACATTTTTATAAATTTTTCTAGAATTTCTACAGTTCATTTTCTATTTTTTATAAAATAATTAGTTTAATTGGTAATTAATAAATAATTAGAATAATAATTAGTAAACAAGTTTAAAAATACATAAAATCAATTTTTTATATTTTTTTAGGATTCATGTGATGGTTAAGTAGATTTATAAAAATCTTCTTAATTATCTAAGTCTTTTTAGTAATTTTTAGTAATTTAAATTAATATAATTAGTTAATAAATAAATAATTAGTATTAAATAGTAAATAATTAAATAATAAATAATTAATAATAAATAATTAAATAGTGTAAAAATAATTTTTCTATTTCTAAAAATTTTCTTTGTTCATTAGGATTGTACAAATAATAATTTCACACTCGTAGCCTTTTCTGTTCATCAGTTGTACTTTCTTTCTCGTATGTTAGTGTACGTTTTTTACTAAAACGTACGTTTTTAGGTTTTAGATCAATTCTCCTTAACCTTAATTCCAGTAGTTAATCACATAGCTTTCCTAAGCTATTTTTGTTCATAATTTCCAAATAATTCTTATCACAACCCTTTTCTGTGAATAAACACCCGATCACAAGCACGCTAAAGCACAATCCACACCTCGTTGGGACATAACGACCTGGTGATACTCTATATTACCCGGAAGCATTGGTCTAGGTAGTTTGACCTTGTTGACCATATACTTGGTTAATTTAGGTTGACTGTTTAGAGCCAATCAAAATTTGGCGCCGTTGCCGGGGAGGTGTGCGCGTTTCTATAGCGTCATTTGAGATTAGTGTTATTTCACCATCATCACTGTACAAAAACCACCACTTTTGTAAATTTTAAATCAAAACATAAAAAAAAAAAAAAAAAAGTCATTAACACTTTTCCTAAAGTGTTAAAACACCAAAAAAATAAAAAAAACAACAAAACAGATCGTTACGTTTTCTATATTGTGTTTCTTTTAAGGTGATTCTTAAATAAATACGATTTTGGTAAACGAAACGATATCAAAAATATTGTCCAAAAGTTTTTAAACCCATACACAAAACCCAAAAACATCCGTATTTTATTGTGAATAATAAATAATACATAAAAACCAACCGTCGCAAACCAAGACAGAACACCTACCAACTAGGGGTGTGGACATAATAAGTTCCCAAACCAAAGATTTAAAACTTGCCTTTGTATCCCTGTAAGTGGTGTACCTTTCTTAAAGAAGCCACTTGCTTGTGATTATTGGTTTAAGTTCACTGTGGATTTCCCTCGATTTTGTTTTGATTGGTTTTTATCTCTAGTGCATGCGCACTCGTTCTTCAAGGTCCACGAGCCCATTACGTGAGCTTGTTCGGAAACCTCGAAGACCTCGTAGACGTTCAGCACCAACAGTCGGATCTGAGATCCGTACTATTGCCACACCCACTGTCACCATGGCGGAAGACCGCCCCATGTGTGAGCTTCTCCAAGCACCCATCGAGGGTTACGGAGATGCCATTGTTGTTCCAGCCATCGTGGCTGATAATTTTGAGCTCTAAACCGGGTTACTCAATCTTGTAACCTCAAGTCAATTCTACGGTTTTGAGAGGGACGATCCTCATGCTCACATTCGATGGTTCAATAAAATCACATCGACCATCAAGTACAAAAATGTCCCTTGTGAAGCAATAAAACTTCTTCTCTTCCCATTCTCCCTGGAGGGACAAGCCCGGATTTGGCTTGAAAAACAACCTCCTCGATCTATTGAGACATGGGAAGATCTTGTCAAAACATTTGTGAATGAATTCTTCCCACCTTCCAAGACCACGAGTCTTAAGAACGAAATCACCAAGTTCACTCAGAAATATGATGAATCTTTTGGTGAAGCGTGGGATCGTTTCAAAGAATTACTTCGCAAGTGTCCACATCATGGTTTCTCAGAGTTGATGCAACTCGATACTTTTTACAATGGTGTGAGCCAAGCTAATCAGGATTCTCTCAATGCCTCCACGGGAGGTAATTTATCGAGTAGAACCACAAAAGAAGCTTTGCAAATCATAGAAAACAAGTCCAAGGTCCGCTCTTCACGAAGCAAACCGATTGTTTCTCAAATCAATGCGGGTCCTTCCACTTCATCTTCTGCGAGTCAATCTAGCACGGATGCTAAGATTGACAAGCTCACTAAAGCTATTCAAGCTTTGGTTCTCACCCAAACAAAGAAAGTTTCATTTCCACAATATCCTCCACTTGCTGAGGCTAAAAAAGTGGAAGTCTGTGTGACTTGTGGTGGGCCGCATGCCTACTACAATTGCACAGCTACTGATGGTACTCCATATGAAGCTCATGCTGTAGCCGGGTCCTAAAGTCAAGGAGGCAATCAATATCGCCCTCCTATGGACCCGAACTATCGTCCTCATCATCATTATCCTGGACCTCCTGATTTTAATCAAAACCAAAATGTCTAAAACCGTGGCCAAAATCAAAATAGAGTGAACCAAGGTTTTCAAAACCAAGGTAACTTCAATCAGGGTCACGGTCTTCACAATCAAAACCAAGGTTTCCAACATCAAGGAAACTTTAATCGAAACCAAGGTCAGGGTAATTTCAATCCGGGATATTTTCATGGAAACAACAACCCTAATCAGGGTAATTTTCAAAATCAAGGTCCCAATCCGAACAATCGAGCTCCAAATATTCCTAATCCGAATCAAGCCATTGTTCCAACCGGGGCTTCATCTGATGAGTTGTTAAAGCAATTCATGAAGTCCCAAGAAGAGTTGAACAAGTTGCTGGTCAGCCAGATTTCTGATATCAAGAAGTCTTTAAATGATCGACCCTCGGGCTTAGGTACTACTTTACCGAGCAACACGATCGCTAACCCGAGGGGCGATGCTAAGGCGATCACAACACAAAGTGGTGCTTCATATGATGAACCCGCGATTCCTACTACCTCTTCTTCCTCTCCTCCAAAGGTAGTGAAACGTGAACCTGAGGTGACAAAGGACAAGGTGCAAACTCCTAGCCCACAAAGTACAGCACACGTCCAACCTCAGGTTATTCCAGAAACCAGATGTAAGCCTGAAGTTGTCTTTGAACCACTAGAAACTCCAGTGGACAACCCTAAATCCAAAACTTCTATTCCCTATCCATCACGTCTCAGTGAACAAAAGCTCCGCGAAAAGGCTAATCACCAAATGGATAAATTTTTCCAAATCTTCCAAGATTTGCACTTTGACATTAGCTTTGCGGATGCTATTCTCTTGATGCCTAAGTTTGCATCGACAATCAAAAATATGTTAAGTAATAAGGAAAAACTCTTTGAGATGGCAAGAACTCCTCTAAATGAGAACTGCTCAGCAGTTCTTTTGAAAAAGCTTCCTGAAAAGCTTGGAGACCCTGGGAAATTTCTCATTCCTTGTACTTTTCCGGGTATGGTTGAATGCTTCGCCTTGGCCGACCTAGGTGCTAGCATTAACCTGATGCCATATTTTGTGTGGAAGAAACTTTCTCTTCCCGAACTCACTCCCACGTGCATGACTTTAGAACTTGCCGATCGTTCGATTTCTCGTCCTCTTGGCATTGCCGAGGACATATTCGTTAAAGTGGGAAAGTTCCATTTTCTGGCAGATTTTGTGATTGTTGACTTTGATGCCGATTCTAGGGTCCCCCTCATTCTTCGAAGGGGATTCCTTAGAACTGTGCGTGATCTTATCGATGTATTTGAGCATGAGATCACATTACGTGTTGGAACGGAAGCCATCACCTTCAACCAAAATCAAACTTTGAGATACTCCTCCAATTATGACTGTGAATCGGTGAACCAAATAGATATCATCGATGTTGCTGCTGAGGAGTATGCTCAAGAGATTTTAGGTTTCATTGATGATTCTTCGAGTGAAAATCTCACTCAATCTTCTCATCCCATCATAGCCAATTCTTCTCCTTCCCTCACTCCGTTTGAGGGAAGTGTATTCATCTTAGAAGAAATTGAGGCCTTTCTCAAAAGTGATTCGATTCCCGATGGAATCGATAACCAAGAGATTGACCCCGAGAGGGATATTCTCCTGCTTGAGAAATTATTAAACGAAGATCCCTCTCCTCCTCCTGTTCTACCACAAACACTTCATAAAGAGGAAGTCAAAAATGTTGAGAAAACTAATGACTTCCTTGAGGTTGAAATTAAGGACTTGCCGCCTCATCTTGAATATGCATTTCTGGAGGGTGATGATAAATTACCCGTCATAATTGCTAAAGACTTAAGTGTTGAGGAAAAGGCTGCTCTAATAAAAGTTTTGAAGTCACATAAACAAGCAATTGCTTGGCGACTCTCCGACATCAAGGGCATTGACCCTGAATTTTGTACTCACAAGATTTTAATGGAGGACGACTTCAAACCTGCAGTCCAACAACAAAGAAGGGTGAATCCAAAAATTCATGAGGTAATCAAACAAAAAGTTTTAAAACTTCTTGATGCCGGATTGATTTACCCTATCTCGGACAGTCCTTGGGTGAGCCCAATTCATTGTGTTCCAAAAAAGGGTGGCATTACTGTTGTCACAAATGAGGAGAATGAGTTGATTCCAACTCGATTGGTTACGGGTTGGCGTGTATGCATTGACTATCGTAAGTTAAATGACGCCACCCGCAAAGACCATTTTCCTCTACCCTTTATGGATCAGATGCTCGAGAGATTAGCAGGAAATGAGTACTATTGCTTCCTCGACGGTTTCTCGGTTTACTTTCAGATTCCCATTGATCCGCAAGATCAGGAAAAGACCACTTTCACGTGCCCCTATGGAACTTTTGCTTATAAATGTATGCCATTTGGCTTATGTAATGCTCCGGGCATGTTTCAAAGATGTATGATGGCCATATTTTCCGACATGATCGGAAAAACTATGGAGGTCTTTATGGACGATTTTTCAGTCATTGGGGATTCGTTTCAATCATGCCTCTCCCATTTAGACGACATGCTAAAACGTTGTGAAGACACAAAGTTATGTCTAAATTGGGAGAAGAGTCACTTTATGGTCAAAGAGGGCATTGTCCTCGGCCATAAAATTTCAAAGAACGGGATTGAGGTTGACAAAGCCAAAGTGGATGTCATCGCAAAATTACCTCATCCCACTACCGTCAAGGGTAGTAGGAGCTTTTTGGGTCATGCCGGTTTCTATCGTAGGTTTATTCAAGATTCTTCTAAAATCGCCCGGCCTATGACCCATCTCCTCGAAAAGGATGCTCCTTTTATCTTCTCCCCCGAGTGCATCAAATCTTTTGAAACATTAAAGAAAAAGCTTACCGAGGCACAGATTCTTGTTGCCCCCGATTGAGACTTGCCCTTCGAACTCATGTGTGATGCTAGTGATTATGCGATAGGGGCAGTCTTGGGGCAACGAAAAACAAAACATTTTCAGCCTATACACTATGCCAGCAAAACTATGACCGAGGCTCAAAGTCATTCCACCACCACTGAAAAAGAATTATTAGCTGTGGTGTATGCTTTCGAAAATTCCGGCCATACTTAATATTGACCAAGAGCATAGTGTATACAGATCACTCGGCTTTGAAGTACCTCTTTGCAAAACAAGATGCAAAGCCGAGACTACTCCGTTGGGTTCTCCTCTAACTGGAATTTGATATCATTATTCGTGATAAAAAAGGAGCTGAGAACCTAGCTGCTGATCATCTCTCCCGATTGGAAAACCCCCACCAAGATGTCTTCGAGAGGAAAGAAATTAATGAAACATTCCCTCTCGAGACACTCAATGCGGTTACCTTTCGTGGAGACTCTATTACCCCATGGTTTGCCGACTTTGCAAACTACCTTGCGGGTAACTTTGTGGTGAAAGGGATGTCGTCCTAACAGAAAAATAAATTCTTCAAAGATGTAAAACATTACTTTTGGGACGACCCCTATCTTTTCAAAATCTGTGCGGATCAAGTCATCCGGCGGTGTGTGTATGGCCATGAAGCCACTGAAATTCTTAAGGCTTGCCATGCTGGTCCCATGGGGGGCCACCACCATCCCAACTACACCGCCAAAAAGGTGTTTGACTCCGGTTTCTTTTGGCCCTCGATTTACAAGGATGCCCAGGAATTAGTCAAATCCTATGACGCTTGTCAATGTCACGGGAATATTTCACAAAAAATGAAATGCCTCAAAATGCAATTCAAGTTTGTGAAATCTTTGACGTTTGGGGCATTGATTTTATGGGGCCATTTCCTTCTTCTCATGGTAACAAATACATACTCGTGGCTGTTGACTATTTGTCAAAATGGGTTGAAGCGAAAGCTTTACCAATGATGCCCGAGTTGTTGTAAAATTCTTGAAAGCTCTTTTCGCTCAATTTGGAACTCCACGTGCTATTATCAGTGATCGTGGTACGCATTTTTGCAATGACAAATTTGATAAAGTCATGCAAAAGTATGGTGTAACACACCGTCTTTCTACTGCGTACCACCCACAAACAAGTGGACAAGTAGAAGTTTCCAATCGAGGAATTAAGAGAATTTTAGAAAGAACCGTAGGTGAAAATCGTGCATCGTGGTCGGATAAATTAGATGATGCACTTTGGGCTTTCCGTACGGCTTACAAAACACCCATTGGGTGTACGCCTTACAAACTTGTGTACAGGAAAGCGTGCCATCTTCCGATCGAGCTTGAGCACAAAGCCTATTGGGCCCTCAAGCATGCAAATTTTAACCTCAAAACTGCGGGTGATCATAGGAAAGTTCAACTGAATGAATTAAACGAACTTCGTGATCAAGCTTACGAGAACTCTTTGATCTATAAAGAAAAGACAAAGAAGATTCATGACTCCAAAATCAAGAACCGCATTTTTAACGTTGGTAATTGAGTCCTTCTTTTCAACTCTTGACTCAAGATCTTCTCGGGAAAGCTAAAAACCCGATGGACTGGTCCATTCACTATCGCAAAGGTTTATCCTTATGGCACCGTCGAATTATCACAAAATGACGGTCCAAATTTCAAAGTGAATGGGCATCGTTTAAAGCATTACTTTGGAGAGGACATACCATCCATGGTTGTCCCGGATCTCCAAACTTTCCCCAAGGACAATTGAATTCGGGGATCGAGTCAAGGTAGCGACTCGATGAACAAAAACAATAGCACAATACGGGTTTTCACCCGTATCTCTGATTTCTTTCTACTTTCTACCATCTAAGTGTGGGGGAATGGCCAACCCCCCGCTGTTTGAAAATGTATATATGTATATAAGTTCCAAAAAAAATGTGTGTTTGTATGTAAATATAAATAAAGTGAAAAATAGTATTTCCGTAGTTAGTTTAGAATATTATCTTTTTACGTTCATAGATTCGGCATAATAGCCGGGACTTTGAATATTGAGGACAATATTCAATTCTAAGTGTGGGGGGGGGGGGGGGGGGGGGGGGAATTCTAGCGAATTTTATCACAAAATACTTTCAAGTACCCCCATTTTAGCCCAAAATTTTCAAAAAAATTTTCACTTTATTTCAAAATTTTTGTGGTTATAAGTCCGCCATGTCTAAACGAACAAAGGATTGGCTAATCCAGGAGCAAACGGCTCTTGGTAAAGATAACTCAAATCCGTTGACGGCTTGCAATTTGCCCAAAATTGTATGGTATATCAACTCGCCATATCCTAAAAAGTGAATAAGTTGGCTAGCCCGCAAGATTATGGCTTGTGGTAAAGGCAGTGGAAAAACCATAATTGGTAATCAGCTCACCAAGATGTCGACTGTGTCCATCAAGAGTTGGCTAGTCCAGGAGCAAACGGCTCTTGGTAAAGACAAATCAAAACCGTTGAAAGCTGGTGGTTTGCTAAAAATCATACGGTTATCAAGTGGACCATAGTTCTTATTTGAATCGAAACCTTTGGCTACTCCAGAAGTGATGGCTTTTGGTAAAGAGATTTCAAATCCATCAAGTTTTCCAAAAAAGATTGCTAGGGACTAGCAATAGTTTAGTGTGGGGGATTGATGAGTGCTCAAACACTCATCATTTTTATCGTATTTAAACTGCCAAAACATACAAAAACAATGGAAAAGTCATCAAAATACTGAAATTATCTCAGGGATTGTGTTTTATGTGTTTTAAATGCAAAATAAGCAAAAACAAAATAAAAATGATCAAAGTTTGCAATATTGACAGTTTCAGTCCCCCAAGTTTCAAAACTTTTCAAAAATAGTCCCTATGCATTTATTTTTGAAAGAAAAGTCAACCCAAGCCTTTTGAAAGTCAAATATCACAAAATAAAATACTTGGGTCTTAAGTTTCAAAAATTACATCTTTGGTCCCTCAAATTTCAAATCTGACAAAAATGGTCCCTGGGAATTTTGGAAAATGAAAAAAAATGAGATTTGGTCCTTGGAATGAGAAAGCTTGGCAATAATGGTCCTTGGTGATACTTTGAGAATAATACACCCCCAACTTCCTGAAATTTACAAAATTGGTCCTTGTTGCTTATTAATACCATACCAAACGGACCCTTGAAGTTATTTTAACCCAACAACAAACATCCACCACACCCCAGGCCCACCTTATCACTCTAAGCCCAACTCCATCCTCCTTAGCCCATTCCATCACCAACCAGCCCACCTCCCATAATAATATTACTCACCCCGTTTTACTACTCCTCCCCCTCAGTCAACAAAGTCAAATAATCAACCTCCCCCCTCCAACTTGTAAACCTGCTCCCCCCTCCTCCACCTCAGCAAACCAGACCCTGTCTCATTGACTATCTACAAAGCTCCAAGAGGCTTTAATTGCCTAACCCTTGCCCACACTCAACCCCAGCCTGACAAGAAAGAAAAAATGGCGCCAAATCAAGATTCAAAGGTCAAGATTGGTTTTGGTAATCCAATGGCTGTGAATTCAAGTGGGAATGGTTCTGAAAGTCCAAGAAACCTTAGAGGTTCCATATAAAAAGAAAGAGGAGCAGCAGAGCAAAGAGTAGTAGTTTTTATTGTAGAATTTTATGTCGTTTTTATTTTTAGTAAAATTCAGTGTAATTGTCAACTTAAGAGTAATGTACTAAATATTTTTATTGTATTTGAAACATCTTGCAGCAATCAATTTCAAGTTTTTAACTCAATTTCAGTTTATGTTTGTTTTGCTTAAAATCTCAATAAGCTCTGAACATGTTTAAATATTGTTATTCAGTAGTTTCTTAAGCTCACTTAAGCTTCCTTATAAGCGTTTTGAAGCTTTTAGATCATTAGTGGACTGCTAGACATAAAAATAAAAAAAAAAATCAAGAAAAATACCTCAAAAATAGAAAATCAACAAAGAAGGTGAAACAAGGCATGAAGCACTGTTTATTCTGGATGTCAGTGGTTTAGTGACTTCATGGGAAGTCTATAGGTTGGTTCTAAGTTCTTGGTTCTTGTAAATAAACTTGGAAGCTCATTGTAAGCCTTATTGCTCAAGTTTTCCATTTCACTGATTCAACTGCTCATCCTTGTTAATACTTGTGTTTTTATGTTTATTTTATGTTTAGAAGTTAAATTATTGCTTAATCATTAGTTATTGTTCATCTAAATCTTTTGTTGCTCATTTTATTATTTTAACTGTCAATTTTAGTATATTGGTGATTTCTGAGTTATTGTTGTTGTTAGTGACATACTTGTGCTCAAATAGGTTTAATTAATCATAATATATGATTCTATGTTAGTAGTATGATTTAAATCACTTTGAAACTTTGAAAACTTTCAAACCAATCCCATTAAGGGAGTGTTTGGCTTTGCCTGATCCAAAGGGTAAAGGCCTGTGATTGTTGTCATTCTCAGTTCTAACATATCACATTAGGTTATATAAGGCTTGTAAAACAATAAAAACAAGTATCATTTTGAGAAAAAAGTCAAATGATTGTGAAATGTACCTACACAGTTGACTGTGTAGGCTTTTGAGACCATTAACCATTCAAATCTTTGAAAAAGTGTTCAAGATAACTTGTTCTAGTTTCATTAAAGCTCATAAAATCATAACTAATCAGTAAACATAGATCAAATCTAAAAAAGTCAATTTGCATCATTTTCATAGAAAGTCAAAAAGAGTTTTGCTCAGAAGTCTCAAAAATGGCATGAATTTTTTTGAATTTTGTGTTATGATTTAGGATTTGAAACTTCTTGGGTGTACAATTTACCAGCTCAACTATTGATTCCCACATTGGTTATATTTTTGTGAATTTTTCTAGTGGACCTTATTGCCCTTCAAACAAGGCTGCAGGGGAAGTAGCTCCCCTGCTCAGATCAGACCCTCAGCAACACCACCACCTTTGGTGGTTGATTGTGGCCACCTCAGTGGGTCCCACTGATCCATTTTGGGTTCTCCCAACCCCCCTCCTGGCAAGCTTCAAGTTTTGGCTAAGTTTGTAACCTTAGACTCTGTGGACCCCACTTGAAACCACCTCAAAACTCTGTCCCATTTCTGACACAGACTCCAAATAAGCAAGTGCTTATTTTGGTCTCTTGCCTTATTCAGCTAACTTATTTGAGTGATTCTTGCTTAAACTTGTCCAAGTAACTCAAGTGAACCAGAATTAACCATGGTGGACCCCACATAAGCCCATTTGAGCTTATTTCCTTGTCTAGTCAAAGAAAGTCAACTGTTGGACTAATAAGCACTCAAAGTGCTTATTTCTGAGTTTCATAAAAAGTGTTTTTATAAAATTTGTTAGTTTTTAGTGTAAAAATAGTTTGGAAAAAGAGAAAACACAAAAAACCAAATTTAATTTTAGTGATAGCTTCTATTTAATAGAAATTATCTTTTTAATTTTCTTTTTAGCTTATTTATAAGCACTCTTGCATTTTTATATTTTTATTAAATATCTTTTATATTAAAGTAATTTTACAAATTTTTCCAGATTTTTCTTTTGTCATTTAGTGGTTTTTAGAATTAATTTTAGTTTAATTAATTATTAATTAATATTAAATAATTAAATAGCATAATTAGTTTTTATTAAGTAACACCTAGTTTTTATAATTTTTCTTGCTTTTATATAAGTTAAAACATTTTTTAATTTTTTCTAGAATTTCTACTGTTCATTTTCTATTTTTATAAAATAATTAGTTTAATTGGTAATTAATAAATAATTAGAATAATAATTAGTAAACTAGTTTAAAAATACATAAAATCAATTTTTTTATAATTTTTTAGGATTCCTGTGATGGTTAAGTAGATTTATAAAAATATTCTTAATTATCTAAGTCTTTTTAGTAATTTTTAGTAATTTAAATTAATATAATTAGTTAATAAATAAATAATTAGTAATTAATTAATAATAAATATTTAAATAGTGTAAAATAATTTTTCTTTTTCTAAACATTTTCTTTGTTCATTAGGATTGTACAAATAATAATTTCACACTCGTAGCCTTTTCTGTTCATCAGTTGTACTTTCTTTCTCGTACGTCAGTGTACGTTTTTGACTAAAACGTACGTTTTTAGGTTTTAGATCAATTCTCCTTAACCTTAATTCCAGTAATTAATCACATAGCTTTCCTAAGCTATTTCTGTTCATAATTTCCAAATAATTCTTATCACAACCCTTTTATGTGAATAAACACCCGATCACAAGCACGCTAAAGCACAATCCACACCTCGTCGGGACATAACGACCTGGTGATACTCTATATTACCCGGAAGCATTGGTCTAGGTAGTTTGACCTTGTTGACCATATACTTGGTTAATTTAGGTTGACTGTTTACAGCCAATCACCTCCCCTCAAAAGTAGCTTAATTATTAATCATACCAATACTCACAACTAAAAAAGTAAATCTTGAAACATCAAAGCCCTTTGTGAGTAAATATGCTACATTATCATCTGTATGGACTTTAACCACATTGATAAGCCTATGCTCATAGAAATCTCTGATAAAATGATGTCTAATCTGAATGTGCTTTGTTTTGGAGTGATAAACTGGATTCTTCACAATACAAATTGTACTCTCATTATCAATGTTGATAGGAGTATTCTTGAAGTTGAATCCATAATCCAAAAGCTGATTTTGCAACCAAAGTACTTGTGCACAACAACTTGCAGCAGCTACATACTCTGCTTCTGTGGAAGATGTTGCTGCAATTGTTTGCTTTTTGCATTGCCATGAGACTAATCTACTTCCAAGGTACAGACACCCTCCAGTTGTGGATCTTCTGTCATAGTTATCTCCAGCATAATCACTATCAGAAAAGGCTTGTAGATGAAAAGGGGACTCCCTAGGATACCATAATCCTAGCTTAGGTTGTTGCCTAAGGTACCTAAAAATCCTTTTGACAGCATTCAAATGTGATACCTTGGGGTGAACTTGATGTCTTGCACATAAACACACAACAAAAGTAATGTCAGGCCTAGATGCAGTTAAATACATGAGACATCTAATCATAGACCTGTATAATTTGACATCAACTTCTTCTCCTTCTTCATCTTTTCCCAAAGGCTTATTAGTATCAACAGGTGTAGAGGTTGGCTTGATAGTTGTGAAATTAAATCTCTTAAGAATATCTGCAACATACTTATCTTGACTAATAAAGATTCCACTGCTTGATTGTTGCACTTGAAGTCCTAAGAAGAATGTTAATTCTCCCATTGAACTCATCTGAAACTCTTTTTGCATAAGATCTTCAAATTCCTTCACCATAGATTGCTTAGTAGCACCAAAAATAATATCATCTACATAAACTTGGACAAGCATGATATCCTTCTTATCTCTTTTGATGAACAAAGTCTTGTCAATAGCTCCTCTCCTATAACCATGCTGTAATAGAAAATTTGAGAGTCTTTCATACCATGCTCTTGGAGCTTGATGAATGTCATACAGAGCCTTGATAACCTTGTAGACTTTGTTTGGGTGTAATAATTCACATTTTCAGGTTAACTTCTATTCCCGAAAAATTTTACTATTCATATTTTTACTATTGACTTTCACTATTCATTTACCGAAATTAAATTTTTATTCATATTCTGGTGTGATAAATCATTTCCATGGCAAAATAAAAGTTTGACACTCATCAGATCATTTTCGTGAAAGTTATTAAGGAACTACACGTTTTAGGGTAAAACGTCATTCAAAAATCCTACGCACAACGAAACTCGACCGCGTTAATTTTCCCCGCATCAGAAAAATGTTTGATACACTCATGATTTATTTGAGAATTAATCATGACTGAGAAAAATGTGACCAAATAAACCTCGGTCGTGAGAAACAGGAATTTTTGTTTTTAAGCACTTTTACTTAGCCGTAACCTTAGCCTATACCTGCACCGCGTTTCTAAGACAATTTGAGTTTTCACATTTTTGGAAAAAGTCAACATATTTTTCCCTCCTCCTTTGACCAAAAATCATTCCTTGATTTTATAAATCATTCCTGGATTTTTAGGCTTACGGTTTTATGTCTAAAAGACATTAAATACCAACCGACACTAGACTGAGCCCAGTCTAGACATTGTAAGTCATTTTAAATCATTATTATCATATTAGAAAAGTAACATTTTACTTTTCTCAATTTTACACAAATTCGTACGTTTTACGTATTACGCGTTTTAGACCCGTGTTTCCAATTTTAGCAGGGTTTGAACACCCCAATGGAACCTACCACTCATTTTATATTTTATTATGGAGTATAATGACAAGTTTAGTCATTCTTCCAAGTTTCACATTTTTACGATACCCGGTTTTACGTTTAGTGGCTTAACAACTTACGGTTAGCGATTAACGGGACCAAAACTCACTCCATAAATCAAGATAATATCAAAATGACCAACCAAGTCATCCATATAACCATATGGACGAAATTTATGCACATCACCATGCATTGGTGGCTTGGTGATGAGCCTTGGAAAGTTTTGTGGTCAAAATACTTACAAGTATAGAATTTCTAGGTTTCATGTGTTACATTTTGAACCATGTATTAGTATAAACCTAACCTCCTCATCCTAGTATAAATATAAGCTCATTCCTCTTCATTTTAATACCAAAAATCCAGCCATATGTATATTCCAAGAGAGATTCATCTTTGATTTCAAGCTACAAAGTCTATATCATTGTTGAAGCTCTTGTAAAGTTTCACATGATCCTTGTACTAGTTTTCTCATTCTTTTGGTGATCTTCAATCCACACAAGAAGTGTTCTAGTAGAGACTTCAAGTGCCTTCTCAAGTAGTCACAAGTTGGTGTCAAGAGATTAGAGAAGTTGGAAGCTAAAGATCCTAGTTCAATCAAAGTCCTAATCCTTGTTCTTAACTTCCTTTCTTTAGAAAGCCCAAAGTTGTAAGCAAAACCTAATAAACTTTCTTGCTCAATATCATTTTCATGCTTATCATATTTCATTCATACTATATATGGTCTTTGTGTTATGTTCATGATGTATAAAAACTCTTAAAACAAGTTATGGAAACCATATGTAGCTATATAGACATAAACAAGAAAACTAGTGACTTATATTGAGAACCACGACCAAAATAGAGTACCATGATATGAAACACTTACCTACTGTTATAGAGGGCTTAAAAAGGAAAACATAGCAATTTGAACCACCTAAAACGAGTACACGAGTCAAAAGTTATGGCCAAAAGAAGTTAGCGAAACCAAAACGCTGAATCTGCCAAAATAGCATTCTGATCAAAATCTGTATTTTTTCGAGGCCCTTCTGATCCAATTCATCAAAAAGTTAAAACATAAAAGTTGTCCGGAACGACGTTTTCGTTCAGGTACAAAGAAGCTCGAGCCCTGAAAACGCTTTTCGAGTGATATTTTTCTTCAAAATCTTAACAGCCCATTTTAAGACCAAATGACCATGTAAAAAGTTATGATTAAATGAAACCAAGAGGTCTAATGACCTAAAGCCAAGACCACAACCATGGCTAAGGCCAAGTTTGAGTCTCAAGACCATGGAACAATGACCAAGGTCACGGCAAGACCATGACTAAAGACCATATAAACTTACCTAGACGAAAACATGAACTATAGAGTTAATGGCAACATAAACATGCAATTTGGATCTACTCCATCTAAAGAACCATGAGATCTTACAAGTAATTGTCATACAAGATTTAAGAAACTCATCCTAATAACAATCTTCATGTAAAAGTAAACTTTCCTAAGTTTATTCAAATATTGGACATGTAACTTTTCGGATCAAAACTTATATATATATTTTTTATCAAATACTACAATAGTAGGGAGCCTCATGTGAGGAGTTCATTAAGTAAGCCGTCGAGATGAGTTGTGGATTTACAAATTAAAGTGTCCTGGCTCCTCGAACGTTTACTACATGACTTCTGAATTATGTCGGCCCGAACGGTAGTAAGCGATATATAAACTATACATGTTTCATAAACCATTTCTTTTCAAAGACTTACACTATACTAAGTACTACATCATGGACTAAATGCAAGACATATATAGGCAAGTCTTCATATTCTTTACTCCAATCCTAAATCACAACATTCTATTATAGGTTGCTTGTAGAAACCTTCGCGATTCGACCATCACATTCACTTATTGCTATATAACTTAAGGTGAGTTCATAGCCCCACTTTCCATTACTTAATTGTTTTACAAACTCTTGGGGGGAATACATGCTATTTTAAACCGAACACAATGCTTTTCAATTGTATGCTTGCCTGATTGTTTTATTATCACTAAGTACTATCATTGCTAAAACCAATATCCCTTATTATGAACCATTTAATCACTAGTAATAGTGAGCGCGAATATTGTGAATAGGCCTATTGGGATTGACGAATCCCATTTGTATTGACTAAGTTCAAACAAATGCACTAATATTTGAGATTTAGGTATGTCAGCAAAGTACCTACCGGGATAACTCCGCCGATTGATATTGGTACCCGTTAACGTTTTGGTGTCATAAGCTTAGTGTATAATACGTTTTATGGGCGTATAATAACGTAGCCCATCATTTTGTTTTCCAACCATGAGTATGAGTCTAATTAACTCATACTACCAACATATTGTGTTTAACCATTAAACAAACTCTATGAATATCACTCAACCTTTATGTTGACCTCTTAAGCATGTATTTCAGGTCCATGATGATCAAGGATGGCACGGAAGGGCACGGATATTCAAGAGGGCTATAAATTTTATTATCATTCAAAAACTCATTTAATGTAAATTGTAAACATGGAACCATCTGGGACCTCATTTTGTAATCTCTGATATTTATATAATTTGAATGATAACCTTTTAAAATGACTCAATTAGAGTTCGTTTTCTATTATTGTGACTATTGTGCCATCGAGTAACACCCAGTTCGAATTCCGCTGCATCCATGAATTGGGGGTGTTACATTGGGTGTGCAGGATCTTCAAAACCAGGAGGCTGTTTGACATAAACTTCTTCTGTGATAGTGCCATACAGAAAAGCACTTTTAACATCCATTTGATATACAGGAAATCCCATATAAGATGCAAAAGCCAAAAATAGCCTTATGGCTTCAATCCTTTCCACAGGAGCAAATACTTCATCATATTCTACTCCTTCTTCCTGTCTATATCCTTGAGCTACTAACCTTGCTTTATTCTTAATGACATTCCCTCTTTCATCTCTTTTTACCCTGAAGACCCATTTAGTTCCAATCAGTCTCTTTCCATCAAGTAAATCACATAATACCCATACTTCTTGAAGTTTAAACTGTAAGAGTTTTTCTTGCATAGCTTCAACCCAACTCTCCTTGGCTAATGCTTGTTTGATATTCTTAGGTTCTTCTTGAGACAGAAATCAAGCAAATAAACACAATTTCTGATTCTTGTGATTCACCCTGTTTTGCTTGTAAATAAAGCTAAGTAAAGAAGTATGTTGTTGAGACAAATTCTTAGCTTTAGTTCTTGTGAGCACTCCTGAAGCTGAGGGTCCAATTATCTTGCTAACAGGATGATTTTTGTGAATTCTTAGAGTAGGAATTGGTGAGACTTCAAGATTATCTTCCAAATTAGTGAGATCAGGATCTTCATTAGAATCTGAGAAAATGCCTTCTTGATCCAATTCATTATCAGTGTCTTCTAAGGCAGGCTTGTTTGGATCATTCAAATCATCAGTATCTACTAAGACAGGCATATTTGGATCATTCAAATCATCAGTATTTATCCAATTTGAAGTATCTAAAGGTTGAAAAGTACTTTCAAATGGATCAGCAGTACTTTGAGGCAAAGTATTGTCAGTGCCTTTAGCCTTCTTCTTTTCTGCTTCATAAGCTCTCCTTTGATCATCTTCATAGGACTTAGCCATTATTTCTTGAATAAGCATCCTACTAAGTTCATCTTGGATGGCTTGGTCTTCATCAGATACTGTGGTCTTTGGTGGATCAGTACTTTGAGGATCAACAGTACTTTGAGATTCAACAGTACTTTGAGGCTCAGAAGTACTTTTCATCTCATCATTGACTTTATCATTAGACTTATCTTCAGATCTTAAATTAACATCATGAACAATGTATTGTGTTTCTTCTTCAGTGGGATCAACTTGATTTTCTTCCCTAACAGGTACATAGTTCATGGATGAAGACATTAAATCAAGATCAAACATCCAATCAGGACCTTTACCTTTATGATTTTCTTGCTCTTCTAGAAATTCAACATGAAGACATTCTTGAACCTTCTTTGTAGCCCTGTTGTACACTCTAAATCCTTTGCTATTGGTACAATATCCCAATAAGTATCCTTTATCTGATTTCCCATCAAATTTTCCCAAATTATCAGCTGTGTTCAAAATAGTCAGGGGACATCCAAAAGGTTTCATAAACTTGAATCTAGGTTTATTTCCCATGAGTAACTCATAAGGTGTCTTCATTTGAGGTTTTGTCACTGATACTTTGTTCAACACATAACAAGCAGCACTTACAGCTTCAGCCCAGAATGGAACAGGTAATTTGGAATCTGCAAGCATTGCCCTTGCTGCTTCTATCAGAGTTTTATTCTTTCTCTCTGCAACTCCATTTTGCTGAGGAGTTCTGGCAATACTGAATTCTCTTTTAATTCCTTTATTGGCACAAAAGTCATCCATTAGCTGATTCTTGAACTCAGTCCCGTTATCACATCTAATGCCTCTAACCTTGAGTCTTAACTGATTTTCAAATGCTATTATAAGATCATGAATAGTATCAAAAGTTTCATCCTTGAAACATAAGAAAAAGACCCAACTAAATCTGCTACAGTCATGATATGTAGGGATTGCACCAGGCTTTACCTCTCGAGGGATCTCGAGAAGCTTACAACCCCCACCAGGCAGTGTACTTGATCGATGTAGTATAGTATAATGACAAGTACCGGGGGATTGATCGTTCAACTTAGGAATAGTGTCGCTAGGATTAGAAAACCTAAGAACTAGGTCTAGAGATGAGGGATGATTCTTTTTGTATTTTTATGTTTTATGAAAAGCAATTAAAAATCTCGGTTTTGAAGGAGTTGGGCGGAATTAGTTGCTAGTCAACTAACCCAATAACTAAGATGCAATCAAAATAAAATACTAAAAATGAAAATAAACTAAATTAAGATAGTGGTGTGAGCAATATATGGGAGAATTGTGTTTACTTAGGTTTCACTACTCCCTAGATATCTTTTACAGGTTAATTACTTGTTACAGTTGCGTGGATGACGGATTGTATTCCTTAATACCATTCATGGGGTGGCGTACTTACTTCCCCAATCCTATAAGCTCCTACTTCACTCCTATGTCGAGCCGGCTAAGAAGCTCCTAACATGGGATCACTAGAATTCGCTCATGCATTAAATTCAATCATAAAAACCTAGTACACATCGGTTCATGTTTCTTAAGACGTTCAAGCAAGTTACACAATGGAGATCTGCCAGTTTTCTTAAGCCTAACATTGAAATCATTCATCCAATACAACTATAAACAAGCAATCAACCTATAATTAACATCTAGGTTTCATTACATCTAAGCAAACACATGAAAGATCTAGCCTAGCATGTTGAAATCAAGACAAGAATAAGATATATTCAAACAACACATAGACATATTGAATGAATTGAAATAGGACTTATCTTAATTGAACATGAAAGGTTTCAAGGGGTAAAAACCCTTGAAAATACTGTTACAAACAACCTAGGGTTTATTAGGTTCGACCCTAGTATTCTCCACACAAGTTCCTCTCTTAATGAATAAAAAATAGAAAAGAATATATAGATTTTGTGAGGTGACGGGGCCAAGAGTAAATTTCTGACGTCGTCATCTCGCCGCCAAATAAATTCTCAGACTGCCTTGATCTGGGTTTGATGCCGTCACGTGTATTCCATTTGCAAGCCATCACTAAAATTGTTCTTGATGCCCTTCTCTTGACGCCTTCAGGTTTTCTCTGGGTCGTTATGGATTTTACTCCTGATGCCGTCAAAATTTCCTTATTGACGCCGTCAGGTACAGTTCTCAGCATGGAAAATTAAGACTTTGTCGTTTTCTTCACTTTTATGCTCCAAAAACGTCCAAAATGCTTCCTTTTCCAGAATTCACTCCCAAAGTACCTAAAATCACAAAAGGAACGATTTAGGGCAATATTTGATCAAATAAATTCAATTCCGGGCTTAAATGACCCCCTAAAAACGGTTCATGTTTTGCCTCATCAAGTCATCTGTCACAACCAAACAATACTTCGTCTTGTTCAAACTAACAACTGAAACAAGTCCAAACAGATCCATATGCAGCAATTCCAAAGGCTCTCTAATGGTTTTCTCTTCAATCTTCTTGCAAGAAGCCTTGTGTTGTTTACCCTTTTTGCAAGCAAGACATGAATGATCATTCTTGAATGTTTTAGAAGATAAACCTCTAACTAAATTTCCTTTGACCAGCTTGTTGATGTTCTTGAAATTTACATGCCCCAATCTTCTGTGCCATTGATGTGCTTCTATCTTCTAACTTAAAATCAGGAGAAAGTATAAGACATTCTGTGTCAAAGAATAACACAGGATACTTCTTATCACAAATCTGAGAGACTGACAAAAGATTGAATTTAAGCTCCTTCACATATCTAACATTCTCAAAATCAATGTTTCCAGCCTTGATAGTTCCTTTGCCAGTGATTCTTCCTCCATCAGGATCATTCCCAAATGCAACTTTTCCTCCAAAATAAGCTTTAAAATCTGACAAGAGCTCCTTTTCTCTTGTCATACTCCCAGAGCAACCACTATCAACAATAAGATGATCTTTAAGCTTCCTCTTCAGGGTTGCCCTGCATACACATGAAAAAGGCTAGTTTCTTTTAGGAACCCAAGCCATTACTGACTTGTGTTCCCCTTGTGGAGTGACATACTCAAATTCTTTGAGTATGTAATCACCACTTTCTTTAAAAACATGATCAAGAATTAGTGTTTTTTGTTTCCAAAACTTTTGGTTCATTCTTATCAATTTTCCCTTTTTCACCCTTTTCTTCTAAAAGTACTG
This sequence comes from Artemisia argyi, assembly GCA_030686995.1. Classification (NCBI taxonomy): domain Eukaryota; kingdom Viridiplantae; phylum Streptophyta; class Magnoliopsida; order Asterales; family Asteraceae; genus Artemisia; species Artemisia argyi. The sequence continues at coordinate 63,838,127 of CM060677.1, forward strand.
GTTCTTCCCCAGCAGTACTTTCTATCTTAACCCATTTAGTTGTAACTTTTGGAGTTGGGTTCTGTGTTCTAGCATCTTTTCTTGTGTTGTAAGGCCTTCTAGGTTTGTAGTAATTGAATCTCCTAGGTCTTACACTTGATTTTTTGCTATCAGCACCTTGGTTAGCGGACTTTCTATCAGTACTTTGAAAAGGTACTGTGGGTTTGGAGAATGGTCTTTTCTGATGAGGGTACCTATAGTCTTGAGAGAAATTACTATGGTTAACCCTATTTGTGTAATTCCAAACTAGTTTGATATCCCTTGGCTTATTCTCCTTGTGACTTTGATTTGCAGATCTGGTCTTTGGGTATTTGCTTAAGTATTCTGAGTGATAATTATAGTCCTTAATCAAATGGTGAGGACTATAACATACACAACAGACCTTTGGACCAATATTATCAAATCCTTTTCCAAAAGGTTTTCTAAAATTAGCAGTATTTTGAAAATATTTTCTTGGAGGTACTGCTGAGTGATCAGCAGTACTTTGAAAAGTGTTTGAAAGTACTGCTTGTTTTGAAAACTTTTTCTCATCAACCCTAGGTGCTTCAACAAATTCTCCTAAAGTTTCAGGATTTGATTGACCTTTAAGCTTTTTCCTAAACTCTAGGTTATCTACCCCATAACAAGAGACATCTTTCCTAGGTGGTTGAAAACTACCTGGGGTATTAGGAACTGCATTGTAGCCATTGTCATTCTTATATTCAGGAAGTGTTGGACTAGGGTATTCCTCATCACTAGAAGTGTTTTCATCCAAACTTATGAATTCTTCATCACTAGTTGAGGTATCTACTGTAAGATTTAGTTCCTTACTCTTAAATGGAATACCTTCTGTGCTATCATTATCATAACCTAGACCAGTTTTAATGTTTGTTGTTCTTTGTTTTTCAACAAATTGAACATGTGACAGACCTGATTCATTCCAAACAGCAAGTTTTTCTAACAACTTATCCCTCTCATTAGTAACTTTCTCTAGTTTAGACACCTTACATCCTAGTTTCCATTCACTCAACTTTACTTGATACTCTTGTTGCTTATATCTTTCAGCCCATGCTACTTCATTGTTTTCATGAGTTATTATTTTGGCTTCCATTGACTCTAAAGTTAATTGGTAGCCAGCTATCTCAGACCTAGCCCTTTGAAATTTATCTCTTTCAGCTACATATTCACTAAGTAACTTTTGATACATATCATTGCATTTAGAGCATACCTTAGAGATAGTGGATGAACTTGGTGAAGTAGCTACCATAGCAAGCTGAACAGGATCTTCTTCAAACTCCATGCTCCAATCAAAGCTTCCTAGACCATCTCTTGACTCCAAAGCAGCATATCAAGGCTCTTCATCAAAAGCTGTACTCCAATCTTCAAATGCAACCATTGAGTAGGTTACAGGTTCATCATCAAACTCATTGGACCAATCAATCTCTGACAAATTCTCTTGAGCAACCAAAGCTTTTGGTTTTGGTTCAGTAATAGGAACCTCTTTTCTTTCAGTCTTGGGCTGTTCAATCATCTTGTTTGCTTGATACTTTGCAAATTTGCACTCCCTTGCAAAGTGACCAGTCCTTTGACAATTAAAACACTCAATTTTGGACTTATCAAATGTTATTCCCTGCTTAGCTGTGAAATTAATGCCTCTTCCTGTCTTATTCATAAACTTTTTGATCCTTGCAGTGATCATGGAAACTTTCCATCTGATATCAATCTCTTCCATAGCATCATCATCTATTTGCAAGACATCTTCTTGATAGGTTACAGGTAGAGTTGCTTGTTGAGCAAAGAATGAACATAGAACATCATCTGAGGTAGGGGTGTTTGATGGTGATGAAGTGGTAGTGACCATTGTTGTACATGGAAGCTGAGTTTCAGTCACAGTACTTTGAACAGGATAAGCAGTACCTTTATTAGAAGTACTGCTTCTGTTTTCAGAAGATACAAAAGCAATATTTTGGGGTTTCTGATGTGTGCTTGAACCTGTAGTACCATTCATCTCATGCTCATACACCTTCAGATTGTTGTAGAGATCATCAAAGTCCATTGTGTCCAAACCTGGTTGTCCTCTGATCATAGTAGCAACTACATGCCATGCGGATGGTAAACTTCTCAAGAACTTCAAGTTAGCATCTTCAACTGATGCCTCAGCTCCATATAGTTCTAGCATACTCAGAAGATTTTGGAATCTTTCATAAGCATAATCAAGACCTTCTCTTTCACCAACAGTGAAAGTTTCAAATTGTTGCTTCAACAGGTTCCTGTGCATCTTCTTGGATGCATCATTACCTCCAAACTTTTTCTTAATTGCAGCCCATAGTTGTTTTGCATCCTGAGCATCATGAAACTTCAATAGGTATCCATCAGGAATAGCAGACAGTAATATGTTGAGAGCTTTGTCTTGATTTCTCTTTGTAGCAGCTGGGATGGTTGGTTTAGGTTGTCCTGGGAGCTCTACTGGTTCTCCAAGTACCATATTGCCATTGACAATCACATCCCATAAAGCATGGTCTGTGATGGCAATGTACTGCCTCATCTTCATGGCCCATAAGTCATATTCTCCCTTCTTGACAATAGGGATTCTAACAGCGGTGATGGATGGAGCAGGTGCAGCCTCTGTCGACATCTTGAAGGGTTTGTAGTAGAATCGGTTTAAAAGATTATCTTCTTAATCAGAGTTTCCAACACAAGCTCTGATACCACTTGTTGGATCGATATACTCCGACCAAACTACTTTGTAGCTTGTAAGGGTTTAACAATATTGAGTAAACTCAACACTATTAATATTGAAACACTGTTTGACCTTGTAAAGTATGCGGAATCTACTAACACAAAGCTTAAAAAGAACTTTTATATTAAACAAAACTTGAACCTGCTTGATTACACAGATTCACTAACAATCCCTAACTATTATCGACTTGTAAAGCTCTAAGACTCTCAGAAACTTCGACTAAAACTTACATCGACTAATACCTCTTAAGGCTCCTTTTATAGATAACATTAAGTCGGTTTACATCATCTACTTGAACGACAAGTAATTATCCCTAACTAATTCTAGAATATTCATACAATATTACATAATAATCCTTTAATCAATATTGCAATTAAGTCCTTATACTCTTCGAAGTACTTTGAATGATCTTCAATATGCAGCAGTACTTTGACTTTGATCTTCAAGCAGCACTTTGACACAACAGTACTTTGAAATACAGAAGTACCTTGAACTTTATATCCCAACAAACTAGACCTGTGAAAGCTCCTGAACGTCTATGTCTTAACGTAGAGTGTGAAGAAACTATACTAGGGGATCTTGATGAACCTACTAGTTATAGGGCTGCCATGAATAGTCCTGAAAAGGAAAAATGGCAGGTTGCTATGAATGGGGAAATGCAATCCATGAGAGACAATGAAGTCTGGGAAGAAATAGAGCTGCCTCCGGGTGCCAAGTTAGTTGGGAGTAAATGGCTCTACAAGAAAAAGACTGATATGGATGGCATTGTACACACCTATAAGGCCCGTTTGGTAGCTAAAGGCTATACTCAAACTTTTGGTGTTGACTATGAGGAGATCTTTTCTCTTGTAGCTGACATTAGGGCTATTAGGATTCTTATAGCCATAGTCGCTTACTATGACTATGAGATTTGGCAAATGGATGTCAAAACCGCCTTCTTAAATGGTCGCCTAGATGAAGACATCTACATGGCGCAGCCTGAGGGGTTTGTGAATCCAGAATTCCTAAATCGTGTATTGATTGATACAAAACCAACCAATGGGGAGAAGAGGATAAAAGATATTGGACGAGATTACCTCGAGGGTAATGAGACGTAAGAATCACGTATCAACCTTTCGTTAAAAAGGTTAACGCGTAAAATCTACGAATTCGATATTTTGAAGAGTACCGGGTAAGTGATTTCCCGGGTCGTTTCCCGACGAGACGTGAATTGAGGATATCGATTAGGGATTGTGATTAAAGTGCTTGATTGACGGGTTTTTGAATTTGGAATTCTAAAACTATGGAAAATACGAATAACGAACGAGAAATAAAATAAACGTAACCAAAACACAAACGTAAACACGGGATGCTAAATAAAACTTAAAAACCTACTTAAAATACTACGGGAACAATAATCGGGAATTAGGGAATCCTAAAACGCAACCTAAGTTTAAAAATGTAAAAGTAATTAAAAAAACTACCTAAGTGCGTAAAATAAAACGTGAATATTTAAGCTACGCTAACCCTACGGGTGTAAAAGCGGTTTTCCTACGTTATATTTGAAAAAAGAAAAATATTTTTTTTTGACTTTTTAATAATTTTTTATGCATTGAAAACTAACTAAACTAAATAAATACTTAAAAAATAGAAAGACTTTTTGGGAAAATATAAAAGTTTTAGGGAAAATTTAAAACCTAAAAGAGAAGCTAGGAAAAATATAAAGATGGAAAAAGCAGTTTAAAATAAGCAGGTAATAAGCAAATCTAAAAGCTGAAAAGGATTAATAAGCTAACAATCTAAACTACTTTAAATATATAAGTGAATAAAGTCTAACAAGAAAGGAAGCATAGCACAGATGATTATGTGGTCTGTTGATTGTGTGAGATTGAACCAGGTGACCAGGGTTCAAACCTGGTGCACCACGTACTTTTTAAAACATTTTTTTTTCAAGTTTTTTCACACAAACAAATTAAACACATGATAAGCAATAAATTTTACAACTACAACTATTGGTAAAACTTAATAAATGAGCAAATTGAAAAGCTAAATCTTAACAGATAGCATTAAAAACTATAAAATGATTTTAAAAAACCTAAAAGCTACTCTACAAGCTAACTTAAGCTACACCTAAGGGGGATTAAGCTAATGGCTGCTAATAGGATACTAAATAAGCACTAAGGGATAGAGATAAGCAATAATATAAGCCTAAAAAGCATTAAATGAGCAAAATCTAACCTAGGCTGCAATGAAGAAAAACATGGCAAACAAGCTAAAGGGCCTACTTTGGACTATTGCAAAAGCTTGTAAAAAAAATTCTAAAAATAAACTAAAAATAGTCCAATATAGACCACCTATCAAAGATTACTCATACAAATTTTCAGGGAAAATGGATAAAAAATGAAGCAATGAAAAATAAGGATCTAAGGGGCTGTGGAGTGGGTTAATTGCTGATGTAGTTGAGTAAATGGGTACAAAATATGAGATTGTGAATAAGAAAAGTCTACTCCTAGATGTCTAAAACTAGCATATACCTAAAGGGAACCTAAGGAAAGCAACAAAAACCACTAGAGTGCAAAAACTGAGATTCAACCCTATTAATTATATGAAAACAGATTTAAAAGAATACATTGGAAAGCAAGCTCAAATACCTTAAACCTAATTGGAAATGCAAAAACATCAGTTTTAAACTACTAATACTAGTGAAAGAAAGCTGATGGAAATTCAAAGTAGGACCAAAACAGTTTTAAGAACACAAAAAATCCTTGTGCCAAACACCCCTTAAGGGTGTCGACTGTTTTGCTTTTTCTTGTGAGAATAATTTTTTTTTCACACCAAAACTTTGAACAATATAATTAAGTAAACATTAGAAACGATAGAATGACAAAAATTTCAGTTAAAATAAGCAGTTTAAACAAGCTAGGAGTAATAAGCAGTTTGAAAAGCAATGAGCTTAATGGAAAACTTTTGCAAAACAGTAAAGGAAGACATGAATGATTTTAAACATAAACTTGCATTAAAAGTAAAAGAGTACAATAATGAAAGACTGAAATTTAAATTACAGAAAGCTAAAGTGGTCACAACTTTTCTAAGATATGAAAAAATTGGACAGCTCTCAACAGTTAGAATGGACTTCTTTTTATACTAGGAGCCTAGGGTTTCAATCTCTTGTCTTCTTGCACTTGCGTTTGTTGTGTGAGTAAAAAGCTGAGTTGGAGCTCTTTTGTGTTTTCTTAGGCTTGTTCACAACCACAGGATCACTACTTGGGCTCCAATCCTTGTTTTTTAGCCGTAGGATCAAATGGGAGCACACATGGATTGCCACAGTGGCACTTGGAGGGGGAAGCAATGGCATGTGAAGGTTTGTTGTTTAGCGTGGGGTGATTCAGAGGTGAGGATAGGGACAGGTATGGAGTTGGATTTTGGCGGGTTAAAGGGAAGGAGTAAAGAGCATGTTCTGGGTTTGACTTTGGGAGTCAACAAAATTGGACGGGGGTGTAGGGTTTACTGATAAGTTGTAATTGGGTGTGAGTGGATCGGGTTGGATGTTGTTAGCAGGCCGGGGTGACAATGGGCCAAGGGTGTTTGATGGGTAAATGGGTTTAGGTTTAGTGTAATATTAGTTGTAATTAGGTTTAGGATTAAGGTATTTAGTAGTTGTATTATTAGTTTAGAAGTATATAGGTAATTTTAATAAAACTGATTTTGCATATAAAAAATATTTTTGTAGTTTTTTTTTTAAATAATAATAATAATAATAATGATATGTTAATAATAATAATTATAAAAATAATTTAGCTATTAGTATAATAATAATAATACTAATATATTAATAATATACTAATAATATACTTAATAACAACTAATATACTTAATAGGTTTTATCAAAAGTGTTTTGTGATTTATTTGAAAAATGAAGTTTGGTTTTTAAAACAGTTTTGAGTTTTGTTTTTGAAAAATGAATGTTGCATTTAAGTTTCGGGTAAAAGGGTAGATTGGTAATTGTGGTGTCGGGTGAGGGTATTTTGGTTATTTGGTTAAGGTTAAGGGTAAATTGGGAGATTACGGGTTTTGTGGATTTCCATACCTCCCCCCATGTCACACTCCCGGGATTGTCTTCGACTCTTTAATTCTTCAATAAACGCTTTCAATTGTGTCGAATAGATCCGGTAATGCTCCATATTGCTCCTTTTTGCTGGTTTCCCATCCATTCTCCATTTTGCTCACATTTGCCTTGTTTTCAATCCATTTGTACCTGAAATACACCAAAACACACTCCAAGGATATTTGTAACATTATATGGTCATTATTGGGTGTTTTTGGTCGTTTTGGTGGGTTTTTCGGGCCTAAATGATGAGTAAAAGGCCAGTCATCAATCCTCCACACTAAGCAATTGCTAGTCCCTAGCAATCCGATCACATAAAGTAATGATGGGATCACAAGATTTATTATGTTACCATGTATACCTCGTTTTGACTTCTTATTCCATTCAAATACTTTTAACGATAACGGAATTAAATATCATGCTTGATTTCCAAAAGATGGCATCATGGAACGGGATTCACGCAAACTGGGTGTCTCCGGGAAATTGTAATCGTCATCCTCTTTTTATATTTCCCAAACCAAGTCTAAAACCCTTGTGCAAACGTTTTTGTAAAATGCTAACGCTACTTATATTAGTAATCTGTGTAAGTCGAGACTAACTTTTCTCTCCCACAATTATTATTAGGTTAGGTGTGTGTGCTTGTTTTCAAAATTTTGACCGGAAAAATCAACATATGTTAGGGTTGTTATTTATTTAAGTTAATATTAGTTCACCGAGAACCGCGAAATCTAAGGTTCGAAAGGGCCTTTTCCATGTAGCGGCTTTCTTCTCAGCTTGTCCTTAGTAAACTTAGGAGGCTAGGTTTTCACCCTCGAGAATAGTACTGGAATCAGCGGGAATTCGATTCTAAAGATTTACGAAGCTACCGCTAAAGTAATACTAAGCTTAAATAGATAGCAACCTACGAAGATTTAGAAATTAGAGATTCAAAGATGAGATCACTCCATGTGGCGACTTTCTTCTCAGCTTGTCCTTAGTAAACTTAGGAGGCTAGGTTTTCACCCTCGAGAATAGTATTGGAGCTCACGGGGTCTTTGAAATCAAAAACTTTCAAATATTCATAAAATCTTCACAAGGTTTTGACAAATACTAATTAAAAGGTTTATTTAAATTTTACAACAAGCAAGTTTTGAACATTTATTCATAATCAACATACATATATATTTTTTCATTTTTCATTTTTCATCATTTTTTTTTTCATTACTTTTCATTTTTCATTTCATGGCTTTTTACTAGCGGAGCTTCACGGGGTAATTCCAAGACCTTAACGCCTTTCAAAATTAAGGATCCAAGGACCGATCTCAAGCCGTAGTTTATAGCACTTATTCATACTCAAAACTTTAACTTTTGCAACTTTCAAGCAACGTCTCACTTTCATTTGCATTCTTATTATGTTTTCGTGAAAGTATGCTTGTTCCAAAATTTAAATAAAACTTTGAATTAGTACGTGTCAAAACCATATAAAAACTTTGTTTTTACTAACAAAATGATTTTTGTGTTCAAATTTTTGAAAAAAAGCACGTTATTAAGTCATTTTAGGAGCTCCTGGGAGAGAAAAGCCATAGATTACTTATATAAGCTTTAAATAAAACCGCTATTCCACGCTTAGCATTTTCATTTGCACAATTCGTAAAAACTTAGCCTAAAATGTTAAGGAAAGCAGCTAGATCAACACTCTAGCAGAGTCGGGATTCCCCTTGTTCTAGCCTAATCAAGTCTAAACTTTCCACAAATACCGAGGTATATATGTATAGCAAATTATTATTTATTGTGCCAAGCACTTCTTTTTCACGCAATTTTTAACTTAAATACGATAAAAATTTTAAAATTTTGGTCAAAACGAGGGTACTAGGGACTAGAAGGGTACAACATGTGAAAAATTTTGAAAATTATGGGTCAAATTCGCAAGAATTCCCCCCCCCCCCCCCCCCCCCCCCCACACTTAGAATTGAATATTGCCCTCAATATTCAACGTACCAGCACTTGGCCGACACAATTGAATGGAAAAAGGTAATACTACCATCCAATTGTGGAAACGAATTCTTGTTTTCACACAAAGGATTATAAAGAATATCCCTGGGTTAGCAAAAATAAAAGATCGGATATTAGGCAGTTGGATTGAAAACAAGCGCATCAATCATCACGATCTACGGGATCTCCTAAAAACAAAGGCAAATAACACAACAGAAGAAAGCAAACAAGTGGGGGAAACTCCCCCACACTTAGTTGTTAGAAAGAAGAAAGTAAGAAGATGAAATGGATAAGCATGGGTTGCCACCCACGAAGAGCTTTGTTTTTGATTACCGAGTCACGTAGCTTAACTCGACCCCGAATTCATTTGTCCATGGGGAAGCAAGATGTGGAAAAGACAATCTCAATCGGACTTTCATTCAAGATGTTTGGATAAACATTGAAGCACGTGAAAGTTCCACTCCAATGAGATATACCCGGTATTCTAATAGTGAAAACTATTAGAAACGATACCGGGGTCAAAGATAGTGTCCTCACTCCCCAAGGAGTTAAAGGAAGGAGAAGTCACCGGATAGGTGAAGAAAGGAAAGAAAGTCACGATAACAATCATGACTAGATCATCATTATCAAAAGGAGACTTCATCATTTCCATATTATGAATCTCATCATTAAGGCTCATTTGGTCAAGAAATGTCCCAGGTGGGAGGGTTGGGATTTTGTCATCAAGCAAATTCATATGATTGAGAACATCTCCCCCCGGGTCACAAAGATCATCTTTGTCTAGATCAAAGTAGAAGTGATTATATTCCGGCGGAGATATGATATGAGTAAGTTCACCGGAGAACTCATCGAGATCTAGATCAAAGGTAAACGAATCATATTCCAGAAGAGAGATACAAGCATAAGAAGTGGTACTGCCACTACTCGTCTCTTCCGTGAAATCAAAACTAAATGATTCGTAAGCCGGGAGAGTATACTCGGGAAAAGAAATGGGATTGCCACTACTTTCCTCAAAGCTAAAACTCTCATATTCTGGTAGAGACTTCTCAAGCTCGGGCTCCAGAGGATCCAAAGGTTTATCATTAACATCCATCGGGGAGAGAGAAATAGACGATTCATCATAAAACATCTTTTCTAGTAAGGGAAGATCTCCCCCCGGATCAATTTCCGACGAAATTGAATCATCGATCTCTTCCATAACAAAATCACTTTCCTCAACCGGTGTGAGAGAAGGATAAGAGTCGGAAAATGTAGTGGGACTGCCACTACTTTGCTTTTTGGATTTAGGGATATTTGAAGAATGACCATCGGAGGAGAAATCAATAACATCGATGCTCTTAATGTGATGTTTCTTATACTTAGATGCATCGGCATGAAAAATCATTCTTTCATCGTCAATCCTCAAGGTCAAAGTATCCTCGTAATGATCAACAAGGGCTTTTGCTGTACGCAAAAGTGGTCTCCCTAGGATAAGAGGGACTCTCGGGTCAGCTTCATAATTAACTACCACGTAGTCAGCTGGCAAGATAAACGTATTCACACGAACAAATACATATTCGGCTATACCGACTAGGTGTGTAATCGATCGATTAGCTAACTCTAAGGTCATACGAGTCGGTTTGAGTTCTCCCATTCCAAGTTGTTCATAAATTGACAAAGGCATGACGTTTATGCTTGCTCCTGAATCGGCTAGAGCATTGCAAACCTCTTGATCTTTTAAAGAACAAGGAATGAGAAATTTTCCAGAATCTCCAAGCTTCTCGGGAAGCTTTTTGAGAAGAATGGCTGAGCATTGAGCATTAATCGGTGTTTCAGCCAATTTAAGCAATTTTTCCTTATTGCTAAGAAGATTCTTGAAGGTTGAAGCAAATTTCGGCATATAAACGAGAGCATCCATGAAACTAATGTCGAAGTGTAATTTCTGAAAGATATCAAGAAACTTCTCCATTTTTCTATTAGTTTTATCATGGCGTTTTTGCTCATTAAGCCTTGAAGGATAAGGAAGTGAAGGCTTAAAATTTTTCTTCGGAACATCGGGTTTCAGGATTGGAATTTGGACCACCGGAGGTTGGACTTGTGCGGTACTTTGTGGGCTTAAAGAATGAACCTTGTCCTTGGTCACCTCGGTCTCTCGAATCACTTCCTTCACCGGAGAAGGAGTAGGAATCGAGGGTCCATCATAAGTAACACCACTTCGGGTGGTGATAGCATTCAACTCTTCCTAAGGGTTGGGAATGGTGTTTCCCGGGAGAGTACCCGAAGTTGAAGGTTGACTCATTTTGCACATAAAGCTAGCAAACATTTTTTCAATTTTGCTTTGAGATTGTTCGATTTTGTTGTTTGTAGCTCGAATTTCATTTCTAAGCTCATTACCTTGCTTAATCATTGAGTTTTGGAAATCATTTTTCAAAGTGTTGATTTGATTTTGCATAGCCGTCACATTGGCCTCATTTTGCTTAATGTACCTAGCAAGTTCACTTGATGGACCAATCGAGGCTTGGTAATTTGGAGCTTGATACCCTTGATTGAAATTGACTCCTTGAGTCGGGTATTGATTAATCGGGGCTTGATATTGGTTTTGAACATTTGGCCCACGATTTTGGTTGTTTGATTGAGAAAAGCCGTTTGGTTGAGAAAAACCAGGTGGTCCATTGTTAGCACGGTAGTTCGGGGCAACTTGAGGGCGGTATTGGGTACCTCCTTGGTTTTGAGCCCCTGCTACGACATTCACTTGAAAAGGATTGCCATCGGTGGCAGTACAATTGTAATATGCATGTGGACCACCACAAGTTACACAAGTTTCTTCCACTGCTTTGACTTGAGCGGGTGGAGAAGTTTGCGGTGTAGATTCTTTCTTTTGGGCGAGAAACAATGCGTGAACCGCTTCCATAAGTGTGTCAATCTTAGCATCGATGCTAGAATTGTTCGGAGAAGAAGTAGAGGTAGAAGCACCCACTTGTGAAGCAATTGGTTTGCTTCGGGTGGTGCGAACCTTAGACTTAGTCTCGATGATTGACAAAGCATCTTTTGTAGTCCGATTTAAGAAATTACCACCGGCTGCGGCATTGAGAGAATCTTGATCAGATTGGTTTAAGCCATTATAGAAAGTATCAAGTTGATGGATATCGGAAAAACCGTGGTGAGGACATTTGCGAAGAAGATCTTTGAAACGATCCCATGCCTCACTAAACGACTCATCATATTTTTGAGTAAACTTTGTGATTTCATTTTTCAAACTTGTCGTTTTCGAGGGAGGAAAGAATTCATTCCCAGATTTCGACACGAGGTCTTCCCATGTGAGAATAGAGAATGAGGGGTTTGTTTTTAAAGCCAAATCCGGGCGGCCCCCTCGAGAGAAAAAGGAAAGAGAAGTAATTTGATTGCTTCTTGATGGACGTTCCTACACTTGATGGTTGATGTGATTTTGTTGAACCATCGAATGTGGGATTGAGGATCATCCCTTTCAAACCCGTAGAACTGGTTTGAAGTCAACAAGTTAAGCAATGTCGGTTTAAGCTCAAAAGAATCGGCAACAATTTCCGGGACAACGATGTCTTTTCCGTAACCCTCGGTGGGTGCTTGGAGAAGCTCGAGCATAGTGCGTTCTTCCACCATCTCAACGGGAGGGTCGGGAATAGTACGAAACTCGGGTTCGACTATTGGGGCAGCACGTCCTCGATTACGTCTACGATATTGTTGAGTCGTTATTGTGGGAGATTCAAGAAAGGGACTTGTAGATGTCGAAGAACGAGTGCGCATGCACTAAAAACTCAATTTTGAAAAAGAAAAAAGAAAACAAATTTGGAGAGGAAAATCCTTTTCGTTTTTTGAAAAGTTTTTTGAAAAGTTTTTAGAAAAAGAAAAATATTTTTGGGTTTTTTAGGGTTTTTCAATTTTTTGGTGTTTTGAATACTTTGTGAAAAGTATTCTCGACGTTTTTGAGTTTGCATAATATATATACAAAAGATACGAAAAATAACTTCCGAAGAAGGATCTCAAGTCACTAATCGTCAACCCGTGATGATATTGTCGCAACACGCCTCCCCGGCAGCGGCGCCAAAATTTATTGATTGGTATAAAACCAACCAATGGGGAGAAGAGGATAAAAGATATCGGACAAGATTACCTCGAGGGTAATGAGACGTAAGAATCACGTATCAACCTTTCGTTAAAAAGGTTAATGCGTAAAATCTACGAATTCGATATTTTGAAGAGTACCGGGTAAGTGATTTCCCGGGTCGTTTCCCAACGAGACGTGAATTGAGGATATCGATTAGGGATTGTGATTAAAGTGCATGATTAACGGGTTTTTGAATTTGGAATTCTAAAACTATGGAAAATACGAATAACAAACGAGAAATAAAATAAACGTAACCAAAACACAAACGTAAACACGGGATGCAAAATAAAACTTAAAAACTTAAAATACTATGGGAACAATAATCGGGAGTTAGGGAATCCTAAAACGCAACCTAAGTTTAAAAATGTAAAAGTAATTAAAAAAAACTACGTAAATGTGTAAAATAAAACGTGAATATTTAAGCTACGCTAACCCTACGGGTGTAAAAACGGTTTTCCTATGTTATATTTGAAAAAAGAAAATTTTTGAAAAAAGAAAAATATTTTTTTTGACTTTTTAATAATTTTTTATGAATTGAAAACTAACTAAACTAAATAAATACTTAAAAAATAGAAACACTTTTTGGAAAAATATAAAAGTTTTAGGGAAAATTTAAAACCTAAAAGAGAAGCTAGGAAAAATATAAAGATGGAAAAAGCAGTTTAAAATAAGCAGGTAATAAGCAAATCTAAAAGCTGAAAAGGATTAATAAGCTAACAATCTAAACTACTTTAAATATATAAGTGAATAAAGTCTAACAAGAAAGGAAGCATAGCACAGATGGTTATGTGGTGTGTTGATTGTGTGAGATTGAACCAGGTGACCAGGGTTCAAACCTGGTGCACCACGTATTTTTTAAAACATTTTTTTTCAAGTTTTTTCACGCAAACAAATTAAACACATGATAAGCAATAAATTTTACAACTACAACTATTGGTAAAACTTAATAAATGAGCAGATTGAAAAGCTAAATCTTAACAGATAGCACTAAAAACTATAAAATGATTTTAAAGAACCTAAAAGCTACTCTACAAGCTAACTTAAACTACACCTAAGGGGGATTAAGCTAAGGGCTGCTAATAGGATACTAAATAAGCACTAAGGGATAGAGATAAGCAATAATATAAGCCTAAAAAGCTGAAAATGAGCAAAATCTAACCTAGGCTGCAATGAAGAAAAACATGGCAAACAAGCTAAAGAGCCTACTTTGGACTATTGCAAAAGCTTGTAAAAAAAATTCTAAAAATAAACTAAAAATATTCCAATATAGACCACCTATCAAAGATTACTCATACAAATTTTCAGGGAAAATGGATAAAAAATGAAGCAATGAAAAATAAGGATCTAAGAGGCTGTGGAGTGGGTTAATTGCTGATGTAGTTGAGTAAATGGGTAAAAAAATATGAGATTGTGACTAAGAAAAGTCTACTCCTAGATGTCTAAAACTAGCATATACCTACAGGGAACCTAAGGAAAGCAACAAAAACCACTAGAGTGCAAAAACTGGGATTCTACCCTATTAATTATATGAAAACAGTTTTAATAGAATACATTGGAAAGCAAGCTCAAATACCTAAACCTAATTGGAAATGCAAAAAACATCATTTTAAAACTACTAATACTAGTGAAAGAAAGCTTATGGAAATTCAAAGTAGGACCAAAACAGTTTTAAGAACCCAAAAAATCCTTGTGCCAAACACCCCTTAAGGGTGTCGACTGTTTTGCTTTTTCTTGTGAGAATAATTTTTTTTCACACCAAAACTTTGAACAATCTAATTAAGTAAACATTAGAAACGACAGAAAGACAAAAATTTCTGTTAAAATAAGCAGTTTAAAAAAAGCTGGGAGTAATAAGCAGTTTGAAAAGCAATGAGCTTAATGGAAAACTTTTGCAAAACAGTAAAGGAAGACAGGAATGATTTTAAACATAAACTTGCATTAAAAGTAAAAGAGTACAATAATGAAAGACTGAAATTTAAATTACAGAAAGCTAAAGTGGTCACAACTTTTCTAAGATATGAAAAAAATGGACAGCTCTCAACAGTTAGAATGGACTTCTTTTTATACTAGGAGCCTAGGGTTTCAATCTCTTGTCTTCTTGCACTTGTGTTAGTTGTGTGAGTAGAAAGCTGAGTTGGAGCTCTTTTGTGTTTTCTTAGGCTTGTTCACAACCACAGGATCACTACTTGGGCTCTAATCCTTGTTTTTTAGCCGTAGGATCAAATGGGAGCACACATGGATTGCCACAGTGGCACTTGGAGGGGGAAGCAATGGCATGTGAAGGTTTGTTGTTTATTGTGGGGTGATTCTGAAGTGAGGATAGGGACAGGTATGGAGTTGGATTTTGGCGGGTTAAAGGGAATGAGTAAAGAGCATGTTCTGGGTTTGACTTTGGGAGTCAACAAAATTGGACGGGGGTGTAGGGTTTACTGATAAGTGGGTGTGAGTGGATCGGGTTGGATGTTGTTAGCAGGCCGGGGTGACAATGGGCCAAGGGTGTTTGATGGGTAAATGGGTTTAGGTTTAGTGTAATATTAGTTGTAATTAGGTTTAGGATTAAGGTATTTAGTAGTAGTATTATTAGTTTAGAAGTATATAGGTAATTTTAATAAAACTGATTTTGCATATAAAAAATAATTTAAAAATAATTTTGCTAATAGTATAATAATAATACTAATATATTAATAATATACTAATAATATACTTAATAACAACTAAAATACCTAATAGGTTTTATCAAAAGTGTTTTGTGATTTATTTGAAAAATGAAATTTGGTTTTTAAAACGATTTTGAGTTTTGTTTTTGAAAAATGATTGTTGCATTTAAGTTTCGGGTAAAAGGGTAGATTGGTAATTGTGGTGTCTGGTGAGGGTATTTTGGTTATTTGGTTAAGCTTAAGGGTAAATTGGGAGATTACGGGTTTTGTGGATTTCCATACCTCCCCCCATGTCACACTCCTGGGATTGTCTTCGACTCTTTAATTCTTCAATAAATGCTTCCAATTGTGTCGAATAGATCTGGTAATGCTCCATATTGCTCCTTTTTGCTCCGGTTTCCCATCCATGCTCCATTTTGCTCACATTTGCCTTGTTTTCAATCCATTTTTTACCTGAAATACACCAAAACACACTCCAAGGATATTTGTAACATTATATGGTCATTATTGGGTGTTTTTGGTCATTTTGGTGGGTTTTTCGAGCCTAAAATGATGAGTAAAAGGCCACTCATCATGTATGCAAACTTCAAAGATCCATTTATGGATTGAAGAAAGCATCACGACAATGGAATAAGAGATTTGATAGTGAGATTAAAAAGTATGGATTCACTCAAAATCTTGATGAGCCATGTGTATATCACAAAGCTAGTGGGAGTGATGTAATTTTCCTTATTTTATATGTTGATGACATATTGATCATGGGGAAAGACATTCCAAGTTTGCAAAAGGTTAAGGCATATCTTGGAAAGTGTTTTTCTATGAAAGATTTAGGGGAAGCTGGATTCATTCTAGGAATCAAGATATATAGAGATAGATCTCAGCGATTAATTGGATTAAGTCAAAGTGCTTACATTGATAAAATATTGAAGAGATTCAATATGCAAAATTCCAAGAAGGGATATTTGCCAATGCAAGAACAACATGGCTTGAGTAGCAAAGTTTGTGCATCAACACCTGCTTAGGTGCAACGCATGAAGAGAGTCCCTTATGCTTCGGCTGTGGGATCTATTATGTAAGCGATGAAAAGCACAAGGCCTGATGTGGCATTTACTCAGAATTTAACCTGTCGATATCAGCAGAATCCAAGTGAAGCTCACTGGACTACTGTTAAGAATATTCTTAAGTACCTTAGGGCTACTAAAGATATGTTCTTAGTTTATGGGGGTACTCCATCTGCAGAACTTGATGTTACAGGTTACTGCGATGCTTCTTGGAAAGGTGATAAGGATGATATGAAGTCTCAGACGGGTTATGTCTTTGTCATTAATGGAGGAGTTGTGGATTGGAGGAGCAAAAAGCAGAGTACACTAGCAATGTCTGCGATAGAGAGTGAGTATATAGCTGCTTCAGAAGCTGCAATGCAAGCTGTTTGGATTAGGAAGTTTGTTTCAGGGCTTGGGGTTATGCCTTCGATTCAAAGACCTATTAAAATGTATTGCGACAACTCAGCAGCAATTACATTTGCCAATGAACCTAGAATCATGAAAGGCACCAGACATTTCCCGATTAAGCATCACTATGTTCGAGAACAAGTCGAAATAGGTGAAATCGAAATGCTCAAAGTTCACACAGATGAAAACTTAGCAGATCAATTAACAAAGCCTCTACCTAGCACTAAGATTTATAAGTATGATGAAGGCATAGGATTTCGTTTGGCTGAAAGTTTCATGCCCATTTGTGATTAGTATTTGGATAAGGGATGTAATGTACAATTATTATTTGAATGGAATAAAGTATTGGTTATGTTTATTTATTCATTGTCTTAATAATATATCCAGTATTTGCATGTTTAAATCCATGAATAAATTATCATTCTAAATTGTCCATTGTCGATTAATGATATGGGAATATCATTAAACTAAGACAAATTTGAGTATTGGTTTAGGATATACTTGAAAGTATATTGATGCGTAGTCATACCAATTTCACATGATATTTAATAAATTGAATATATGACTTATCCCAACAATATGATTTAATATTTAATGTGAGAATCATATTTAAAGTTATCCTCAGACTTGAGATACCAGATAAGAGTCATGGATATAGTGCATTTTTGTGAAGCAATCTACCGCTCACCGTAACAGGGAGTTATAAAGGTTATTTTCAGAAGTGTTGCAAAGTTCATGGGTTATTCTTGTAGTCAAGAAAGAATTTGTTCTTCAGAAGTTTAATACTGTTGGGCCCCTCGTAGGGTTGACAAAATATTTGCGTGGCCACGCCCAAAGTCTATCTGGAATGCGTTCAGATGTTTTGGTAATTTTGTTCAATCATAAAGAGACGAGAAACAAAAATTTAATAAAGAATCTCACATCTTTATTAATGTAGTATTAGAAACAAAAGGATAATAATAATGATGAATCATTAAAGGTTTTTTCCATGAAACCTAGCTCGAGTCGTGCTGGGAGCATTGGAGTGTTGCAAGACGCCAACTAATGTCATTTTACTATTAATAAATATACAAGTGAGAGCTGTTAAATGTACGTATAATTATTAATGTGTAAATGTCTAGTATCGAAACCCAGACCTCGGAATTGCACACATTACAAATGAGTATTAAGGAAAAATAATAAATGTTTTATTATATTTATTATTAGACACAAGAATATTAACGATCGTTAGTACTTAACGAAAAAGGGACTAACGACCGTTAGACGAAAAAGGAAAAAAGTGTGTTTATGTAATTTGGCAACCAAGGAAGGGTTCAGAACCCCCCCCCCCCCCCCCCCCCCCCCCCCCCCCCCCCCCTCCTTGGGTTGGGTCTGCCGAGCACACACAAAGGGAGCACTTTGCCCTAGCTTGTTCCCAAAGCTACCTAAACACTATAAATACAAATCTTAGGGTTATTGTTTCTCACCTTTTGTGCACATAATTATCCCTAAGATTTTCTCTCTTTCTCCTTGCTTTCAAAACCGGTCGAACACCCCTATATTATTAGGGTTTCGATTTTTGCTTTGTCAAAAACTAATTCTTGCGTAGTTACTTGCATAACCTTGATACGGTTTAATTTGTGTGTACAAGAACGAGATAACAACTCACTATAGTTGTTATCAAAGATCGATAAACAAAACGGTAAGGGTTTATCATAGATCTATTATTACACAAGATCAAGATTTATTGAAATGCATCGAGTACGTTCCTATTTATGTTTTAGTTAATATTATGTGTTATACTTGATTCTAGCTACCGCAAATATGTGTACTTTGATTGTCAAATTCTAACATCTATCTAGATAAAAGATTCACAATACTCAAATCAGTGGTGTACTTCTGTGTTCCTGTCTTGTTGATCACTTGTTTTACACATGCTAACACAACGTTTGTAACAAAAAATACAGAAAATTGATTTCGTCGAACAATTAATCAACAAAATTGAGTATAGGCAATTCATATAAATTATGAAAATTGAGTATAGCATATGTAAATTATGTGATAGAATATAAATTAAATGTCGCACGGGCCACTGGAATAACTTGAAAAGACATTTTGTTGAATTGTACTTTCGGGTCATATGCGTATCTATGAAAATCATCACAATTAATCATTTGTGTGTATACTGTATTATATAGACGAGTACCCGTGCATAGCAACGAGATTTTATAGCGACAGATAATTTATTAATAAAAAAAAGTTTATAAGTTATAAACGAAAAATAATAAAAGTTTGAAGACTTGGGAATTAAACATAATGTTTTGAAACCTGGTTCGACCCGGGTGGTTTAACTGGTTGAACCATTCCGGTCAAAAAACAGGTTTGAAGCGTCCCGGGTCAACTCGGTTTGTGTTTTAATTGGTTGTATTTAATTTGGTATATATGTTTTTAATTGGTTGTACAATGTGAATAAATCATTGTACTTTTAAGTAATGGATAATGTTTTGAAACCCGGTTCGACCCGGGTGGTTCAACCGGTTGAATCGATCCGGTCGAAAAACGGATTTGAAGCGTCCCGGGTCAACTCGGTTTGTGTTTTAATTGGTTGTATTTAATTTGGTATATATGTTTTTAATTGGTTGTACAATGTGAATAAATCATTGTACTTTTAAGTAATGGATAATGTTTTGAAACCCGGTTCGACCCAGGTGGTTCAACCGGTTGAACCGATCCGATCGAAAAATGGGTCGATTTAAACCGGGTCAACTTGCTATGTTGGGTCGAAAACGGGTCAAATTAAACTGGGTCAATCCGCCGGATTTTAAGCGCCCCGGGTCAACCCGATTTGTGTTTTAATTGGTTGTATTTAAACCGGGTGAACTTGCTAGGTTGGGTCAAAAACGGGTCAATTTAAACTGGGTCAACCCTCCGGGTTTGAAGCGTCCCGGGTCAACCCGATTTGTGTTTGAATTGGTTGTATTTAATTTGGTAGATATGCTTTAATTTGGTTGTACAATGTGAATAAATAATTGTACTTTTAAGTATTGGGGTATTTTAATAAGAGTATTAATTACATTTCACTTTCTCTCTCATTTGACCATTGTTGAAAACTCAACATTTCACTTTTGACCATTTTTCTATTATAGATAGTATAATATATGGCCCCAACACTTGAGCCTAACAAGATATAGATCACAAATTCCTCTATCAACATTTTGTTAGTACGTGACTTTCCTAAAATGGTTAAATGCATCAACTTTACTGCGTCTAGAGACTGGTGTCTCTCCAGATCGTTTGGCTCAGCCGGCCTAAAATCGACAACTACAACCCTCCATGATGGCGACACGTCCATCCACTGCTGGATACCAAAGAGCTACAAACCAAACAAACCAAATTTAATTCTTGTTCATGGTATCGGAGCCAATGCTAAATGGCAGTGGGATCCTATTATCTCTCGTGTGACTCCTCTTTATAATGTTTACGTACCTGATTTGCTTTTTTATGGAGACTCGTACACGACTAGGATGGATCGTACAGAGCAGTTTCAAGCAGAGTGTGTGATGAGAGCATTAGAGCGTGTGGGATTAACAGGGAAGTTTAATCTCGTGGGGCTTAGTTATGGCGGTTTTGTTGGTTATAGCATGGCAGTTCAGTTCCCCGAGGTAGTGGAAAGGGTGGTGATTATTGGTTCTGGGGTGACTTTGGATTCTGATATAGATGTGGAGGAGGGTTTGTTTAGTGCTAACAACATTAAGGATGCTGCAAATATTTTGTTGGCTCAAACGCCCGAAAAGACGAGGGAGTTGGTGAAGATTTCCTTCTATAAACCCCTGAATCCGAACCTTGCTCCTTCTTGCTTGATCAAAGATTTTATTGAAGTAAGTTTATTTAGTTTACAGTAGTTATATATAAGCACAGTTCTTTTGATAATCGAATATATTGATATGGTTTAAGGCTGTTTATGTAGATGGAATAATGTAGTCCAGCATCTTCTTATCTAAATCAAGTGTAAATACATTCAAAAGATAGCCACACAAAACTATGTATACAATTCCCATATGGTTCTTTTGAGTTGATTTGATCATGTAGCTGGAAATAAGTTGGGTTGATTATTCACATATTTATTTTAATCAAATACTACGTATTATATTACTCCGATGGTATCATCCTTTATTTAAACAAGTAGGAGGCGCTGCGGCCGGTTATTGGGTTTTACAAATACTTCGTATCTAAATTTTTCGGTTGTCACCTTTGTAACAGTGGTAACCCATATTGCATCATCTTTCCGGCTGCCACCTTAGCTTTTTTTTTTCCTCAACCCATATTCACCTCTCTCATCACAGTGGCAACCCATATTGCATCATCTTTTCTTTAACATTTTTTAACACAAACACAAATTTTATTAATAAAACGTAAATATTACATAAAAGAAACGATACGAAATGAAACCATTACAACTAAATAAAAAACTTAAACAACTAAAAATTAAACACGACAACACTTATTTAAAAACTAGTAATTTAGCTTGTAGCGTTCCTTGATTTCCGCCTTAAGTCGCATAAGTTCATTTCGTTGTCGTTCGGGCAAATTTGGGTCGATTGCCGAATTGTAGAAAATCAAGTTTTGCTCCCGTTTTGTATTTCTCATGAGTTCCTCTTGTTTCTCATGGATTTCCAATAGCTTTTGTTGATATTCCAAGTTTTGTTGTTTGATCGCTAGCTCTCGTTCCTTGTATTCTCTCCACGAGTCCTCACGCTCTTTACCTTTCTCTTTCTTTGACGATCTTGAGCGCCATAAACCCGCTAGTAGCCCACTCATGAATGATTTTGATGTTTCACGAGAGGAGGTGGTGGATAATTTCTTCCTTGCCCTGTCACGACCTTGTGGTCATGATTCTCTAGTACCATCCTCCGTTTCATCATCATCATCATCCAAGTCTTGAAAATTCAGGGGGTCTTATGTTGACCCTGACGTAGTTGCTGAACCCTTTACTTTCTTTCGACTCCCCGATTGGAAAAGAGGCATCTCATCCTTCCAAGCAGCATGCCTCCTCAATACTTTCCAACACTCCACCAAATTGAGATCATGACCGTAACGCGCACAATACTCCATAAGAGCTCTGGACATATCGTCAATGTCATTTTCACTACTTCCATGCGTCCCCTTGACATTATCAATAATAGCACCAAAATTCGCAACTTGACCACGAATTCTAGTCTTCCATTTGGAAATAATCGAATTGTATGTCCGGTCTGAACCAGATTCTTTTCGAAAGTAGGCTACCACTTTCTCCCAAAAGTTGTGCCGATTCATACAGTTTCCTTTTTTGTCATTTTCCGAAACAAAGATGAAAGCTTTACAAAGAATGACCTCTTCTTTGCTTGACCATGGTTCAACGTTTTTGGCCGGTTCGGGTTCTTTGCCTTTGCCTTTCGCCTTTGTAGCACGCCGCGAAGGCTTCTTTGGCTTGACGGGTGATGTCTCTTCGATTTCGTCATCTTCATCGTCATCAACGGGCATAGAACCGTGGAAAGAACTGTGGTAGGAACCGTGACCCGAACCTTGCCCCATCGAAACATCTTGACTCGGGTAGTCTTGGCTCGAATAGCCTTGGGTCGGATAGTCGGCCCAATCATCCAAATTCATATCAAGATTAGTTGACCGAATCGGAGAATGTTGTTGATACGGTTGGGAACAATGCAAGAAATCCATGTTAGGACGATAAGACGACTCACTTGGTTCTTGGTGATAATCTGTATTAACACGTTATGGTTGGACAAAAGCACGATGAACGGAAAACAAGTTTTCTCTTTGATTGGGTTGTGGTAGTTGTGTTGGATATTCAAAAGATTGTAAACGAAAGAGAATACCCCTTGTTGTGGTGGTGTTATGCCGGTTAGTTCAAAGGTGTTTTACGGAGAGAAATTTATATCCGGTGCATTTTGAGTTAATCGGGATTGTCGGTTTTTTGATTGTGGGGTGTTTTTCTTTGACATTGTGAATATTGATGAGAATTTGGTTGAATTGTGTTTGAAATTGTGTATTTGAAAGTGAGTTTGATGTTGGTATTTATAGGAAGAAAAGTGGTAATTTTTTTTTAAAAAAAAAGTTTTTTTTTTTTGCAAACGAACGGTTAAAAGTTTTAAACGGTTTGATTTTAAAATGAAAGAGTGGGAAATTCTTTGCTTCAAACTCGGTCGAATAAGCGAGCGATTTGGTGCTACAAGTCATCGGCGATCGATATGGTTCTTTGTGCCACAGTGGCTTGATCGATTTGGCTTATCGATCGATCGATGCACTCGATCGATTATTTCAGATGCATTGTCACAAGCCTAAGCTGTTTTATTTTTTTTCATCTAGGTCCTAAAGATGAAATGGTCTCAACCTTGTGAGAAGCCTGTTATTATAACACTTTCTTTTGGACCCAAACCCAAGCTAACATAACTGGACTAACATTGAGCCCAATGTCAAAAATGTTATAATATTGATTATACGATTATTTTATTAAAGAATCTATTTTTTAATCAATAGGGACAAAATAGCACTCCCAGCTATAATATATATATATATATATATATATATATATATATATATATATATATATATATATATATATATATATATATATATATATATATATATAATGTAACTTGTAAACTATATACAGTATAAACGGGATTACATGATCCAAATAACCAGCATAATCACATAAGGTTTATTTAGTTGACCTGAAATTCTAGCTACATTTCGTTGTTTATCCTGTAGCATTGATGTCAATAGATATCTTCTGGATGGTTAAAAACGGTGATTTTTTTTCGTACTTCAGTTGAACATCAAGAATTTTATTCCTTGGTGATGCAATTGATTCTCCTGATATACAAGATTGGCATGCTAAGGGCCTATTTGATATATAAGTGGTTGGTTTAGAATTGAATTTGAATTTGAGGAATAGTATATTGGTATGAAAGAAAAAGATGAAAGAGAAAATATGTAATTATATAAAAATATATATTATTTCAAATTGATGTTAAATTTAAAATTATTATATGTAAAGAATAAAAGAAAGAAATAAAAGATTTGAATTAAATATGGAAAAATATATGGAGTGGAATGATGCAAAAGTAAGAATTGTCACAAATACTTGAACATTGCATGAAACAGACCATTTTAGTATGGAATGAGTTTTGATAGATTGATTACTTTTTTTTTTTTTTTTTTTTTTTTTTTTTTTTTTTTTTGCCAAACCACAAATCAAACTAGTTCTTTATACATGGATCCAACCAAACCCATGAAACAAACTACACCTAAGTTAATTTGTTTCAATAGTTCCATTAATCCGCACACCATCGAGTTATTGTTACTGAAGGTTGCAAGTTGTGTTCTAAAATCATACATTGCAGTAATGTTTACTTCCACAAAACAATAATTATAGTTCATTTATAGTTTACTTCTTCCGTGCTTATATATAATTTACTTTCTGTACTAAATTTTTATTATTATTTTAAAGTAGCTTTTCTTTGGAAAAGACAAATATTACGAAAAAGACCCAATCTTAGAGCATCCACAATTATGTTAGTTTACAATGACTTTTTACTATTGAAAAAAACTATTTTCATCATTTGAACCATTATGATAAAGACTTGTTAAAAAATTTTTGAAAAATGACTTGTATAACACCAAGTCTTTGACAAAAAAAGCAACAAGCCAGTAACATTAAATGACTTATGCATTAATTGTAGAACAAAGCATTAAATTCATTAAAAGGATGTTTAATTTCGACTTAATTAACTTAATATGAAAAAAACTGAATTAATTAAGTCATATAAAAACTGTTTGTTTGTGACTTAATAAAGAAAGATGACTTAAAATATTAAGTAATAAAATGAGATTGCATTAAATCATCTGTTAATTAACATGACTTAATGAAAAAATTAAACAAACAAGCCCTGAGTCTTTAAAGACTTGATGCTCTTAGTTAGGCATATGGTATAGTCTCAAGTACAAAATACTAGAAGGTGTGTAAAATAAAAAATCCCGGGACAACATGATCAATCATCCACATGCCAATGTGTATAAGATTATTTTGCAACATCTCCTTTATACCGTTTTAAACAACCAAAATGATTATTTCTAATTTTTCTAATTGTATGTGTTTTGAACAATCAAAATGATAGTTGGTTTTTGAATATTGGCAAAACATATAGGTAGTAAAGTGATGAACTAAGCCCAAAAACATTTCCCTATAATTTACATGTCAAACACCTTGTATCAATGGATGTAGTTATTATTTTATCATGATGAGATGATAGTCATCATTTGAACATGAAACTTAATGGTAGCAGGTAAAGCCGTAAAGGTCAACTGTTTAGTGTTGTAATGAATAAAATATCCTTTTGATACCCACTTTCGATCATCTGCGTCAGGAAATGAACATTGATTACTTTGAAGAGAAAAAAGAATGTATTGAAGCTGTACAAAAGGATAGAAAGTTTTCAGATCTTCCAAAGATCACTCAGGTAACTCACTTATTTACAAATATATGTTGCATTAGTCGATTTCTATTTTTTGTCAATTTATTTGTTTTTGAGCTTCATGCTCTGACTAGTCCAGACATTAAGAAAACAGGGATAAAATAAGTAAATTTTATAGTAAAATATTTAGAACTTAATCTATCAGTTTCGAAACTAATGTTTTTGCGTTCTCTTGTACCCTCATATCTTATTGGCTGATGGCAGCCCACATTAATCATTTGGGGGGAAAATGATGCGATATTCCCTTTGGAACTGGGCAACAGATTAAAAAGGTATGTAAGTATAGACTTTTATCTTTTTATCATCTTGTTTAATTAAGGTTGAACTTCAAAATGGAAACTTCAATGACTGGTAAAGCTGATTACTTTGTGTAACAGCCATTTAAGTGACAGTGCAGAGCTTGTAGTGTTGAAGAAGACCGGACATGCAATTAACATGGAACAACCAAAAGAGTTATGTAGACTCTTAAAGATGTTCTTCATTGATCAGTCTTTGTCAAAAGATGAAAATGTTGGTAGCAACCACTAGGCATGTTGAACACGTATTTGGATATTGGTATTTTATAGATTAAGTTCTAAACATATGGTTCGTCATTGAGGTGTGTTTGTACAACTTATGCGTACAATACAAAAATGTATATGAGATTGAACGACTAAGTTTGTTTTTGGTTTCATTATTTGATTGAGTAATTGTAACGTGAGAGATTAATAAGTACATATATAAATTATATCTTCAATTTAATCATTTAACAGATTCTCAAAAGTCAGTTTTAGTGTGCATACCTTGATAGGATTAATCATATGTACATGGCCAATTACCATCATGTGCAACCCATAAACTATAGGCAACAACGCCTTTTATATATATATATATATATATATATATATATATATATATATATATATATATATATTTAAGTGACAGTGCAGAGCTTGTAGTGTTGAAGAAGACCGGACATGCAATTAACATGGAACAACCAAAAGAGTTATGTAGACTCTTAAAGATGTTCTTCATTGATCAGTCTTTGTCAAAAGATGAAAATGTTGGTAGCAACCACTAGGCATGTTGAACACGTATTTGGATGTTGGTATTTTATAGATTAAGTTCTAAACATATGGTTCGTCATTGAGGTGTGTTTGTACAACTTATGCGTACAATACAAAAATGTATATGAGATTGAACGACTAAGTTTGTTTTTGGTTTCATTATTTGATTGAGTAATTGTAACGTGAGAGATTAATAAGTACATATATAAATTATATCTTCAATTTAATCATTTAACAGATTCTCAAAAGTCAGTTTTAGTGTGCATACCTTGATAGGATTAATCATATGTACATGGCCAATTACCATCATGTGCAACCCATAAACTATAGGCAACAACGCCTTTTATATATATATATATATATATATATATATATATATATATATATATATATATATATATATATATATATATATATATATATATATACGGGAACTGATAACAGTCTTGTTAATGTATTTATTCTGTTTCACGCATTTGGTGCTGGTGCAAATGAGGCCCATTTTGGAAGAAATGATAACGATGATAGTGATGATAGCAATGTTGATGATGGTGGTGACGGTCGTAGCATGTCTTTAGTGAACCGACTGCACCACCAGGGTAGGGTATTACTCGGAAGGTCTGGTAATAATAGAAGACAGTAGAGAAGTAAACAGGAGTCAAACTCAAACATAGATATGTACATAAAATGGGTTGTAAAGAAGGGAATCAGGAACATGTTAAGTTAGTTCTTTTAGGAGGGATAAGAAGAGAAATGGCGATGGAGTTAATCCATATGCACATTTGCCTCTCATGGTGTTATTTCATTGCCATTGGCTCCACTTCAAATTGGAAAGAAAGTAAGCTGTTTTGTCATCTTCTTTTTGTTAAAGCTTAATTCCTGACCAAAATTGTTGTAATTTTTGTTTGTAATTTGTAATTTATTGATTCCTTGCCCCGAACTTTTTTATTCTTATTGAATTTGTAATTTTTGTTTATCCGTATGCACATCACTAACTTCCACTAATTCTTCCTCTGCATCAACAAATTCCTCATCATCCTCAACAGGCAAAACCACTAATGAATATAACTGTCTTTCACACTTGTGACCAAGAACAAACTTCTTATCACAATAGAAACATAAGTTCTTTGCCCTTTTCTCCTCATACTCCTTCTGAGTTAGATGTTTTCTTACTGGTGGTCTAACTGGGGTGTTTGGGCTAGACTTCCAAAAGTTACTTGGAGCAGGCAGGCAGTAATGGTTGTTTGCTAACACCTCCAACACCACTACTAGACCCTATTCTACCCACATTTTGACTTATAAAGGGCCTATTCTTTTTCTTAACTGCCTCTAAGGTAGCTTCTTGAAGGCAAGTTAAACAATACGCATCAGATAAGGTCTTTGGTTTAAACATTCTAACGCTCATTTCCAATTCAGCAGGTAATCCACCCAAGTACAAGCTAACTGCATGTTGTTCACTAATATCCACCCTACACAGCAAAAGTGTCAAACAAGTCTTGGTATTCTTTGGCATTTTTTTATTATTTATTTTATTTTTTTATTATTTTTTTATTATTTTGCATTTTTCAGTTCAGCCATGGGATCTTCAAATACAGGACCAAATCTCTTAACAATTGCCTCTTTATATGCATTCCATTCCACATTTTCACCATTAGATTTAGTAAACTGCCTATGCCAAGGTAATGCCTTATCAAACAAGTGAACATATACAATCTTTACCTTTTCCTCTTCTGGCGTGTTGTCAATGGCAAAGAACTAATCAATTCAATAGGGAAATCTACCTTAGCCAACCCATCCCCTAACATCATTTGAACTGATCACATTTGAACACCCATCCCCTAACATCATCACCCAGAATTTTAGGGAAATCTACCTTAGCCAACCTATTGAATTGATTAGCATTTCTTCCACCACCAGTATTGAGCACTTGATTATTTTGAATGCTCAAAGTTGTTATTGTATTGTTCATGGTAACCAAAGATTCAGTCAGTGCATCTTCCAGAGTCTGTCTAGTAACCTATTCTTCACGTTGCAGGAGCCATTTCTTGTATGCTATTTCTTGATTGTTTGTGTTTTGTTATCAATTGTTACTCCTTCTTCTATTGAGCAACAATTAACAACTTCTTAACCGTTTCTTGGCCAATTCAAGTCAATCAAAACTGATCATAGATTCGAAAACAGAGGATTTAAACACTAATGTGCTGTTCTCGTAATCGCGATGAGTACTTGACACTTGGCTGTTTTTCTGAACGGATAGCATACAGATGATCAGAGTACTAGTGTAGTACTCTGATTCTTGAACAAATTTTCGCCGGAAAACTCAGACTCGCCGGAGAACAAACATAAATAACACTTCTAGGATTCATTTAAGTATCGTTAGAAGGCAACAATAGACTTGGGTAATCAATGAAGAAGAATGAAAACCGAAAGTAATATTGTTAGAAATGGAGGGAAAAGTAGTTGTATCATTATGGAAGTTTGTTAGAATGGAATGAGTTTGTTACAAAGAGAATTTACAGAAGTTACAAATCAAAAGCTAAGAAATGAAAGGGAAGTAACAACTATTTGAAGAGGGAGCCAAAGTCCGTTCAGTGTATATGTGAGAATTGTGGGAGTTCTCACGTGCACCTCACATGACCGGCTTGTGCATGTGCACCTCACGTGCCAACACTACTCACACATATACACTCTTTCACATGACATACATATAAATAAAGAATTAAAAACATATAGTGATCATGCCAAGTGGAGATGACAAGGTTCCACAAATACATCAGTACTATAAAACAACTTGGTAATTGTAACCGAAAAAGCCTCCTCTGATCTACAAGCTTCACCTTAGGCATCCGGAAGGCTTGAGACGCGCCTGAACTCTATACTCCAAGCTTCAAGCTCAAACATAAATTTGATACCTGTAACAGTAAATACAGCAGATTTGTGTTATTATCGAGACAATGTGTTTGACTTTGGAAGCATTAAAAGCTTAGTTCTTTATTTAAAAATGTATCAATACATGAAGATGTAGAAACGCAACTTTTATCAAATTGCAATGCTAGAACGACAGTTAGCCTAATCACCTATCACCTATAAATGGGTTGATTTGAGTTCTGGTTTGGGTCAAAGAAAGAGACCCATCTAAAAGGAGATGAGGTCAAAAGTGTTCATTACATGTTTTCACAGGTGGAGCCAAAGAGGACTTGCGCTTTAATTCCAAGCTACAAGTCTCAAAACGGAATCCACTCCCATGACAATTGATGCAACAGATTTGTGTTACTATTAAGACATGAACAATGCAACATGACTGACCTTCCCCAAATCAAATTAACTTTTTTCAGAGTAATGTTCAGATGATTATCACGTTATTTAGTTAGTTAGTTACTCGTAAAATAGAATATGGAATGAGCAAAAACTATAAATCAAGACCTCGTAACATAAGGATGGCTGAGTAGTTGAGCAGCAGTAGGGCGGTTATTTGGATCGACTTGCAAACATGTAAGTATGAAATCTTGAGCATCCACAGACAGTGTGTTGGGAATATGAGGAAGTTCACAACTGCCAATTCTAAAGATTGCTTGATGCTATGAAATAAAAACCAAATTCTGTTACAATATAACTTAGCATCACCTATCACACAAAGTTTATAATACATTACAGAGAAGAAATATATGTCAGCTTTCACAATAAAAGTGTGATTTTGAAAGAGCATTGCAACAATTAGTTTTCAGGCAAGAGAACACAATCCCGTCAACATGTTTAGTTCATCTCATATTTTTATTTTTGCGTATGATATCTACATTCTTTTGCAGTTATTGCCATCAGATATATTCTTCTTGTTGCTTCTTTACATTTGTAGATTGCATTGTTTAATGTGTGTCACACCATAACCTCAAGCAAACTTCCAAGAAGATGATGATCTCTAAATATTTGGAATGGTATATTAAACGGGTTTCCTTCACAGCACATACGTGTGAAAAGGTTGATTACAAACACCTAATTAACATAGAAGCATGAACACCCATTCAAAAAAAAAAAAAAAAAAAAAACATCTTTATCATATTGAAAATCGATTACTTGGGTGGCCCATATTTAGTTTTGTAATTAATCGATTCAACTTTGATAAAGATGCATCAAAAGCATTCATTTAAATGCATCTTCAATCACCTTTATTCGAATTATTTTAAATTTTTAATACTTGGGGGCCAATAAAACAGATTCAAACTTTCAATAAAAGGTAGGTCATAATGAAAAAAATGATAGATTCTGGCTAGAAATCACTTAAGAAATGTTAACCAAAACCCCAATTGTGATTAACAATTAGAAATCCAAGGAATTAAGAATTGGAAATGGTAATTGTAATCAGATAATATGAAATTGTTATAATAATGGAAGAAGAAATTCAAGAAGGTAATTGTGATTCAAGATAATGAGATCTATTACAAGAATTGAACTTTATACAAAGAGAACACTAACTAACTTTTGGCGGGAAAGTTAGTTCACTACAAAAAATAGTGTATTCTCCACATTTATTTTGCCACGGTATGGTCAACCGTGGACTTTTTTTTATATGGATAATAATTTTGCTACATTTATAGGTGTGGCAAATATTTAAAAAATAATCCACATATATAAGTGTGTACAATTACAATAAAGCTACACTTATAGGTGTAGCAAATATCTCCACGCTTTTAGTTTTGAACATTTTTTGCAATTTTGCCACACTTTTAGGTGTGGACATTCAAAGAATTTTTCCACACTTTTAACTATAGACATTTTGGATAATATCTCCACACTTATATGTGTAGCAAAATTTGTCACACCCATTATTACCACACTTGAGAAAGTGTGGAATCAATAATTTTACACGTTTTTAAATGTGGCCATTTAGCCTTTAAAGTGTGGAGAATTCAACTAGTTTTTTGTAGTGGTTTTAAGAGAATTAATAAGGAACTGACACGTGTCCTTATTTGAACTACTAAAATTGGCGCATATCAACTCCATCCTCCTTAAGAAAATTTCTTGCTTGTCTTAAGAAGTTGCATCAAAATCAGGGAACCTTGCAATCAAATCTGCATAAACTTCCCAAGTAGCTTCTTCCACGCTTCTGTTTGTCCACATTACTAGTACATACATCATAGCTTTATTATTGAGCTTTCCCAATCTTCTGTCCAATATGGCTTGAACAATAGCAATCCATCTTCCTTTAGGGCTGGCAAACTTCGCATATGATGATGGTTTCCTATACATTTCTTGAGCTGAGAGATGTGAAAGACTGGATGTATTTGACTGTGACTAGGCAAAGTCAATTTGTAAGCTACCTCCCCTATTTTCTCTGCTACTTGAAAGGGACCATGATACTTTGCAGACAACTTATGTTGTTGCCCTTGTCTGAGAGTCACTTGCCTGTGAGGCTGGAGTTTTAAGTAAACCCAATCACCCACACTAAATTGCCTATCAGTTCTATGTTTGTTGGCTTGAGCTTGCATTCTATCTTGAGATCTCTTTAGGTGAAACTTGAGCATTTGTATAGCTTGTTCTCTGGCTTGTAGAGTTCTATCAACCTTCTCAACTCTACTATCACCAGGGATATAAGGCATGTGAACTGGTGGTGTTTGGCCATACATGATCTCATAAGGAGTGGTTTGAGTAACAGTGTGATAGTTGGTATTGTACCAAAATTCAGCCATAGGAAGCCATTGCAGCCATTCCTTAGGTTTCTCACCACACATACATCTTAAGTAACAACCTAAACACCTGTTGACTACCTCAGTTTGTCCATCTGTTTGTGGATGGTATGCTGAGGACAGCTTCAACTTCACCTTCAGGGTTCCAAACAAGTCCTTCCAAAAGTTGCTCAAGAAAACTTTATCTCTGTCACTAATTATGGCCTCTGGTAACCCATGTAATTTGTACACTCCATCCAAAAACACTTGAGCTACTTGACTAGCAGTGAAAGGATGTGATAAAGCCATAAAATGTGCATATTTACTAAGCCTATCCACAACTACCATTATGACTGTTTTTCCATGTGAATTAGGCAATTTCTCAATAAAATCCATAGAGATTTCGGTCCATACCTTGCTTGGAATTGGTAAAGGCTGAATTAGACCATGATATGCACTGAGATCCGGTTTTTGTCTTTGGCAAACATCACATTCTCTTACCATTTGCCTCACCATTCTTTTCATACCCTTCCAATAGAACACTGATCCAATCTTCTTAGTAGTTACTTGTACTCCTGAATGACCACCCATTGCATCATTGTGAAAGTGATCAATCAATTGTGTCTTCAATGTCACATCATTGCCAACCATTACCTTTCCTTTTCTTCTCAAAATACCATTGTCAAAAGTCAATTTGTTGCCAGTGTAACTGTGATCTTGTATTGATTGTATCACCTTTCTCACATTGTCATCATTCTACCAACTAGCTTTTACCTTGTCCATCACATCACTGGTTACAGAACTTACCACCATCTCCCATAATTCACCTCCTTGATTGATTCTTGAAAGTGCATCAGCAGCTGCATTATCACTTCCTTTCTTGTATGCAATTTCAAAATCAAACCCAAGTAGTTTTGGTAACCATTTGTGTTGAAAAGGAGTTGTCATTTTCTGATTGAGCAAGTATTTGAGGCTAAAATGATCAGTCTTAATCTTAAAATGCCTATCAAGTAAATACCCTTTCCACTTATCCAATGCAGCAAGTACAGCCAGAAATTCTTTCTCATATGTGGACATAGCTTGGTTTTTGGCAGATAGAGTTTTACTCAAATAAGCAATTGAATGACCATCTTGACATAAAAATGCCCCTATACCAGTACCTGATGCATTGGTTTCCACCACAAACTCTTGCTCAAAGTCAGGTAATCCCGGTATAGGTGCCTTCATCATTGCTTCTTTCAACTTAAGGAAAGCTTGCTCAGACCATACAAATGAGTTCTTCTTCAATAAAGCTGTCAAAGGTTGACTAATTGCTGCATAATCTTTGATAAATCTTCTATAGTATCCGGTCAAGCCCAAAAATCCTCTTAACTGTTTCACTGTAGATGGAATAGGCCACTTCTGCATAGCTTCTACTTTACTTGGATCAGTTGCCACACCTTCACCACTAATAATATGACCCAAGTATTCTACTTTTGGTACAGCAAATGAACACCTACTCCTTTTAGTAAACGGCTTATTGTCTTTCATTACTTGCAAAACTTGCCTCACATGATCACAATGTTCTTCCACTGTTTTACTATAGACCAAAATATCATCAAAGAATACTAGCACAAACTTTCTCAGGAAAGGCTTAAACACTGTATTCATCAATGATTGGAAAGTAGAGGGTGCATTCGTCAATCCAAAAGGCATAACTAGAAACTCATAGTGTCCCTCATGAGTTCTAAAAGCTGTTTTGCCTATATCATCATCATGCATCCTTATTTGGTGATATCCTGACCTCAAATCAAGCTTTGTGAACACAGTTGACCCATTCAATTCATTGATCAATTCCTCAATCACAGGAATGGGAAACTTGTCCTTCACAGTGTACTTATTCAACTGCCTATAATCAACACACATCCTCCATGAACCATCTTTCTTTTTAACCATAACAATGGGTGATGAGAATGAACTTTGAATGTTTCTTATCACTCCTGAATCAAGCAATTCTTTCACCATCAATTCTATGGCATCTTTTTGGTTTGGTAGGTGTTTATATGGGCTAATGTTGATTGGAGGGGTGTTTGGCAAAAGGGGTATTTTGTGATCATGTGACCTATGAGGTGGCAACTCAGTAGGTACTGCAAACACTTCTTCAAACTCATCCACAATTAATTCAACTTCCACACTTTCAGCATCTTTCCCATCCATTTGACAACATGATACAGGGTATATGCAATACTTCATAGAGTACAACTCAGCTTGTTTGTACTTAGGTTCTTTGTGAGCCTTTTTCCCCTGCATCCAATGCAATGTAATATCTCTAGTACCTCTCAAAATAACCTTCTTCATTTGGTACTCAAACTCCATGACTAATTTCTTAAAATTCCACTTGATGTCATCCAAAGTGGTTAACCATTGGATACCAAGTACCATATCACAGCCTCCAAGTGGCAAAATCATCACATCAGATACAAACTTATGTACATGCATGTTCCAAACAAATTGAGGACATTCATGAGTACTTAATAGCTTTTGTCCATTAGCTACTGAAACTTGTAAAGGTGAAGTGCTTATCATTTGACAACCTACCCTTTTTGCAGCCCTTGTGTCCAAAAAGTTATGTATACTACCAGTATCAATCAAAATGTGCAATACTTGTTTCCCAACCATTCCTTTAACTCTCATGGTTTGGAAAGAATTAACACCAGACAATGCACTTAATGAGATGTAAGGACCATGTATACCTGGATCAAAGACAGCATGACACAACTCCACATTCTCAGTCTCCTCATTCATCTCATCTACCTCATTTTCCTCAGCTATCACACCTTCCAAACACTCCTCTTGCACCATACTTTCACTAATAACCTCCAAAGAATACATTTGACCACTGCACTTGTGTCCAGGACTGTGTCCAGGACTGTATTTCTGATCACAATAGAAACACTGATGTTTAGCCCTCTTTTCTTCCAACTCTCTTTGAGTTTATTGTCTTCTGAATTGCATGTTACTGTTCCTTTGGCCATTGATGACTGGTTGTACAGGTGCAGGTAATGCAAGTTGGTTGTTGTTTGGCCTTGGTAATATCCCATTTCCTCTGTTTCCATTGCCAAAACTTGCAGGCCGGGAATATGATGTGCTAGGGGCATACCTTGCTTTCATAACAGCATTAGTGGATTCTTGTAATATAGCCATACTGAAAACATCAGCAACTTTGGTCAAATTGAACATTCTTATGGGCATGAATACTTCATCTTTCAACCCACCCAAAAACATACTAATTGCTTGTTTCTCAGTCAACTCCACCTTGTTCAATAAACCTTCAAACAAATCTTGATAAGATTGTACATTTCCAGTTTGCTTCAAGTTCTTCAACTCCACCAATGGATCATCAAAAGCCACACCAAATCTTTTCAAAACCTCCTTTTCATACAACTCCCAAGTACTTTCTTCTCCATATTTCTTAATGAACTGCTCATGCCATGTTAATGCCCTATCATACACATGCATTGCAGCCATTTGAACCTTCATCTCTTCTGGCACATTATCAATTCGGAAGAATTGTCTACATCTGAATACCCATCCTTTCACATCTTCACCGGTGAACTTTGGAAAATCAATTTTAGACATTCTTCCATATTGTACCATTGTTTGAGTTGTTTGTCTTCCAAGTCCATTATTGGTTCCAACCCCAGTACTAGTTCCTTCCCCACTTCTTGATCTTGCCAGTTCTTGTTGAAACAAATTCTGTTGAACTTGCATATCAACCAATCTTTGACTAATTCCATCAAGAACAGAAGTCAAACTAGTAACTGATTCACTTAAAGATTCCACTATTGGACCTGCAGATGACTGATTTGTTCTTGTATTCACCATCATTTCAATATTATTAGAACTCATCAACTATGGCTAACAACTACTGAATCTTGCTCTGACCACCCAAACCAACTACTGCTGATCAGCGTGTTCGAAGCTAAAAATTTTAATGAGAATATCTGTTAGCCTCGTGATCGTACAGATGTTTGGCACTGGTCTAGTGTAATAGAGCAAGTGAAACCATTGGTAACTGATTTCGTAACCGGAAAATCTTGTTTTGTTGCCGGAAAAGTGACCGGAAAAGACAACCGGAAAATCAAGAATATCAGTGTAATATTCTTGATGTGATGCCAAGGAAAGGGCTCTTGATACCAATTGATAGATTCTGGCTAGAAATCACTTAAGAAATGTTAACCAAAACCCCAATTGTGATTAACAATTAGAAATCCAAGGAATTAAGAATTGGAAATGGTAATTGTAATCGGATAGTATGAAAATGTTATAATAATGGAAGAAGAAATTCAAGAAGATAATTGTGATTCAAGATAATGAGATCTGATTACAAGAATTGAACTTTATACAAAGAGAACACTAACTAACTTTTGGCGGGAAAGTTAGTTTTAAGAGAATTAATAAGGAACTGACACGTGTCCTTATTTGAACTACTAAAATTGGCGCGTATCAATATTTAGAGAATTAAAATGGAGTGGTGGCTTGGACCCAAGGAGGGGTGCCAACCGTGACCAACATAGCCGTGACCAACGAGGACGTTGGTTCTTCAAAGGGTGGGGTATTGTTACGATCCCACATCGCCCAAGTATGGGATTGGGTGGTGGTTTATAAGTCTAGGTGTCCCCTCCTCTTACAAGCTAGCTTTTTGAGTGAGTTCTACACTTGGACTTATGAACCGATACGAGCCTAGTATGGGATAGGTTCGTATCAATTGGTATCAAGAGCCAGGTTTACCGTTCGAGGTTCCAACACTCGGAGTGGTGGCCTGTGGAGTGGTGGCTTGGACCTGAAAAAAGGGTGCTAACCGTGACCAACACAGCCGTGACCAACGAGCTCGGAGTGGTGGCCTATGGAGTGGTGGCTTGGACCCAAGGAGGGGTGCCAACCGTGACCAACATAGCCGTAACCAACGAGGACGTTGGTTCTTCAAAGGGTGGGGTATTGTTACGATCCCACATCACCCAAGTATGGGATTGGGTGGTGGTTTATAAGTCTAGGTGTCCCCTCCTCTTACAAGCTAGCTTTTTGAGTGGGTTCTACACTTGGACTTATAAACCGATACGAACCTAGTATGGGATAGGTTCGTATCAAAAAATTAACTACTTTTTTGGCCTCTAAATACATTATCCCTTAATTACAAAGGCGAATGAAGAACAATAAGGCTTCCTTAAAATGAGTTCCTAGATATAATTGCTCATACTTACAGTATATAATTAAAGATGGGCTTTAATCAAATAGGTAAGAATGCCCATAGTCCTCACTTCCTTCCACATGAGCTCCGCACCATCCTCCTCCCTCTCACCCACTCACTACTCAAACCCCCCTGAAATCCTCACTACCCATACCCCGTTTTTTAAATTCACACACACCACATTCACATAAACACACAAACACAAAGCCTCGAGTGAGGCCAGTCACCCAAACAAAAAAAACTGCGTGAGGGAGGGAGATCCGTAATGCACGCCATGCATGGCCCACCCATGCCATATGACTCACGGGTGACCGGCTTGAGTCCGTAACACGCGCCAAAACATTGGTGCTTTGTGTTAAACTATAATGCTGCAAAATATTTATGTGGGTGCTTCAAAGACACGCGATAAAGATCTATACAATTGCTTTCCATAAGAAAATGAACATAATAAGTTAAATGGCATGCATACCGGTTCCAAGTCATAGTACGGAATTTTACGTGTCAACATCTCCAACATAACGCAACCAAGGCTCCAAATATCAGCTGCAAGTCCATAACCTTTGGCCTTTTTACTCTTAAAAACCTGATGATATGATGCACCATGTAAGTTCCAATGTACAGTAGTTAGTACTTTGGAACCCCAAATGTGAAGAGTCAATTTTTCCGGTAACAAACACTTAAAAATCCTAGAAAGCATATATGTTGGGACTAAGTCACTAATGAACAAGTAAGAAAACAGAAGTAACCTCTGGTGCCATCCAATATGGAGACCCTTTGCAAGACATGATGTCATTCAATTCCTATGACAAATAAACAACGCATATGCAATCAATATTCACTCAGATTAGAAAATAATTATAGAAAAGAAATTGTCAAGAAAGACCAAAAACCATGTGTTTCACCTTTGCCAATCCAAAATCTGCGAGCTTCACCAATCCATTTACATCAACCAATATATTAGCACATTTGATATCCCTAGAACATGCATTATATAAAAACAAATTACAAACCAGTCTTAAATGCATCCATACTTTAAACATAGCAGCAAAATAAATAAATAAAATTACCTATGAACCACCTTTCTTTCATGCAAGTAAATCAAACCACTCAAAATCTGTCTGGTGTACATCGAGACTTGGGAATCTTGCAGGTCATACTTTTGGTGAAGCGTTGCCAAGGAACCTTTAGGTACGAGCTCAAGAAAGATATATAGTTTCTCATCATCCTAAAATAGTGTTTAAAGTAGTATGGTGAATTTGTTAAAAAATAAATTAAAAAATCAGTACTATGGTGAAATGTATATTAAAAAGTGTTATAACACTTTCCTATCTTTACTTAACAATGCTATTCTAATTTTAAGTGTTACTGTATAAGTTATATTTCCTTCATTTGCAATCGCCTGCACATGTATTCAGGTCATCAATAAAGAATAAAGACCTTAAGAGAAAAAAATGCATACCCTATCAGTTCCAAGATACTGAACTATGTTCTTATGATGAAACTGACTTAATAATGATATCTCCTGAAAAAACAAAAGGCAGGGGAGAAAAGTATTAGTAATCTAACATACAAGAACCTACACATAGGAAATGATGATTAATTATAACTCACCTGTTCTAGATGTCTAATGCTCTGCTCACCCCGGATACCTTGATCAACCAAAGAAACCTCCTTCACAGCAAAAAAGAACCCATATCTAAAAACAAAAGCAAAGGTCAAATCAGAGAATAGAAGAGTTTTACAAGACTATCAGCATGTATCAGAAAACAACTTTCAGTCAATGAGTGGTTGTTCTTGTAGTGTGAAACCAAGGAAACTGAACTAGCTTGGTTTCTCAGGCCAAATTAGCCAGTGGCTAACACTATAGAAGAATACAACGACATTCATAATGCTATTTGCATTACTGACACCGAAAGGACCACTTGTTTACAACTTGACTCAACTTTGTGGCACATTGCTAAAACTAGGATTATTTTTTCAATATTCCGAGATTACCCTCCTGACACCGTACATTTCTACTGATTTCTGTGATTTCTCTCTCCAATTACGAATCCTGCGACGATTATACGAAACATGACCTGGCTAACTGCGATACATTACGAAATCATTTTCCCTCCAATTTTCATCTTCCCCAGGTAAAATCACCTCCCTAATCATTTTATCATTTTTATTGAACTTTGGAGTCCTTTTTTTTTCCCTTTACATTCTTTAAATTCACTCTTCACTTTTACATTCCACAACTGAACATTTAACGACGGAAATCACAATATTGTGATGACAGGTAAGTGTTTATTCATGTACATTCTTGTTTCGTTTTATTTTCTTCATAGATTTCCAGTTTACATCGTATTGCGAAGTTATTACGATATATTACGATTGTTATTCAATGCGTAGATTGCGTGTCTAACATGCACATATCTTGTTATTGTAACTCTTGTTATCATACTTTTTTATCGTAGAAAACGTTCCAATTTTTATTGCTTACAACGGAGATTGGGAACAGGATGGCAAAGAATGGTTGTTTAAGAATTCAAAGAGATCTATCATCGTTGTTCCTAAGGATGTGACACTTGTGCAACTAACTGATAACCTTCACAAAAAAACTACAAGTCTCGAAAGAGTCTCATTATTTAAATTGGAAATCCAGCACCCCTGGTTTCGATGGTGATGAGGATCTAAAAACTTTCATTTCAGAATATTCTCAAGATGGTATTCCTTTGTGTGTCACACAGTTGCTCAACCCAAAGAAGTTGTAGGTAAACATCTTGTCGGTCTTGACCTTAACGATGACTCTTCACCAGGTTTTCCACAGCGCACATGATAACGAAGCGGAAGTTTACATTGAACCAGGCCATAAACGTGTTGTTTTGTCATCATTGAACTCTGTAGGAGTGTAGGTGTTTTCACAAATAACACAGGGTCCCAAAATCAAGAACACTTGACATTCTCTTAGAGACAGAGTGTGCCAATTGGGGTTCATGTTAATGAGCAACCAGCGACAAACCTAGAGGTTCATGTTGATGTCCCCAATACGTTATCACAAGGGGTGTCAGCTGATCTCCTTTTCGAAAAGAATACCTCAATCATCCATGTTCCAGACGACATCCCAAATACCGTTCCACGTGAGTCTTCTACAAAAAACTCTGATGTTGATATGGATAGGATCTCACCTAACCAATCAACTTGTGTTTCACCTACTTTTGACATGGGTCCTGATTTTTCGCCAACCTTCATTGTTGGTTCACATAAAAATCATTATTACATGACAAATCGCTATTCAACTCATATTCCGCCTACACTAAATGTTGATGATGTCTTTGACAGCAAAGAAGATATGAACCATTTCACATTTCTTGTGAAAAAGTCAACTCATCTTTGGTACGTTAAATGCAAGGATCCTAACTGTAGATGGCGTTTAAGGTCCCTAAAATTGAATGAGTCCTCTTTGTTTAGGATTCGTAAATACGACCAACTTCATGTATGTGGTATGGGCATTCAACAAAGCGACCAGCGACAGCCGACAGGCTGGACCCTCAATTATAGGCAAAATCATAAAACATAAGTACATAATAGATGGAAATGGTTAGCCTAACCAAATAAAAGAGGCCGGATATGAAGAAGTCAATTGGTGTTGATTTGAGTTACCACAAGGCTTGGAAATGCAAGGAGAAAGCAATAACATTAGTCAGGGTATGTAATAGGGTATTGTTGTTGTAATTGGGTAACATGTTTAAATGAGCTTTCCCAGACACAAACACGTATGATTACTTATTTACTTATTACAGAAGAGAAGCAAATAACCAGCTTAAAATAACCACCTCAGAAAAAATGAAAATAAGCATTTTTGCAATCAAAGTGATCGAGCTTATACCCTCGTATATAACCTAAAAACCTTTAAAAAGAGAGATGTCGCCGTCTAACATGTTTTTCTCTACTTCTCAAAAGTTACTTAAGATAATCTTGAAATAAGCAAACTGAAACACTATTCACTGAAGTGATTATTTTAAAGCTGCTTTATCTCTGTCTCTGCTTCTGCTTATAACTATAATAATAAGCAATCCCAAAAAACCAGTATCAATACATAGAAATCAAGCAATCCCAAACACATTCCTAGCAAACGGCCTCGCAAGCATAATATATGGGAAACCTAAATGCGTAAACAACAATGACTTACTCAGAGATTGCTTCATAAACAGAGCCAAAACAACCTCCTCCAAGAAATTCACCCTTCCACCAGTTTTTAAGAATTGATAGACTAACCAAAGCCTGGAGGCAACGTCAAGTTGATCCGTGGTATCTCAAAATATTCATAATACTGCATTTCCAGATTACTGTCGTTGTTGTTGTTCTCCGTTTTGATTCTTCAAGAGCTGGGTTGAAAGGATATTTGTTCTTTTTTTCCGTTGATCAAACTCTCTATTGTCAATTTGTTTTTTTGTCATACTTGATTATTACGTCAATTAAGTCAGCGACTTTAGAATTAACATTTATTTTGGGTTAATAGACTTTATTATTTTTTTATTCTTTTTTAGTAAAATACATCGTTATCCCTAAACTTGTCAAAAAAAACATAGCCATGGGTTGTACCTTGGCATTTTCATCATCCGCAATTCCGCAGCCCCTTTTTCAAATATTTTATAACACAAATGTAATAAAGATGCAACAAGAAAATACGCTTTACCTGTACAAACCTGAACCACAAATAAAAAGTTTAAAATCAAATTTTATCAAAATTAATGTCTTATACGACCAAAATTAAATCAACTCTTGCTCTCATCTGCACCAAATTTCTTGTCTTTATATCGAACTGTAGACTTATTCTTGAGCATAAATTATAGCCTAGTGGAAATTGAGTGACAAGTTTCAACATGTGACTCCTAAGTCGTTGAGCTCACTATGAATACTTTGAACAAGTCATGACCAACAAATTGATTTGTTATACCATTTTGCATCTTGCAACAATATGATAGCTCATGGAGTTTCGCGTAATAATAACAGTGCATTCAATATACCATTTTGCAAATATGTAAATACTAACGGTTGCTCAGGTTGATTTATCTCATGTTTTTAACAAAATTAATTATAGATTTGTTCTCTAGTAAATTTTTTGTTAGTAGGTTTGTCATTTTTTGATATTTTGTTAACTATTAGGAGCAGTGAGCTGTGAGCGGTAGTTGTGAGCTGTAGCCATAGCTCACTGCTCATCGCTCACAGTTTCTTAAAAAAACATTGAAAAAATGAGCTTTTCTGAAAAATAGCAAAGCTCACCGCTCTTTTGCCAAACAAACACATAAATTAAAAAGCTCATTGCTCACCGCTCATCGCCCCAAAAAGCTTCTAAAAGCTCTGCCCCGAACATAGCTCACTGCTCATCGCTCACAATTTCTTAAAAAACACATTGAAAAAATGAGTTTTTCTGAAAAATAGCAAAGCTCGCCGCTCTTTTGCCAAACGAACATAAATCATGTACCTTAGTGACTCTCATTGGCGTGCAACATTTTTAATTAAATCAAGCAACACATCGATTTACACCAAGGTGTTTCA
Organism: Artemisia argyi; assembly: GCA_030686995.1. Lineage (NCBI taxonomy): Eukaryota > Viridiplantae > Streptophyta > Magnoliopsida > Asterales > Asteraceae > Artemisia > Artemisia argyi. The sequence continues at coordinate 63,881,155 of CM060677.1, forward strand.
CTCAAACATTTTCAACTAATGTGATGATCATGAACTCATGATGCCAAGTTTGACTTTTTGATGTAGATATGTAAAAAAGTAATCGATCGATTGCACATAGAAGAGGGAATCGATCACGATCGACTCAATCGATCGATCGAGTTCTCGTGACAAGCCTAAAGGATTAGTCTATTATGCTGCCCCAGTAAGGCAACTCAATCCTCCCTATTTTTTCTGTCACGTCAGCTTTCTCTCTCCAGCAACTTGCAGGCGATTTGGTGCCCCAGTAAAGGTGACCAAGATCAATTTATCTTTTTTATTTTTTCATTTATTTTTTATTTTTTTTAACACAAAAATTTTAATTTCATTAATAAAAAACGTAAACGTTACATAAACATAAAATAAAAACGATACGAAATTAAAATGTTAAATAAACATAAAATTAAAACATCACATAAACATAAACATAAACATAAACATAAACATAAACTTAAACTTCAATTGTAATCCGGGTGATTCCAGGTTTGAGAGTTATTGGAGTCATAACCGTCGTCGTACGTAGAGTAGTTCGCAAACTTCTCTGCTTCTAACTGAGCTTCCAACCTGCTAATAACTTCGACGATTGCCTCTTGTCGTTCCGTGTCGTCTTTGTCAACTTGTTTTTTGATATACTTTTGAAGTTGTTCGACGATATGAGGGAGTTTGCAAGCCATTTTGAATAGAGAGAATTGTGAAATTTTGTGGATTGAAGTGTGTAATATGTTGTGTTAATATGTGGTATTTATAGTGTGTTAAAAGATTTTTTTTTCTTTTTTTTTGAATGCAACGGCTAGGTTGATTTTTTTTTTTTTTTTTTTTTTTTTTTTTTTTTTTTTTTACAGTTAAAATTTAAATACACAAAAAAAATATATCGATCACCCAAGCAACCAAGTTTGTGAAACAAGGGACAACGATCGAATGCCCTAGGGGTGTCATTCGGGTCGGGTTGGTCGGGTTCGGGTCACACGGGTCGGGGTCGAAGTCGGGTCACGCCTAAAAAAAAACATACCCGAACCCGACCCTATTTGAACTCGGGTTAGTTGGGTTCGGGTCAAATCGGGTCGGGTCAAGTCGGGTTCGGGTCTGTGCCATTTATATAATCTCAAAATTTAATTTCTTAAAAAACATTCGTAAGAACTTATATTGAACCATACTGTAACTTACAATGAGTAGAGTTTTCATATAGAGCAAATTATATTTGCATACGTTTCTTTGTTCCTGGCCTCTCAACGAGTTTGGCATTTCGTATCAATAAATTTCTCTTAACCATTCACAAGAGAATCATACGTTACGTGCAAGGAATTAGAAGAACATTCTATTTAGTATAGACATAAAAGATGTAAACCATGAACAAGATGAATTGTATTGGATCATTAATATATTGTTTGAGAATTGGTTGATATGCCTAATAGTTGTATGATCATTCTGTTGACTTATGTTTGGATATTACTATATGACAGGCTATTTTTAAGTGTACACAAAAACTAATTTTAGTGACAGTTTGATCAATTAAACTTTATTTTTAAGCTTATTCAAATGGTATTTGGTTGAGGTCTGAAAGATATATAACCGAATATAACACGATGACTGCATTTCACATTTTCAGTTTTCACACTTATTCAAATGGTATTTGATTGGGCCTATAATAAATAAAAGTTGAGTACATACGCACACCACCCAAAAAAAAAAAAAACCTCGGGTTAGTCGGGTTGACCCGAACCCGAATAAGCAAGTATTTTGAACCCGATACCCGACCCTAGTTCGTAATCGGGTTAGTCGGGTTGACCCGATTGACCCGACTTGGATTTTGGACTCGAGTAACCCGACCCGAGTATCCTTATTCGGGTTCGGGTCCGGGTCCGGTCCGGGTTAGGTCGGGATTTATGACACCCTACATACAACAAGAAGATCGAGTAGTAATCGATCGTCAAAGTCGATCGCTTGGGATTACTGGGGGCAGCCTTAGGACCACCTCATACTGATGTTGAAGTCGATTAATATATTTCAATTTTGAAATATAACTCACATTTTACTAAAATGTTTAAGACAACAATAAATTTGTGCATTCTTGCAATTAAGCAACAATCTTGAAATGTCGATAATCATTCTAAATTAATACATGTATATGCTTACTCGTGCCCTTCCTCTATAGATGAATAACAAGTTCTACATATAAACCATTTAAGGATACATAAAGCTGAGATGTGTAAAGCCTCACTTATTGTTATGAAGCATTAATTTACCTCTACATTAATAAACTCAAAAACTCCATTGTAAAAACTGAGTTCGTAAAGACTTGAAGTTAAAATACAATAATTAAATGTTAAGAATTACTAAAGTCATGAAACGAACTATTAACCACACGAACATGTTTATATCTACCATTTCAACTTTTTCTTTGAATGCTAATGTTTAATGAATAAAGAATGATCAACTAATAAAGTAGAATAATGTATTTTCATATGTCTAAGAAAAAAACTATAAATATCACATTTAAGTAATACAAACCCCCATATCACATTACATCACAATTGTCATTCTTTCTTCACGTGTTTGAGCTGAAACACCAACCATCTCAACATATTATTAAGTAAATAGGTCAAAAACCGGAACCTCTAATAATAATAATTATTATCTCATCATTATACCAGGAACTTACTACTATAGTTAACAGTGACGACGGGGTTCAAGAGAAGTACAAAGTTTTGTTATCTGACGGTTCTTTTTTATTTATTTATTTTTTTTTTTTTTTTGACTGGTGTTATGGCTGATGGGACGATTAAATTACAGAATTTACAGCGAGGTTCCATTGTTCAATTGATGAAGGCACTGGGATGTTACTGATTCTGCTCTATTAGTAGGTCATAATCAGTCGTGATTTCCGCCCCTTTCTTTTATCTATAGCATAGGCGTAAAAAATTACTTCTGTTGTTCAGGTTGTCGCTCTCTTCCATATAGGGACAACAAAAGATCATCCATGTATACCAGACCATTTTAAAATGCCTCGAAGGGTAAGATTTTGTTTTTCTTTCTATATTTAATTATTTTTAAAAGATGTTGCTATTACGATGTTCATCCTTTTGTAACAACTTCTCATTGTCATGGTTTAATGTGTGACTTACTATGGTTTGTTTACTTTAATTCTTCAGGAACCGAATCTAAGGCCTGATGCGTCAGAGTTGCTACAGGTAATTCTCCATTACAAGCTTCATCTCATATATAGAATGAGAAAAATGTTAAGGAAGCCTATTTGGAAGGATTCTGATTTCCTGCAGCATCGTTTTGTTGCCCCGGAGTATAATGAGACTCATCATGTCTTTCGTGCATCAGTTATGGTCATTATTCTTGCATGAAGCCTCCTTTATTTAATTCTTTACACTTAATAAATGCTTTAATCATTCTTTAACTAATGATAACACATTTTTTATAACAGGCCACACCTGAGAATCAAATACCAACATCTAGGATCAAACCTAAGAATCCGATGAATTGAATGAAGCTTTATACATTCCAGATGTGTTTTTTTGACCATTTAACGATGATGATGTTCGATGATAATGATGATGCTATAATCGATTATGGAGATGCTAAAAGTCAAACATGATGATGCTGAAATGATGATGATCATGATCGCCGATGATGATGATGCCAAAAGATAATGATTGATTAGGATGATATTGAAGACGATGCAGAATAGTTTTTACCACGTACTTTTTATAGATTGTTGTTGCATGATTTTTTATGATGCAAAAAACACCATCTTAGATGCACACATGAATAAAATGCAGTATGAGGATGCTTAATGATCTGATGCGTGAAGACCGAATAATCTTAATACATTGCTTTATTTATAAAAGTTAGAACATAAAGGACCAAACTTGTTAGTTAGAAACTTAATAACCGAAAAGTAGTTATGGTAGTTATTTCGGTTATGTGAATGGTTGTATCGGTTCAATCACACCGATTCAAAACATATATATATGTAGATACATAGATCGATTAAAGGTTAATGAAACATTTTAGATTTTACTTATTCAATTGATTTTGCAACTTATTAAAGATCTATTATTGGGACAACAATTGGCATCAGAGCAAAGGTTTATACACATCGAAAAAATCTGAAAACGTTTTACAGAAACCTTAACAAGAAGCCATTTGAACACGCTTGAAAAAGACTCTCGCTGGTCTTTCTTCAAAGCATAGGGGCGTTTGCTTTCTTAATTCTTCCAAGGAAACAAACAAGTGTGAATAAGGAACGCGTAGAAGAGATAGTGCACGATCTGTTTTGCGTAGAAGTTGCAAGTGTACAACATCGAGAGTGAATTGGTGTTGAGGAAGAACAGTGGAGACTTTGTGTTAATAACCGGTTCGAAGAAAAGAAACACAAAGCAAAGGACGTTGTTGAGAAAAAACGTATACGTAGTGTTATTGATTGTTTGAAAGAGAAGAGTGTGGAGTTTTGTGTCGCAAGAACACAAAGACAACAACAACGTTGGGGAGAAAAACAAGACAAGTGACTGTCGTTGTTTTCATTGGAACGAACCAGGAGCGCAGCAAACTATTTGTTTTGGGTTCGATTGTGTTACCAAGGCGTGGTAATACAAATTTGTGTGTAGGAGACTGCGTGATCTCAATACCGAGATCAAACACACAAAGGGTGATAACGTGTAGTGTGGTATTTCGTTATTTGCATATTAGATTCATTCGACAAATAGCAGTAACAAGGAAAGCCAAGTGAAGGCAGTGGAACGTTTGGAATATAGACTCGTTGGCAAAATTAGAAACAGATTCGACAAGTGTATGAGGGTTGTGCAGTTTTTTGTTTGATTCGAGAACAAGGACAGCGACAACAACAAAACAAAACCGAGAAGTGTTGGTTAATTTTGGGTCGAATAACATCTTGGAAAATACAACGAGGCACTGAAATTTAAAAGGTTTTTGGCGCGGGAAAGGGAACAAAGTTGGTGACCGAATTATAACAAGTCGAAACACATACATCTCGTATTCTATACGAAATTAACAAGGTCACAAGTTTCATTTTTCTGGATTTCATTTTATATAGTATAGATCATATTAGTTTATGCTATTAGGAATTCCCGAGAACTATTATTTGATCCCGTAGTATTAAGGAATTTCAAAACTATATTTCATATTAGAAGATACCATACAAAGAAAAAATTATTCCCATACGGATTAGAAAGTGAAAATCATAAAATATACATCTAACATGGCCGGGGATGACGCTAGTACATCTAACACAACAAAAACCGTAATACCGATTGCACAATACCAATGTCCAAAATTGAAAAACACAAATTATACGGTATGGGCTATACAAATTAAGGCAATATTAGGTGCACAAGGTTTTTGGGAAACTATTGAATATAAGGATGGGGTAGACGTAGATGATAAGAAGGATAAAGCAACAATTGCTTTCATATACCAAGCGTTAACCGAAGATGTAATCTTACAAGTAGCGAGTTGTAAGACGGCTAAGGAATTATAGGAATCATTGAGAAAGAGACACGTTGGAGAAGAAAAGGTGCAGCAAGCACGACTACAATCATTGATGATTGGATTTAACTCACTTTATATGAAGGAAGATGAGACGGTGGATGCATTTGCTGAAAAATTGAATGGTTATGTGACAAAGGCAAAAGAACTAGGGAAAACTTTAGATGAATCTCTCTTAGTTAGAAAACTATTAGATTCCACACCAGATAGATTCATACAAATAGTAGCATCCATAGAACAAACAAATGATCTAGACGACATAACCCTAGATGAGATCATTGGAAAACTCAAAGCATTTGAGGAAAGGATAAAATTACGAAAGGGAGGACAAGTTGAAAGCCAGGATAACTTATTGTTTGCACATGACGAACACTCAGATAAAAAGAAAAGTTTTAACAAGCGTGGAGGTAGATCAAACTATTCACGAAGAAACTGGCATAAAAATAAGAATAGAAATAACTCGAACCATAAAGATAACCAAAATAAGAATTCGAGTAAGTTTGATTTTAGCAATGTAAGGTGTTATAATTGCAACAAACTTGGACATTTTCGAGATAAATGTAGATCAAAACCAACAACTCAGGAACAATCAAACCTTATCTTAGAAGACGATGAACCATCATTGTTAATGACTATGCACGAAACCAAACACGAGGGAGTGTTGTTGAATGAAGGCCAAATTCAACCGGGAAAATATGCTTCAAAGGATGCAAGCATATGGTATTTAGATAACGGTGCAAGTAACCATATGACGGGAACTAAAAGTCATTTTAAGGATATAGATGAAAGCGTAACAGGACGAGTACGTTTTGGAGATGGATCGTATGTACAGATAAAGGGAAAAGGCTCTATACTATTAGGTTGTAAAAACCAAGAACATAAGGTAGTGACAGATGTATACTTTATACCAAACCTTAAGAGCAACATACTAAGTCTAGGACAACTTGCCGAAATAGGTTGTAAAGTGTTAATGGACGAAGATAAATTGACTTTGTATGATAAGAGCATGAAGTTGTTGATGAAAGTAGAAAGATCTAAGAATAGACTTTACAGTATTAAATTACAGATAGACACACCTATTTGTCTCTTAGCAAATATAGATAACCAGGATTGGTTATGGCATGCTAGATTAGGTCATCTGCACTTTGATGTTATGAACAAGATGACTAGGAAGGGTCTAGTGGATGGAGTACCTAGAATAAACCATGCAGGACAAATCTGTGATGCATGTTTATTAGGAAAACAAAGTAGAACACCATTTCCAAACCAAGCTAAATTCAGATCTAAGAACCCGTTGGACTTAATATATGGAGATCTCTGTGGTCCTATAAGTCCAGCAACACACTCAGGCAAAAAATTAATATTCTTGTTAGTAGACGATTGTACACGTTTTATGTGGGCTTACTTTTTACAATCTAAGGATCAAGCATTTAGTACATTTAAGGAATTTAAACAGAAAATAGAAATGGAGTTAAGATTGAAAGTGAGGATGCTAAGAACAGATAGAGGAGGTGAATTTACTTCAAATGAATTCACACAGGACTGTAAGGATAATGGAATAGCACGACAGTTGACAGCACCATACTCACCACAACAAAATGGAGTAGTAGAGAGAAGAAATAGGACAGTGTTATCAATGACTAGGAGTATGATGAAAGCCATGAAATTACCCTTAATTTTTTGGGCGGAAGCAGTTAGACATGCTATTTACATATTGAATAGGGTACCTACAAGAGCCCTGATAGATAAAACTCCATATGAAGCACTCTACAGTAGAAAACCAAACTTAGAGAACCTAAGAATATTTGGATGCACAGCTTATGCAAAGATAACAATACCTCATTTGAAGAAGCTGGATGATAGAAGCATACCATTGGTTTATTTGGGAGTAGAGGAAGGATCAAAAGCATGTAGGTTATATGATCCAATAGCTAAGAAGAAATATGTTAGTAGGGACGTAAAGTTTATGGAAATACAGCCGTGGGATTGGAATAAGATTGGTGAAGATACAAGTACACAAGACACATTTTGGGCTAGTTTTGTGGAAGGCGAAATTGACAATGAAAAACCTATACAAATTAACATAGGAGATACAGACGATACGTATCACCAAGAGGATCAAGTACTAGAACCAACACCAGATCCATTGTCAGAACCAGATTCACCAGTCACACCACCAACACATACTTACGAACCTAACTCAGAAAGTGAAAGAGAAGCTACTACTACTAGTTCACTTAGAAGCTCGTTAGGAAGCTCAGGAAGATATGATCATACACCAGTTAGAGGTTTAAAGGACTTGAAAGAAGTTTATGAAACAGCAAGAGTAGTTGAAACACCTAGTTTACTCTTCATAGAAGAAGAACCTCGTAACTATAAGGAAGCATCAGTAGATAAGAAGTGGATTGAGGCCATGGAGATTGAATTGGATTCAATCAACAAGAACAAAACATGGTTTCTTACTGAATTGCCAGAAAACCAAAAGGCAATAGGACTTAAGTGGGTTTTTAAAACCAAAAGAGATGCAGAAGGAAAGATCATTAAGTATAAGGCACGGTTAGTAGCAAAAGGATATGTACAAGAACAAGGAATAGACTTCGATGAAGTATTTGCCCCAGTTGCTAGGATAGAAACAGTACGGTTAATACTAGCATTAGCAGCATATCATGGATGGCAAGTTCATCACTTAGATGTAAAATCAGCATTTTTACATGGAGATTTGAAGGAGGAAGTCTACGTTACACAACCTGAAGGTTTTGTACAACCAGAAAACTCAGGAAAAGTTTATAAGCTTATTAAAGCTTTATACGGATTAAGACAAGCACCGAGAGCTTGGAACATGAAGCTTGATCAAACATTAAAGTCATTAGATTTTAAGAAGTGTAATCTCGAGCAAGCAGTCTATACAAGGAGAAATAAAAATTCTACGATTATAGTTGGAGTTTATGTAGATGATTTGATAATCACGGGCACTCCAAAGAAAGAATTAGATTTATTTAAATCTCAAATGGAAGAAAAGTTTGAAATGAGCGATTTAGGATTGTTAGCTTATTACCTTGGGATAGAAGTTACACAGACAGGAGGAGAGATTACAATCAAGCAAACAGGATATATTAACAAGATCTTAAAGGAGACAAGTATGACGGATAGTAATGATACGAAGATACCCATGGATCCAGGTACTAAGTTGGTCAAGGCGGAAGATGGAAATTCAGTTGACGCAACTTACTACAGAAGTTTAATAGGAAGTATCAGATATTTACTACATACAAGACCAGATCTTAGTTATTCAGTCGGGTTACTCAGCAGATTTATGCAAGATCCAAAAGATCACCACCTGAAGTCGGTTAAGCAAGTAATTCGATATATCAAAGGAACAAAGGAGCATGGCATAATCTACAAGAAAGAAGGCGGCTGCAAGATTACAGGTTACAGCGACAGTAGTTATGGAATCAACACTGATCAAGGAAAAGGAACTACTGGCATAGTATTTTACTTTGGAGAGTCACCCATTACATGGAGTACTCAGAAGCAACCGACAGTGGCGCTATCATCATGTGAATCAGAATTCATGGCGGCTACTGCAGCAGCATGTCAAGCCTTATGGTTGAAAAGATTACTTAGTGAATTAACTGGAAGTGAAGAAAAGAAGATAACGCTGAAGGTAGACAACGTTTCAGCAATAGCACTAGTGAAGAACCCAGTTTTTCATGGAAGAAGTAAACACATCGATATTCGCTATCATTTTATTCGAGAATGCGTAGAGAATGGACACATCAATGTGGAACATGTCAGCGGAGAACTACAAAGAGCAGATATTCTAACAAAGGCTCTACCAAGATTGAAGTTCACAACAATGCGACAGATGCTCGGAGTTCAAGATTTAAAGAAAAGCAACGATCAAGATTAAGGAGGAGAATGAAGACCGAATAATCTTAATACATTGCTTTATTTATAAAAGTTAGAACATAAAGGACCAAACTTGTTAGTTAGAAACTTAATAACCGAAAAGTAGTTATGGTAGTTATTTCGGTTATGTGAATGGTTGTATCGGTTCAATCACACCGATTCAAAACATATATATATGTAGATACATAGATCGATTAAAGGTTAATGAAACATTTTAGATTTTACTTATTCAATTGATTTTGCAACTTATTAAAGATCTATTATTGGGACAACAATGCGTAGATACAATTTGATGCAAGCATTAATTTAAACACGAACGGTGACAACATGGAGTGGAGCTGCTTAGGTTGAATATGAACAGACTGATAGACACAATTATTGTTTTTGTTATGCAATATGCAGGCTCCTGCAACAAGTGTGTTAGGGATGTGAAGCTTTCGTGATCCTTTAGAGACACACGATCTTGCAAACTTTTTTGTATGTTATGGTCCTATTATACATGTATCTCATAAGTGCGCTATAGCATGTTGTGTTATCTCAAAAGATGTGCATGTTAATGTAGTTAAATATGGAGTAGAAATTTACTTGGTATTACCCAACATGTACTATGGTATACAAAGTCATAAAATCGCAGCTTTATTTGTTTGATGGTATGGGTTAATTCATTGAATGGTCAAATGGTTTGGGTAGTAAGCTGTAACAGCAAGGATCAGTTTCTCAACAATCTGCCATATGTTTTATATTTTGACAAGGCTATCATATGTAACTCAATATCCCAAATCCTGAAACTTTGCCATTTTATTTACACCAGCTCACACTTTTGTTGCATTGTCATACTTGAATAAGAAGTGCTAATGTGAATCACCACTTAATGATAAATGTTATTATATTTGGGTTCTTGGTATGTATCGGATTAAACCCAGTAGGGGAAATTGAATTAGAGCCAAAAGTTGATATTTTGCTCATCATATATAAGAAGTTAGTTTTGTTTTGCTTTACCCAATAATTTGCTGTGTAAATGAGAAATACACAAATAAACTTAGAAGTTGGATATATTATATGGTGGTGGAAGCGCTTCAATAGCCAATCGAATGGGTATGTGTTTGTCAGTTAAACTTGATTGTTATAATTAAAATGGTATACAAAGTCATAAAATCGCAGCTTTATTTGTTCGATGGTATGGGTTAATTCATTGAATGGTCAAATGGTTTGGGTAGTAAGCTGTAGCAGCAAGGATCAGTTTCTCAACAATCTTCCATATGTTTTATATTTTGGTAAGGCTATCATATGTAACTCAATATCCCAAATCCTGAAACTTTGCCATTTTATTTACACCAGCCCACACTTTTGTTGCATTGTCATACTTGAATAAGAAGTGCTAATGTGAATCACCACTTAATGATAAATGTTGTTATATTTGGGTTCTTGGTATGTATCGGATTAAACCCAGTAGGGGAAATTGAATTAGAGCCAAAAGTTGAGAAATTGCAAACTTCGAGTGTTGATGAGTTCATTGAAGATAATTCACACTCATGTTCCTTGACTATAACTTATCTTACGGATTCAAATGGTTTTTGTTAGTCTCTTAATTTTAAAATTTTATAATTTTAATTAATAAATAACTCAATTTTAAATAAATAAATCTTCGTGTATAGCACAACTTATGTTCAACAAAGACACAACATAAAATCAAGATTACATTATAGCTAGCGTATAATCTGTTATAAATGCGTATAATCATCCTTTATGTTTTTTTTGTAGTACTCTTGCTTATGATGGTTTGGGAAGTAGAGGGTAGAGGATGACAATTGATTGCCTAAGATTTAGTTATGGTTATTGAAAAAATAAGATTAACTTAAATAAAATACCACAAGGAATAAAACACATGATAATTGTCGAGTTGTTATTTATAATTTTGTTGCGATGTGTTGTGTCTATCACAAGGTAATGTAATGAAATAATAAAATCCATTGATTTAAATGTTGTATTCAAAAGAAATCAGCGTGTCAAATTAACCCGGACAATTTTTTTTACCTCAAATACAAATATGATTCTTTCATGGTGAATAAAGCCCGTGCATCGCACGGGTCATGATGTCTCGTGCATTAAAAATATTGTACATTATGCATTCAATACTTGCACCTTGGGTATATATGAAATTAATCATGAAAGTAGAGTGATATATAATTTAATCATATACAATTACTTGAACATGATAAAAAGAGTTGGACTTACAAAATATGTTAGAATAAGATTGAGAAAGATGATAGCAGTATGAGAAGTAACTCGAAGCATTTGAAATTAAGGATTCAAAACAATGAAGAAAGTATAGAAAAGGAGAGAAACACAAATTAACTCATTCCTATTACAACAATATTTTATTCATCAACGCTCCCCTATAGTGCACTGGTCAGTGACCTGTAACGAGCTATAAAGCACACCGTTAGACGTATATCATTATGTACATTAGACCCATTGGGTCTAGCCCATTTATATCATGTATTGTGTATTTATACTCTTATGTGCAGGGACGGAACTTGAGCAGTTTTATTGGGGGGCCGAAATGATCATAAGTTTGAGATGCAAATCATAATGCATATGTACCAAAAAGAAAGACAAGAAATAAACGATATCTGTTAATATTAACATAGTATGAAACTTTTAGATATCTGTTAATATCCCACATTATCTTTATACAACTTTTTGGTCTCCAAATTTTAGGGGGGCAGAATGTAAATATTTTTTTTATTACACTAAAATAGCATGAAACTTATAGTTAGAAGTGAGATTTGTGGGGGGGCCACAGCCCCCTTTGGCCCCTATTATATTCCGTCCATGCTTATGTGTATTTATTATGAGACACGGGAATAATATCAGTTTACATGGTATCAGAGAATTACCAAAACTGATCCCTACAACTTTGTAAACCCTAAACACAATCTACGCCCCCCTCCACCCCCGCTGTTCTTCTCTACCGCACCCTGTTAACCCAAAATCTCCCTCCATCCTTCATCATGGTCACTGAATCGGTAATCATAGCCACACCCTCCAAATATGCAAAGCTCCTCATGACCACGAACTTCAAAAAATCTTATGCCCGTCACACTTGATGCTGACAAACTAAACTACTCGAATTGGAGTGCTCTTTTCTTGATCCAATTACGAGGATGCAAAGCACTAGAGTTTATGCAACCACCCGCGTCTGGAAGTAACAACAATGACACCACCACCACCCCCACGGATGAATGGCTCCCAGTCGACTCCATTATCCAATCTTGAATCCTCTCCACCATCTCTGAATCCCTGCTCGAACGTGTTCTCAAAACCAAACCTACCACATCCGAAGATGTATGGGATGTTCTGGAAAAAGTTTTAAGGACAAAAAACGTTCAAAAACCATCGAACTTGTTGGTGAGTTACGAAGTCAAGATATTGGGAACTTAACAATGGACACATACTGTCGCAAGATTGACTCCCTGGCTTCACGTCTCGACAACCTCGGGTCAAACATAACTGAGGATGACTTTGTCACATATGCTATCAATGGCCTAAGTGATAAGTACGATCAAGTGGCACACGTCATCCTTAACAAGGATCCTTTTCCGAACCTGGAAGATGTACAGTCTGTGTTGTCACTTACCGAGACCCGTATGAACTGGAAGAACTCATCTTCCTCGTGCTCTCGGATATCCTCGTCATCTCTCACTACTCTCGTTGCGCAGTCTAGCTCGGCTCGGTTTCAAGGTAATAACACACGACCCCATTCCAATCCACTTTAGTTTGCCGTAACTTCTCTCGTGGGTTTTGCTATTATGGGGATGAATGTCGTTTTGTGCAAGCTAGCGTTCCTTTGTATTAACGGGAGCTCTAATAGTGGGAATTCTAATAATGGGGGTTATTATATAAATGGGAATACTACAAATGGAGGTTATAACAATACAAACTGGTCAAATAATGGTTCTAGGTCCACTGGTCCACGATTTAATACTTCACAAATGGGCCATAGTTCCTTAATTGGAGCATACAACCAATTGCTTTAAGCCCATCACAAGTTGCTGAACGAAATTCAATCCAACTCAGTCCAACAAACAGGTCCAGCACATCAATGTTCGGCCCAACAGCAATCTCATAGGTCTACTAGTAACTGTGGGACCAACTTGTTCGTTCCTCAACAGATATAGGCACATGTCGATTCTCAAGACACGTCACTACCCTAAGCATTTAGCACTTTAACATTACAAGATTTTGAAATGGTGGGTGGAATATGGACACAGGTGCGTTTTTACATCTCAACTCTTATGCAAATAATTTAAGTTCTTTTTTTAATGAGCGTATTTATCCATCTACTTTTCTTGGTGATGGTGCTTCTATACCTGTCACCAATACAGGCCATAGCATTTTGCCAACACCTTATAAACCATTACATCTTAATCATGTCCTTATCGCTCCTCATATTGTCAAAAACCTAATTTTTGTTCATAAAGTTACTCGTGACAATAAATGTACAATTTAATTTGACGAATTTGGTTTTTCTGTGAAGGATAATTCGACTCGTCAAAATCTACTCCAATGTGATAGTAGTGGAGATCTATATCCCGTTACCAAGCCCACCACCTCCCCCCAAGCTTTTGTCACGAGTCAACAAACGTGGCACCAATGACTAGGTCATCCTAGATGTGACGTGTTACGATCTCTTATTTATAGTAATAGTATTATGTGCAATAAAACGAAGTCCCCCATGCTTTGCCATGCTTGTCAGCTTGGTAAACACGTGCAACATCCATTTGTGAGTTCAGATTCTATTGTTGACTCTTCTTTTGATATTGTCCACTCGAACTTGTGGACTTCCCTAATTTCGAGCATTAGTGGAATAAAATATTATGTTTTGTTTTTAGACCATCTTGTTAGTGCCAATATTACGATATTTAATCTATACAGTCTCGTTTGTTTTGATTGATGACAAACGTATAACTTGATACATAACGTAAAATGTACAAGTTACTCGTAATCATATTTTGTCTCAACATACATTCAACACCTCTCGACATCTCGAGTCCTCGTATGCTATAACACAGGTTCGTACATGTTTGTTATGTGGCATTATGATCAAACCCCTTGACCAACCATTTAGAATGTTTAAAATACTTTTAGAGCCTTAAAGTATTTTAGGTGTTAAAGTGCACTTTAGGTATAATATAGACTAAGTGCCACATTAGGTGTCTAGGTAATATTAGTAAGCTTACAATTTATAAAAATGTGTCTTATAACAACATAAGTACATCAAACATTTTTAGTAACGTACTAAATATCATATAGTAAGTTAATACATTTCAGTAAGTTTACAATCTATAAAAATATGTCTTATAACAACATAAGTACATCAAACATTTTTAGTAACTTACTAAATATCATATAGCAAGTTAATACATTTTCTAATAACTTTACAAGTTTACTTTCACATACATTTTTATCAAAATAGAAAGTATATAATTACATCATCACATGGATCATCATATTCTAAAATGTATATATTTCCAAATATTCTTGTAAGATATGTCATAGATCTTGTAAGATATATCATAGATTTTGTAAGATATGTTGTAGTTGACTATGGAAAGATTGTGTAAGATCTTTGTTAGTTTTGAGGAGTAGCTCATGGTTTTTGCACATGGTTTATGTCTTTGGTAGTTTACCTACATATACAACTCCATGGTTTTTCTAACAAATTGATGAATGAAAAACACACATTCTCTCTACACTTAGTACACATCTTAGATCAATAGAAAACCATGTAGAAAACATAATTAATCACCCTCATTATCATGCTCATAATGCTTCTAACATTCATCTTTGTTGTAAGCATATCATACATTTTGATCCACCAAAGAAGCTTGGAGATCTTGCCATCATCATCCACCACAAGTATACATACATGAAGATTCATCACAACAAGCTTAGAGAACTTGTGATCTTCATCCATTGAAGGCTTTCTATCAATGGAAGTTCTTAAGATTAGTCATTCATATCCATTAGACATTTATGTCTTGGATCATCATTGTACTCATTATTATAGATTAGATGGTTTATGTGTTTATGCCATAAAACACAAGGTTTCTATGTTGGGCCACAAAACATAGCGGGAGTTGTTGTACCCTTGTTAAAGAACTAGCGGGAGTTGTTATACCCTTGTAAAAGAACTAGCGGGAGTGGTTGTACCCTTCTAAAAGAACCCGATATTTAGCTTTGTACCGGAAAAAGTGTAAGCGACGATTGTAAGGTTTTCTTCGCCAAGAAGGGAGCTTGTTGATCTAGTGAAGTAACTCTCTAGTTGGGTACTCGGGGAGTGGAGTAGGGCGAAAAGGAGATCCGTGACTGAATCACTATAAATCCTCGTGTTCGGTTTGCTCTTTCCTTTTACTCATTCTTTTACTTTTATACTTGCACTATATTATTGTTTGTATTGTGACTTGATGTTTATGCTTGTGTGACAACTTGTTGTATCATATGCTTTATATTAGTCATAAGACTATTATTAGCATTTCTCATATTAAAACAAGCTTGATCGGAAATTTGTCATACGGATGTTTTTAGAAAAGAAAAACAAACCGGACTACACATGACACTCGTGAATTATGTAGTGGTCCCCATCACACTCGTGATTGCGTGGAACTCCCCGGAACAGCTTTTGCGGACTACGCATCCTCGCGTACCGACGAAGCGGGAGATAAGTGGTACACTTTCAAACTCGAGCCAAACCCTTACGGTGATTCCTACAACCCTTCTTGGAAAAATCACCCAAACCTTAGGTGGAAACAAAACCAAAACAATTCTTCTAATCCGCCTAATCGTTACCAACCAAACGGTCCACCCTCCAACCGTACTTTTAACAAAAATCCTTCTAATAACTATGGTAGTGCCAACAATCTTGAAGGATTGATGTCCAAGTTTATGGCATCTCAAGAAGCTCGCATAGTTAAGTTTGAAACCGAATTCAACCAATAACAAACGGAGATGACCAATAAGATTGACAACTTGTTGAAAGCCCTCAGCAACCAAGCGCTAACTACACCTAGAAAGGACACTAGGGACGCCAATAGCGGAATCCAAACTAAGGACCCCTCGTCATCCAAACACGTCCACTTTGTCAATGTTGTCAATATTAAGCCAAAAGATAAAGATATAGAAGAAAGTGACAAGGATGAAGTTGGAATAGAAACCGAGCCTAGGGATGAAATTAAGGAAGTTGAGGTTAATAAGGGAGAAAAGTTAGAGGAAGTAGAAAACGTAGAAGAGTACATTGATAAGTTGCCCACCAAGGAAGAACGGGAATATCACAAGGATTTATTCGATGATCCCGAGACACCATATATCCTTGGTTCACCCCTTATTAAAGTAGGTGACCCCTCTAACATTAACATACCATGCAACATTGGGCATATGCATGTATGGAAAGCTTATATCGATCCTAGGTCTCCTATAAACATCATGACTAGGACTTACTATAATTGGGTAATGAAGAAGCAACTTGGTTATAGGATGATGCCCAGTAAGAATTTGATAAGTAATTTTGTAGGAAGAGTGAAAGGATTGCATGTGATTGCACGTAATAGCCCATGACCTTGAGTCTAGCAAAAAGACTCGTAAATAAACAAAAGCGCTTCTTGGGAGACAACCCATGATTTGTGTGATTTTTAATTTGTTTGATTGTTATTTGTTTCCGTATGCATGTTTTATTTTTATTGTTGGTAGATCATGTTTCAAACTAAAATGGTGAAAATACTTTATTTTGTCGTTTGGCTTTGTCTTAACTTCATCCAAAGGTATTTCGCAAAAGATAAGTGTAAGGGGAAACCCCAAATATGTTTTTAAGAAACAAAATTGATCATGATTCTCCACAATATTAAATGAACATGTATATTCATATTTGTTAGAGTCAAATGCTTGTATCGAGTCATAATGATGTTTTGCAGGATTTTCCAGGAAGTAGGGCTTAAGTTTTTCCAGAAATTTTCCGGAAACTTAACATAAAGATTTCTGCAGGTCACTTCTGACGGCGCCAGGAATTAATTCCTGACGGTGTCATGTGTAAAATTCTGGAAATTTTGCTAGTTTTGTTTTTCTAACGGAGTCTTAAAGTTTTTGTTAATTCTTTAGTTTTATAAACTCCAGGAAATCTGCAAACATTCATTCCACAGGCATTATATCTTACATTGTTTTCTAGGATTTATTAGTATATATAGATTGCCACCGATTTTACGCGAGGTTGCCTTGTTTGTTTTCTCAGGATTAACAGGTTATGTATGACAAGAAGATGATTTATATTTCTGGAAGGGAAGCTTTGATTGTTCATTTTCTTGGAGGAAGATCTAACCTTGTTACTATACTATCCACACCGAGCGAATCAGGGGAGTATTTGATTTCATTCTTTTACCTATTTTACTTTTACATTCTTTAATTGAACATTGGGGACAATGTTCATCCTAAGTGTAAGGGGAGGGTAAATGATGATACCTTATAGGATACTATTGCACTTGAGTTTGTTTGTCTGATGGTAGGTGTGTAATAAAACTATGAGAAATACTTGTTAGTGTAATTTTAGCACCAAATTTAAAATTTTTTACAACATTTAGGAGTGAAATTTTAGCCTTAGCAAGCGTCTCATGGATAGGAGTCGTATGACTAGCACAAAACCGTACTATTCAGAAAAATTTTCCACCCAAATATGTGAGGTTCGCCTTTAGATTTGAAAGGAAAGGCATTTAATATTAGTGCTTATGAGTGTACCGGTAGCATTTAGATTCTAGAACTTGCGTTAGTGATGCATCCCGAGACCGCTAGTGAGACTACATTCGTGTAGTAGGATTTACTACATGATAAGAGACATTAGGATCACCCTTGTGTTAAATCCGTATCATAATTACTTGACCATTTAAGTCATATTACTTGGCTAGTAAAGTCAACTAATTTTTCCCACATCTTAGCGTTGTACTCATTTTTAGTACACGAAACCCCTAGTACACCCCTCCGAGCCTATCTTTTGGTTTCTAACTTTAAGCATCTTACTTAAAGGAATAATTTGTTACACCCCACTTAAATGTACACCCAAATCGCCTTAGCCTTCCGTGTATGCACTCATCTTTAGTACATTAGTGTTACATGTTTAAACCCTTAGTTAATTATCTAATTGATTACATGGTTGCTAAATCGAGTCATATCCTTGTACATATTGTTTTGGAACGATTGGGACTCATGGGTAAAGTACTTATGTTATGGAGTAATGGGGAAGAACATATTATATTACCCCCATATGTGCGTTAATCTTAAAAGTACTCCAAGTGTTTTGATTATCTTAATTCGAGTCATTAGATTAGTTTATTGTAAAGTATGTAAAAATTCAAGTGTAAGGGGAATGTTCATTCCCTATGATGTATTATTTTGGATGGTAGGGTAAGAGTGTATGCAAAAAAAAAAAAAAAAAAAAAAAAAAAAAAAAAAGAATCAAAAAATAAAAAAGAATCAAAAAAATTAAGAAAAAGCAAAAAAAAAAAAAAAAGAAAATAGAAAAAAGAGAAGAGAAAAAAAAAACATATGGACTACATCTCGTTTCATTCTATGTTTATTTTATGTTTTTGTTATTTTTGATTTATTAGCTTAAGTCGAGTCTAGCCTTGGCTTAGCAACGTGATGTGTGGAATTGCACCAGGCTTTACCTCTCGAGGGATCTCGAGAAGCTTACAACCCCCACCAGGCAGTGTACCTGATCATTGTAGTATAGTATAGTGACAAGTACCAGGGGATTGATCGTTCAACTCAGGAATAGTGTCGCTAGGATTAGAAAACCTAAAAACTAGGTCTAGAGGTGAGGGATGATTCTTTTTGTATTTTTTTTTTTTTTTTATATTTTATAAAAACAAGTAAAATCTCGGGTATTGGAAGAATGGGCGGAATTAGTTGCTAGTCAACTAACCTAAAAACTAAAATGCAATCAAAATAAAATAACAAAAATGAAAATAACCTAAATTAAGGTAGTGGTGTGAGCAATATATGGGAGAATTGTGTTTACTTAGATTTCACTACTCCCTAGATATCTTTTACAGGTTAATTACTTGTTACAGTTGCGTGGATGATGGATTGTATTCCTTAATACCATTCATGGGGTAGCGTACTTACTTTCCCAATTCTATAAGCTCCTACTTCACTCCTATGTCGAGCCGGCTAAGAAGCTTCTAGCATGGGATCACTAGAATTCGCTCATGCATTAAATACAACCATAAAAACCTAGTACACATCGGTTCATGTTTCTTAAGACGTTCAAGCAAGTTACACAATGGAGATCTACCAGTTTTCTTAAGCCTAACATTGAAATCATTCATCCATTACAACTATAAACAAGCAATCAACCTATAATCAACATCTAGGTTTTATTACATCTAAGCAAACACACAAAAGATCTAGCCTAGCATATTAAAATCAAGACAAGCATAAGATATATTCAAACAACACATAGACATATTGAATGAATTGGAAGAAAACTTATCTCAATTGAACATGAAGGGTTTCAAGGGGTGAAAACCCCTGAAAATACTGTTACAAACGAGCTAGGGTTTATAAAGTTCGGCCCTAGTATTCTCCACACAAGTTCCTCTTTAATGAATGAAAAATAGAAAAGTATATATAGATTTTAGGAGGTGACGGCGTCAAGAGGAAAAATCTGACGCCGTCATCTCGCCGCCAATAAAGTTCTCGGACTGCCTAGATCCATAGCTGACGCCGTCATGTGTAATTCTGCTCTGGGTCGTCACCAAAATTACTCTTGACGCTCTTCTTCTGACGCCGTCACATTTTCTCTAGGCCGTCATCTATTTTGCTCCTGACGCTGTCAAAAAAATCCTTCTTGACGCCGTCAGGTACTGTTTCCAGCAAGGAAAATTGAGACTTTGTCATTTTCTTCACTTTTATGCTCCAAAAACGTCCAAAATGCTTCCTTTTCCTGAATTCACTCCCAAAGTACCTAAAATCACAAAAGGAACGATTTAGAGCAATATTTGATCAAATAAATTCCAATTCCGGCTTAAATGACCCCCTAAAAATGGTTCATTTTTCGCCTCATCATATACCCTTACACTTGAGATTTGCTTGTCCTCAAGCAAATGCGCTTTTATTCTAATCAAAATACAAGTTAGGGGTCGTTTAACACTAATATAAAAGTAATTACAACAAATAATCGTTCCACTAAAGACCAAAGACAAGCACGGAGGTCATATATTAGCACCTCACAAATAGTGTTTAGATACTCACATCTCTCGGGTGTAATAAAGTATATATCACAATATGGAAATTGTTAGAATCGTATTTTTATTTATAAAAAGTGTCGGTCATTAACGTATAGTTATAGGTTGCTTTAGAATATCATTATGATGAAGTTTATGTGTAGTACTCATGTTTTGTAAAAGTCTAAGGGCTATTAGTGTAATAATGTAAAAGATTAGAGAAGCCCTAGACTATGAGTATAAATACTCTTGTAAACCTCATTTGTGAGGTTGGTTCTCTTAGTGATTCTCTTAGTCATAACAAGGTTATTATTTCACACACTAGAGTTCCCACTCACTCTCTCTCTCTACTTACTTTCTCTCGCTAGGTTTAGGCTTGATTCAATAGTGATTTAGGTTGTTCTACGGTCCTACAAGTGGTATCAATCGCCTAGGGATAATATAGGTTGTTTTAGGTTTGATTTGGTTGAAAAAACTTGGTCTAAAAGTGAATTTGTGGATCTCGTTACTGTTCATCAGAGGTTCTGTCGAGTTTGGATCAGTTTTTTATCGAGTTAGGTAAGGTATTGTCGAGTTTGAGTTTAATATTTACCGAGTTTGGGTTTACTTAGAATCATATCGAGTTAGGATTTTGGACATACCGAGTTTGGGATCTAGTTAGCGAGTTAGCCTGTTTTCCTTATCGTTTATCGAGTAAGGATATTTGTGGTTACTTACGAAGCGAAACTCTGCCCAAATTTTCTTAACCTTACCGAGTTTGATAACTTTACCAAGTTTAAGACCTTATCGAGTTTAAGACTTATCGAGTTTGTCAACTTATCGAGTTTGAGAAGAGCACTTACCGAGTTTGAAATCTTCTGCGAGTTTGCAAACTTTTTAAGACTTATCGAGTTTGACTGAAACTGAAACTTACCGAGTTTGAAAATTTCCTTGCGAGTTTGAAATTTTATGGACTTATCGAGTTAGATACAATACTTACCGAGTTAGAGATAAGTTATCGAGTTTGAAATTTCCACTAGCTTATCGAGTTAGAATATATAAAATCCTATCGAGTTAGCAACAAGACTAAACGTTCAATTTTGAGTAAAATTTGAGTAAATTTTTTTTTTACACGAGACTAAACGTTCAATTTTTACGCGAGATTCAAAGTTTGGTATAACGTTGAAAATTTCGGCCGAAAATTCAAATTTTTAGGCCAAAATTCAAATTTTTTCGGTAAAATTTGGCGTCAAAATTTTTAAAACTCAAATTTTTCTAGTAACCTTAGAATTGGATTTTATAGTGATTTTCAAATTTTGAGAAAGAAAATTTTCATACTCAATTTTTGGCGGAAAATTACGAAATCAATCAGATCAACCGAGAACGAACTTTCAACTTCACCAAAACATCTAATCTTCAACAACAACCTTTGTTATCTTTCAAAAGATCCTCAGAACAACGTTTTCACTTTGAATTCAAATCATGGCAACTCAACAAGACATTCATGCTGCCGGTGCCGAAAACCGACCTCCAATGCTTGAAAAAGGTAGATATCTCCCATGGACAAGCCGCATACTTCGTTACATCAAAACTAAAGATAATGGCAAATTAATGATCAAATCCATAGAAAAAGGTCCATTTCAGCCAAGACAAGTTCAAATTGAAGGTAATCCAAATGAAACACCTCCTACTCAACCATTCGTGCGTGAACAAACAGAAGCAGATTACACAGAGGAAGACAAGAAGCAGATCGCTGCAGATGATATGGCAATGCATTTAATCCAACTTGGATTACCAAGGGAGATCTTTGCTGCGGTCGACAGCTGTGAAACTGCTCATGCTATGTGGGAACGTGTTAGAAGGATATGTCATGGAACAGAGATTGGACAACAAGACGTTGAGAACAAACTTCTTACTGAATGGGAGAATTTCACATCCACTAAAGGTGAACAGATTGAATCATACTACACCAGGTTTTGCACTTTGATGAATGAGTTAATCAGAAACAAGTTGACACCTCGACCAATTGCCACAAACATCAAATTCATCAATAACCTTCCAGAAGAATGGGGTCGTTATGTTACAATTGTCAATCAAACAAAGGACTTACATAAGGTGAATTATGATCAACTCTATGACTTTTTGAAGCAAAACCAAGCTGAGGCTAATGAAGTAAGGAAAGAAAGATTGGCAAAGAATCATGATCCTCTCGCATTAATTGCTAATACACCAACACCATTACCAGTGAACACTCAACCACCATCATCATCTTCCACTCACAACTACATGCAACCATCATGCATTCTACAACCAACACCGGTCTACCAACAACAGTTCTACCCACAACAACAACAAGTTATTCAACAACAGCAACACCCACAATTCCAAGAACCGGAATTCACTGACAATGATGAAGCTGCTGCAGCATTGTCCCAAGCGTTTGCTTTTCTGTCAAAGGCATTCCAAGGACGTTATTCTACACCAACAAACAACAACCAAAGGATCTCATCGAACACTCGCAACAAGCAGTTTGCTCAGCCGAGTTTCAATATGGGCAATGAAGGCCAAATGGTTGGAGTTTATGGGAATCAACAAGGATATGCTACTGGATTTAATATGGGCAATCAGAATATGCAGAATGCAGGTCAGTATGCAGGGAATCAGCATGGTCAGTATGCAGGGAATCAGATGGGTCAGTTTGTTGGAAATCAGAGGGGTCATAATGTTGGTAATCAGGCAATGGGTAATCAGAATAGAAATGTTGCAGCTCCAGTAGTTGGGAATTTGGGAAATATGAATCAGGGTAATCCGGTAAAGTCTTTCAACTGTCAGGGTGTAGGTCATATGGCAAGGAACTGTCCTACTAAGCCGAACAAAAGAGACTCAGCATACTTGCAGAAGGCAGTGCTGTTGGCACAAAAGAATGAGGCAGGATTTCAGTTGAACGCAGAGGAAAATGATTTTATGGCTCTTATGGATGACATGGAAGATAGAGAGGATATCGATGCGAACTGCATATTCATGGCGAATCTTCAGGAAGCTAAGTATGACACGGATTCTGATACACTTCCTGTTTATGACACCAATGCACCATCTGAGGTATCCAACTTCAACACCTGTCATAATAATGATATATTTGATATGTCTCCTCATGAGGAACAGCATTATGAGAAGCTAGCATCTAATTATGATAAATATCTGGACACGCCAAGTAGTAGCAATACTCCTTCAGCAACTCCAGATGTGAGTCATAATGGAGACTTTGTTTCACAGCATGCTGTGAATGATGAGGAAACACGTGCTTTATTTGAATCATTATTAAATAATTGTGGTATTGAAATCGAGAAAGTGAAAAAGGTCAATCGCGATGTTAAGGCCGCGAATGCTAAATTGACCGCTGAGCTTGAGAGTTACAAAGAAAACGTTAAAGCTTTTGAATTTCATAACAAAAGATTGTCTGAATTAGAAATTGGTTATCAAAATTTCGTTTCAAGGGAAAAACAATTGCAACTCAAGTTTGATACACTTGATGTTAATTCTTTCAAGAAGATAAAAGCTTTAAACGCGGAAATTTCGGATTTACAAAACCAAATTTCTAAACAAAAAACAGCTTATACCAATCTTGGAAAAGAAAGGGATGAGTTGAAAAAGGACTTTGCAAAGAAAGAAGACAAACTTTTGGCCGAAATCATAGAGTCAGAACACATGATTACACATTTAGAAGAATTAGTGGTTAAGTCGGGTCAGTTAAGTCAAACAATGAAAATGATTTCACATCAAACTAATCCGATTTACCATACGAAACATAAAGTGGCTCTTGGTAACAACACCCCCAGTAATCTCAAGAAAGCTCAGCAAGAACAGAATGTTTTGTATAATGGTAATGTGATTTACACTAAACATGATCCTCCCGTCGTTCGGGAATCTGTGCAAACGATAGAACATGTCGAAGAGAGCATAAATAAAATGAAACAAAAGGATTTGAAACCCATTGATTACAACAAATTGAATAAACTTTCGGGAATTACTTTTGTTCCACAAAAAGAACCATCTGTGTTTTCCATAAAACGACCATTCTCAAAAATGTTTTCTAAGAAAGTAATTGTTTCCAAATCTCTTTCAAAAATGGAACAAATGTCTTCTAACAACACTTTTAATACAAGTGAGGCTAGAAACATTCTGGATGACGTTAAAAAGAGAATTCAAGAACTTCAAAATATTGTTGCTTCTAAAACTACAATCGATATTAACAACTGGCATTCCAGTTTTCATATTGAGCAGAAAAAAGTTTTTGAAAACGAAATTACTATCCCACTGAATAACATCAGTGCGAGGGTAATCCATTTTGAACAAGCTTTCTTAAAAGAAACGGCCGACTTTGTCAAGGACCACAAATCCCTGGTAAACGAAGCTAATGATACTCGTGAAAACATGAATGTTTTGGAAAACCTAAATGATTCTCTCTTCGAAGCTGTTATGACCACTGACATTGTTTCCAAATATGAAAATGCTCATATAAAGCTTGAAAAGGAAAATGTGTCATGTTTTAAACAACTTGATCGAAAAAAGGAAGAATGCAAGTATGACAAACTGTCGTATGAGCGTGCTTTCAAGAACATGAAAGAGCAAAATGATCTTTTGAGGGCTCAGCTTGAAAGTCAAAAAAGGAAGGGTGAGGAAACTAACTTTGCAAAACCATCGACTTCGGAGAAACCAAATGTTCCAATTATGGTTCAAAAACCAAAAATGTCTATTTCACGGTTTGCTCCAAAAGTCGATGAGAAAAAGGATTTGACAAAACCAGTCTCTCCAACACCCTTGCCCAAGAATATTGAAAATGAAAAGATTGTTGATAAAGGAAAAGCGGTTGTCGAAACACCAAAAGTTCTAGCACCTGGCCTTTTTAGGATTAGTCCCACTAATGCGTCTGCCTCCACATCTAAGACTTATGAGGGCAAAAAGGATAATTCTAAAGATTCTAGTGTTGCTAAAAAGGACAACAATATAAATCCTAATGTGTGTGCCTCAACTTCTACAGGATTAGACAGCACCTCTAGGAGCAGCAGACTAAAGCCTAGGAGCAATACAAGGAACAATAGAGTCTCGCCTGTCTCTAAGAGTAGTTGCAAGAATAAAGTGGAAGAAGTAGAAGAACACCCTAGGAATTTATCGCTTTCTAATAAGAGACATATTTCATCTGAATGTAATGTCGAGAGTACTGGTTCTAATGCATGTAATGACACTGTTTGTTTAATATGCAAGAAATGTTTAATTAATGATGTTCATGATGAATGTGTTTCTAAGAATGTGAATGTTACGCCTGCACAGAAGAGTGTTTTGAAAGGTCCTAGTGCAAAATCTAGATTTGTTGGAAACCTAATTAAAAGAATTAGGAACACCACTAATAGTCGCACACCTAGGAACTATCTTAAGCATTGTGTTTGGATTCCAACGGGCAGAGAATTTATACTCAAGGATGGAAAATTAGAAATAGTTCAAGCTAAACAAGTAGCAACTGTCTATGAGTGTGATTTTGCTTGTACCCCTAACCCCATGGAACCAAATTCAAATCGGTTTCCAAATACAAACTCTTCTGTTATTGGCAGGTTATCGAAATATGTCTTTGGATCGTCGACTCGGGTTGCTCCAAGCACATGACCGGGAATTTAAAGCTGCTGATCAATTTCATCTGGAAATTCATGGGAACTGTACGCTTTGGAAATGATCATGTCGCAGCTATTCAGGGTTATGGAGATCTTCAGTTTGGGAATATTTTAATCACTCGAGTTTACTACGTCGAAGGGTTGGGACACAACTTGTTTTCAGTTGGGCAGTTTTGTGATGCAGATTTAGAAGTTGCATTCAGGAGAAACACGGTTTTTATTAGAAATTTGGTTGGTGATGATCTCTTAACTGGTAATCGTGGTACAAACTTGTATGCTATCGACATCAACCAAATGGCTTCTACATCACCAATTTGTCTTATGACAAGGGCAACCGAAACTAAGTCCTGGCTGTGGCATAGAAGATTATCCCATCTCAATTTCGACACCATCAACAAGTTAGCCAAAGACAACATCGTCACCGGACTTCCTAAATTCAAATACACCAAGGAACACCTATGTCCATCATGCGAACAAGGAAAAAGTAAAAGAGCATCATATAAACCCAAAACCGTACCTAGTTCGGAAGCAAGGTTACATATGTTGCACATGGACTTATGTGGCCCAATGAGAGTTGAAAGCATTAATGGGAAGAAGTATATTCTTGTTATTGTTGATGATTATTCAAGATATACCTGGGTAAAGTTTTTAAGATTAAAAGACGAAGCACCTGGCATCATCATCACCTTTCTGAAGCGTATCCAAGTTCTACTTCAAGCTCCAGTAAGGATTATAAGAACAGATAATGGCACAGAATTTACTAACCAGGAGTTAAGAACTTACCTCGAAGATGTTGGAATTACACATCAAACATCAGTTGTTAGAACTCCACAGCAGAATGGGGTAGTTGAAAGAAGAAACAAAACACTTGTGGAAGCTGCTCGCACAATGCTGATATATTCTAGTGCACCACTATTCTTATGGGCTGATGCTGTAGCCACTGCTTGTTTTACTCAAAACCGATCCCTAATCCATCCAAGATTCAATAAAACCCCATATGAGCTAGTAAACAACCGTAAACCTGACATCTCTTACCTTCACGTGTTTGGCGCTTTGTGCTATCCGACGAACGACAGAGAAGATCTAGGAAAGTTGAAAGCTAAGGGTGATATTGGAATCTTCATTGGATATTCAGAAAACTCGAGGGCATTCAGGGTGTATAATCGAAGAACTAAAAGGATAATGGAGACGATGAATGTGAAGTTTGACGAGATTTCACAAATGGCTTCTGAGAGATACGCTTTAGAACCCGCGCTTAATCCGATGGCTTCTAATCAAACCAGATTAGGACCCGCACCAAACAGTCAGACTTCTGGACACATCAGTTCAGGACTCGTGCCTCAAGGAGCTCAGTCAATAAACACGGACAAACCTTCAGAACAAGAACTGGAAAATTTCTTCGAGTTAATGTTTGATGAATATTATGGTGGAACTTCGACAAATGCATCTCAACAACATTCCGCTGCACCCGCTCAAAATCAACCACCACCACCACCACTGGATGCATCTACAACAATCGAAGCTGAAGCACCAACTACCTCAACATCATCTACATCTACTCAAGCCACTCCAGTACTTGAAACTGAACTACCAACAGTTGATGAGCAAAATCAAAACACAAATTTTCAAGAAGAACCAACAAATAATTCAAACGATGTTGCGTTAGAAGAAGTAGAAGAAGTATTTGAAAACCCGTTTGCAACAGACTCTGCTGAATCTTCTTCAAGGTTACAAGAACCGTCTAACACACATACGTTAAACCCAAGGTACCCTTCTACGTTTCAATGGACAAAAGACCATCCAATAGAACAAGTTATTGGTGAACCTTCAAAGCCAGTTCAAACGAGGAGACAACTTGCCACCGATCTCGAATTGTGCATTTACATTTGCTCAATAAGCCTTAAAGAACCAAAGAACATTCGGGAAGCAATGGCAGAAAATCCTTGGATTGAAGCGATGCAGGAGGAACTTCTTCAATACCTGTTACATGATAGTTGGGAACTTGTTGAACGACCACTTGATAAACGTGTTCTTGATCTCAAGTGGTTGTGGAAGAACAAACTGGATGAGGAAATGACTGTAATTCGTAACAAAGCTCGTCTCGTGGCTAAAGGATATCCACAAGAAGAAGGGATAGATTTCGAAGAATCATTCGCGTCTGTAGCTAGACTTGAAGCAGTCCGGATTTTCTTAGCCTATGCAGCTCACAAAAACATCACAGTCTATCAGATGGACATTAAGACAGCTTTCTTGAATGGAACTCTGAAAGAAGAAGTGTGTCAGCTAGAGGGATTCATCGACAAAGATCATCCAGACTACGTCTACAAGCTTAAGAAAGCCATCTATGGTTTAAAACAAGCTCCAAGAGCGTGGTATGACGAACTATCATCTTTCTTGCTCAAAAACAATTTCACAAAAGGAACGGTTGATGACACCTTGTTTATCAAAAAATTCAAAGATGACATTTTGATCGTTCAAATTTACGTGGACGACATAATTTTTGGATCAACCAATCCTAACCATTCAAAACATTTTGAAAATCTCATGAAAAGCAAATTTGAAATGTCCATGATGGGGGAACTAAAATTCTTTCTTGGTTTACAAATACATCAATCCCCTCGTGGTATTTTTATCAATCAAGCTAAATATACAATAGAGATTTTGAAAAAACATGGAATGGAAAATTGTGATTCTGTTGGTACTCCAATGGTCACTTCACCAAAAATTGATGCTGATTTGTTTGGGAAACCAATCGATCCGAAGAAATATCGGAGCATGATCGGTTCTCTCATGTACTTAACTGCTAGTCGACCTGATATTCAATTTGCTGTTTGTTTGTTAGCACGGTTTCAGGCAAAGCCTACCGAACTTCACCTCAAAGAGGTTAAAAGGATCTTTCGGTACCTACGAAGAACCATTAACATGGGACTTTGGTATCCGAAGGATTCGGGGTTTAATCTAACAGCCTTTTCAGATGCCGACCATGCAGGAGATCAAGTTACAGCAAAAAGTACATCAGGTGGAGCACAATTTTTGGGTGAAAAGCTAGTAAGCTGGTCGTCAAAGAAACAGGATTGTAATGCGCTATCAACCGCCGAAGCCGAGTATGTGTCTCTATCTGCGTGTTGTGCCCAAGTTCTTTGGATGCGGACACAGCTCACAGATTATGGCTTTACTTTTGACAAAATACCTATGTATTGTGACTCAAAAAGTGCCATAGCCATCTCGTGCAATCCCGTACATCACTCTAAGACGAAGCATATCAAAGTCCGCTACCATTTCATCAAAGAACACGTGGAAGAGGGTACTGTTGAATTATTTTTCGTTAAGACTGATTACCAACTCGCCGATCTATTTACTAAAGCCCTTCCAAAAGAAAGGTTTGACTATTTAGTTCGACGAATTGGCATGCGAAGCCTAACTCCTGAGGAGCTAGAACGTCTTCTCGAATCTTCTTGAAAACTGTTTTCAAAATCGCTTCGCTGTAAATATCTTTGAAAAAAACAAAATACAAAATTTGAAAAACCAACAAAAACAAAATACAAAAATATAAAATTTTTAAAAAATACAAAAACAATATAAAATCAAAAAATCCAAAAATATTCTTCTCACGACATGTCTCTCGTATAAATCAATATTCTGTACGTTTCTAGAAATGTCATTCAAAAATGATACGGACATGTACAGATGCTTGAACGGGAGTTCTTTAAAATGTTTTTCTAAAACATGTTGTTTCTCAAAAGTTTCTTCACAATGGCTTTCGTATACTTCAGTACGAAACCCGGACCCGAATGATGACTTCTGATTATTTCAAATCAAGGACTCGTATTTTCAAGGACGAAATCTTTTTCAAAAAGTTCGAGTCTAAACAAACGAAAAAGACTTCAAACAAAAACTCGTTTTCAAAATAGTAATCTTGAGCACTTTTTCAAGATTCATCAAAAGATTTTTCAAAATCTTTCAAATGAGTTCTCAAGATAACTCCCTCAAAACCCTTAATTGATTTTTAAATGTGCTATCATTAAGGGGGAGTACAAAAACAAAATGTTCCGAATTCATGCAAAATGAAATCTGTCTATCTCTCCCAAAAAGCTTTTTCTTAATCAGTTGATATCAAAAATATCACGATATGCTATTTTTGAGGGGGAGAAGACATGATTAAAATGTGATCAAAGATGTTTAAAGCTTGTGACTGAATCTCAAAAGAGCTAGACTCAGAATGTACCAATGAATTGACGAAGCTTAAAATGTCAGTAATCGAAAAGACGTGTCCTGGACGGGTAATAATTTCAAGCTAGTCCAACTAGTGATGTAAGCGTGTCTCGAATAGGACTTGTCTGAGTAGAATGTACCGTATCGAGAGACTTTCTTTGGACTTGACCAGGACGGGTAATAACTTCAAGCTAGTCTAACAAGTGATGTAAGCGTGTCTTGAATCGGTCATGTTCAATGAAAGTGGATCAATTCAAAAAGTGCAAACTCCTCACGCATGTGCAAATTTCTTAAAAATTCATGAGCACATGTGAAGGGGGAGTCCTTCAAAAGAAACAAAAACTCTCAAAGTGTCAACAAAAATGTGTTTATATTCATAAACACTTGGAGAGATTTTCAATCAAAGGTTTCATGGCAATTATAGGATTCATGGAGTTATAAGGTGACTAAGGTTATGGAAAATCGTCCTATGATCTGCCAGAGCCGGAGGGATCTACCCAAGGACAATTCCAATAGATTAGAATTAGAAGTCCTTAGGTATGATTGAAAAAAAGAGAAAATGAGAAAGGAGAAAGAAGGGGTTGAAGAATTAAAAAGAAAAGTTATGAAAAAGGGTGAAAAGAAATAGCCCTCCATATGTTCAACCTTAGGGCAGACACCGGGTTCAATTCATATGCTACTGGTTGTTACTAAGGTGACACCGGTATTGAAGATAAAGACGTCATGGACCCAGTGACGCACTGCACTAAACCTTCTAGCCACTCAAGTTCTCTTAAAAGAGCTTGTTTCATTCTCACGGGGAACCGGCGTAATCTATCGACCTGTCTCTTAGAGATGGTTGATATTGAAGCAGGAGACCTCTCCCTAATCTCCGCATAGGAAACCAAATGTGCACTTATCGAGTCTAGAGCCCCGAGATTCATCAAAAGATCTCATAGGAACACATGATGTTTCTACACTGGTTGTTCATCATTAAGGACGCCAGATGTAAACCTAAGAGTCCTTCGCAGATCTTAGCAATCTGCCGAGAACGTTTATGAGAGAATTTACTTATGTAGTTTCTCAATGATTGAACGGAAATTCCTGCCTGGGTCAACATCAAACAGCCCTGACAGCAGGTCACTTCGGTAATTCTTTATGGGTTACGCTTAGTGTTCGTGGTGGTTCTTTAGCGGTCTACAGTCGTGGAGTGATCCCCAGCGACTCACCCAGTCATTGAGCTACTTAGTAGGTCTCGTAAGCTCTTTCGGGAGTATCTGATATGGGAACGGCCATGGTAAGGGTTAGAAGGAGTCTTCACACTATGCTGTTGACGATCTCTAATTCCTTATTTGTAAGTACCGGTTGTTTATTGCTAACTGTTTACCTGCAGCTATACATCATCTCCATGGCGAAAGATTCCACATGCTCATACATGCATCACAAAGTCAAAGGAAAGTTCTCACAAAGATCAAAGGATAGCAACAGTCAAAGAAAGATTCTACGCCAAAAAGAAGAATCTACAAAGTAACGTGACAAAGATCAAAGTGAAAGAACGGGAATAACAAATGTATGTATGACAAAGACTTAAGACGTATGAGCATGTTGGAATGGCAGACAACCGCCATAAACACAGAAGTGACGAAAGGCAGATGACATCATCGGATCACTTCAACAACAATGAAGCATGATGAACTGGAACTATGATTCATCTAGTGATTCTTAAAGACGTCAAGAGCTATGAATGATAAAGTTTAAAGACAAAGATGATGACGTCGCGCAACCTCAATGACCAACACTTAGGGGGAGATTGTTAGAATCGTATTTTTATTTATAAAAAGTGTCGGTCATTAATGTATAGTTATAGGTTGCTTTAGAATATCATTATGATGAAGTTTATGTGTAGTACTCATGTTTTGTAAAAGTCTAAGGGCTATTAGTGTAATAATGTAAAAGATTAGAGAAGCCCTAGACTATGAGTATAAATACTCTTGTAAACCTCATTTGTGAGGTTGGTTCTTTTAGTGATTCTCTTAGTCATAACAAGGTTATTATTTCACACACTAGAGTTCCCACTCACTCTCTCTCTCTACTTACTTTCTCTAGAAACAACCATGGTTTTCATATATTTCGTTCAACCTCGACCTCCCGAAGGTGTTTCTAGAAAACATCTCTCACTACCTGTCAGAGCAAAATAGATTACCATAGGCTTAGGAAAGGATCAAACCTCCACTACATGGCGTAAGCACCTAGGATAAACTATCAAAGATGTCTTTTTAAAGGGTTATAACGTTAGGTGTAGGGATATGGAATACACGGTTTTGTTGGATAAAGGCAATCTTTACTGGTGGCGAGTTAATCATCTTGGTTAATTACATGTACAATATGGCGTTGCTAAGCCAAGACTAGACTCGACTTAAGCTAATAAATCAAAAATAACAAAAACATAAAATAAACATAGAATGAAACGGGATGGTAGTCTGTATGTTTTTTTCTCTTTTTTCTTTTTCTATTTTTTTTCTTTTTCTTTTTTTTTAATTCTTTTTTTTCGATTTTTTTTTTTTTTTTTTTTTTTTTTTTTTTTTTTTTTTTGCATACACTTTTACCCTACCATCCAAAAGAATACATCATAGGGAATGAGTATTCCCCTTACACTTGAATTTTTACATACTTTACAATAAACTAATCTAATGACTCGAATTAAGATAATCAAAAAACTTTGAGTACTTTTAAGATTAATGCATATATGGGGGTAATAATATGATATTCTTCCCCATTACTCCATAATAATAGTAATTTACCCATGAGTCCCAATCGTCCCAAAACAATATGTACAAGGATATGACTCGACTTAGCAACCATGTAATCAATTAGATAATTAACTTAGGGTTTAAACAAATAACAATAATGCACTAAATATGAGTGCATACACAGAAGGCTAAGGCGATTTGGGTGTACATTTAAGTGGGGTGTAACAAATTCTTCCTTTAAGTAAGATGCTTAAAGTTAGAAACGAAAAGATAGGCTCGGAGGGGTGTACTAGGGGTTTCGTGTACTAAAAATGAGTACAACGCTAAGGTGTGGGAAAAATTAATTGACTTAACTAGCCAAGTAATATGACTTAAATGGTCAAGTAATTATGATACTGGTTTAACACAAGGGTGATCCTAATGCCTCTTATCATGTAGTAAATCCTACTACACGAATGTAGTCTCACTAGCGGTCTCGGGATGCATCACTAACGCAAGTTTTAGAATCTAAATGCTACCAGTACACTCATGAGTACTAATAGTAAATGCTTTTCCTATCAAATCTAAAGGCGAACCTCACATATTTGGGTGGAAAATTTTTCTGAATAGTACGGTTTTGTGCTAGTCATACAATCTCCTATCCATGAGACGCTTGCTATGGCTAAAGTTTCACTCCTAAATGTTGTAAAAAATTTTAAATTTGGCGCTAAAATTACACTAACAAGTATTTCTCATAGTTTTATTACACATCTACCATCAAACAAACAAACTCAAGCGAATGTGTATACTATAAGGTATCATCATTTTACCCTCCCCTTACACTTAGGATGAACATTGTCTCCAATGTTCAATTAAAGAATGTAAAAGTGAAATATATAAAAGAATGAAATCAAATACTCCCCTGATTCGCTCGGTATGGATAGTATGGTAACAAGGTTAGATCTTCCTCCAAGAAAATGAACAATCAAAGCTTCCCTTCCAGAATATAAATCATCTTCTTGTCAAACATAACCTGTTAAACCTGAGAAAACAAACAAGGCAGCCTTGCGTAAAATCGGCGGCAATCTATATATGATAACAAATCCTAGAAAACAATGTAAGATATAATGCTTGTGGAATGATGTTTGCATATTTCCTGGAGATTATAAAACTAAAGAATTAACAAAAACTTTAAGACTCCGTTTGAAAAACAAAACTGGTAAAATTTCCAGATTTTTACACGTGACGCCGTCAGGAATTTCTTCCTGACGCCATCAGAAGTGACCTGCAGAAATTCTTATGTTAAGTTTCCAGAAAAATTCTGGAAAAACCTTGTCCTACTTCTTGGAAAATCCTACAAAACATCATTATGACTCGATACAAGCATTTGACTCTAACAAATACTAATATACATGTTCATTTAATATTGTGGAGAATCGTGATCAATTTTGTTCTTAAAAACAAATTTGGGGTTTCCCCTTACACTTATCTTTTGCGAAATACTTTTGGATGAAGTTAAGACAAAGCCAAACAACAAAATAAAGTATTCTCGCCATTTTAGTTTGAAACATGATCTACCAACAATAAAAATAAAACATGCATACGGAAACAAATAAAAATCACACAAAGCATGGGTTGCCTCCCAAGAAGCGCTTGTTTTTGTTCGAGTCACGAGCCTAACTTGTCACAACTCATAATTTCCGGTCATTTTCTAAACTTCGACAATTTACTATTCACAAGTTACTATTCACTATTTACTATTCATCGATCACTATTCATCGTTTTTGAGGTCAATTTGACATTTCGAGAAGCGTTCAGAAATTTTACTATTCACTTGACACTATTCATTTCCGAGAGAAAACCACTATTCACATGCATTACTCATTTCATCGTAAACTTAGTTTACGGGTATTCAAATTCGCGTAACCGTATTGGTTCAGGAGCGAATTCATGCTTTATCATTTGGGACATCTCATACAGACTAGAAATAGCCTGAGTAGCATCATTAGAGCACTTGCATACTATTCCACTCGTAGGATAATTAAATTAATACTTTTGGCATAATTAACTTTTACGTATAATTATTTCTATATAAACGTTAACAAACGATCAATAATATGACTAACACGACCGACACTCCCGACTATGGTCCTAACACATTTTTATACTCATTATAATAATATAAAAATTATATTATTAATTTGCCCGGTATTTTAGAAATTTATTTAACTTATATCGTACGCCTAATTTATTTACGACGGTTTTCGTAAAAACTAAACAATGATCACCCGAACACCCAATATTTATACCCAACATATTTTCATAATTTCTACAACTTTATTTTATCCCGGTTAACTCCGTTAACATTTATTTTTAGTTAACCCGGTACCCGGTACACCTTAAAACTATTAATATACACACTATAATACAAAATATCTACTAACTCTCTTACAAATCTCATGTTTTTCTTCCACTCCATCTCTTTTGCCGCCCCTCCCATGCCAACTCCTTACAACAATTGAAAACTTATACTAACTATAATTAATGTTGTACCTTTTTGTCTACTATAATAATACATAACATATACTTAGCTATCTTACTCATTCTACAAGATTCAAGCAAGAGAAATATTTCTCTCTTTCTCTCTAGCATATACACGGCAACAACAACACAAGAAGAAACATAAATTTTTCCAAGATCAAGTGATAATCAAGGTTATTTAGTACTTCTTGTTAGGGTTTTGAAGTTTAAACTCAAGGATTGTTAAGGTTTTCACCATTCAAATTTCATTAATCTTCCAAGTAAGTTAACAAAACTCATTTCATAATTTTTACAAGTTATTACTATGGTTATATAATTTTCTTACAAGAACTCATGCATATATTAACTTATACCACTCCATTTTTGTATATATTTAACTTTTAAGCCCTAGAAAGTGATTTTTGGTTAGATCCTTGTTAGACCTACTTGGTTATGATGTTTAGGAACCCATGACACCCTAAGAAGGTGTATGGTAGGATTAGACTAGTTTTGTGGTGATTGAAAGTGGTTTGGTTGAAGTAGAAACTAGATTGAAACCTTGAAAATGGTTTTTGAACAAGTAAAAATACATGTTGTCCTATTTTGGTTCACCCAGAAAACTCCGAATTTACACAGTAACTTTTGAAAATATTTTTAGAAAATACTTTCAAAAACGAAGCCGTGGGCGAAAGAACGGATTAAAACGAGTTTATAACGAAGGAGATATGATTTTTGCAAATTTAACGACGAAAACTATTTTATTTAAAAACTGCATGCTGTTTGACAGTTTTCGACGGGCAAATGGAGACGTTAGACGTAACCTAGAGGAGCCGAGCTATCAAAAATATATTAGTATATACTAAAACGAATCCGTGGATATAAAGAACGAGTAAAATGAGCTTAAAACGACCAAGTTATACGCGTTTTAACATCGTCAAAACTATATATATATATATTTTGTCCCTACTAGAAAATAATAACTTACGCACTAAATGGTATATTTTCTAGAGATATTACTAAGGACTATATTCTTAACAAATGAAATACGTATGACCCAAAGGAATATTTATACGACTTAACGACGTTATTTTAAGATTTTCGATACGAGGAATAGAGCGCTAACATTTTTATACGATATATTACGACAAGTTTTTATAACTCCATTGGGACTTATTTTTCCTAAGTATGGAAACTATTTTACTTTGACAATAACTAGTATTTCCAAGTTACGAGTGGTATAGGCATCATGTGCACGTGCATTCATTTCATTATGTCATGATCTAAGGAAGATCGTTATTACTCATATTAGGTTGCGGTTAGAGATCGTGCCTCCTTTCAGTGTATCCATTCTTGTCATCGTAGCTATCGCTCCAGGTGAGTCATAGCCCCTACTATTTTAACTTGTTCTATAACGGTTTTGGGGGAGAATACATGCTCGTTTCCATCTAAATGTATACTTGATTTAATTGGTTTTTGCTACATGCTTAGTCAAACATTTACTTGCTCCATTTATGAATTTCTTACTCATTCGAAGGTAGTGTATATTCAATTGCATCACACTTAATCCTTTTTACCTTTAGACCCAAGCTTTTTCCACTATTATGCACACTTAACCGAATGAACCGGCTTTTCCACTATGTACATACATGACCAAATGAACGGGTCACATAACCGAATGTACGGGTAATACGACCGAATGAATTGGTCACATACCGAATGAATTGGTCACGTAACCAAATGTATTGGTCAAACTACACTTATCTTTGATTATTGGTCCACGTATTTCTTTTGTTCACGTAGACTTTAACACATTTGGCAGTGGGTTGTAAACACACAGGTTACAAGTCTCTTATGGCGGGACTTGTAACTGAGTGGATTTACGATGCCTTTGCTGGGCGATCTTTTCTCTATTGGCCTTATTTGTTAAACAAACTCTATGAACTCACCAACCTCGTGTTGACACTTTAGCATGTATTTTCAGGTTTTAAGCATATGGCACACTACTGGAGGTTTTGGCAGGGCATGGCATGGTCATAGAAGACTCTGATTATTTATATGGGGACCGTTTTAAATTGTTTTAAAGGCCTACTTCCGCACTACTTTTAATAATGTAAACTCAACCCTTTTGGTTAAACGATTTGATTCTAAATGATTGAAATGAAAACCATTTTTGAACTAGTGTTGTAATACCAATTGAGTTACACCCCAGCTACACGTATGCTTCCGCTGGACCCGATTTTGGGGGTGTGACATAACTCTACTCTTATTTCACGGAAATAGGGGAGGTTTTCCCTACACTTAGGATTAAGTGCGGGTGGAAGTAGCGATACATACCCTTAGGGTGGAAATATGCCTCGTGAGGAAAGTCTGGTGGATGAATTATATGCTCAAAAGGGTGTGCTCTTATCATCATAACCTTACCAAATTCAATCGGGTTAATGGGTAGATTAAGATTTTCTCCTAGAAAGGGATCATTTTCTATCAACTTCAAGAGACTACTAGTTGGGGATCCATCTTGACCTAATAAACCCTGTTTAAACCCATAATGTTTTCTGTGATCAATCATGAATGGGTGATGTAAGCATGTAAGGTTATGTTCCGCTCCTATATTGGCTTCCTCTCTACATGGCTTAAAGTCTACCACCTTTATCCTAAGACTACCCGGACTAAATGGTTTGACGGGTAGATCGGGACCTATTTCAATTCCTAAATTCACATCTAAGGATGGAAGATTAGGTAGCGGATTTTGTTGAGGCTCCGGTTCATCAAAACTAGGAACTTCCCTAGAACTAAGAGTAAGGTTATCATTATAAGTATTCAAACCTATATCCTCTAGTTGTGTTTGGTTCAAAGGTTCTACCTCAATTGGGATTCCTAAAGTCTCATTTACTTCATCCAAATAAGTCACGGGCGGTGTGTATGCCTCAAATGATGGTAGGACTTGTGGGGTACTTGGTGGGCTTAGATTTTCAACGCTATCCTCCATCTTATCAAGATTACCAATGTGCTCAGCCTGTATTATGGTGAAATCAAACCACTCCGTGCACCCAGTTATCTCATCTATAGGCTTATCCCCAAACAATCTTCTTGCTTGTTCCCTTAAACTTGCTATCAATTGATCCGTAACAACGTTTGTTGGGTTGTCCATTTTTTTGGCAAGTATGCACAATTCTCTATGGTTTCCCATGCTTCATCAACACTTAATCCCCAAAGGTCCCCATCTGCGGCATGGTCAATGTCCATTTTGGTATAGTGGTCGACACGATGGTAAAATATTTCAATTTAGGACCACAGATTGAAATTATGACGAGGGACTTTTTGGAGTAAATATTTAAAACGGGCCCATGCATCATAGATAGATTCATCCTCATGTTGTTTAAACATCAAGATGTCATTTGGAGTGGGTGAATTTCGTGGTTGGTAGTATGGTGGATTCGCGTTCTCCATAATGGCTAACGGAATAGTCAATGGAAAGGTTTTTACAAACAAAGACACAAAGAAAAGATAGACTAAAGAAAACCTAAAAATAAAATAAAATCTTACCAGAAAGGAATCTAGCAAGTAGACCTAATAAAAAGAAATCCTAATCTAGACAATAACTATTCGCCGGGCTGCGGCGCCAAAAACTTGATGTGTGGGAATTGCACCAGGCTTTACCTCTCGAGGGATCTTGAGAAGCTTACAACCCCCACCAGGCAGTGTACCTGATCGTTGTAGTATAGTATAGTGACAAGTACCGGGGGATTGATTGTTCAACTCAGGAATAGTGTCACTAGGATTAGAAAACCTAAAAACTAGGTCTAGAGGTGAGGGATAATTCTTTTTGTATTTTTTTATATTTTATAAAAGCAAGTAAAATCTCGGGTATTGGAAGAATGGGCGGGATTAGTTGCTAGTCAACTAACCCAAAAACTAAAATGCAATCAAAATAAAATAACAAAAATGAAAATAAACTAAATTAAGCTAGTGGTGTGAGCAATATATGGGAGAATTGTGTTTACTTAGATATCACTACTCCCTAGATATCTTTTACAGGTTAATTACTTGTTACAGTTGCGTGGATGACGGATTGTATTCCTTAATACCATTCATGGGGTGGCGTACTTACTTCCCAATTCTATAAGCTCCTACTTCACTCCTATGTCGAGCCGGCTAAGAAGCTCCTAACATGGGATCACTAGAATTCGCTCATGCATTAAATACAACCATAAAAACCTAGTACACATCGGTTCATGTTTCTTAAGACGTTCAAGCAAGTTACACAATGGAGATCTGCCAGTTTTCTTAAGCCTAACATTGAAATCATTCATCCATTACAACTATAAACAAGCAATCGACCTATAATCAACATCTAGGTTTCATTACATCTAAGCAAACACACAAAAGATCTAGCCTAGCATGTTAAAATCAAGACAAGCATAAGATATATTCAAACAACACATAGACATATTGAATGAATTAGAAGAAAACTTATCTCAATTGAACATGAAGGGTTTCAAGGGGTGAAAACCCCTGAAAATACTGTTACAAATGAGCTAGGGTTTATAAAGTTCGGCCCTAGTATTCTCCACACAAGTTCCTCTTTAATGAATGAAAAATAGAAAAGTATATATAGATTTTAGGAGGTGACGATGTCAAGAGGAAAAATCTGACGCCGTCATCTCGCTGCCAATAAAGTTCTCAGACTGCCTAGATCCATAGTTGACGCCGTCATGAGTAATTCTGCTCTGGGCCGTCACCAAAATTACTCTTGACGCCCTTCTTCTGACGCCGTCACGTTTTCTCTCGGCCGTCATCCATTTTGCTCTTGACGCCGTCAAAAAAATCCTTCTTGACGCCGTCAGGTACTGTTCCCAGCAAGGAAAATTAAGACTTTGCCGTTTTCTTCAACTTTATGCTCCAAAAACGTCCAAAATGCTTCCCTTTCCAGAATTCACTCCCAAAGTACCTAAAATCACAAAAGGGACGATTTAGGGCAATATTTGATCAAATAAATTCCAATTCCGGCTTAAATGACCCCCTAAAAATGGTTCATTTTCGCCTCATCACAAAGCCATATTGTACATGTAATTAACCAAGATGATTAACTCGCCACCAGGAAAGATTGCGTTTATCCAACAAAACCGTGTATTCCATATCCCTACACCTAACGTTATAACCCTTTAAAAGACCTCTTTGATAGTTTATCCTAGGTGCTTACGCCATGTGGTGGAGGTTTGATCCTTTCCCAAGCCTATGGTAATCTATTTTGTTATGACAGGTAGTGAGAGATGTTTTCCATTTCCATATTGTGAAATATACTTTATTACACCCGAGAGATGTGAGTATCTAAACACTATTTGTGAGGTGCTAGTGTATGACCTCCGTGCTTGTCTTTGGTCTTTAGTGGAACAATTATCTGTTGTAATTACTTTTATATTAGTGTTAAATGACCTCTAACTTGTATTTTGATTAGAATAAAAGCGCATTTGCTTGAGGACAAGCAAATCTCAAGTGTAAGAGTATATGATGAGGCAAAAAATGATCCATTTTTAAGGGGTCATTTAAGCCCGGAATTGAATTTATTTGATCAAATATTGCCCTAAATCGTTCCATTTGTGATTTTAGGTACTTTTGGAGTGAATTCTGGAAGAGGAAGCATTTTGGACGTTTTTGGAGCATAAAAGTGAAGAAAACGGCAAAGTCTTAATTTTCCTTGCTGGGAACAGTACATGACGGCGTCACAAGTTTCTTAATGATGACGTCAAGAGGAAAAACATGAGGTGAAGAGGATGGAGTCTAGGACGGTCCAGAATGTTTTTGCACTAGGACATGACAGCGTCACGATAGGCCGTCATGGTCCCTTTATACGTGACGGCCCAGAGGAAAATTGCTCTTGACGGCATCAGATCTGGATCTAGGCAATCTGAGAATATTACGGGCGGCGGGTTGACGGCGTCAGAATTTTCTTCTTGACGCCGTCACCTTAGAAAATCTATATATAGTTTTGTAATTTTCATTCACTGGAGAGGACAATTTTAGGAACGACTTAGAGAAACCTTAGCATGATTTTAACAGTATTTTCAAGGGTTTTCACCCCTTGAATCCTTTCATGTTCAATTAAGATAAGTATCCTTTCAATTCATTCAATATGTCTATGTGTTGTTTGAATATATCTTACGCTTGTCTTGATTTTAACATGTTAGGCTAGATCTCTTGTGTGTTTGCTTAGATGTAATGAAACCTAGATGTTGATTATGGGTTGATTGCTTGTTTATAGTTGTTACGGATGAATGATTTCGATGTTAGGCTTAAGAAAATTGGCAGACTTCCATAGTGTAACTTGCTTGAACGTCTTAAGAAACATGAACCAATGCGTACTAGGTTTTTATGGTTGTATTTAAT
Source organism: Artemisia argyi (assembly GCA_030686995.1). Taxonomy (NCBI): domain Eukaryota; kingdom Viridiplantae; phylum Streptophyta; class Magnoliopsida; order Asterales; family Asteraceae; genus Artemisia; species Artemisia argyi. Next base: position 63,923,332 of record CM060677.1, read on the forward strand.
GCATGAGCGAATTCTAATGATCCCATGTTAGGAGCTTCTTCCAGGCTTGACATAGGAGTAAAGTAGGAGCTTATAGAGTTGGGGAAGTTCGTACGCCACCCCATGATTGGTATTAAGGAATATAACCCGTCATCCACGCAACTGTAACAAACTATCAACCTGTAAAAGATATCTAGGGAGTAATGAAATCTAAGTAAACACAATTTTCCCATTTATTGTTCACACCACTAGTTTAATTAGCTTTATTTACATTTTTGTTATTTTATTTTGATTGCATCTTAGTTATTGGGTTAGTTGATTAGCAACTAATTCCGCCCACTCTTCCAAAACCCGAGATTTTTAATTGTTTTTCATAAAATATAAAAATACAAAAAGAATCATCCCTCACCTCTAGACCTAGTTTTTAGGCTTTCTAATCCTAGCGACACTAATCCTGAGTTGAACGATCAATCCCCCAGTACTTGTCACTATACTATACTACAACGATCAGGTACACTGCCTGGTGGGGGTTGTAAGCTTCTCGAGATCCCTTGAGTGGTAAAGCCTGGTGCAATTCCCACGCATCAAGTTTTTGGCGCCGCAGCCCGGGGAATAGTTATTGTCTAGGTTAGAATTTCTTTTTATTAGGTCTACTTGCTAGATTCCTTTCTAGTAAGATTTTATTTTTATTTTTAGGTTTTCTTTAGTCTATCTATTTCTTCGTGTCTTTGTTTGTAACTTTTACCATCCGACATCATGGAAGGTGGTAATATCTTTAAACCCATCAACCCACCACAACAAAACCACCAACAAAACCCACCACTAGCAAACCAACCTCTTAGGCCCCGAACCCTAGGAGAGTATTCCCGACCGAGCCACCAAGGCTATCGAAACACTGTTGAGCTCACCCAAGGAGCCAATGTGTCTCCCTTGCGATCCGACACCATCCGGTTGGTGCAAAGCGGATGTGCATTCCATGGACTTCGTTCCGAAGATCCTAATCAACATCTCAAGGACTTCCTTAAAATCGTAGATTCTATAGACCTTGATGTTACAACTAGAGAGTCGACCCGATTACGCCTATTCCAATTCTCTCTACGTGATCAAGCTAGTCAATGGCTTGAACGTTTACCCGTGGGATCCATCACCTCATGGGATGATCTCACCACTCGTTTCCTTGCTCAATTTTTCCCACCGGGGAGAACTACCAAGCTTAGAAATGATATCTTGATGTTCCAACAACGTCAAGGTGAAACTCTATATGAAGCATGGACTCGTTTCAAGGACTTACTCCAAAAAGTCCCTCATCATGGCATAGATCTTTGGCTCCAAGTCCAAATCTTCTATGACCATATCAATCTCTCCACAAGGCGAACCATTGACCAATCGGCCGGTGGCAAGCTACGTGATCTAAGTGCGGAAGAATCATGGGAACTCATAGAAGATCTTGCTCTTTATGACAACGAAAGTTGGAATGATCCCCGTGATTTGAACAAAACGGTCAAGGCAATATCTTTGCCTTCGAACAATTCTAGCACTCCCGACCGTAGGATCATGGAACTTGAGGACTAAGTCAAGTTTCTCATGAAATCTTACGAAGCTCCTAAGCCTTCAAGCCAAGTGAACAAAATCACTTCTTCATGCGAATTATGTAGTGGTCCCCATGACACTCGTGATTGCGTAGAACTCCCCGGAACAGCTTTTGCGGACTACGCATCCTCGCGTACCGATGAAGCGGGAGATAAGTGGTACACTTTCAAACCCGAGACAAACCCTTACGGTGATTCCTACAACCCTTCTTGGAAAAATCACCTGAACCTTAGGTGGAAACAAAACCAAAACAATTCTTCCAATCCGCCTAATCATTACCAACCAAACGGTCCACCCTCCAACCGTACTTTCAACAACAATCCTTCTAATAACTATGGTAGTACCAACAATCTTGAAGGATTGATGTCCAAGTTTATGGCATCTCAAGAAGCTCGCATAGTTAAGTTTGAAACCGAATTCAACCAACAAAAAACGGAGATGACCAATAAGATTGACAACTTGTTGAAAGCCCTCAACAACCAAGCGCTAACTACACCTAGAAAGGACACTAGGGACGCCAATAGCAGAATCCAAACTAAGGACCCCTCGTCATCCAAACACGTCCACTTTGTCAATGTTGTCAATATTAAGCCAAAAGATAAAGATATAGAAGAAAGTGACAAGGATGAAGTTGGAATAGAAACCAAGCCTAGGGATGAAATTAAGGAAGTTGAGGTTAATAAGGGAGAAAAGTTAGAGGAAGTAGAAAACGTAGAAGAGTACTTTGATAAGTTGCCCACCAAGGAAGAACGGGAATATCACAAGGATTTATTCGATGATCCCGAGACACCATATATCCTTGGTTCACCCCTTATTAAAGTAGGTGACTCCTCTAACATTAACATACCATGCAACATTGGGCATATGCATGTATGGAAAGCTTATATCAATCCTAGGTCTCCTATAAATATCATGACTAGGACTTACTATAATTGGGTAATGAAGAAGCAACTTGGTTATAGGATGATGCCTAGTAAGAATTTGATAAGTAATTTTGTAGGAAGAGTGAAAGGATTGCATGTGATTGTCGGAAACTTCACTTATGAGACCGATTTTATGATAGTGGAGGATACTCGTCCGGTGATAGATGATTTCCTAAGTCAAGTAGTGTTCGGAAAACCGTTCATTGAGGCTTCTAAGATGTGTTATGATCTGAATCTAGGCATAGTTAGATTCAAGGAAGAGAATGATGAGATTGCTTACCAAATGCCTTATAAGATTGAACAATACCGCCTCCTATCAAACATAGAAAAGGAACACAAGCAAGCGGTTTACTATAGGAATGATGAGGATAGACGTACAGGAGTAGAGTATGTTATAATACTTGGTTTCTACAAAGAATGCTTGCAACTAGGTCCGGAATACAAAACTAATATAGGAGATGACCTAGAAAGTGAGACCAAGGATGAGGTCACGTAATAGCCCATGACCTTGAGTCTAGCTACAAGACTCGTAAATAAAGGAAAGCGCTTCTTGGGAGGCAACCCATGATTTGTGTGATTTTTAATTTGTTTGATTGTTATTTGTTTCCGTATGCATGCTTTATTTTTATTGTTGGTAGATCATGTTTCAAACTAAAATGGTGAAAATACTTTATTTTGTCGTTTGGCTTTGTCTTAACTTCATCCAAAGGTATTTCGCAAAAGACAAGTGTAAGGGGAAACCCCAAATATGTTTTTAAGAAACATAATTGATCATGATTCTCCACAATATTAAATGAACATGTATATTCGTATTTGTTAGAGTCAAATGCTTGTATCAAGTCATAATGATGTTTTGCAGGATTTTCCAGGAAGTAGGACTTAAGTTTTTCCAGAAATTTTCCGGAAACTTAACATAAAGATTTCCGCAGGTCACTTCCGACGACGTCAGGAATTAATTCCTGACGGCGTCATGTGTAAAATTCTGGAAATTTTGCTAGTTTTGTTTTTCTAACGGAGTCTTAAAGTTTTTGTTAATTCTTTAGTTTTATAAACTCCAGGAAATCTGCAAACATTCATTCCACAAGCATTATATCTTACATTGTTTTCTAGGATTTATTAGTATATATTGATTGCCGCCGATTTTACGCGAGGTTGCCTTGTTTGTTTTCTCAGGATTAACAGGTTATGTATGACAAGAAGATGATTTATATTTCTGGAAGGGAAGCTTTGATTGTTCATTTTCTTGGAGGAAGATCTAACCTTGTTACCATACTATCCACACCGAGCGAATCAGGGGAGTATTTGATTTCATTCTTTTACCTATTTTACTTTTACATTCTTTAATTGAACATTGGGGACAATGTTCATCCTAAGTGTAAGGGGAGGGTAAATGATGATACCTTATAGGATACTATTGTACTTGAGTTTGTTTGTTTGATGGTAGGTGTGTAATAAAACTATGAGAAATACTTGTTAGTGTAATTTTAGCACCAAATTTAAATTTTTTTACAACATTTAGGAGTGAAATTTTAGCCTTAGCAAGCATCTCATGGATAGGAGTCGTATGACTAGCACAAAACCGTACTATTCAGAAAAATTTTCCACCCAAATATGTGAGGTTCGCCTTTAGATTTGATAGGAAAAGCATTTACTATTAGTGCTTATGAGTGTACCGGTAGCAATTAGATTCTAGAACTTGCGTTAGTGATGCATCCCGAGACCGCTAGTGAGACTACATTCGTGTAGTAGGATTTACTACATGATAAGAGGCATTAGGATCACCCTTGTGTTAAGCCCGTATCATAATTACTTGACCATTTAAGTCATATTACTTGGCTAATAAAGTCAACTAATTTTTCCCACACCTTAGCGTTGTACTCATTTTTAGTACATGAAACCCCTAGTACACCCCTCCGAGCCTATCTTTTCGTTTATAACTTTAAGCATCTTACTTAAAGGAAGAATTTGTTACACCCCACTTAAATGTACACCCAAATCGCCTTAGCCTTCCGTGTATGCACTCATCTTTAGTGCATTATTGTTACATGTTTAAACCCTTAGTTAATTATCTAATTGATTACATGGTTGCTAAGTCGAGTCATATCCTTGTATATATTGTTTTGGGACGATTGGGACTCATGGGTAAAGTACTTATGTTATGGAGTAATGGGGAAGAACATATTATATTACCCCCATATGTGCATTAATCTTAAAAGTACTCCAAGTGTTTTGACTATCTTAATTCGAGTCATTAGATTAGTTTATTGTAAAGTATGTAAAAATTCAAGTGTAAGGGGAATGTTCATTCCCTATGATTTATTATTTTGGATGGTAGGGCAAGAGTGTATGGAAAAAAATAAAAAATAAAATAAATAAAAGAATAAAAAAAAATCGAAAAAATTAAGAAAAAGAAAAACAATAGAAAAAAGAGAAGAGAAAAAAACATACGGACTACCATCCCGTTTCATTCTATGTCTATTTTATGTTTTTGTTATTTTTGATTTATTAGCTTAAGTCGAGTCTAGTCTTGGCTTAGCAACGCCATATTGTACATGTAATTAACCAAGATGATTAACTCGCCACCAGTAAATATTGCCTTTATCCAACAAAACCGTGTATTCCATATCCCTACACCTAACGTTATAACCATTTAAAAGACCTCTTTGATAGTTTATCCTAGGTGCTTACGCCATGTGGTGGAGGTTTGATCCTTTCCCAAGCCTATGGTAATCTATTTTGTTATGACAGGTAGTGAGAGATGTTTTCCATTTCCATATTGTGAAATATACTTTATTACACCCGAGAGATGTGAGTATCTAAGCACTATTTGTGAGGTGCTAGTGTATGACCTCCGTGCTTGTCTTTGGTCTTTAGTGGAACGATTATCTGTTGTAATTACTTTTATATTAGTGTTAAATGACCCCTAACTTGTATTTTGATTAGAATAAAAGCGCATTTGCTTGAGGACAAGCAAATCTCAAGTGTAAGGGTATATGATGAGGCGAAAAATAATCCGTTTTTAAGGGGTCATTTAAACCCGAAATTGAATTTATTTGATCAAATATTGCCCTAAATCGTTTCTTTTGTGATTTTAGGTACTTTTGGAGTGAATTCTGGAAAAGGAAGCATTTTGGACGTTTTTGGAGCATAAAAGTGAAGAAAACGGCAATGTCTTAATTTTCCTTGCTGGGAACAGTACCTGACGGCGTCACAAGTTTCTTAATGACGGCGTCAAGAGGAAAAACAAGAGGTGAAGAGGATGGAGTCCATGACGGTCTAGAATGTTTTTGCACTAGGACATGACGGCGTCACGATAGACCGTCATGGTCCCTTTATACGTGACGGCCCAGAGGAAAATTGCTCTTGACGGCGTCAGATCTGGATCTAGGCAATCCGAGAATATTATGGGCGGCGGGTTGACGGCGTCAGAATTTTCTTCTTGACGCCGTCACCTTAGAAAATCTATATATAGTTTTGTAATTTTCATTCATTGGAGAGGACAATTTTAGGAACGACTTGGAGAAACCCTAGCACGATTTTAACAGTATTTTCAAGGGTTTTCACCCCTTGAATCCTTTCATGTTCAATTAAGATAAGTATCCTTTCAATTCATTTAATATGTCTATGTATTGTTTGAATATATCTTACGCTTGTCTTGATTTTAACATGCTAGGTTAGATCTCTTGTGTGTTTGCTTAGATGTAATGAAACCTAGATGTTGATTATGGGTTGATTGCTTGTTTATAGTTGTTACGGATGAATGATTTCGATGTTAGGCTTAAGAAAACTGGCAGACTTCCATAGTGTAACTTGCTTGAACGTCTTAAGAAACATGAACCAATGCGTACTAGGTTTTTATGGTTGTATTTAATGCATGAGCGAATTCTAATGATCCCATGTTAGGAGCTTCTTGCAGGCTCGACATAGGAGTGAAGTAGGAGCTTATAGAGTTGGGGAAGTACGTACGCCACCCCACGATTGGTATTAAGGAATATAACCCGTCATCCACGCAACTGTAACAAACTATCAACCTGTAAAAGATATCTAGGGAGTAATGAAATCTAAGTAAATACAATTTTCCCATTTATTGTTCACACCACTAGTTTAATTAGCTTTATTTACATTTTTGTTATTTTATTTTGATTGCATCTTAGTTATTGGGTTAGTTGATTAGCAACTAATTCCGCCCACTCTTCCAAAACCCGAGATTTTTAATTGTTTTTCATAAAATATAAAAATACAAAAAGAATCATCCCTCACCTCTAGACCTAGTTTTTAGGCTTTCTAATCCTAGCGACACTATTCCTGAGTTGAACGATCAATCCCCCGGTACTTGTCACTATACTATACTACAACGATCAGGTATACTGCCTGGTGGGGGTTGTAAGCTTCTCGAGATCCCTTGAGAGGTAAAGCCTGGTGCATTTCCCACGCATCAATTTGACACATTTAGTAAATTTACTCAATTTCATTCTCTTGTTAAAAATCAATTTAAAACGGATATCAAGACTTTCCAATGTAACCACGGTGGTGAATTTGATAACTATAACCTTCAACATCTTTTTGATAAAAATGGCATCCATATTGGATTCTATTGCCCCTACTTCCCAACAAGATGGGAAGTTTGAGATAATGATTTTCACCATCAATAATCAAATTCGTACCCTTTTGTTCCAAGCCCACTTACCACCTCACTTTTGGGTCGACGCACTTTATATGGCCACTCACCTACTTAACATCCTTCCCTCAACCACAATTCAAAACAACACTCCTCATACACGCCTATACAATACAAAACCCGATTACACATTTTTGCATGTTTTTTAATGTCTTTGTTACCCTAATCTAGACACCTCCCACAAACTTGCACCAGGCTCTACCCCTTATATCTTCCTTGGCTATCCTTCTAACCATCGAGGATACCGTTGCCTTAACCTCGCCACTAATAAAATAATCAGTCATGTCAACTTTGATGAAACCATTTCCCCATACGGTTCGGTTACACCCAACGATGACCCTTCCTACATATTCCTCGATGAGGACCCGATTCTCTTACCCATGTTCATCACCACTGACCCGATCACCAACAAGCCTACTAGGACCCATACACCCTCTAGCTTGTTCGGACCACTAACAACCACACTCGGCCCAACCCCTTCCTCAACATAACCAAGCTAACTAATCGGCTCACCACACCCATCCACCCAATCATCACAGTTGGCCCAACAAGATCACCAAGATCAATCGGATGAATCAACCCAAACGACCTAACCCTCCCAACAAACTCAATTAGCCCAATCACTTCATCAGGCCGCGACCACACCACTCGATTCTGTTTCCACTCATCCCATGGTCACTCGGCTTCGCATTGGTATTCGTCAGTCCAATCCCAAATATAATTTTCATTTTCTATCATTTCCCCAATACCAAAAAGCTATAATGCAGCTTTCACCAACCCAAATTGGCAAAATGCTATGCTTGATGAATATAATGCGCTTATTAAAAATGAAACTTGGATTCTTGTGCCACGACCACCTGATACGAACAATTTTCATTCCATGTGGTTATTTAAGCACAAGTATTTTGCAGACGGATCCCTTAGTCGATATGAAGCTTGCTTTGTCACTAATGGCCGCAGTCAACATATTGGTATTAAATGTGATGAGACTTTTAGTCTGGTGGTTAAGCCGGCAACCATTTGTACCGTGTTCAGTCTCGCAGCTTCTCGACAATGGCCTGTTCATCAGCTTGATGTCAAGAATGCCTTTTTACATGGACACCTCTCTGAGATAGTATATATGCATCAGCCACCAGGTTTTCGGGACCCGCAGTGTCCCAATCATGTATGTCTTCTACATCGTTCTCTTTATGGTCTTAAGCAGGCTCCTCAAGCCTGGTTTCAACGATTTGCAGGTTATGCTACCCGGGTTAGTTTTGCTCATAGTTGATGTGACTCATCACTATTCATTTACAGAAGAAGGACCGATATTGTTTACTTGTTGATTTATGTTGATGATATTATTTTGACTGCGCCGTCTTCAGCATTATTACAGCGGATCATTTCTTCTCTCCATAGCGAGTTCTCGATGACTGACCTTGGTTCTTTACATTATTTTTTGGGCATATATGTTTCTCATGATGCTACATGTATGTTTCTTTGCCAGCGGAAGTATGCTTTGGAGATTTTGGAGTGTGCCGGTATGCTCAATTGTCATTCATGTCGTACACCAGTTGATACTGAGTCCAAACTCGGTGCTGATGGTCCTATTGTGTATGACCCGACTCTCTATAGGAGACTTGCAGGATCACTTCAGTATCTTACGTTTACCATACCTGATTTGTCATATGCGGTTCAACAGGTTTGTTTATTTATGCATGATCCTCGGGAGCAATATCGAGCAAAGCGGATTCTACGTTATGTTCGTGGTACTCTTGACTATGTACTTCACCTATTTTCTGCATCTCCTCTTTCCCTGGTTGGTTTGTTTGATGTAGATTGGGCAGGATGCCCTACTACTTGTCGATCTACATCCGGGTATTGTGTGTTTCTTGGCAAAAACTTGTTATCCTGGTCCTCAAAGCGACAAGCTACTCTCTCCCGCTTTAGTGCAGAAGCTGAGTATCGTGGTGTTGCTAATGTTGTTGCTGAGACGGCTTGGCTACGTAACTTATTATGTGAGCTACATTCAGGGGCGATACCACAATGGGGGCAATGTGGGCAGCTGCCCCAGCAAAGTTCACTCGAGTAATGTCGATTGATTAGAGAATTTTATTTTGCCCTATAAGTGGGTAAATAGTATAACTGTGAAAATTTATCCAGCTGCATCAAACTCAAGTGTTTAAGGACATTTGAACCTTCGTGGAGATATAATGTTCAGTTCTTGTGCTACTCTATAGTTTTGTAAAATTTTTGTTATCCAACTTTTTATTTTTGCTTTAACTACTTGTGTTAATATTGATAAGAAAAAGCATGTATGTGCTAAATATTGTGCATATCGTCGTCAATTCTTAGTTTTGGTTCTCGCATGCAAACAAATTCTGAAAAAATTCACTTTCATTAAAAGTAAAATCGATTTCAGTACAACAACAAAGGTGAAGTTACTGATATGACCCGACTGGCACTTACTTTTAACTTTTGCCCCTCTTGAAATTTTTTTGGTACCGCCCCTGGCTACATTCCCCATTGCAGCGTGCTACATTGGTTTATTGTGATAATGTGAGTGCTGTGTATATGTCTTCCAATCCCGTGCAACATCAGCGCATGAAGCACATTGAGATTGACATACATTTTGTTTGCGACCAGGTAGCGGAAGGTCTTGTTCTTGTTCTTCACGTTCCTTATCGTTATCAATTTGCAGATATCTTCACCAAAGGCCTTCCATATGCGTTATTTGATTATTTTCGATCCAGTCTAAGCGTTCGTCCTTCTCTCGCTCCGACTGTGGGAGGCTGTTAGACGTATATCATTATGTACATTAAGCCCATTGGGTCTAGCCCATTTATATCATGTATTGTGTATTTATACTCTTATGTGTATTTATTATGAGACACGGGAATAATATCAGTTTACACACACCACCATGTTAATGAAAAACAAGTATTCTTTTTCTGTATTAGAAAATCAAGTCCCAGTCGTGTATATTTGGGTGATAGCAAATTGCAACATACACAAGGTGGATGGTTGTAATGGTGGTGGGTGGTGGTAGATGGCGGTGGAGGTGACTAAGATGATGGTGGTGTTGGTGGTGGTAGTTATACACTACATTTTAAGGATATATGGTAACAGATCAATATAGATATTTCATTAATGAAAAAAAAAAAATTGTAGGGTCTAGAGGTGTATCATAACACCAGATTCTCGTGTGATATAAAGGAATGGTGTTTTGCTATTGTGGTGGATTCTAGTGTTATGAGAAAATGTGCTGATGTGACACCATTTTTCTCTCTGCACCACCCCACTTCACCAAACCATACCTTATGCTCTAACTAACAATCCTGAGATTCAACCGGGTTTGCATGCTTGAAGATGGAATATTTTAAGTTAATAACACTTATGAAACTTTTGTTGAAGAAAATTTTATCTTGTTTTGCTTTCATTTACTGGTATTAAGCTGCGAAATCTTTTTGTTTCTTACACTTCTGTTTTATTGAGTTACTTGAGCACTTTATGAGATCTTTTGATTTGTTAACTTTATTTGAGCTTTTTATTTTTTATTTTTTTAAGTTTATAATTTCTAAGATGATATTTTTATGTTTACTTAAATTTGGTTTTCTTGGTTTTAACCGAAACCAAACTGACTTTTAATTTGGTGTATGGTTTGGTTTATCTGTTGTATAATTGGCTTGATTTGGTTTTGATTTTAACTTTAAAAGTTTTCAAACTGATAAACCCGAACAACAAAACAACCCGAAAACCAGACATATAAAACACAATGTATGTGACTTCAAAGAGTTAATCTCGGGACCATTTCTAACCTTACAATATCGTACTTCAAAATATATTTTGACGGTGATTGACTGATTGCCAAAAGATCCGTGAAGAACTAATTTTTATCATAGAACCAATCAAGCAATCTTAGCCACTCATTTTTTTAATCAAAAAAAAAAAAAAAAAAAAAAAAAAAAAAAAAACTTTCACCCTTTTTTTAAAAATTAAATATCTCACAAACCGTAAATCATTACGCAAAAAAAAAAAAAAAAAAAAAAAAACCTATCGCGTCGAGAATTAAATTATCTTTCTATAGATATGCATTGTTATATACTTTCGACAAATTTTTTTTTCGACGGACTTTTTCTTTTCAAAATTTCCGCCCAGAAAAATCATATATGATTTGTAAAAATCATATGTGATTCTTTAAAATCATATGTGATTCGTTAAAATCAAATCATATGTGATTTTTACGAATCATATATGATTTTTACAAATCTACTATCTATATAAAACAAGCTTTTGAAAAGCAATCTTTACCCCAAAATACCTTAAAATTCGAAACCTGTAAAATACACCTAATCCGACGGTCTAAAATCAATTTCCTTTTCTAAGCATTGATTGGGAGAAAGAATGGCGGCATCACTATCACTTTTTTCATTTGATAGAACGCATCTAAACAAAACACACGCAATTCTCTCTCGAGATCCCCTTTCTAAAACCCAGAACGAAAATCACAACCATCACAACCAATCTCCATTCAAATTAACCTTTGATCTAAATGATTTGTGGAATTATCTAATCCATTAATTTTGCCACGAAATCAAAATCAAATATCAATATCCATACATCAAAATCAATAACCAAAAACAATCTTGGTGATAAACAATAAATAACCTAAATGTTCAAGGATGTTTGATGTTTGGGAAAACCAATTCAACCAATGGAGTTGGATATTTGATTGTGGTAAGACTTATCTTCGTCTTTTTTTAAATAAAGTTTTTAACTTCATTAATCTTGGAGGTTTTCAATAATTCTTATTTATTTTGAATAGAGGATTCAATTCGTGTATCAAGGAATCATCTGATGGAGGTAATTTCTTATTTTAGGGTTTAATTGAATTTAATCAAGAATTAGGTAAGAGTTTGTATTGATTGAATTGAATTAGGTTTTCAATTCGTATGATTTTGAATGGTAATTTGCTGAGAAAAATATTAGGTACCAAGTGTTTGATGAAATTTTTATTAGACAGAAGTTTGCAGAATTTATTGGAATTTGTTGAGTGTGAGTAAAAATGGATTATCTTATGATTTATGCCAAAATGATATAAGTTATGATGATATAGCTAGAAAAAGATATAAGTGATAAGGAAATTTGAACCTGCAAAACTTGAAAGACGGATGTAGAAGGATAAAAGTAAGCTTAAAATACTTGATGAAAAACAATATTCAACCTATGAAAAGTTTGTTAGATGCTCAAAGTCGGACACTTAAACAAAACACTTAAGAAAAAGATCAAATTAAGACTTTTATTACATGTTTTGCGGTTTTGTGAAGTTCGTATCATGCTTCAGTTTAGGTAGGAAAGAAAAAAAAAAGTTGAGTGCATGATTTTTCCCTAAAAATAAATTAAAAACTCTTTACAGGGGTGTTTGGGATTGAAAAGACCTTCTTTGTAGTACATATAAATGTAGGGTGTTTCGGAATAATTTGGATGGTATCCTATCCGTTTACCCAAAACCTTCAAACCTAACATGACCTGAATGACCAAAGCTCAAGTACATTGTGCTCATATATTTTGTAGTTTCTAGAATAACTTGCAAAATGCATTTGAAACTTAATATGCTGTTTTTATATACATTTATTATTATTATTATTATTATTATTATTATTATTATTATTATTATTATTATTATTATTATTATTATTATTATTATTATTATGTTGTTGTTGTTGTTGTTGTTGTTGTTGGCATTCAGTGAGCAAACTAAAGGTCAAAAGTTCCCAGAAAATATATTCGACCAGGAAATGCTTGGAATAGTGATGGACAGGTATGAGTACGCTTATTTGTTATGAGACAATGATGGAAGATAATCAAAAAATACTTTCTGTCACTGATTCTTTCAGAAAACGTAAAGAGTTACATTAGAACTTATCGAATATGTTTTAATTTTGATGAACCAAATAACACTAATTTTATCAGCTCACAATATGTTTTTGAAGTGAAATTTCTATAGAAAGATATGTACAGGGCAATGCTTGAGCTGAACCAGATATTAAGGGCCAACAAGATAAACTTTGAAACGTGAATCGAGGCAAAGATTTTCTATATGATGTTGTTTAAACTATCTGTTTTTAATGGTCGTGGTCGGAACAGGGCAATGCTTGAGCTGAACCAGATATTAAGGGCCAACAAGATAAACTTTGCCATTCTTGCTGCTCTACCAGCATTCTTTCTCTCCCTCGGTGTGCTCATGTTATTGCATGCATAGGTCAAACAGGTATGCCATGTATTCTATATTTCGTTTCTTCTAAGTAACTATTATCTATTGTGTGTTACCTTTCAGTGAGTGCCCTACTTTCCAGTTTGGGTATTGTTTATAATCATACTTAAAAGTTTACTTTTTGGTATCAGTTATTTTGTAATTGAGGTTATAAATGGTATGAGTTTATCTGGTACCTCTGCCAGTTATCCCATGTTGTTTCTGTTTCAGGAGACAAGGGCATAAGGTAAAAGGAGAATTGCTCGAGTGCACGTCTTAGTATGAACCACATTCGATATTAGATGTCTTGCGATAAGATGCCTGGGCTGGTAATGGGTCACTTTTGTACAAAAAAAGCGGGTCAAATGGTTGATAATCATTTAAGACGGTGTTTGGGTAAACTTATTTTTCAATGTTTAATAGCTTATTGTTTTTTGCAAATGCCATTATGTACTTTGAAGGTATTTGTTAGCTTATTTTAAAAGGCTCATGCCTTTTCAGGGAGTAAATAAGCTAAGAAGCACAAACACTTAGATTAGGCTTTTGCAAAATGAGCACAAAAATTTCAAGCATAAGCCTACCGAATACCCCTTTACTAATGCAATATGAGTGTAACAGGTTCCAATTGCATGTCCTCAAATCATCCGTCAATAAGAATAAAGTTAGTCAAAATTGTTGTGGGTAGCTAGATACATCTTGACCCGACATTTTTTTGTAAAAAATTAACCAATTTGACCCGTTTACTGGTCCGCCTTGCCCATTTGCCACCTTTAGTGGCATAGCGACTACTTCGCACTACCTCAAATCACCGAATATTTTCTTGATATTATGAAGTCTGCATGTCTTCATGATATTATAGTAGCTAATAAAAAATCCTATCAATCTTACAACTTTTATGTTAAGTCTGCACGTCTTCATGATTGCTTAAAATTTGAAGAATTTAATATCTTGCAACGTATTTGATGTTTGTTTTTGTTGATATGATTTAGTTTTGGACAATATATTGACACATTTCATATTAACTTTTCCTATGCAGGTCTTGAAAACCATGCACGAGGCCACTGTAATTGATTTTTATTATGAAATGAAGATTCCCAACAACGCTCAATCATTCAATGATAAAAAGAAAGATAAGCAGTTCAGGTAATCAAATTCTTCTATGATAATGTTAATATAAAAAGTAGTTTGATTTAACTCACTTATTATTGATTTATGTCTTTGCATCCATGTATAATATCTTTAGAAAACATTTATTTCAAGTAAACTGTGCAATCGCAAGAAAAAACATTTATTTCAAGAAAACCAACAAAAGGGGTATTCAACTAAGGTAAATTGCCTAATACTGATTATACAAACTGATTATTTTTAGTGCACCTTATTTTACTATAACGTAAGCAAATATATATTGATTTTCTAATATAATGATAAAAGGGATCCAAATGCATTCCTTTATAGTTCACTGGAAGTGTAAACTATATCTATGAATATAAAATGATTTGCATCGCATGATAAAAACGAAAAGCAGACCGCATTTCAGCTATATGTTTTGAGCACCAAATGACAATTAGATGATACGAGTAAATTATTAATATTCTAATACATGCCTCCCTTCCCGTTATAGAAATGTTTTTATATGTTGGGTAAGGTACAGAAGTTCTTGTCGGGACTTGGGTCCCTGTAAGTAATGTAGCAAGCTTGAGGGTGCAAGATGTGCGGGTTGGTTGAAAGGTTAAAGTTGGGCCATTTTTACTATGGGTCGATAATTGACAAGCACTTTTTGCCCATTTATGATTATAACTACGTAAAAGTTTAAAACTTTTAATATCAAGTTTTAAAAGGTTGAATGAAAATAAAAAAAAAAATACTTGGACCGGTGTGAGCCGTTTCTAAAATAATATGTTTATTTGAATTTGTAGGATGAGGGTCTCGATGATGATGAAGATTTATAAGAAATAATGGCTCAATTTGCCCGGTCATGAGGTGTTCCTCTACTTACGAGTTGGCATATACTTAATATATCTGACATGGCGGCAGCTACACACCTTATTATTTTATAAAAGGCATTTGTAGCATATGAAAATCATCTTATGTAATTATGAAATTCTTGCTTACTATTAATGTTATAATGTTATGTTCATGATCATGTTATGTTCATCTCTATTGCTATCATTGTTATACTTATTTCAGACAAGTAACTATTTTCAAAGTTTTTGACCAATTTTATGCAATTGGGTATTGGGCTTATAGGTTGGTACATACATAATATTTTACCTAACTATTAATTATTGTTATCTACGTATATTTTATAGTGAATAAGCATTTTGGTGTTTATATGAAAAAATCTGTAAGGTGTTTGACAAATACTACGTATAAGTTTTATATTCATCTCATTTCTTGATTGGTTTATATCTATACCGCAAAGGCGCAAATGAATATGATACAATGGGCCAAAGCCCAACCTGATAAATTTGAAGAAATATTTAACAAAGCCCATATATAAAATAATAACAAAAACCCAAACCCTAGACCTAAATATCTTCTTGTTGGTTTTGTAGGGTTTTATACAAACAAAAACCACTCCTCCTTTTGACAATTCTTTGTAGCTCATCATCATGCCGAAATCAAAGAGAGACAGACCAGGTTAACTCATCTTTATTTATTTTATGCATTTTTTTTATTTAGTTATATATTTTAAGCACCTTAAGAACATAAGCAGTTCACTATATATTGGGTGTTTGGGATTGCATATTTTTAAGCAGTTGTTATATTTCATATCACAAAATCGTTAATAAGTGAAAAAAATTATTTTCAGTCCTAAAAACTAAAAAGTACTTATTTTTAAGCGTAAGCAGTAAAAATAAGCAAACTCAAACACCCCCAGATTTAGTCTTTGGTTTTGTTGATGCCTATGTTTAAGCAGCTTATAACTTTAGGTTATTTATAAGGGTAAAAGCTAATTTTAATTAACATTTCAAATAAGCATGTCCTGACTTACTTATTGAAAGTTGACTTTTGTACACTAAAATAAGCAGACAAGCACAAGTTTGCTGTTTTTAAACTGCTTAAAATTAATCTTTTTTAGTTTTGTAAATTTTTATTGGTTGAATGCAGTGACATTGTCAAAGACAAAGAAGAAAGGGAGAGAGCATAAAGAGGCGATTGTCAACACCATTCGTGAGGCCGTTGAGCAGTATAGTTCTATCTATGTTTTTAGCTTCGAGAATATGAGGAATCTTAAGTTTAAGCAGTTCAGGGAGCAGCTTAAATCCACCAGCAGGTACAGCTTTGTTTTCATTTGTTTAAATGGTATGCAAAAGAACAGGAAACCATATAGGAACCGCCCAACCTTGGTGTTTGTTTTGTGGGTATGGAAATGGTTTTATATCTTGTAGAGGTGTTTTGATTCTAAAAAATGGGAATTAAACCCATAATTATACGCATTATATGCATAAGTCCTTACCAATGGTGATTGTTGCCACCAAACCAAACACGCAAGATAACTTTTTTGTATGGGCTATTTACTCGAGGAAGTGTTTTAAAAAGGAGTGCAATCAATGTTTGCTTAGGTTAGACTTATAAATTTGTAACCATTATGTTGACCCCGATAAGTAATATAGACTCATATAAATGGTTTACAATCTATATTATAATAACTGTGCTTGATGTGTTTATCTCTCGTATATTTCTCTTCTCGGGGTAATAAGTCATAGGTGCAGCTTCAATCTGCATGTGTAATTGGTAGTCGGTTACAATAAATATGCAAACGTCGTTCTGAACTTTATGGAAAAATTGAGATTTCATTTTTGTTATTAGCTTGAGAGTAGCCTTATTGTAATGTCACCTTGGAATACCATCAAGTCCAGATTTAACTGCAATTCCCTGATAATATCTGTGATTTTTGCTGTTTTGTGTTTCAGATTTTTTCTTGGCACAAACAAAGTCATGCAGGTTGCTCTAGGCCGTTCTGATTCTGATGAAATTAGAACCGGGCTTCACAAAGTGTCCAAGGTAAAAAATTGTTGCTGGGTGTATGATGAGACTATTTCGTTGCACTTACCCTCATTTGATTAGAGTATCTTTTTATTATCTGCTTACAGCTTCTTCGCGGGGACTCT
Organism: Artemisia argyi; assembly: GCA_030686995.1. Taxonomy (NCBI): domain Eukaryota; kingdom Viridiplantae; phylum Streptophyta; class Magnoliopsida; order Asterales; family Asteraceae; genus Artemisia; species Artemisia argyi. The sequence goes on from CM060677.1 coordinate 63,940,849, forward strand.
GGGCTCTGTCTCACCAATATGCCAAAAGAAGAGGCTCAAAGGTACCACTAACTTGAACATTGAGTTTATTAAGATCACTCTTTTATCGTTAACTGCTTGTTATGTATCAGATCTGGCTTTTCTTGAGTGCTCTATATTTCAGATTCTCATTACATGCATTGTAACTATGCAAAACTTCATATTTGGCAGGATATTCAACGAGTATGAAGATTATGATTTTGCTAGGACGGGAAGTATTGCCACTGAAACGGTTAGTTTTTTTTACTAAAAAATTCTTATCATAAATGGTCTAATAAACATATCCATTGATATGAATGGATCTGTTATTGGCGTTGTTAATCCTATTTCGTTTAGAAGTTTGTAGTACTTGAAGTTTAATTTGTATCCTTTTTGCTTTTGATCTTTGATTCTGAATTGCTACACAGTATCATGTATTCGGTTGGAATTTATTTGAATTTTTACACACTATCTGTTCTTTTTAATATGTGATTTTAAATTGTTTGATTTTGGCTCACTATTTTATAACAAAACATTTAGCTTTTTTTGATTCACCAAGCCTTACTCATCTCTTAATATTTTGCAACACTTGACCATGGTTACCCTACACACATTGTAGGAGCATTTCCTACCAGGCAAATATCTAAATCTTTCTTTCATTATAGAATAAACGAAAAGCAGAGATAATTAACTTAAGATTACAGGTTATGGTTTATCATTTGGGTCAAAGTCAACATATGTTATGTAGTAATGACCAATTTCAAACATCACAATATAGATGAAGCAATTGTTTGTGTTGCTATATGTTATGATTATGAATCTGTTTCTCAGCTTTCTCATGTTTGACTAATTGACTTGACAGGTTGAACTTAAGGAAGGTCCTCTGGAGCAATTCACGCATGAGATGGAACCCTTCTTGCGCAAGCAAGGAATCCCTGTGCGCCTAAACAAAGGTGCCCTTTGACTCTTAAATAGAGAGCCTTTAATACGCACACACAAAAGCAACCTTTCGACAAGTCTTATCTTGCCCTTTTTGATTATTTTTTCCATATTGAGCAGGAGTGGTGGAACTTGTTGGGGATTTTGTTGTATGTGAAGAGGGCAAACCCATATCGCCTGAATCTTCTCGCATACTGGTTTGTTTTCTGCCTTTCTTTCTGTATCCAACATTAGTAACTAAAGAGACCCTTTGCACTTATAAATGAATTGGTTCAGGCTGTTATTTACTATCTCAGATGTTTCAAATTAATTTTTTTGCTAAAAGAGAGGATATCAAAGGGGTCGAATGTCTCAAAAGTTATCCTATCAGCCTCTGAAAATTTTCTATTAAAAGACTTTGTTATTTATTGTTCTAATAGGTGGAAACAATACCTATCACAATAGAAAATGAAAATTGTGCAAAAAAGTATTGGCTGGTCAACCTAATTTGACCCGTTACAACCTGCCTAACCCACTGATCTATTAATAGCTATACCAATTTAATACATAAGTCTTAACACGGCTTCGGTAATGTAAATGCAGCGGTTAATGGGTATCAAGATGGCTACTTTCAAGCTAAACTTGATATGCAGATGGAGCCCTGAAGATTTTGAGGTCTATCAAGAAGGTCTGGAAGGGTCAGATATTGAATCAGAATAGTATCTATATTTCTGCTGTACCAAGCTGTATTAAATCAGGTTTATCTTTGTGTGTTAAATGGTCAATCGACACAGTTTTGTTCTCAGAAGATTGTTGTGACGTTGGAGTTTGTAAAACTTTCAACAGATATAGTGGGATTTTGATTGGTTTAATTAATGATCTTGAATTAATTTTAGGTGTGAGAAATCAAGGTTTGAGCATGTTGCTTTGCTTGTTTACGTATCTGTCTGTTTTTGTTTTGAAAATGGGCTATTACCCACACTCTTTACGTATGGGGTTTTGTAAAAAAAATTATATATTTTTTAAAAGTTATAGAAATTGAGGATTTTAACTCAAGTCAATAAAATCAGATTTAAGATTGGGCACTTGTTTTATAAAAATATCATACTTGTCATAATTTGCTTTTTTGGGTAGCGAACAAATTTTTTTGTTTTTCAGAATTTATTTATTTATTTTTATTTTTTATGGGTAACGATCATTATTGATGATTATTTTACCTTTGCAAATTACATAAATGATCCTTGTCGTTTGGAGAAATTGCATCCGCTGTCCCTAATTTTTTTTTTATCCATTCCTTATACGTTTTCGTTCATTTTATACATTTTTATCCGCTTTTATACGTTTTCGCCCGTTTTTATATGCTTTTATACGTTTTTGTCTGTTTTCATCCGCTTTTTTATTTGTTTTTGTTTGTTTTTTCACGTTTTCATCCGTTTTTATCTACTTTTATATGCTTCTGTCCATTTTTATACGTTTTAATCCGTTTTTATCTGTTTTCGTCCGTTTCTATATGTTTTCATTCGTTTTTATCCGCTTTTATCCGTTTTTATACATTTTCGTCCGTTTTTATCCGCTTTTATACATTTTCATCCGTTTTATTTGTTTTCATATTTTTGTTTAGTTTTCGTCCGTTTTTATACGTTTTCAACTGTTTTTACACGTTTTCATCCGTTTTTATACGTTTTCGTCCATTTTTCCCGCTTTTATATGTTTTTATCTGTTTTCGTCCATTTTTCTTATGTTTTCATCCGTTTTTATATGTTTTCGTTCGTTTTATAGGTATTAGTATATTTTTGTACGTTTTCATCCATTTTTATACATTTCATACATTTTCTTACATTTTTATCCGTTTTCATACGTTCTTATACATTTTTGTATGGTGTTGTATGTTTAATATGTTTTCATCCGTTTTATTCATTTTTATACGTTTTCGTCCGTCTTTGTACGTTTTCATCCGTTTATATTAGTTTTTGTTCGTTTTTATACGTTTTCGTCCGTTACTATTCGTTTTTATACGTTCTTGACGTTTTATACGTTTTCAAATGTTTTTTTTAACAGTTATTAACCATTATTATCCATTTTCATATGCACAAAAACGTATAAAAGTAGACAAAAACGTATAAAAGCGGACAAAAACATATAAAAACGGATGAAAACGTATAAAAACAAACTAAAACATATCAAAACGGACCAAAACTAATAAAAACGGACGAAAACGAATAAAAATGGACGAAAACATAAAAAATGCATTAAACGATAAAAATAGATGAAAACGTATAAAAGTGAATGTAAACGGACCAAAACTGAAAAAAAAACGTATAAAGACGGACAATAACGAATAAAAATGGATCAAAATTGATAAAAACGGATGAAAACGTATAAAAACAGATGAAAACGAATAAAAATTGATGAAAACTTAAAAAAAAAACCCCGTATAAAAACGTATAAAAATGAATGAAAACTTATAAAAATGGGTGAAAACATATAAAAACGGATGATAACAGTTAAAAATGTATGAAAACGTAAGAAAAACAGAAAATACGTATGAAAACTGGATCAAAACATAGTAAAACGAACGAAAACGTATGAAAACATATAAAAACGGACGAAAAAGAATAAAAATGGACGAAAACATATAAAAATGGGCCAAAATTTATAAAAACGGATGAAAACGTTTAAAAGCGAAAAAAAACGAATAAAATGGATGAAAATGTATAAAAACGCATAAAATCGTATAAAAACGGACGAAAACATATAAAAATGTATGAAAACGTATAAATACGGATGATAACAGATAAAAATGTATAAAATATAAGAAAACGGATAAAAACATATAAAAACGGATGAAAACGCATAAAAATATACCAAACACATAGTAAAACGGTCGAAAACGGACGAAAACGTAACGTTTCAAAACCATAAGAAGTGGATAAAAAATAAATAAATAAAAAGTTTAGGGACGGTGGATGTAATTTTTACTAAACCACAAGTACCATTAATGTAATTTACCCTAAGGACGGTGGATGCAATTTTCGCAAATTTACTTGGCAAAATGGTCATCACAAGTTTTCACTAACCATAAAAGATCAAAAAGACGAAAAAAATGTACTGAAAAGCAAATAATTTTGTTCGCTACCCAGAAAAACAAATTGTGGCAAGTATGATACTTTTATAAAACATTTACCTATTTAAGATTAATATATTTTATTTACACTTAAGTTCAAAATTACAAAGAAAGGAGCTCACTGGGATATGTGTATTTTCATTTTCTTTTCTCCATCGAATTTATCAATAATTTGACCAAACTAACTCAGTTTTGACTTTTATTAGTTAATATGAGAGTTCAATTTTGTAATTGAGCTGTATAAAAGATGGATTGTCACAAAATATTTCTTTCTTAATATATAAAAAAATATGTTATAAGTTAACTTTAATTGTAATCAATATCAATAACTATGTTAAAGTAATGGGAGAAAATACAAAAGAGTCATTGTAGCAATTTTTTCATACACACATTTCGTGTATTTATCTTTTTATTAAACCAATCAAACACACATTCATTCTTCTCTAACAAACAATGCAACGTTTTTTTATTTCTGCTCACGTCCCTACTATCCGAATCAAAACTATAACTGATAATAACCAATTTATTACTGTAAATACATGTTTGACAATGAAGTAGGACAACTGACACTATAAAGAAATTGCTAAATGTATCCCTGAAGGCTACGTTTAAGATACACGTATTGACTGTTTGTGTTTTCAATAATAATTGTTCACCCTTTACGTTTATTATAACATTGATCAACTGACTTTACGTATCATCAATTATGCATATTTTTGTTTCTTAAAAGTAACCTTTTGGGTTATGTTTAGCAAAACTTTAAATTATACTTAGTTACAAGCTTTATCACTAAGTACCTTAAAAAAGAGGCATTTTGTCTTTAATTTATTTATTTATATATTTTTATCTTACCGACTTTCACTTTGTCATGAATGTATGAAACTAACTACCTTTGACCCCTCACTTATATTGTGAATTCAATAGCAGTATCAATTGCATGATTCGCGTAGTTAAACACGAATTTATTTTGTTTTCTTCCCATTTCTTTTCTCTTCTTTCAAAAATAAAACTCGGGAACGCAGCATAAGTGAAAACTTTTATACTCCTTCCGTCCATTATTAAATGTTCACTTTAACTTTTTTTTAGTATTTCTTGTTCAATTTTGACCGCAAATATTTTTGTTTGTGTTATATAATACTTGATGAAAATTATACCAATGAAAATATGAAACTCAATCCAATCATATATTTTGTATCAACTATTATATAACATAAATAATAAAATTTAAGGTTAAAGTTGAAAAAAAAAACTATAAAAAGTCAAAGTGAACATTTAATATGAGACGAAAATAGTATTTTATTTTAAAAAAAATGTTAAAAAAAAGGTTTGCTCGCATCCTCTTTCTTTTTTACTTAATAATAATTTTTCTTGGTGTAAGTATATTACGAAAATGGTCAGCGCATCTATACTTTAAGAAAATGGTCCATTTAGGGTGCACTTCATTTTAAGGGTGCGCTTGAATGTATAAAAAGAACAGGTGAGTGTAAAAGTGTCATAATGAATTTGTTCAATATGTAAATGTTACACGATTTCATCTCTTTATATCTAGTTTGTATTTTCATGTAATTTATTTCTTTTAGTTTTTCAATTTACCAAATGCTTTCAAGATCTAAAATTTTATTTGTCTATATTTTGTAAAAATAAAAAAAGAAAAAAAGTTTAATAATTGATTGTAATAATAATGTAACAATATATGTGTTTTCATTTTAATCTCTAGTTCATTTTTTATTTTCAACATAATATTAAATTATAGTTTTAGTTTTTATGTAATCAAGTTAAGTTAAGAAAATACAAAGGTACCTTCAACTTTATCTTATAAAATATCAATGACTATTAATTCATTTGTTCTAAATATGTTGTTTTGAAGACTTTATTAGGCTGTCGTTGATTATAGACTCTGGTTATATAGGTTGTCGCTTGTTGCAGCCAGTTGTCAAGCCTGTAAACTTCTAGTATCCAGTTGCAAAGTTTAACAAGGCATGCCAGAAGAACGGGTTGAAACCAAAAGCTACATAAACAGAAGAACGGGTTGAAACTAAATGAGCTTTTGCCTTTCAATTGACCAAAAGAGAAAAGCTCACTTATTTTGGAATGAAGACTCGAAGAGAGTTATTTGGAAAAAGAACAATATATATATATATATATATATATATATATATATATATATATATATATATATATATATATAGGATTTAGTTCCATTGAGAAGGTTTTTAGATTGAGAAGGTTGAGAAGCAATTTGGGCCATAGAAATTAATTAATTTTAATGCATTATCTAAGTCATTAATTGAAATAAAAAGGGTAAACTAGTAATTGAATCATTAAATAATTAAATGAGGAATTAAGACTACCAACTAGTACTGTTTCGAAAATTTCAAATTAGTCGTATGAATCTTTATCTATACATTTTTGTTTCTTTCTCAATTTTTAAGTGTCCATATTTTTGTGAATCAATCTTTTCTTTAATTTATTAGTAGTAGTCAACCGAAATAAAAACTTATTTTGAAGATTCAAAATATATTTTGGAAATCTCTGAACCACAACTAAAAAATATGTTTTTTAAATTTATGATTCAAGTTTTTTAATGTAACATGTATTACGCACGCATTGTGCGTTTTGAATCATGACCATTGTAGTTTTTTTTAGAAAGTGAATCTTTAGAAAGCTAGTAATCTTATTTTGAATCATTTGTTAGTCCGTGAAGCATGCATCATTATTAGAGTTTATGAATCATAATCGAATTAGTGAATCAACAAAGAAATTGTTAATGTCTTGTTTCAAATAATATTCGGATTTGTGAAGTGAGTTACTAATTTGTTTTTTATCACTATCATGCATCATTATTCGAGTTTATGAATCATATTCGAATTGGTGAATCAATAAAGAAATTGTTTTAGTGTCTTATTTCGAATAATATTCGGATTTGTGAATCAAACGAGAGTTACTAATTTGTTTTTTTAATCGCTCCTCTACTGGAAAGAGAATTGTTGTTAGACTATACTTATATTATACAAACCTTCTTCAAATAAATAAATATTAAAAAGGTTGGGGTAGTGTTAGGGGGTGTTTCTTTTTCCTTTAGCTAAGGGAATGAGTCCACACAAAGTATATAATAATGTTTTTTTTATGAGGAGCCCACCATTTTTCCACTAGTGCCTCTATCCCCATGTGAGTGGTATAATGGAGACTCTCCCCATTAAGACCATTTAACAGCCGTGGGTCCCACATAAGCCCCACGAATCCCTTAGTTAACAAAAAAAAGAAACACCCCCTTAGACATGCATTTAAATGTGATGAACTGAGACGGACAACTAAAGACAAACAACCGAATAGTAAATAGTAAATACTACGTATGAATCACATAATCAAATTAGAATTTGTATTTAGAGGTGGATAAGAAAAACGCATGGCACTAATTAAGGTAGGTTTAATGAAAGATAATATAAAATTGTGAATCCCTATCATGCCCTTGTATTAATTTAGTGAGATGAGTGATCAAGATTGTTTCTCCCTCTTCTCAATCTAAAACTCTTCTCAATCGATCCGGACTCTCTCTCTCTCTCTCTCTCTCTCTCTCTCTCTCTCTCTCTCTCTCTCTCTCTCTCTCTCTCTCTTTATATATATATATATATATATATATATATATATATATATATATATATATATATATGATGACGTATAGTCTATATTTGGGCCACGAGCCTAAATGATAAACATTACTAAGGCCCAAATCCACCATGAGTGGGCTATTATAACAATGACTTGGGCCGCATTACCAAAGGGATTGGGCTCACGTAGACCCAAGCCCAATCAAACTACTTATGGTCTAGATAAGGATCTCCTATTTACGGATAAGAATCCTTGGACTGGATAAGCACCATGCGTGCGAAACGTAAGGAGCACGAAACCTACAAGGATTCTGCACCTATATATAGAATGATATAATTCTCATTAAAGGTACGATTCACAAACCCTAACTCTTTACGATAACCCTAAAACCGATTACTTACTCTCACGCTGGAGGATAATCGTGGGAGACAATCCCACGATAAGCCTAACGGTGTTTGTTTATTTTCTTAGTGCGCAGGTTTCAAGCATTAAGAGCTAACTGGTACGAGAGCAAGAGCCCAAACTAGGAACGCCCAACTTTTGTATCAACAAATGGCGCCATCCGTGGGACCAACACTAAGAACTAAGAACTAGAATGACGAAGAACAAAAGCTCAAGCCAGCGGACTCCGCAGTTGGAGAATACACGTGACCCCCAGAGGAAGAACCATCAAGATTCGACCTTTAGGCAGGCTTCTGGAACAACCAGTGCGCCTGGTCACCAAGAAACGGGACCAACCCTACCTCTCCCAGCGGTAGAATTGCCTATAAGGACTACCCAAGCCACCACAGTAGTCCCAAATGTTGAAGAACTTCAGCGCACCCTCTTTAATACTCCCCACCAAACGGCACCTATAGTGGACAACACTGTGCCACCTGGCGCACCTAACCGAGATAGGGTGCCCAATAGTGAGGCAGATATTCTTGCAGCGGATGAGGACGCACCTGACCTAACATTGAGTAATTTTGTATCCCAAAATTACGAAACCCTAACCGCCCTCATGCAAGAAGAAGCGAGGAGAAGGTCAAGTACGAGCCTGCAAGCTCGGCTCAACTTTGGTCCTGAACACGAAGTATCACCACCGCGTCACCAAAGAGGAAGACACGAAAATAACGAAAGACGTACCACTATCCATGATAGACTTGGTACGCTATCTGACTCACAATATTCAGAGAAATATGAAGATGGCGAGAGGCGCACCAATGTTCATTCCAGACTTGGTAGTCGAAGGATACAAGACAGATTAGGACGTCAACATTCACCAAGCGAAGGCTCCTCCAGGTCTGGGAGCAAAAGAATTCACGACAGATTAGGGAGGAGAACATCCCCAAGTGAAAGCCCCTCAAGCTCTTCCTCTGAAGGAAGCCGGCGCAAGCACCGCAAAAGAGATTACTCTTCCTCCAGTGACTCCTCGGACAACGAGGATAAGGAAACAGGACACTGGAAGTCCAGAGGGAGACGTCGCGAGGAAGAAGACGAAGACATATCTCTTCCGTGGCGTCGCCAGAAAGTTGATGCCTTTACAAGACGCATCAGCGACTACTCTGATCATAAGAAAAGGCGCATGCCCACTAATGTTAAAACATATGACGGGACGGGTGATCCTGATGATCACCTAAAAATTTTCGAATCCGCCGCTACTATCGAAAATTGGCCACAACCTGTGTGGTGCCATATGTTTAACTCCACGTTAGTAGGGAATGCGCGCACGTGGTTTAGCAAGCTTCCACGAAGGAGCATTGGCGGGTTTGAAGAGTTGCGAAAAGCATTCCGTTTAAACTTCACCCAAAGAAAGAAGTGCGCTAAAAACCCTGTTGAACTAGCCAGAGTAAAACAGCGTCAAGGGGAATCAAGCAGTGCTTATATAGAACGCTTTAAAGATGAGTGTATACACGTAAAGGCGTGTCCCGAAGTCCTAAAAATCTCAGGGTTCATGAATGGGATCAATAACCCAGAACTCATTAGGAAGTTAAACGACAAAGTTCCCCAAACCTTCAATGAACTAATGAAGCGCACAAGATCCTTCATCCAAGGAGAAGCAGCTGCTGCAGACAGTAAAAAAGGCTACTCAAATTATAGGTAACAAGAACAGCCTATGAGACAATCCAATGATCAGAGCAGCAACCGCAGCAAGAATTATCGCAGTCAGGGGAGTGGACGAGATAATGACAAGTATACCCCTCTCACAAAGACTCCGAGGGAAATATTTGTAACAGAAGGCGCAAACTTCCCAAAACCTCCACCAATGCGCACCCCAGAGGACAAGCGTATAGGGAATGGATACTGCGAATAGCATGGCCAAAAGGGCCATACAACCAACGAGTGTGTCCAGCTACGACAACTAATTGAAAAATTAGTAAAGGAGGGTAGAATGGATCACCTCATAAAGAACATTAAAGAAAGGAAGGACAAGCAAAGAAATGGAGGCAAGAAAGAGCCTCCCAAAGATAAAGCGGACATCATCTACATGATACAGTCATGGCAACGCAAGACAAAGCAAAAAGTCAGCCAAAAGTTCTCTTCAGAAAAGGAGATATCCTTCCCCACTCTAGCTGCGGACAACGCAGTAATAGAGCCACTGACCATTGAGATACATACTGGGGGACATGACATCCGCCGCATGTATATCGATGGAGGAGCATCCGCAGATATTCTGTATGAACATTGCTTTAAAAGGCTACGAACTGAGATACAAAATCAGTTGATACCAGCCACGACGTCGCTGACTGGGTTCACAGGAGAAAAGATACGGCCTATGGGGCAATTACGCTTACTTGTAGTTGTGGGCGATGAACAACACTCTACAGCAACGTGGATAAATTTCATGATAATCAAGTCTCCTTCACCGTACAACGGCATCATTGGGAGACCTGGAATATCATCCGTGCGCGCTGTACCATCCACAGCACATGGGATGCTCAAATTTCCAGTAGAAGGAGGGATTGTCACCCTCTACAACACCACAGTGCCACCTAAAGAATGCAACGCAGTAACCAGTGAGGTGGAGCATATTCCAGAACAGCGTGCAGCAAAAATACCAAACTTAAAGGTCGCTATTCATCCTGATTACCCAGATCAACAAATATCGATTGGTGGATCTTTATTTGACAAAGGTAAAGTAGCTGTGTGCGCACTTTTGCAAAAGAACCTGAGTATCTTCGCGTGGGAACCAAAGCACATGACTGGAGTGCCACGCTCTATTACGGAGCACAAGCTACAAATCCGACAAGGATATTCCCCAATACGACAGAAGAAGCGCGGCCAGGCTCCAGATCGCGCAAAAGCCATCCTGGAAGAAGTACACAAACTTGTAGACGCAGGCATTATGCGCGAAGTATACTATCACGACTGGCTCTCTTATCCAGTGATGGTAAAGAAGAGTGATGGTAGTTGGAGGATGTGCGTGGACTTCACGGACCTCAATAAAGCATGTCCACAGGACTGCTACCCACTGCCAGAGATAGACTGGAAAGTAGAATCACTGTGCGGATATCCCTTTAAATACTTCCTAGACGCATACAAAGGGTACCATCAAATCCAGATGGCAGTAGAGGATGAAGAAAAAACAGCCTTCCACACAAGTCAAGGGGTCTATTGCTACACAAAAATGCCTTTTGGCCTAAAGAACGCAGGCGCAACATACCAGCGATTGGTGGACATGGCTTTTGAAAAACAAGTAGGTCGCAACTTGGAAGTCTACGTTGATGACCTTGTCATCAAGAGCCACACAGAGGAAGAATTGGTGCGTGACATCGAGGAGACGTTCAAAACATTGGGCAAAATAAACATGAAGTTAAATCCCAAGAAGTGCACCTTTGGCGCGACAGAAGGCATGTTCCTTGGGTATTTAATAGAACCTGATGGTATCAAGCCTTGCCCAGAAAAAACAAAAGCTGTTATAGATCTCCCCTCACCGCGCACACTGAAAGAAGTCCAGTCATTAAATGGAAAGCTAGCTGGGCTAAACCGTTTCTTATCTAAGTCAGCAGACAAATCACTCCCTCTCTTCAAAACACTCACGAAGTGCACAAAAAATGGAGACTTTCGTTGGACTGAGGAAGCAGAGGAAGCCTTCCAACAGCTAAAACAGCACCTGGCATCACTCTCCAAACTTGTCGCACCGCGACCAGGGGAAGAGTTAATCATGTACTTATCTGCAACCCATGGAGCAGTTAGTGCAGTACTACTGACAGATAGGAACTCCGTCCAAACACCCATATACTTTGTAAGCAAGGCACTAACGAAAACAGAGACTAACTACAGCGCCATGGAAAAGCTGGTTTTAGCCCTAGTATTCGCAGCTAAAAGACTGCGCAGATACTTTCAGGCGCACCCAATAGCTGTGATCACGGACCAGCCAATCAAACAAGTTATCTCTAAACCTGACTCATCAGGACGGCTACAAAAGTGGAGTGTGTTGTTGAGCGAGTATAACATCTCGTATAGACCACACACTGCAATCAAGGGGCAGATATTAGCTGACTTTATTGTTGAAAAGCCAGATACCGATACTCCAACTTCAACAAGCAAGACAGAGTTACAAGAACCTTAGATTCTATTCACAGACGGATCCTCATGTGTGGATGGATTAGGCGCAGGCCTTATCCTTACTAATCCAGAAGGAATGAAGTTCACCTACGCACTGCGCTTCGAATTCACAACCACAAACAATGAGGCAGAATACGAAGCCCTACTCACTGGACTGCGTATTGCAATTCAAATGGGTGTACACAACCTAGAGGCAAACGTGGATTCCAGGCTAGTAGCTAACCATGTGTTAGGTGAATATGAAGCCAAGGATGAACATATGATCCAATACCTTGAAAAAGCAAAGTCTTTAATTCAGAGCTTTGATAGGTTCACAATCAAACAAGTACCTAGAGGAGACAACAGGAAAGCTGACGCGCTTAGCAAGATCGCATCTACAAGCTTTGCGCACCTATCAAAACAGGTATTGGTAGAAACTCTAAAAAATAAGTCAATCTTGGAGATGGAAGTATCCACGGTGATAGAAGAACAGGATCCCACGTGGATGACACATATCATCGAATTTATTAGCAAAGAAATCTTACCACAAGATCAAAAGGACGCTCGAAGAGTGCGGCGCACAACGCAGAGATTTGAACTACGAGATGGCATCCTATATCGACGTTCATTCCTACAACCTTGGCTCCGATGTGTTGGACCTCTTCAAGCAGATTATGTACTCTGAGAAATTCACACTGGATCATGTAGCATGCACTCGGGACCACGGTCCGTTGTGGCGCGCGCTCTGCGATCAGGATATTATTGGCCTACTATGCACCGTGACGCGCGAGATATGATAAAAAAAATGCAGTAATTGCCAAGTACACAGTCCAATTCCGCGCCAACCACAATAAGAGCTAACCCCCATTACCTCACCATGGCCATTCTATAAATGGGGCATCGACATCGCAGGCCCCTTCCCAGTTGCAGCGGGAGGGCTGAAATTCCTCATAGTAGCCATAGACTACTTTACAAAGTGGATTGAGGCAAAAGCAGTGGTGAGTATCACTGGCAACCAAGTAAAACGCTTCGTGTGGGACAATATTGTGTGTCGCTTCGGACTACCTGGGGAAATTATCTCAGATAACGGAAAACAATTCTGCGATAACCCATTCAAAGATTAGTGCGCACAATTGAACATCACACAACACTTTGCTTCAGTAAAACACCCACAAACCAATGGCTTGGTCGAACGCGCAAATCGCAGTTTAGGCGAAGGGATAAAAGCACGCCTTGATAGACACAAAGGAAAATGGGTGGACGAATTGTCACATGTTTTATGGGCGCACCGCACCACAATCAAAACCAGTACCGGAGACACACCATTTTCTCTTGTCTATGGAACAGAAGCTGTCATACCAGCCGAAATTGGAATGCCAACTATATGTACAGCGGAGATAAACGTCACAACAAATGACGAGGAGCGGCGCAAAGACTTAGACTTGCTGGAAGAAAGGCGCGAACGCGCAGCTATACGCGAAGCAAAGGCTAAAGCAAAGATGAAGAAGTATTATGATGCAAAGGTCAAACACACTTCTTTCAGGCCAGGAGACTTTGTATACCGCGCTAACGATGCAAGCCACACACCCAAATGGGAAGGACCCTATGAGGTCACCGATGCGCTAGGTAATGGTGCATACAGGTTGCGCGATATGGAAGGTCACGAGCTGGCGTGCACTTGGAATATCTGCAACCTCAAAAGATGCTATCTTTAGGAAAGGCTACGGCCCACAAACAGACAACTTTGTACTTTAGTATGTGCCCAATAATTTTTTGTCGTTGAACTTTCTTTTCTTTATTAGAAATTGTTTTTATTTTCCAAAAACTTGCAAGTATTAATAAAACGTTGTGGTTTCTAGCTAACTCCATAACACACTTTACTTTATTGCGTACATTCTTATATGTTTCAATATTGTTATCTTATATTTTGCCTACATGGCGTGCATGCACTAATTAAGACCCACGATGGTAGAAAGGATGAGTAAACCTACTAACAAACTCGTTGAGTAAGACGGTTGCAAACCCATCGACATTGGATCACGCATCCTTGCTAAGCGCCTTACCTTCAAGACGTTGAGGTAAGATTTCCTTGCGCATTCCACAAAGGATGCGCAATATCACATACACTGTACAAGCTTAGTAAATTATGAGCCAAGACTCTTAGTCATTTAATAAGACTTTGCAAAAATAATGCAAGTCTATTTTTCATACTTATAATTTATTTTTAAGTCACGCACTTAATTTAAATATAGGTAACAAACGAGTATCTTAATTGATCTTTTTACACAAAGGATAACAATTCAAGAACGGATACCATAACACGCAAACAAAAGATATAATCTGTTATTTATACAACGTTATACATTTACAAGTTACAAAAAAAGCCCATATCTACACACTATGACGGTGCTCAGGACTATGTTCTGGGGCAGCAGAGCTTCCAGCCTCTTGGAGCTTCCTCAAAAGTAGCGCATCCTTAGGCGATACGGTCGCTACGCTGACCGCAACTCCATCTGATCTGGGGATATGCGCAGCGCCTACACCACAAAGGATGGCCTTTCCCTTAACACCTTTTTTCTTGGCCGCCCTCTCCACATGAAGTTCCAAGACTTCCTTCAGGGGAACCTCCTTCTCAAGAACGAAGGGGTTCAACATATCACGCGGCTGCGCAAAGACTGGAACCTGCAGCTGCGACTCGTCAGGCTTTAGAAAAAAGTCTGGCTGAGCCTCCGCATCCTCCAAGATGTGTCTCCCCAGGGTTAACCCCTCCATAATCAACTTTATGGGGTAATCCTGGTCGCGCTCCAGCCGCGCAATATGTGGAAGCTCAAGCAGCTTGATCCCCTCCATAGCCTTCACTAGCTCGTCATAAGCGTCCACCTTATAGCCGGGCACCTCAGCATGTGCCACGGTCAGCATCTTCGCCTCATGAAGATCCTCCATAGCTTGCGCCCTACCACGCTCCACGGCGCACTGAACAACCTTCCCAAAGGTCTCCAATACCTCCGGGGACTCTAAAGTGCCCATCGCAGCCAGGCGCAAACCATGACTGATCAACCACCTACATACGCAGACAAAGGATGCGTTAGAAGGAAAGAGGAACATTAATACACATAATAAGGCAACATTGCGGAATATACAAAACATACCTGCGCTAAGCGATTGTAGACATCAGATGAGGATATAACTCCTCATCGTACTCTATACTTAAGCTGCGTAGCTTGTCCTCCTGCTCCTTCAGCGCTTTCTCCATGCGAGCGCGAAATTCATCAATATGACCGAAGTGCTCAGCCTTTTTCTCCTCCAAATACCTTACCCCCCAAGTAAGGTTCGACTTGAACTGATGCAGCTCTCCACGCGCATGCTGCAGATCAGCCATCAGGGTCAACTTCTCATCTGTGACCTTCTCAGCATGCACCTTGACAGACCCTACCTCCGCTTGCGCATCAGCTAACTGCGCACGAAGCAGGCAATCTCCTCGTCCTTCTGTGCGAGGCTGCTGCTCTCCCCAACATACCGCGTCTTCAACTGAGCGACCAACTCAGTCTGACGCTCGGCAGCAGCAGCTAGCTCCTCCATCAACTGCTGCGCAGATACCTCCTCAGCCACCTTCGCTGTCTCCTCCACGTTTACATTCTGAGGAGGGACCACGCTTTCCACAAATGCCGCATCACCCTTTGCAGCATGGTCACTACAAAGCATAAGAAGAAGGTCAGAGCATATTACGACAAGTAATAATAAATTAATAATAAAGAAAAAAAAAGAAAGAGAAAACATGGATATCACTTACAGAAGGGGAGCAGCCTTTGCAATCTCCTTATCCGCGCCAGTGGTAGATGTGTCATCTTCTGCGGATGACTCTTCATCCGTGATAAGATGGCGCCTCCTCTTGGAAGTGCCAGCGCCATCAACCTCTCCCTTGCGCTTTACACCCTGCGCTACAATCTCAGGCTCCAGCACCTCCACGATGTCAGAAGACTCAGTATGTAACTCCTCCACATGAGCAGGCTCCCCAGTAGGAGGCAGGCTCTGCACAGGCGTCACACGCATGGGAGGTGAATCTTCAGGACCAGCTTGTGCCAACACAGTTAGGTGTCCCGCAGTAGTATCCAGAAGTGGCTCCTCATTATCCCTCAGAGGACGCACACCCACCGTCACCTGCTTTGGCTTCTCAAGTTTCACCACGGCGAACAAATCCATCTCTGCGCAACACATGAGCAAATAACAAAAAACAAATTAGTTATTGAAAGTACATATACAGGAACACTTACATTATTTGAAGCGAACAAATAAAAGGGACAAGCACCCACCCGGGCCACTCTCATCAATGAAGGTTGGCACCTCGTCAGAACCATGGAAATAGTTGCGACTCAGCCCCATGTGAACCAAAAACTCCTCAGGGTAGGGTTAATGGGGATGCGGTTGGCATCAATCGTATCTGCATCCTCTGCGCTATACGAACCGGGTACGGGGCGCCCATCCCTTGGCAGCCTTTCTTGAGTATAAAACTCAAAAGGCGAGGGAAGTACTATATCATCTACCCAGAAAATTTTTTCCCTCCAATCCCTAAGGGAATCCATCTTTTCCGTATAACACTGAAGGCGCCCACCGCGCTTCGAAAAGATACCCATCCATGCGACCACGTTGTGCGGTAAAACGCACGGAATAGGTTAACAGTAGGGTTGACCGCAAGCAACCGACAGTTTATTTCAAAATTGGATACTTTTGCCGCACCTATACAGTGCAGCTGAGAAATGTGAAGGCGGTAGTGGTTGAACAAATTGCTCAAGAATAAGGATATGGGTACGCCCTGGTTCGCATACTCGAAAGAAGCGCGTATATAACCCTATTTTTCCCTCAGGGAAATCCGCGATGCACGCGTCGGCTTCCGGTACAACCGGATGCACGTGAAGAGGAATGAAATAATCAGAGGAGAACTGACGCAGCTCGTCCTCATCCATTTCAGATGGAAACTCTTGTAATTGGCGAACCATTTCTAAAAGAATAATAACAAAAGCGCGTATTCGCGGTTACCTAATCAAACAGTTGCTCTCTTTTACAAAAAACGCTTGGAAGAATTTTGAAAATGGCGGAAGTGTGTTTTTACTGTGTGTTTTTAGTAATATTGGAGGCGATGTTTATATAGGGTTACAAAAACCCTAGCATGTTAGCCACGTGGAACCCACTATCATAATCGTGTGGCTAGAAGACGATCGGTTACATGCACTTTTTCCCATTTCCCGATACACACGTGGACACTCTCCCCACTTCCTTAGGTATTTTTGAAAATATTGGTGACTAGATACATTGTCCATAATATTGGGCGGTAACTTTTCCCGCCACACTTACCGTTGCTTCAAGTAGTCTAACATCCGCGGCTAGCAAGCCGCGCACACTAGACTGGGGGGACATGATGACGTATAGTCTATATTTGGGCCAAGAGCCCAAATGATAAACATTACTAAGGCCCAAATCCACCATGAGTGGGCTATTATAACAATGACTTGGGCCGCATTACCAAAGGGATTGGGCTCACGTAGACCCAAGCCAAATCAAACTACTTATGGTCTAGATAAGGATCTCCTATTTACGGATAAGAATCCTTGGACCGGATAAGCACCATGCGTGCGAAACGTAAGGAGCACGAAACCTACAAGGATTCTGCGCCTATATATAGAATGACATAATTCTTATTAAAGGTACGATTCACAAACCCTAACTCTTTACGATAACCCTAAAACCGATTACTTACTCTCACGCCGGAGGATAATCGTGGGAGACAATCCCACGATAAGCCTAACGATGTTTGTTTATTTTCTTAGTGCGCAGGTTTCAAGCATTAAGAGCTAATTGGTATGAGAGCAAGAGCCCAAACTAGGAACGCTCAACTTTTGTATCAACAATACACACACACACACACACACACACACACACACACACACACACACACACACACACACACACACATATATATATATATATATATATATATATATATATATATATATATATATATATATATATATATATATATATATATAGGGAAGGGATCGGGTGCGTTTTCATTTTTTAATGCGGATGGTACGGATCAATATGGACCGCATGATCATCTGTCCATCTCATCTAAGGTTAAAAAAAACAAGGTGGCATTTTCATAAATACTCTAAACATTTACACTAACTTTACAATATCAGTATAGATCTGAGCTAAAAATAATAATAATAAAAAAATAAAAATTAAACTCGAAAAAAAAAAATTCAAAATTAAGAATAATGATTTCATCAAGATTAACTATTTCAGAAATAAACGAAGGTATTTTTAATTCTTTCGTCTTAATATTATATTCAATATTTTTTTTGTTATTTTGTATTTTAATTCGTAATATGACGGGTATAATGATATTAAGATTAATATTATGAGATAAAGATAGTTAATATTCTGAAATGTTAATTTAATTTTATTTCTTATTCTGCATTTCAAAAAGATATTCAGATATTTATTACGTTAGTATGATACTTATTCTGATATTGATTATGTGATGATAGATATTATGATATTAATAACATTAATATAATAGTTATTGTGATATTGATATACGTGTAATGATAAAAGGATAGGAACTCTGATAGTGATAGCATCAATATTATAGTTATCCTGATATTAATATGATAGTTGTTCTGATATTAAATCTGTTAACGAGATATATGGATAGCTATTGTGATATTCTTTTTTTTTCCTTATCTGCATTTTAGATAGATATTGCAAAAACAAAGAACGTTATTCTAATAATTTTTCTGAAAAATTATTCTGAATGTGAATATTATTCTGATGCAATGTCATTCTGATATTAAAAATGATATTAGTATATTTTTGAATTATTAAATATTATTCTGATATTAAAAAGGATATTAGTATATTTTTTGATCTTATAACTGTTAATATACTATTAAAAACACAAACTGAAACTAAATTAAAAGATTTTT
Organism: Artemisia argyi; assembly: GCA_030686995.1. Classification (NCBI taxonomy): domain Eukaryota; kingdom Viridiplantae; phylum Streptophyta; class Magnoliopsida; order Asterales; family Asteraceae; genus Artemisia; species Artemisia argyi. The sequence goes on from CM060677.1 coordinate 63,960,007, forward strand.
ATTCTGATATAAAAATTTTATCTATTATGAGAAAATTATTGTGATATAACCATCTCCTAATATTGGAGTATTCAATTTTTATGTTTTTATATACAGATGTAAAACTAGATTTTGATGAGGATTTCATGTTATTATTTGTGTTGGAGAGGGACGAGTGTATGTCTAAAGTGAAAGAAGACATAAAGTTTGCAAATTCTTTAATTTGTGAGACAATTGAGTACTTGACACGTGGGACTATTTCGTTTGACACAACGAATATCTGTCTCTTAAGCAACAATCTGAGAAGCTTAGAACAACTAATGAAAGATGTTGATGAAAAAATTGATTGGAAAACAATAATAAGATTTGATCTGTTGAATGAAGATAAAAAAGCAGGTAATTATCTTATATTATCTGAATAAATTTTGAACATCTGATTATGCATTTTAAATATTTGAAAATGATGACATTTTTGAATAGTTACATGAAACTTGCCTGGACAAGGTTAAAGATATTGTTGATTCAGCGGACAAAAAAATTGAAGACTTTGTTCGTTTTTTTCAATTGAAGCCTATATATGGAGAATTGTATCCAAAAGTGTGGAATTATCTTTCAGTTATAAGTAATCAAATTACAGATATCAGAGATCCATATTTTATGACACTGGAAGAAGTAGAAATGCTTGATAAGGCTGCAGCAGAGCATCTAGAAAGAAAAAGAAACGAAACAATCATAAACTGAAGAAGATAGAAAAAAGTTAAAGGTCTATTAACATAGTTTTATCATTGATTCAGATGTTTATTAGTTTATTCAAATTTGGTTACATATATTATGATATTAATCATATCAATATCATTTATTGTTATGCTTCTGTGATAATCTTACTGTTTCTGTTAATCTTATTAATCTTAAGAATTATTACTGAGATATAACATTATAGATAGACATTTATAAGGAAAGTTTTCCTATTGTGCATTTCAACTATTTATTCTCATATTGTTGTTATTAGAATATCAGAAAATGTATATTTATAAGTAACATTTATATTAACAAATATCATCGTTGTGCTGTTATTGTGATATTAACTTTTTCAATGACATAAATAGACCTTTATAAGGAAAATTTGTTATTCTGCATATAAATTTTCATTCCAATATAAATGAGTTTTTATACATTTAAATGTGATATAGTTTTTTTAGTATGAAATTCTAGCTGTTACTTAATTAAAATATTAATCAGATAATGTAGCTCTTCCTGTTATATTAATATGATGTTAATATTAACAATTATCAGATATATAATATTTCAATTTAATAATATGATATTAATACTTTTAATAAGTTAAGCTTTTATTCTAATCATCATACTAATTTCTAGGTTTTTAAATATTAATATGGTGTTATGGGAAAATCTTACCTGCATTACAATGCAGGTAACTTAATAGGTGGAAAAAAAAATACACAATAGAAAATGCAAGTTGTGCAAAAAAGTGTTGGCTAGTCAACCTAATTTGACCCGTTACAACTTGTCTAACCCACTGATCTATTAATAGCTATACTAATATAACACAAGTCTCAACACGGCTTCGGTAATGTAAATGCAGCGGTTAATGGGTATCAAGATGACTACTTTCAAGCTAAACTTGATATGCAGATGGAGGCATGGAGCCCTGAAGATTTTGAAGTCTATCAAGAAGGTCTGGAAGGGTCAGATATTAAATCAGAATAGTATCTATATTTCTGCTGTACCAAGCTGTATTAGATCAGGTTTTCTTTGATGTGTTAAATGGTCAATCAACGTAGTTTTGTTCTCAGAAGATTGTTATGACATTGGAGTTTGTAAAAATTCCAGAATAAATATAGTGGCATTTTGATTAGTTTAATTAATGATCTTGAATTAATTTTATGTGTGAGAAATGATAAATCAAGGTTGGAGCATGTTGCTTTGCATGTTTATTGTTGGTGTGTGTAAAAACCGGCTGGACTGGCAATACGGAAAAATAAAATTGGTCCCCGTCCCAGTTTTTAAAAAGTTTTCAAGGTTAAGATAATTCAAGAATTGAATCATGCTTTGGTCCAAGGTGTTCTAAGAATGAATCATCTTTTTCTAAAACTTGAAATTGACATGAGTTTATGCTTGTATATATCGTTAATGGTAAATTGGAATTAGACTTGGTCTCTGAACTGGGTATAGATCTGACTGATTTACCACTTTGACAAACGAATAACCTTCAAAATTCTGTTAAAGCTCAATAAACTTATAAACTGGATCAAGCTTCCTTAAATCTTTAATTATGAAACATTGCAACTCAGCTTACCCCATGAACAAACAGTTGTAAGAAATGAAAACCCAACTGATAAGTAGCAGCCATATTACTATCAAGCCTCGACAAAAAGTATTTGAAATTTTGAATCCCAAAAGCCAAATAAAAAAGTTTAGGACTTCAAGTTTAACTGATATGCTGAATCGAAGAGAAGCTTGATCAGACCAGCACATTACTTGACTCGTACAACGAAATATATGATTGAAACGAACTGCTAGAACCGCCTTGAATTCCCTTGAAATGTTTTACTCGAATGGCCCTATCCGGACCCAAAGCCCTGACGGAACTTAAGATATGCAGCTAGAAAGAAGATATAGGATGGACACCGCGAAACAGCATGCAAAATATTTGCTAAATATTTTGTATATCTACTTATCAGTTGGGTGTTCATTTCTTACAACTGTTTGGGACATGTTTACAATAGAAAGACTTAAAATTTCAGATTACACGCTTGCCGATTATGAAAGGTCAAATACTAATATAAGTAACCAACATGTTCTTTAAAGTTAAATTAATAATATACTCCGTAAATGATTGTAACATAAAACATTTAAAATAGGAATTAAGTCGTAGAATAGCAATGTACTTTTCAAAGTTTCCTGTTTTGGTACGTGTACTTTTTTGAAGTTGTAAAATAGCAATGTACTTTTCAAAGTGTCCCATTCTTGTACATGTATTTTTTTAACGTTGTAAAATAGCATTGTACTTTCCATAAGTGTTCCAATTTGGCACGTCATCGCACGTACCAAACTGGAACACTTATGGAAAGTACATTGCTATTCTACAACTTAAAAAAATTACATGTATCAAAAAGGAACACTTATGAAAGTACATTGTTATTCTACAACTTAAAAAACATACACGTACCAAAATGGTACACTTTGAAAAGTACATTGCTATTCTACGACTTAATCCCTTTAAAATACAATTAGGTAAATAAAATTATTAAATTTTCGATTACATAATTTTAAATTCACATTAAATTATAGGTTATTTGTTTTAGTATAAAAATGACCATGAAGAGATGATAGCTTAATTTAGAAAGTGATTGTGTATAATTTGTTAACATGGTGAAAGGAGAGATGTTGGCTAGAGATGGTGAAGTCACGACGTTTTTGCAATACTAATAATTGACATTGTTTTTGTCTTCACGTTATCACCAACTACCGCGTGTTATCTCTATTACCGCGTACCAAAACACCACCATTGTTGCTTTCTCCCTTTTTGGTTTCGATGCATTGCGCATGTCTACTATAATGTATAAAGATGATTTTGATACTCCAATTGTATGCTATTGTGGGTTGTTTGGTTACACGGGTACCCGCCGCCGCAACGCGCGGGGTACCCGGCTAGTTAGTAACAAAGGACGCAAGTAGAGCATTTGATGTAACAATAAATTTATCTGTATACGTGCACATGTTCTAGGGGAATATGGCGGGCTAATGGCTTGTAAATGTATCAAAGTTGACACTTTTTGTTGTTCTATGTAACCAACTTTTTTTTCTTATTAAAACACAATCTTTTCAAATTTTGTCTATTTCATGTATTTTGTTACCATTTTACCCTTACTTTTTTCAAATTTGGAAGGGTAAAATAGTCATTTTTCATGGCTGAATAGTCATAAAATACACACAATAGACGAAATGTAAAAAGATTGTGTTTTAATAAGAAAAAAAGGTTGGCTACATAGAATAACAAAAGGTGTCAATTTGGATACATTTACAAGTCATTAGCTCAGAATATGGCTGTTCATAACAGTATAGATACCCTGGCAGCTGCAGCATTATGTTATGATTATGATGAGGGCCCTTAACTCGTAATCATTGTGCAAATGCTAAAAACTTAAGCTCATTGTTATCTAAGTTTTTCCTATAAAATAATTCGCTTTTCAATCTTATATAATGCGGAGGTCTTTTTTCTAAATATACGCCACTATGTATGTTCATCGTCTTGATAGAGAAAGTAGCAGGATTATTCTAATGGGTAGATCAAAAGAGAACATTAATCATCTTCATGGGTTAATCAGTGACATCAATAGAACTAGATCCCCACTTAAGGTATACATCGACTTAAAGTGTATGATGTCACTGAATTCATTATCATGCTAACGGTTTCCATTATAATTTATAGGCATGACATGATGCATGTGAAACTACATATCAAAAGTACTGGGCACTGGTCACAGGTACCCCCAAAGGAAAAGGAAGGTTTGATTTGTGCCCCTCTTACGAAGGTCTCTGTCTTCCTTATGCTTCTTTATATTGTCACCAACCAAAATATGTGAAAAAGATCGTGAAGTCTTTTTTGTGATTGGTTATAGGTTCTTCTTAATGGAGGGAACGCTGAGAGGGTAATGTTGGCTTATGGCTACGGTTTAGAATCTTTCCAAGAGGCTGTTATAGAATATCGAGTGCTTGGTCTATTAAGTGATTGTTCATGGCTTGAGTTGCGCCAACTTACAAATCATAAGCACCAGGTACGAGCTACACTAGCACTATTTTCATGGCCTAATATTTTCAATATGATAATCTTGTAATATGCAAATGGATATGAGGTTGATTGGATGTGCTAGGGTTAAACTTATTCTCGGATCATTTTCTGTGTTTTAATAAATTGAATCTGGTTTTGGACTTAAGTAAACTGATTATCTAGCTGTGAGATAATATGTTTGTTGTATACCACCCTCAACAAAGCCTCTTATTTAGCAAAATGCGTAATTAAAGTGCAAGATTTATGATTTATGCCTAATTTATGATAATAAAAAACTTATCTTGTATTCCTGAATTTCTTATTTCAAATATGAATCATGATGGCATATATAATTGGGTTTAAGCTACAGAATAAAAGTTTACTTTCTCAAATGTACCGTTGTGGTACGTGTACCAAAAATGATTACTCGTGTGATACGTTAACTTTCATTTTTGTACGAATATAATATGTGGGTTACCGGTAAACTGGTTAAAAGTGATTTTTTGAGAAAAATGGTCCATTCAATTCGTTTCTTTTGCAAAATAGGTCCATGTCGATCTTTCCTATTGCAAAATAGGTTCTTTGCAAATTTTTGCAAAATAGGTCCTTGTACGATTTTCGTCCCCGCTAAATCTTTATTTTTTGAGCAAAAATTTACAATTTTTTCAAATTTCACAAATAGTTTGCAAATCTTGAAGCAATTTAGTATTTTTGTGATTTTTTTTAACAAAATACTCATGTTTTACAAAATAAATAAATAAATAAATAAGTAATCCTATATTAGGAATACAAATATTCCTGTAAAAGTCTCGGTCACCTAATTATTGTAATAGCATTAAGTTAGCTCGTGGTTAGTTTATATATTAGTTAGTTAGTATTAGTTTAAGTAACACCGTGGAAGACGGACGGGTCTTTAACCACTGTATGCCTGATCCACAGCCCGGGTGTGGGCGTTTGTAGCTTAGTATAAATACCCCTCTCCACATGTGGAGAGGGTTGGTGCTTTCCATATTCTCAATCTAACCTTCTCATTTTTCTCTCATCTCTTTCTTTCTCTAGAAACACCCAACTTCTCTTTATCTCTCTAAACTTTCTTCCATTAATTCTATCATAAATACAAGAACCATACTAGTTAATATTATGTTTATCCTACAATTGGTATCAGAGCCATGGTTACATCTTAAGACTTGGTTTACTTGGTTCTTAGTGTGGTTTTTGTGGCGCTTAGTTTGGTTTGATTGGTGTTTGCTATCATACACTTGCTCATTCAAACTACTTGGTTAGACTTGTTTAGTGATTGGATTAGTCTTGGCTTGTATACCTTTCAAGTTTCTCTTTGGGCTGTTGCTGTTATTGGTAGTATATTTTGGTTAATACTTCTTGGCTGCGGTTACGTTTTGTTTCTTGGTTGCGTTTACTTTTTACGGGAATGACAAAAGCATGAAAGATACATATGTATCTTTTTGAGCTGGTCCAGCAAATTTGTATGTTTGCAATTTTGGGTAAAAGACAAAAACAAAGATAGTGACTTGCGATTACTACTCTTTCTTAGTTGAGTTTAAATGTTTGTTGAGTTTAACTGGCCTTGTCTTATTGATTGTGACTATCCCTATCTTGCGTTTACTACAGTACCATATCAGTCATTGATGAGGCGAAAAATGAACCACTTTTAGGGGGTCATTTAAGCCCGAATTCGAATTTATTTAATCAAATATTGCCCTAACTCGTTCCTTTTGTGATTTTAGGTACTTTGGGAGAGAAATCTGGAAAAAGAAGCAATTTGGACGTTTTTGGAGCATAAAAGTGAAGAAAACGCCAAAGTCTTAATTTTCCTTGCTGGGAACCGTAGGTGACGGCGTCAAGAGTAATTTCCATGACGATCCAGTACAGATTTGATGGCATCACAAGGTAGGGCGTCAAGAGGAAAATGCATGACGGCCTGGGAACACATAACATTTGACGGCGTCAGATCTGGATCAAGGCAGTCCGAGGAGTATTTTGGCGGCGAGATGACGGCGTCACAAATTTGTTCTTGACGCCGTCAGACCCTATTTCCTATATATAGTTTTCTAATTTTCACATTAAAAAGAGAGAAGTTTTGGAGAAACCCTAAGTACGAACTTGGTACGAATTTTACAGGATTTTCAAGGGTTCTTAGCCCTTGATCCCTTTCATGTGTAATTGAGATAAGTATTCTTTTAATTCAATCAATATGTCTATGTGTTGGTTGTCTATATCTTGTTCTTGTCTTAATTCTATCATGTTAGGCTAGATCTATCTTGTGTTTGCTTGGATCTAATAAAACCTAGATGTTAATTATGTGTTGATTACTTGTTTATGGTTGTATTGGATGAATGAATTCGATGTTAGGCTTAAGAAAACTGGCCGATCTCCAAATGGTAACATGCTTGAACGTCTTAGGAAACATGAACTGATGTGCACTAGGTTTTATTGGTTGTATTTAATGCATGAGTAAATTCTAATGATCCCATGTTAGGAGCTTCTTAGCCGGCTCGACATAGGAGTGAAGTAGGCACTCATAGGATTGGGGAATTAAGTGCGCCACCCCATGAATGGTATTAAGGAATACAATCCGTCATCCACGCAACTATAACAAGTAATTAACGTGTAAAAGATATCTAGGGAGTAGTGAAATCTAAGTAAACACAATTTTCTCCATTTATTGCTCACAACCTTAGTTAATTTAGTTCATTTTCATTTTTAGTATTTTATTTTGATTGCATCTTTAGTATTGGATTAGTTGACTAGCAACTAATTTAGCCCAAATCCTTAAAACCCGAGATTTTTACTTGCTTTCTAAAAAAAATATAAAAATACAAAAATAATCATCCCTCACCTTTAGAACTAGTATTTAGGTTTTCTAATCCTAGCGACACTATTCCTAGCTGAACGATCAATCCCCCGGTACTTGTCACTATACTATACTACAACGATCAGGTGGTTGTAAGCTTCTCAAGATCCCTTGAGAGGTAAAGCCTGGTGCGATTCCCACGTATCAAGTTTTTGGCGCCGCAGCCTGGGGAATAGTTATTGTCTAGGTTAGAATCTCTTTTTATTAGGTCTACTTGCTAGATTCCTTTCTAGTAAGATTTTATTTTTTATTTTTAGGTTTTCTTTAGTCTATCTTAATTCTTTGTGTTTTTGTTCGTAACTCTTCACCACCTGCCATCATGGCAAACGACGAATCCTTTAACCTTAGGATCACTAGGAGTCGTAGTTCCACTAGAAACCTTGTCTTGCCTTATGCGGAACCCGAAAGAGAAATGCATAGATTGAGACAATATCACTCAACTTCTGAACCATCTAGCGTTGCCATCGATTTTGATGCACCCCTTTCTGAAGAAAATTCAGAAAATCATGTTACAACCCCTAGCTCCCAACCCAACGACGAGATGAGTACCCCCGCAACTCCCATTCCTAAGCGCCTTAAGGACTACTCCTCCCCAACCCCTCGTGGCTTCTCAAATGCCATTGTCTACCCAAACGAACACACCAATGAGGTCTTGCATGCAAACGATGTTTGGCTTGTCCAAAGTGTGTGTAAGTTTTGTGGATTAGATGAGGAAGATCCAATCCAACACATTAAAGACTTCTTGAAAATAGTAGACACCCTCCATACGGATGGGGCTACTAGAGACACGTCCCGATTGCGATTCTTTCCTTTCACCCTATATGAAAAAGCCCAAGAATGGTATAATAAACTCCCTTCTGAATCTATTTTCACATGGGAGCAACTCATATCCAAGTTCTATGAGAAGTTCTTTCCACCTGGAAAAACCTCAGCGCTTAGAGATAGGATCCTCCGTTTTCGAAAAGGGAAGGACGAACCCTTCCATAAATCATGGATTAGATTCAAAGATTTAATAAGACAAGTTCCCCATCATGGCATTGAGCTTTGGCTCTTGGTCCAAATCTTCTATGATATATCTCCTCTAACGATCGAAACGGAATTAACCAATCTAGAAAAGGGAGATTGGCCAATCTTAGTGCCGAAGAAGGATGTGATAGGATTGAAGAATATGCTCAAGACCAGGATGACACTTGGGATGAACCTGAGTCGATTGTCAGCATTTCTGAAATCACTTCAGATCGGTTGAGAAAAATTCACAAAAGAGTGGAATACCTAGCTGGATCGCAGTTACCTAAACAATTGTCGAATCCTTACTTAATCTGCGATTACTGTGGGGGCCCGCATGAGGTAGAAGAATGCGGGGGAGCAGCCACAACTGAACATGCATGCTTGTCAGGAGGGGACATTTATGTTGATCCCTCCCTTTTGCCTTTTTACCAAAATGACGATTACTCCCTCTGGGAAAATTTGGTAAGGAGAAAAGAAGGAGAGGAAGGCCCTGAATTCGAAATCATGAGCATTTTTGAAGATGACCTTGGTCACTTCACTCAAGAAAAAGGCTTGCAAATGAAAGGTCTTAATAAGCTTTTCGACGAGCAGCAGGATGACATTGGAGAATTTTTCAACAAGCTTAACTCAGCCCTAGATAATCTTGAAATGCCATTAGTAAGCAAAAAAGACCCCATGCTCGCGATAACCACTTGAGCTGGAACAACAACCAAGGACCCACCTTACCCAAGCTCATCCCCCATTGCCCCTGATCCAAACAAACCTGGCGAGGAGGAGGAGGATGTAGGCGGCGAGACCCCCGACCAACCTCCCTTGACGACCCCTTCCCCATCAACCCTACCTAACCAACCTGTGAGAATCCCGTTTCCATCCCGATTAAGGAACCAGAAAACTGAGAATGATAACAAGAGATTCTTGTCATACCTAAAAGACTCGGTTGTCACCATACCCCTCCTTGATGCTTGCTATCACATGCCAAAGTATAGCGCATACTTTAAAAAACTACTTGCTAACCAGAAGAAACTCGAGGGTCTTATGACCCTGGGGGAAGAATGCTCAGTGGTGACCCATCGAGGGCTACCAAAAAAGGTAGACAATCCGGGCAGCTTCACCCTGCCTTGCTCCATAGGATCTCTATCAATCAAGAATGCTCTTTTCGATTTGGGAGCGAGTATCAATCTCTTGCCTCACTCTATTTTCCTTAAACTAGGATACTCTGGATTAAAGTCTACCCGTATGAACATCCAACTAGCCGATAGATCAGTCAAGTACCCCATAGGGATATGCGAGAATGTGCTAGTCAAAGTTGGGAAATTCAAATTCTCGGTCGACTTCGTAATCCTGGATATGGAGGAGGATGACTTGGTACCCATCATCTTAGGGAGACCATTTCTTGCTACCGCTCGTGCAGTCATTGATGTTTATGATGGCAAATTAACCTTACGAGTGGGAACCGATAGCACAACCTTCGACATTAAGGATTCTATGGACCTCTCCCTCGAAGCAGCCAACCGGCTCTATTTCATTGGGGAGGTCGATGAACTCACAGATGTCATTGATAGTTGTGTCGATGAACAGATCGAAGAAGGCTGGCTACGGGACGAGAGTTTTCTGCCTTTGCTAGAGGTAGAAAAGATGGAGGATGTTGGTGCAGTCTCCTTCTACCCCAGACAAGAGGCAACGGAGCATCTCGAGCTCCGAAAGCCCGAAAACAAGCTCAAACCTTCTATTATCGAACCTCCTGAGTTAGATCTTAAAGAGCTTCCTAACCATTTAGAGTATGCCTTCCTTCAGGGAGAGGACCAACTGCCGGTAATCATAAACTCTTCCTTGGAACATGAACAAAAAGGTAAACTCTTAGAGGTCCTAAAGAAATATAAAGGGGTGCTCGCATGGAGTGTAGCCGACATTAAGGGGATTGACTCAACTTTTTGCACACATAAGATTCTCATGGAAGAAGATTATAAACCTACCATGCAACCCCAGAGGCGGGTGAACCCTAACATTAAGGAAGTAGTAAAGAAAGAAGTTATCAAACTTCTGGATGCAGGATTGATTTATCCAATCTCGGATAGCCCATGGGTCAGTCCTGTGCAGGTTGTACCTAAGAAGGGTGGAATGACTGTAGTTAAGAATGACAAGGGTGAGATGGTGCCCCAGAGAACGGTCACTGGATGGCGGGTATGCATTGACTATCAGAAGCTCAATGATGCCACGAGGAAAGATCACTTTCCCTTACCATTCATTGATCAAATGTTAGAGAGATTGTCTGGACACGAGTACTATTGCTTCTTGGATGGATTCTCTGGGTATTTTCAAATTCCCATAGCACATGAGGACCAAGAAAAGACCACGTTTACTTGACCTTATGGAACATTTGCCTAAAAAAGGATGCCTTTTGGGCTATGTAATGCCCCCGCCACTTTCCAGCGATGCATGACCGCAATCTTTCACGAACTCATGGAAGACAGCATGGAAGTGTTCATGGATGACTTTTCGGTCTTCGGGAACTCCTTCGACCACTGTCTTGCTAATCTAGAAAAGATGCTTAAACGTTGTGAGGAAACCAACTTGGTGTTAAACTGGGAAAAGTGTCATTTCATGGTAAAAGAAGGGATTGTGTTAGGGCATAAGATCTCAGGGAACGGAATAGAGGTGAACCAAGCTAAAGTTGAAGCTATATCTAAGTTACCATACCCCACGACTGTTAAAGCAATACGCAGCTTCTTGGGGCACGCTGGATTTTATCGGAGATTCATCAAAGACTTCTCCAAAATTGCTCGGCCAATGACTCAATTACTTGTGAAGGATGCTCCGTTCGATTTTCCCAAGAATGCAAGGATGCATTCGATCTCTTAAAAAAGAACTCACACAAGCTCCAATCATGATCACACCCAACTGGGAGTTACCGTTTGAAATCATGTGTGACGCTAGCGATTTCGCTGTCGGGGCTGTATTGGGCCAACGGCGTGACAAGCTTTTCCAACCTATTTACTACGCTAGCAAAACCATGAATCCCGCTCAAGAGAATTACTCCACCACCGAAAAAGAATTATTAGCCGTAGTGTTTGCGTTCAACAAATTCAGACAATACCTTGTCCTTTCAAAGACAGTCGTCTTCACTGATCACTCGGCTCTTTGATATCTTTTTGCGAAGCCGGATGCTAAGCCACGACTAATTCGGTGGATCTTGTTGCTACAAGAATTTGATGTTGAGATTCGCGATAAGAGGGGGACAGAAAATCTGGCCGTAGATCATCTATCTCGTCTCGAAAACCCCTTGTATAAGCACGATAGAAGTGAGATTAGGGATTCATTTCCTGACGAACAACTCATGTTAATGATTGATTCGGAGCCGTGGTACGCCGATTTTGCTAATTACCTCGCAAGTAGACTTGTTCCTGAACACCTGACTAGATACGAAAGAAAAAGGTTCTTTTCTCAGCTAAAATACTACTTTTGGGATGAACCATTTTTATTCTGAAGGTGTCCAGACCAAATTATAAGACGCTGTGTTTCGGAGAGTGAGGCAGTAAAGATTATGAGGGAATGTCACTCTGGTCCCTCTGGCGGGCATCATGGGATAAACACCACCGCCTGAAAAATTTTCGATGCGGGATTCTATTGGCCCACAATTTTCCGTGATGTAAAAGAGATGGTGCAGGCATGCGATGCATGTCAACGGGCCGGGAACATATCACATAGGGATGAAGCACCTCAGAACTTTATACAAGTATGTGAGGTCTTCGATGTTTGGGGAATTGACTTCATGGGACCCTTTCCATCTTCAGGGGGGAACGAATACATTTTAGTCGCCATCGATTATGTTTCAAAATGGGTTGAGGCACAAGCCCTTAGGACCAATGACGCCAGAGTAGTTATTCATTTCCTGAAAAAGCTTTTCGCTAGATTCGGGATTCCTAAAGCTCTCATCAGTGATAGGGGGACCCATTTTTGCAATGCACAAATGGAAAAGGTCATGAAGAGGTATGGAGTATCCCATCGGTTCTCCACCGCCTATCATCCACAAACCAATGGCCAGGTCGAAAACACCAATAGGGCTATTAAAAGAATACTTGAAAGGACGGTTAGTCAAAATAGAAAAGACTGGTCATTTAAACTCGACGAAGCCTTATGGGCATTCCAAACCGCCTACAAAACACCTATTGGAACGACCCCGTTTCACATGGTGTATGGTAAGGCATGTCACTTACGAGTGGAATTAGAACATAAGGCTTATTGGGCGCTTAAGACATGTAACTTAGATTACACAATTGCTGGAACTAATAGGTTCTTGCAACTACACGAGCTTGATGAGCTTAGGTTAGAAGCCTACGAATCTTCCATCACATATAAAGAGAGAGCAAAAAGATGGCATGACCAGAGAATTAAGAAACCCAAAAAATTTTCAGAGGGAGACAAAGTCCTATTGTACAATTCTCGGTTGAGATTATTTCCGGGAAAACTTAAGTCTAGATGGTATGGATCGTTTACGGTGAAGAATTCCTCTAAAACTGGAGCCGTGGTGTTATTAGACGATGAAGGTAGGGAATTTACTGTTAACATACAACGTGTAAAACATTATCAAGAAAATAACAATGAAATGATTAGTGAGGAGGATGTGACGTTTGATGATGAGGTCATGTAGTAACCCATGACCTTGAGTCTAGCTACAAGACTCGTAAATAAAGAAAAGCGCTTCTTGGGAGGCAACCCATGTTTTGTGTGATTTTATTTTTGTTTGTTTGTTATTTGCTTCCGTATGCATGCTTTATTTTTATTGTTGGTAGATCATGTTTCTCAACTAAATAGTGGAAATACTTTACTTTGTTGTTTTGGCCTAGTCTTAACTCCACCTAAAAGTATTTTTGCAAAAGATAAGTGTAAGGGGAAACCCCAAATATGTTTTTAAGAAACAAACCGGTCATGATTCTCCACAATATTAAACGAACATGTATATTCGTATTTGTTAGAGTCAAATGCTTGTATTGAGTCATAATGAAGTTTTGCAGGATTTTCCAGGAAGTAGGACCAAGTTTTTCCAGAAATTTTCCGGAAACTTAACATAAGAATTTCTGCAGGTCACTTCTGACGGCGTCACGAGTTAACTCTGGACGGCGTCATGTGTAAAAATCTGGAAATTTTACCGGTTTTGTTTTTCTAACGGAGTCTTATGGTTTTTGTGAATTATTAAGTTTTATAATCTCTAGGAAATCTGCAAACTTCATTCCACAAGCATTATATCTTATCTTGTTTTCTAGGATTTAGTAACTTATATAGGATGCCACCGATTTTATGCGAGGTTGTCTTGTCTATTTTCTCAGGATTTACAGGTTATGTATGACAAGAAGATGATTTATATTCTGGAAGGGAAGCTTTGATTGTTCATTTTCTTGGAGGAAGATTTAACCTGGCCACCTTATTATCCATACCAAGCGAATCAGGGGAGTATTTGATTTCATTCTTTTTACTTTTTCACTTTTACATTCTTTACTTGAACATTGGGGACAATGTTCATCCTAAGTGTAAGGGGAGGGTAAAACGATGATACCTTACATGTACACTTTCGCTTGAGTTTGTTTTGTTTGATGGTAGATGTGTAATAAAACTATGAGAAATACTTGTTAGTGTAATTTTAGCGCCAAATTTAAATTTTTTTACAACATTTAGGAGTGAAACTTTAGCCATAGCAAGCGTCTCATGGATAGGAGATTGTATGACTAGCACATAACCGTATATTTAGAAAAATTTTCCACCCAAATATGTGAGGTTCGCCTTTAGATTTGATAGGAAAAGCATTTACTATTAGTGCTTATGAGTGTACCGGTAGCATTTAGATTCTAGAACTTGCGTTAGTGATGCATCCCGAGACCGCTAGTGAGACTACATTCGTGTAGTAGGATTTACTACATGATAAGAGGCATTAGGATCACCCTTATGTTAAACCCGTATCATAATTACTTGACCATTTAAGTCATATTATTTGGCTAGTTAAGTCAACTAATTTTTCCCACACCCTTAGCGTTGTACTCATTTTTAGTACACAAAACCCCTAGTACACCCCTCCGAGCCTATCTTTTCTTTTCTAACTTTAAGCATCTTACTTAAAGGAAGAATTTGTTACACCCCACTTAAATGTACACCCAAATCGCCCTAGCCTTCCGTGTATGCGCTCATTTTTAGTGCATTATTGTTATTTGTTAAACCCTAAGTTAACTATCTAATTGATTATATGGTTGCTAAGTCGAGTCATATCCTTGTACATATTGTTTTGGGACGATTGGGACTCATGGGTAAAGTACTTATTTTATGGAGTAATGGGGAAGAACATCATTTATTACCCCCGTATGTGCGTTAATCTTAAAAGTACTTCAAGTGTTTTGATTTTCTTAATTCGAGTCATTAGAATAGTTCATTGTAAAGTATGTAAAGATTCAAGTGTAAGGGGAATGTTCATTCCCTATGATGTATTATTTTGGATGGTAGGGTAAGAGTGTATGAAAAAAAAAAATCAAAAAAATCAAGAAAAAAAAATAGAAAAAAAAGAAAAGAGAAAAAAATATACGGACTACCATCCCTTTTTATTCTATGTTCATTTTATGTTTTTATTATTTTTCATTTATTAGCTTAAGTCAAGTCTAGTCTTGGCTTAGCAACGCCATATTTTACATGTAATTAACCAAGATTGTTAACTCGCCACCAGTAAAAACTTCCTTTATCCAACAAAACCGTGTATTTCATATCCCTACACCTAACGTTACAACCCTTTAAAAGACCTCTTTGATAGTTTATCCTACGTGCTTACGCCATGTGGTGGAGGTTTGATCCTTTCCCAAGCCTATGGTAATCTATTTTGCTATGACAGGTAGTGAGAGATATCTTCCGTTTCCATATTGTAATTTATACTTTATTACACCCGAGAGATGTGAGTATCTAAACACTATTTGTGAGGTGCTAGTGTATGACCTCCGTGCTTGTCTTTGGTCTTTAGCGGAACGATTATTTGTTGTAATTACTTTTATATTAGTGTTAAATGACCCCTAACTTGTATTTTGACTAGAATAAAAGCGCATTTGCTTGAGGACAAGCAAATCTCAAGTGTAAGGGTATATGATGAGGCGAAAAATGAACCACTTTTAGGGGGTCATTTAAGCCCGAATTCGAATTTATTTAATCAAATATTGCCCTAAATCGTTCCTTTTGTGATTTTAGGTACTTTGGGAGAGAAATCTGGAAAAGGAAGCAATTCGGACGTTTTTGGAGCATAAAAGTGAAGAAAACGCCAAAGTCTTAATTTTCCATGCTGGGAACAGTAGGTGACGGCGTCAAGAAGAAAATCTTGACGGCATCAAGAGTAATTTCCATGATGATCCAGTACAGATTTGACGGCGTCACAAGGTAGGGCATCAAGAGGAAAATGCATGACGGCCTGGAAACACATAACATTTGACGGCGTCAGATCTGGATCAAGGCAGTCCGAGGAGTATTTTGGCGGCGAGATGACGGCGTCACAAATTTGTTCTTGACGCCGTCAGACCCTATTTCCTATATATAGTTTTCTAATTTTCACATTAAAAAGAGAGAAGTTTTGGAGAAACCCTAAGTACGAACTTGGTACGAATTTTACAGGTTTTTCAAGGGTTCTTAGCCCTTGATCCCTTTCATGTGTAATTGAGATAAGTATTCTTTTAATTCAATCAATATGTCTATGTGTTGGTTGTCTATATCTTGTTCTTGTCTTAATTCTATCATGTTAGGCTAGATCTATCTTGTGTTTGCTTGGATCTAATGAAACCTAGATGTTAATTATGTGTTGATTACTTGTTTATGGTTGTATTGGATGAATGAATTCGATGTTAGGCTTAAGAAAACTGGCAGATCTCTAAATGGTAACATGCTTGAACGTCTTAGGAAACATGAACTGACGTGCACTAGGTTTTATTGGTTGTATTTAATGCATGAGTAAATTCTAATGATCCCATGTTAGGAGCTTCTTAGCCGGCTCGACATAGGAGTGAAGTAGGCACTCATAGGATTGGGGAATTAAGTGCGCCACCCCATGAATGGTATTAAGGAATACAATCCATCATCCACGCAACTTTAACAAGTAATTAACGTGTAAAAGATATCTAGGGAGTAGTGAAATCTAAGTAAACACAATTTTCTCCATTTATTGCTCACAACCTTAGTTAATTTAGTTCATTTTCATTTTTAGTATTTTATTTTGATTGCATCTTTAGTATTGGGTTAGTTGACTAGCAACTAATTCCTCCCAAATCCTTAAAACCCGAGATTTTTACTTGCTTTCTAAAAAAAATATAAAAATACAAAAATAATCATCCCTCACCTTTAGAACTAGTATTTAGGTTTTCTAATCCTAACGACACTATTCCTAGCTGAACGATCAATCCCCCGGTACTTGTCACTATACTATACTACAACGATTAGGTACACTGCCTGGTGGGGGTTGTAAGCTTCTCAAGATCCCTTGAGAGGTAAAGCCTGGTGCGATTCCCACGTATCAGTCATGCGTTTAATTCTTTGTACCCTTTTGCGTTTAACTGGTTCTGGTCCTTTTCTTGCGGTTAACTGATTCTTGCGATTAGTTCATATTTCAAGGACTAGCGAGTAGCTCGTGGCTACGTTTAACTCTTGGTTGCGTTTAACTTTCTAGCAACTATTAGTTCATATTTCAAGAACTTGCGATTAAGGACTAGCTATTAAATTCAACTTTCAAAATAGAGTTTAATCCATATCTCTTGGTTGCGACTAGGTCAAATGGTTGCGGTTAACTTCTAACAAACAAACTACCCTTCATTGATCCTGAACTTAAAAACATAATGAAAACAACAAGATTCGAAACCTTCAATCACCTCATCCAAATCCACACAAGAAACGAAAAAGATATAAACCACTCAAGATCTCAACTTTTTCTTTCGTGTCTTTATCAGTAACATCAGACCTTGAAGGTCAATTTCATGAAAAGAATAGTCCATCATCGATCTATTTTTTTTAAGACTAATGTTCACATATATTTGAATATTAAAGAAAGTCTTATAACAATTATGTTACAAACTTACTTTGATTCGGTTCAATGAAAAACACAAAGTGAACCTACCTTAGATCTTTTTAAAGATCTTGAAGCCTTTGTTACTGGATTACACTGAAGGTCTTACTTGTGATTCGGTGTGCATATGATAAGAAATCTCTTGAAGGTCGATCAACAAGGTTCATAAGTTATAACTTGTCATCTTCAGAAAAGTAAGAAAGAAAGGAATCAAAGGGACGATCGGTGGTTATTTTTTTTGGTAGTTGGGTGAAAGGATCTTTGTGGCTGCGTAATTTTTAGATTAGGGTTGAGATTTAGTGTGAGGGTAATTAGGGTTGTGCCTGATTTGTTAGTGGTTATATATGGTATTACGTTTTTGTTGTTGTTGGGGTTTGCTTGGGCCAACTAAGCTTCATACGTGATTTTGGGCTACTGTTTAGACTCGTATGTTACTACTATCCATACGGTGGGCTGAACTCTGATTTTTATTCATATGAGAATTCCCACGTTGGACAGCCAGGTTAAACAAGCAATGATGTGCTTGAAATTTCTATCTTAAGTTGTGGCTCACTAATTTACTCACAAGTAATTGTGGAATTATTGAGTATAATCTTGGACCACGGTTTTGGTTGAATTTCAAAGAGACGTGACTGTGAATTATTTTGTGCTGAGGTTATTCAGGCTCGTGTGGAATTAATTTGTGTGATAGTTATTGTGAAAGCATAAACGATTTTGAAGGACTCATTTGAAAACCCAATCACTCAATTAATTTTCTACAAGACCTCATTCTTCTTCGCATCATCAACTATCTATCAACAATTCACGGTTTCTTCTTGATTTTGTAAAATCCCGCGAAAGAATCTATTATTTTTCACTTTAAATCATAGAAGTGTAAAATCCCGTGCACGTCCGCATCATGTCAAATTCTTCAGATTCAGTGATACCCGAAATTCTCAAATTCAGTGATACCCGAAACGGACTTGTACCTGATAATGCTTCAATGGTACATTCGTGCTCAGATTCTCAAGAGAGTGTGATTCATCAGCCAAGTAAATTACTTGACTATGCAAGGGAATGCCACATTGAATGCTTTCGACTACTTCACTCACATCTCTCTGTACTGTTAGAGGGTAATGGATTCAAAATGGGGTTTGAACGTGCATTTACAACTCTCTTCGGTCAAGATGTTCAAACTTTCACATGCACAATGATTCTTAACTTAGATCAACTACAACAAAACTTGACCAAGGAGAATTTTCCAAAATGGGATCCATGGCTGCCCTTTGTGTGATCAACAAACAACTCCAAGTGTTCTTTGATTTGAAACTCACTCTGGAGTATGACCATTATAGTGAGATGACGAAAAAGTGCTTTGCTGATCACACGGGAATTGAGGTTGACACGTTCAGAGACACACTTGTCCAGCTTATGGATAAAGTGAAAAGATTCATTAACGAAAAGGCACAGCATATACCTGCATATGATGACAAAGTGAAGGCATGTAGGGTACAATCATGTGATGGTGTTAGTGACTCGGGTATAGCATCAGATGTTGGGTCAGGTGTCACGATATGCAAAGAATCAGAGACTGATTAGCTTGACACACCCTGCAACTCAGTGACTAGTGATACTCCAGACATGGGCACTGAATTAAGACCAGTAAAAGAACAAGTGTCATGTGCTGAGGTACCCCTAACTAAACATCATAATGTGCTTTCTGATGAATGACTGCATACTGATCAAGTTATGCCCACTTATGACACATATTTGTTGGAAAAGACTGATAGCCATACCATCTCTAATTCCACAAAAATGAATCATAAAGGGGGAGAAAGTGATCAGGATGCTGAATGTGATGATGTGTCAAGTTCTTTGTTTATGGCTGAGTCTTTTAAATCAAATGATGTGGTTGATAAAGAAGTTTTTAATGAACTTTCAAACAAATTTGCACAACTTGAAAAACATTGTATTTCACTTGAAATTGCAATGCAACAAAAGGAAGAAAGTGTTCAAACTAATCAACCGTGTAAAAATCCGAAACTTCCTGATTTCCGCGAATTCTTTATGATAAATGATTTGAAAGCTTAGCTGGAAGCCAAAAACTTGACAATCAACATCCTGAAAAAACGTATTTCTGAGATGTGTGATGTGTGTAATGAAGTTAAGGATAATCATGTCAGTGAAACTTTTGCAACTAGAAATTTTGAATTGAAACAAAATGTGGCTGAGTTACTTAAGGAAAATGAGTCTTTGAAAATTCATTGTAAAGACTTGCATGATTCAATCAAAGAAACAAAAACTAAGATGATAGAACAAACAACCTCTTTGATTGCCAAAAATGATGAATTCAAAGCTCAACTTCTAGAAAAGGGGTTCACAATAACAACATTAAAGAATGAGCTAAGAAAAGCAACAGGGAATAGTGTGAACACTAAGTTTGCAAAACCATCAATCTTGGGGAAACCAGTTTCTCAATCAAATAGAAACCAATCCGTTGTTAGGCAACCGACTGCATTTAGATCTGAACGACCAAAACTTTCAAAAACACGGTTTGCCTCCTAAGTTGATGCGTAACAAGTTTTGACAAAACCAGCCACTACACATTATTTGCCTAAGATTATTGCTTCTCGTTCTGCTAAGCCTCAACAAGCAATTACTCCTACAACTAGCTCCTCTAGGATTAGTTCGAAAACAATGTCGAAACCTAACATTAAGGTTCAAAACCCTTTTGATATAAATGACTTGTACAAGAATTATGATCTAGAAAAGTCTAGGAAAAGAGCACTACTTTATAAGGATGGTATCTTAGGTTCACAACCTCGGTTGATGCCTCCTAGTTTATTAAGGAATACTGCTAAGGTTCAACCTGTTAAGTCTAGGATTTACAGTAAGTCATCCACAATGCATAAGAGGCAAAACAAACCTAAAACTTCTCCTAGGTGGATACAAACTGCTAATTCTTTGGAGACTAGGAATATCGATAAGCCTTCCACTATGCATAAGAAGCTTAGTAATCCTAGACCTTGCCATAAGTGGATGCCGACTGGTAGAATTTTTAAGAATGTTGGACTTAAGAAGATACCTACCAATGGCAATACAATGGTTGACCGTGAAAACCCTAAGAGTTTGGATACTATTGTCACTAACCCATATATATGCAATCAAGTTTGTAATGTTAGTGCAGGTAGTCCTTACTCAGTTTCAGGTACATCAATAATTCACTACATGAGAAGACTTAAAGTCTGGAGGCCTAAAGCAAGCATATCTCCTTCTTCAGGAGGTGTAGATAGTCAATGTTGATGTATGTGTGCACTATGACGTCTGTTCACATCAGTTCAGGCCTCGTTCTTCAACGACTATGACGTCTGAATACTTCAGTTCAGGCCTCGTTCTTCATCGATTATGACGTTTGAACAAATCAGTTCAAGCTTCGGTTCTCAATTTCATCACTATGGTGTCTGCTGACAACACTTCAGGCCCCGTTCATCAAAGAAAAGAAAGGTGTACGATTCAGTGCACCTTATCTTCGGAAGAAGAGAAATCTTCTTGTTCTTGACCATTCTCAACAACATGCTTCATGCTTTCTCCACGTTCATTCAGTCATCAAGTGGATCTACTTACCGTTGATTACATTCTCATTCACTTGTTCAATAAAAAATGGCAACCTCGTTTGCAATTTCTGAGGGGGAGAAGGGTGAATAAACTACATGATTAATTGTATTCTTATTCACATGCTCAATCAAAAATGTCAAACTTCGTATGCAATTTTTAAGGGGGAGAAGTGTGAATAAACTACATGATTGATTGTATTCTTATTCACTTACTGCGTGTTGATTGATGTTTGGAGAATGGTTATACGACTCTCCTCCAACACCTAATGTTACATTTGATAAGGATGACTAGGATTTATGTTTGATTAATACTTCCAAGCTTCAACGAATGTTGATCATCAAGTTCCCATCTAGAAGTATTACTCAGACTACTCATGTAACCTAATCTCCAGTTACTCCTCAAGGTGTTGATGATGACTATCATGATATTGAAGTTGCACACATGAAGAATGATCCGTTCCTTTGTTCTATACTTCTATCTCATCATGGATTGTTGTTCCTCCAAATGTGCACTTTGTAAATCAACCACAAGAACATGTATGAAAATGTTGGTTAAACTGTCAAAACGGCTAACAATTTGGACATGGAATGTCAAGTGATCACGGAGTTTATTTGGCATTCCTTAGTTGAGATTGAAATGTATTTTACGAAGGTGTCTACTTATTTCATCATCGGAACTTCATGTATCAATTGATGACTTGCGTGAACTCTTAAAGTTTATGATTGGGACTTGGATTATCTAGTTATACCCGATGGAAGGAGTTACATTGTAGTACTCACGGGTTATAGCTATCACTTCAAGGAGTTATATTGTAGTGCTCAGTGTCATACGCAGATGCGGATGTGGATAGTCTCAAGAGGTGTTGTACTTATTTTGGCTCTTTGGAAAGTGTCTAGGGTACTTAGAGGGTTTCTTCTACATCGTTCTTTAATCAACAACAGTGCAAGTTTAAGTAACGGATTTGGGGAATTCTACTTCAGTCTCAAGTTTGGTATATTGGGTTTACTTCATCTGTGGTCACTTCTAATAGCCTACAGAAGGGGTGGTAAAGATAGTTAGAGAGAGTCTTTTTGTAGCAGTTGATTCTCACTAGATCCATTTAGCAAATTTTCTTCTTCTCACAAGATTTCAAGAAGATGTGCCTATAATGTGTTGCTGATTCTGAGGTATCAAAACAAGCAAGGGGGAAGGAGACATACATCCAAATGCATAATGAGTACACGTGATGAACTTAATACTTCGTCTTAATTGAAGTTATGCCGGGAAGACAAATGACACAACCGCAGAGATAATCAGTGTCTTAACTCGTGGCGTTTGGTGTATCATTCCAACTATGTGGGGGAAGTGGTCTCTTGATACTTGTGGTATG
Source organism: Artemisia argyi (assembly GCA_030686995.1). Taxonomy (NCBI): domain Eukaryota; kingdom Viridiplantae; phylum Streptophyta; class Magnoliopsida; order Asterales; family Asteraceae; genus Artemisia; species Artemisia argyi. Next base: position 63,982,688 of record CM060677.1, read on the forward strand.
TATGACTTCAGCTTTCAGTGGGAAGAAATATGAGAAGAACAATTGGAGCGTGAGATGATATTGCTTATCGGCATCTTCATATGAGCTGATATGATGTATGGTAAAGTGCTTCTGGTTAATGCTTTATGTACACAATGGTATGATGATTCCGATGAGATCGCAACCATCAGGGGAGAGATTTGTGTACATCAAGGACGCGCAATAGGTTCACGTGATCGGGCTTAATCATATATTTAGAAGGAGATATCCGCAGAGATGATCAGTGCTTCAACCTGTTACTTTGGTGTCATCGTTTCTTCTTGTGTTGGATACATGCGTAAAATATGGATTAAGTTGGTATGTGTAAGATAACTGGAAAGCATTTGGTGAAATGAAGATGTTGATATCATTTCCCCCTAATAGACAACTGCTCCAAACCTCAAAGTAATGTGTACATTGGGGACACACAACAGGGTCATGTGATCGGGCTTCATCATACATTCCGGGATTGATAACCGCAGAGATGATCCATGGTTCACCTTGTTACTTCGATGCTATCATTTTCTTTGGGACTTTGAACGTCATACTATGAGACTTTTTGAAACACTTCAACTACTTGGGGAAGTGGTCTCATGAAGATGATTGTCGGGTTGGGGGGAAGCTACCAAAGCTTCACATTGAGGAGGCTAAAACTCATCGATTTGTTGGTGTCTAGCGAGTAACTCAGTTGTGAGATTCTAGTGATTTGTTAACTACTTGTGTTTGGTGAATTGTTGTGACTTAAGTCGTTTCGATTAGTCTGATTGTAATTTGACGTTATGAGTTAATCTTTACGACTTGACTTATTACGATCGGATCTATTGTAACTTGACTTGTCGCGACCTGACACTCAATGCTAATTGTCACTTATCCAAGATCTCTCTCTAAGTTTAACTCGCATATTATATCTTTCGGTTTCTTTTGTTGACTTTCGTAAAATCCCGGGAGAGAATCGATCTCTCGGTTTAAGTCACAAGAGTTGTAAAATCCCGTTTAAGATTATATCATGACTACTACCGCTTTAGACGATTATTCAGGAGCCTCGAAAGCTTTGGTGGTGAAAGTTTAAGAGATGTTGACTACTGATTTCTACAACGAGCTGAACGATACTATCATTTTGGTACTCAAGTCAACATCTTCTTAAATTGATTAGTATCCTTTGTACATATATTATACTAAAACTGTAAATAGAAAAATATAAAACCTATAAAAAAAACCATAAAAATCTGAAAAATCATAAAAAATCCAAAAATACTCTTCTTACGACATGTCTCTTGTGTAATCAATATTATGTACGTTTCTAGAAATGTCATTCAATAATGACACCGAATCATACATATGCTTGAGCAAGAGTTTTTCTGTTTTTAATAAAGTTTTTTTTCTTTCTAAAACATGTCGTATCTCAAATTATTCTTCAAAAATTATGGCTTACAGTCATTTCAGGCTGTAACCCGGACTTCAAAATTATGGCTTGCTATTACTTCAGATAGCAACCCGGTTCTCAAAATGAGGAAAACACGTCGCCAAAAAGACGGTTGTTCCTTGTAAAGGGTGCCGTTCATCCGAGCGTGAATTACCTTATATTCATGCACCCTCGATCTAATGTACGCTTCAGTGCATTATTTCTTGATAAAGAAGAGAAATCTTCTTTTTATCGCCAAATACTTTCCCTTCTATGATTTTTCCGGACAGTATTTGTGCAAAACTTGGTGGTACCATGAGATTTTGATTGAAAATCAAATTGAACTCAAAAGTTTGATAAAATTTTCACTCAATCAATGACTTTAATATTTTATGAAAATATTTCAGTTTTAACATCCGTCATTGATTGAGGGGGAGAGTGATTTCTCAAAATTTTATGTATCATCAAAAACTCCCCACACTTTGTACAAAACCTTGCAACAAAACGATTTATGATGGTTATGTGTCAGAATGAGAACATTTTCAAAGATTTTTCGTTAAAACTTCAAATCGTTTGTAAACTCATTAAATCGGACACATAACAACCTCCCTCACAGATTGAGGGGGAGCAAGAAAAAGGTTCCTCTTATCAGAAAATATTAAAACAACCACATTTCTCTCTCCAAAACGTTCTCTAAATTATTTAAATCAATTGAGATCAAAAATCTCGAAAGATTTGAAAATTTTGATCGGGGGAGAGAATGTGATTTAAATATGAAATCTGATAATCAAACGTGATCTTTTGGACTTAATAAATGTGCTCCCACATATGTGCTAAACTCTTTCGAATATCGATGCACATATTGAGGGGGAGCAAAAGGCGTTTGTGGAAGTTATACCAAAGACCGACCATTTATCTTTATGCATGGAGTTATAAGGTTGGTTAAGGTTAGGTATGAGTTCCCATGATCCACCAGAACCGGAAGGATCTTCCCAGGGACAATCCTCTAGTTAGATTAGAAGTCCTTAGGAATGATTGAAAAAAGGAGTAAAGTGAGAAAGGGAAGAGTGCGGACTGAGATAGAGCTAGGACTGGAACAAACCCAACAAGGTTCTAGTGGTGAAGTCTCGGTAAGCACTGAAGGGGTTGAAGATTGAAAAGGAAATGTAATGAGAAAGGGTGAAAAGAAATAGCCCTCCATATATTCAACCTTAGGGCAGAAACCGGGTTCAATGCATAATCTACTGGCGGTTACTAAGATAACACCGGTATTGAAGACATGACGTCATGGACCCAGTGACGCACTGCACCAAAATTCCCAACCACTCAAGTTCTCTTAAAAGAGCTTGTTTCATTCTCACGGGGAACACTGTGCAATGTATCGACCGCTCATTGCGAGCCATGTTGATACCTAATACAGGAGACGCCTCCCCAGTCTCCAGGAGCGGATCAAAACGCACTATCGAGTCTAGAGCCAAAGAGATCATCCATAAATCTCAATAGGACACACTTCCAAATATGCTTATTGTTTCACACAATGTGGAAAGTAAGATAAAATATTTAGACTCCTACGCATTATCCTTGTGGTATTGCCAGAACATCCGAGTGATATGAAAATATTCACAATGAAGATGGAAATCCTTCTAGAGCGAACATCATTCATGCTCTTGGTAGGTGACATGTGAGATCCATCTTGGATCAATGATCAAGTGACAACTAGAAAGCAACGATGGTGCGATTCAAAATTGAATCAAACTTGTTCCAGGATATGGATTGACGAATACTTTTGCTAAAACCTTTCAATGTTCTCACAAACTATTTTTTGAGCACATTGATTGTGTACAATCTTTCAAACAAAAGTATTTTTGATGGAAATATGATTCAAAGCATAAAACTCTCGTCATGTCGCAAAATGTTTATTATATGACACACGAGTGATCTCTATAAGTCTATTTCTCATCAATCCGTGAATATCAATTCACCGATTCACTCTATCATGCTGTCTGCTTTGAGACGTTCCGGTATGAGAACATGCTTAGTATGAAGATTCCAAAGTGGATTCTTTAGAAAATTCATTATTACAACCTAGAAATTCTTGTCAAGGAGAGTCTTCTTTAAAAGAGACTCTACCTGATCACAGGTCGGTTTTCACAAAACCGGAGGGTAGTCTGTCCTCGCAGAACGAATGACAAAGCCATATTCGTTCTCTATCTTTATTGCTAACTATTTTATTTCAGGGACACATATAAAGATGGAGTTGATGGTTCCTATTTCCAGCTGAATCGGGTCAATCCATACCTCATGCTCACACTTCCTACGCGCTGTCAATGATGATCATGAAAGTTAAAGAGACTACCAACAACGTTTCCACAACTCTGATGAAAAGTTTCCTAATATTGAAGGGTGTGAGCGTGACGGTCCCAAAGTCACAACATCACCTGAAGGCAATACGACTAAGGATGAGCTTGGAGATTTACAGTGGCTGATGATCTCAAAGAAGCTCAAAGATCACATATCACAAAGGAATCCAAATCACAAGTTCGCTTGCGTGAAGTACAAAGTGTGCAGAAAAGTGAAGAATCAGAACCTACAAGCTATAAAGACTAAAGAATGCTTAAAGATCAAAGAGCTTAATTTCCAAGGTGATCTCGCTTAGGGGGAGATTGTTAGGAATACAAATATTCCTGTAAAAGTCTCGGTCACCTAATTATTGTAATAGCATTAAGTTAGCTCGTAGTTAGTTTATATATTAGTTAGTTAGTATTAGTTTAAGTAACACCGTGGAAGACGGACGGGTCTTTACCCACTGTATGCTTGATCCACAGCCCGGGTGTGGGCATTTGTAGCTTAGTATAAATACCCCTCTCCACATGTGAAGAGGGTTGGTGCTTTCCATATTCTCAATCTAACCTTCTCATTTTTCTCTCATCTCTTTCTCTCTCTAGAAACACCCAACTTCTCTTTGTCTCTCTAAACTTTCTTCCATTAATTCTATCATAAACACAAGAACCATACTAGTTAATAGGGTTTTGCTAACCAATGCCCACTGGGCAAAGGTTAACATCTAATAAATAAACGCAACATTTCCTAATTAACACAAAATTACATTAAATATACATTAACTGCACATTAAATAAACTATAAATTACTATATTTTAACTTGATTTTCACTTAAAAGAATCTGAATTTAATGTATTTTTATGTTAATCAGGAAAGTTTATGTTCATTTATTATACACTAACTTCTACCCAGTGGGCATTGGTTAGCAAATCCTTTTTTTAATATCTTTTCTTATTAATAGCATGATGTTTTTATTAGCCAGAAAAACTTTACGCATCTTTGCGAAAATGGTCCTTGTGCAAACTTTTTTATATAACATGAAAAAAAATTATCCTTAATTATATCATACATTGTTTTTCACTTTTAAAGTAAAAATGTAAGTGCTAAAAAATATTTAAGAACTAAATTTGTAAAAATTAATTTGCATAGGGACCAGTTTTGTAAATCCAAAACCAAGGCCCAACTTTGCAAAAAGATTATTTAAATAGGACTAAAATCGCACAAGAAACTATTTTGCAAAAATTCGCAAAGGACCTTTTTTGCAATAAAACAAATCAAAAGGGACATATTTTGCAAAAAAAAAAAAAAAAAAAAAAAAAAAAAAAAAAAAAAATCATAAGGGAAAATATTTGTTCAAAAAAATCACTTTTTAACCGGTTAGCCTATTTACCGGTAACCCATGTATCATATTGGTACAACAATGAAAGTTAATGTCACATGATTAATATTTTAGATACACGTATCATAATAATACATTTTAGAAAATACACGTTTATTGTACACTTCAACATAAAATATTGATTAAACCCAAACATTCAAGGTGTTATGCATAAACTAAAGCTTAAATGACACGAGGAATAGGTCGGGGGTATACACTATTGTGACAACCGGTAATTTTGGAAGTGCTCTAGATACCTGCGTTATGTTTGTTAGGGATATTTGTTATGCGAGATCTGTTTTAGGCATAATTTCTGGAATATATGGGATTTATTTGAATAATGTTATATGATATAGGTAGTTTCCCTGTAGGATGCAAGATTTAGCACAACGTGAGTCGGTACGAGTCTAACCCAAATAATACGTGAAATAATTAATTTTAGACGTTTTGAGCAAATCTAGACATATAAATAGTCGTTTTTAATGGAAAAACAATTCTAGAAATTATTGCATAAGTTAGAAAGTCTCATGAATTTTTTTACTATCCTAAACGAGCCCGAAAGTTAAAAAGTTAAAAGATTTGCTAAGTTACGCATTTGGCGCCTCGTCTATAATTAAACCGCTCCCCCTCGTTTTGTGTTTGACAATTTCGGCCCAAGTCCTAAACTAAAAACCCTAACCCTAACACCACACTCATATTCTCTTCCCCTCTCCAAAGAAAGCCACCGCTGTCATTAAATCCGGCCACCACCATCGATGGTACACCGCCACCACCAACATCAAAATAACCTCAAACCCTCCCTTATTTCACCCTCCCCATCTTAGATCCGTGGTGTACACGCCCTCTAAGTAGTAAGCCCAGATCAAAATGAAAAGGGTAATAATACCCCCGATTCACAAGGTTGTGAATCGGTGAGGGTTAAAAACAGAAGAAAATGATCCAAACCTATTACAAACAAAACTAAAACACTTGGTATCATCATTCTTGGGTCGTGTTCCACTCTCGGTACGCATGCCGAGAGCTCTAAGCTCTTGTATACCTCGTTTCACTTTGGTTCGAGCTTATTTAAGCTCATAAGCTTATTTGTTTGATTTGTTTGTGGGATTTTCTTGGGTCACGGTTTGGAACGGAACCCACTCGTGGTTTTCGGCCTCTCCTTGTTAGCTTGGTTTGATTATGTTTTGGTTATCTTGGTCGTTGTCTCACTCGCTACGTGTAGTCACAGCAGAGACCTGATGGTCTCGGCAAGGTAAGTTTTTGGTCTGATTTGGTTTGTGGTATACTTGGGATATTTAAGACTTGAATATGTTGTGAATACTCGGGCCGTAGGTTAGTAAAGGTCGAGAGTTGATATTGACATTTTGGACATGGAAATTGGACTTGTAACGTGATGTTTGGCCTCGTCATGGTTAACCAAGAAACCATGGTCTCGATGTGACCACGATAGCTTAAAATGGACATATTATTTACTTAGACTTATTGTTATTACATTGACTTGTTGACCCAACTTATTACCGTGAAATTATGATGGAAATATGACTCGTTAACGAATATGACTTTCGTGACTATTAATAACGAAAGGATCAAAGTTAAATAAAAATGGTAGTTAAATGTAGTAAATAACAACTTAAGTTGTTACTTAATATATTATAACAAAAATGGAAATATAAAGGTCATGAGTAATTAATTTGGATATAAACAGAAAAACACTAAGTCATTAGTCGTTTCGAGGCGCATTTACCTAGCTCGTCATAATTTGAAATGTTAGCATTAAATATGTATCATTTGAATTTACAAATCGGTTTAACGTTAATAGACCCGACCGACACGATTATCGGACTTATTGAGTTGACAAATTCAGTAAGGGCCCGGTAAGTGTGTTGGAGGGATTTATTAACGTGTGACCTATCCTTATGACTTACCATTTGCGTGTAATGTGTAGGTTTTGCTTTGGATTAATAAGCGAGACGAAGGAATTATTAGACTTATCGAGGTGATGAATTCGATAAGGATTAAATAATTAATCCGGATAACTTATTAAGCTTTTAAGCTGAATCATTCGACCTTGACTTGATTGTTTGACTTGTTGGATAATTGGTAATCCTATTACTTGGGACTTTGCAACAACGGTATTGAAACATACAATGGTACAAAAAGTTATATTGGTCACGTCAAAAATGTGTGACGATATGCATATAGTCACACACGTTTTTTCGTTGTGTGTCACTAAAGGTCCCACCACCGTAGGTGGCATATGGTCACATTGTTGAGTTCGTGGCCTTTTTCATCGAAAAAGAGTGATCAAAACCCCGTATATGTGTGACAAATTAGGCACAAGTTTTGTTGCATTAGTTAGTATCAGTGACCGTAAACACCTTATAGTCGCACGAATGTTTTTTGAGAGTAACTATTGTTCGTCCTTTGGTGATTCGTTGTGTTTTGGTGTGTGAAAACAACAATTTATCAAAATATCAACAAACGTGAAGTTTAATTTGTCGTGAGACAAATAAACGTGAAGTAATACGAGTAAACCGTTTAGGAAAACGATTAACTCGCAAAACTTGTGAAAGTGATATTCAAATTGTGAGACCGGGAAGTGATTTCCTGGGTCGTACCCCAACGAGGTGTGAATGGAAAGCTTCGAATGAGATTTGAATTAAAATCTTGTATGATTGGAAAGGTTATTTGGTTTTGTGAGTACGTTAACGAAAATTAAACGTAAATTGGTTAAACGCAACTTAAATGAGAAATAAACTAAGGTATGCTAATAACTATTTAAAATTACCTAAAAGCTACGGGAAAACAAAGTTAGGTATCGGGAATCCTAATTTACAAGTTAAACAAGTAAATGTAACGTTTATTCTAAATAAACGTCACGCGCAAATTAAAACGTGAAGTTTAAGCTACGAAGGCCCTACGAGTCTAAAAATATTTTTCTTACGAACTAAAAGACAAAAGAAAATTTTAGAAAAAAGAAAATTAATTTTCCCACAAAAATTCTATTTATTACTAACTAAAAACTAATTAACACAAAGTAAATTCTAATAAATATCAAAACTATTTTTAAAAATCTGAAAATTTTTAGGAAATTACTACAAGTTAAACTTAATTTAAGAAAAATTTAAAAAGCTAGTTCATTATACTAAAAAGCGACAGAATAAGCTAAATGGTTTAGTGAGCTTAATTAACATACAAACTACACCTACTCTAATATTAAGTTTTGCAAATGAATACTAATAAAAGACCCCAGAGCAGTTGGTTATTGTGTGCGTGTTCTGTGTGCTTGAGGTGCAGGAGGTCCAAGGTTCGAACCCACCTCTTGCCCCCTTTTTTTTTTTTTTTTTTCTTTTATTTATTTGTTCCCCTTTATTTTTCAAAAGCCTTTTTAACAGAGCGATGACCAACTTTTATAACAGAGTTTTTATTAAAAAGCTTAGAGTAAGCTTGTTTACTTTAGAAATCCCAACAGTTTGGTTGTCTAGTACCTCAAGTGAGGCTTTTGAAAACTTGAGTAACTTGCTAAATTAACTACAAACGTAAAAACCAAAATGAGTATGTGAAATAAAATCACAAGCAACTAAGAGAACTTAAATCAATCATTAACAAGTTGCTTAAGTGGGGTAAAAAGAGAGCAACATAACTGAGCTAGGGGCTGCTGTTTCCATCAGCAGACGTGGGGACAAATTTGATCAATAGGGGGCTAAAAATAAGCGACTAAACATGCAAGCTAATACAAACTAATGAAGGATCTAACAAAACAGCATAATAGGCTTCACAAAGCACCCAAGATCAGACCTTAAACTCCAGAAATGAACTAGATATCGTTGAGAGAAAAGCGGGTAAAAACTGAGTTATGTTAGGAGCAGGGTGTCACGTATCCAAACAGTCCACTTTGGACTCAAATTTAAGTGACCAAACGGGCTCGAAAATAAAAATTTCTTTTTGATCTTTAAAAGTGAGCTGCTAAAGATCACAAAACAACAATTTCCATTCAATTCCAATAATTCATGAGGTCCAGAACTGATCCTATTTTTTGCACCATTTTTATGTTCATGAAAAATTCTTTTTTTTATTTTCTAACTTAACTAAAGGTTGACTGTTAAGGTGTTGAACAACTCGAATTTTGTGAGATTTGAATTACCCTAGGTGATGACAAACTAAGATACTAAGCAAACATTTTAAGCAAAATTAACAAGTTTGAAACCTAAATGAAAGATTTTGATCAACTAAAAAAAATTACTCAGCTCGGCAGACTTGAGTATAACTTTTACTTTTGACGTTTTTACTAAAAACTACTAAGCTTAAGTGTTGACTGATCTATATTAATTCTAGGAATGAAATGCAAGCTGTGCTTGACCTCTAAAAGCCACTCCAACTTTGTCAAATTAACATTACCAAACACCCCTAATACTTACTTGCACCAACAGGTTCAAAAGTGAATTGCTATTTTTTTCTTTTTACCAAACTGAGTTAAGTTACTAAGCTAATCCAGACTTATACAAACAGAAATCAAGAGACATCCCAAGCAATTAACAATTAAAGTAAACTAAGATTAAAGAACCTACTTGACATCCAAGAGTCATGCAATTCTGAGAACCAAAGTACCAAGGACCACTTATATGCCCCCATGGGCTCTAAACCGATTTTCCATCCAAAGCTGCTACTCTTTTTTTTTTTACTTTCTTTTCTGTATTTTTTTTTCTTTCTCTCTGAGCTTTCGACTTCCTTTTTTTTCTTTTTATAAACTCAAATGAAATACCAATGACCAAGCATACATAAAAGAGTAACAATGAAACTTAAACAAAGATTTAGAGAAACTTAAAATTCAATTTCCATTAAAGCTTGAAAACTCAAATTACAATTTAAAACCAAACTTTTAAAAATAACGATTACACTAAAGAATAATGATAAGAAAGATGTGCCCTTAGGCTTACAATGTCTAACTATTTATACTAAAACCTTGAGAGTGGTAGGTATGCCTCAGCTTCATTCCTTGTCTTCATCTTCATTGAGTAACAATGGTTTCCACATCAGCTTGTGCTTTCTTGAAATGAATTTCAGCCTTCGGATCAAATCTCCATTTGTCTTAGCCTTCTGATCAAATCTTTGGCGCCTAAATGGTGTTGTGGATTTCCAGCATGTCACCCCTTGAATGGTTGAGGGGAGTTAGGTATGAATTTGTGAGTGATAGAGGGTTGTAGTGGGATTGGGGAGTGGGGAATGATGGTGATGGTTGTTTGGCCTGATGTGATCACGGGGTGGAGTTTGGGTGGTGTTATTTTATTCAGTGGAGAAAGATGAGAGGAGATGGAGGTGTACGTATGTTTAATTTAGGGTTAGGGTTGGGGAGTTAGCTTATTAAATGAACCAGGGAGAAAGAAAAGGGGGGTGGGCTAATGTTGTGGGCTTGGGTAAATTTTTAATGGTGGGCTTGGAGTGGTGGGTTGTGTTTTGAATTGGTTAACATCAAAGGTCCGTTTGGTTTGTATCAATTGACAATGAGGACCAAATTTTGCAATTGTCCGAAAATTAAGGGACCATTCATGTCGTTTTTCCAAACTCATACCAAGGACTAAACTTGCCATATTTGAGTTACCAAAAGACCTCATTTGATTATTTTCCAAATTTAAATTTCAAGGACCAAAACTACCAATTTTCAAACTTGGAGGACCAAATATGAAAATTCTCCAAACATTTTACCCAAAGATCATTTGCGATTCATTTTGACTTTTAAAGAGCAAGGGTTGACTTTTCTTTGAAAATGATTGACCAGGGACTAGTTTTGTAAAATTGGGAGAGTCGGGGGATTGAAACTGCCATTTATGTAACTTTTGTTCATTTTTCGTTTGTTTTCATTCGTTTTGCATAAGAAACATATAAAATACGATCTTTGGGATTTTCTTCGCATTTTGGTGCGTTTTTGAGTGATTTTGATCGTTTTGCAGCTTAGATTTGACTCAAAATGATGAGTATTTACACACTCATCAATCCCCCACACTAAACTATTGCTAGTCCCTAGCAATCTTTTTGAGAAAAATTAATGGATTTGAAGTCTCTTTACCAAAAGCCATCACTTCTGGAGTAGCCAGGTGTAAGAACTGTGGCTCACCTGATAGCCGTGTGATTTTGAGCAAACCACCAGCTTTCAACGGATTTGATTTGTCTTTACCAGGAGCCGTTTGCTCCTGGACTAGCCAACTCTTGATGGAACAGTCAACATCTTGGTGAGTTGATTACCAATTATGGTTTTTCCACAGCCTTTACCACAAGCCATAATCTTGCGGGCTAGCCAACTCATTAGCTTTTAAGGATGATGGGGAGTTGAGGAACCATACAATTTTTGGCAAATTGCAAGCCATCAACGAGTTTGAGTTATCTTTACCAAGAGCCGTTTGCTCCTGGATTAGCCAATCCCTTTTGTCGTTTAGACAAGGCGAATTGATAACCACAAAAATTTTGAAATAAAGTGAAAAATTTTTGAAAAATTTTGGCCTAAAATTGGGGTACTAGACGGTATATTTTGATAAAATTCGCTAGAATTTTCCTCTCCCCCACACTTAGAGTTGAATATTGTCCTCAATATTCAAAGTCCCGACGATTATGCCGAAATTTTGAATGAAAGATGAGAATATTAAAAGCTAACTGTGGGAATGTCATTTGTATTTTTCACTTTATTTATTCAAACACACATTTTTTTTTTTTTTTTTTTTTTTTTTTTTTTTTTTTTTTTTGAAATAAGATATATACAACTCAAGTAGCTGCGGGGGGTGGCCACTCCCCCACACTAGGGTGTTAGAAAATAGGAGGAAATCAGATACACGGGTGAAAACCCGTGTTTGTTACTTGTTTTTGTTTATCGAGTCGCTAGCTTGACTCGATCCCCGAATTCATTGGTCCATGGGGAAACAAGATGTGGAAGAAACAATCTCCATCGGACTTTCATTCAAGATATTTGGATAAACATATGAAGCACGAGAAAGTTCCACTCCGATGAGATAACCGTCGGTATTCAAATAGTGAAAACTAGTAGAAAGAATACCGGGGTCAAAGATAGTGTTCTCACTCCCGAGGGAATGAGAAAGAAGAGAGATCACACAAAATGTCATGAGGGGAACAAAGATATTGGAATCTTTGTTCATGAACTTGAGCTTCCTTTGCGAGATTGTAATTTTAACATGTAAGCTCATAGAAATCCCGGGAGGGAGAGTTGTTGTAAATTCATCATTAAGATATTTTTCATGATAAAATACATCATCCCCCGGGTCATGATCAACATAATCATGAGTGAGATCATTGTTGAGACAGAATAGAGGGAATTCACTTTTCTCCAGAATTAAAAGTTTCTCGGATGAGAATTGTAACTTGATACTCTTATCGGGAGTCTTTTTCATTGTAAAAGGAGTTTTTACATCATTGAGTATTCCTGGATTGAATACTTTGTTTTCACAAAAAAAATGATGCTCAATGGAAGACTCGGAAGGGGAGAGTGAATCACCCTCTAAAACGGAGAAATCATGAGAAACAATTGACGGTTCATCAGTCACATTTTCTATTTTTGGTTTCTTATCATCAAATGTTTCGTCATCACAAGATTCGCCATACAAAAGATTTTTCCATTCATTTTGATTGGCTTCACAGTCGAAGAGATCATCATCACTTTGAGAATCACTAAAGTCGGAGTTAGGATTAAGTGATGGATCATGATACAAAAGACTTTCAATTTCTTTGAGATCGGATTCAAAGTCAAAGAAATCGTCGTCACTTCCCGATGGAAGTGGATTCATGTGAGCGAGTTCATCGGAGAACTCCTCAAGAAGAAAGTCAACATTAGAAGTGGTACTGCCACTACTAGGTTCTTTGGATTTGGGGAGCACAGAAGAATGACCATTGGAGGAGAAATCAATGACATCGATGCTTTTAACCGAAGGTTTCTTATGCTTGGAAGCATCGGTGTGAAAAATCATTTTTTCATTATCAATCCTCAAGGTCAAAGTATTCTCATAATGATCAACTAGGGCTTTTGCTGTACGCAAAAATGGTCTCCCTAGGATGAGAGGAACTCTCGGGTCAGCTTCATAATTAACCACCACAAAGTCGGCAGGGAAGATAAACATATTCACACGAACGAATACATCTTCAGCTATACCGACTGGGTGAGTAATAGAGCGATTAGCTAACTCTAAGGTCATACGAGTTGGTTTGAGTGTTCCCATTCCAAGTTGTTCATAAATTGACAAAGGCATGAGGTTTATGCTAGCCCCTGAATCGGCTAGAGCATTAGAAACCTCTTGATCATCTTTCAAAGAACAAGGAATGAGAAATTTTCCAGAATCTTCAAGCTTCTCGGGAAGCTCTTTGAGAAGGACTGCTGAACATTGAGCATTAATCGGTGTTTCAGCAAGTTCAAGCAATTTTTCTTTATTGCTAATGAGATTCTTGAATGTGGAAGCAAATTTCGGCATGTAAAGAAGAGCATCCGCGAAACTAATGTCGAAGTGCAGTTTTTGAAAGATTTCAAGAAACTTCTTCATTTGGACATCAGTTTTATTACGGAGTTTTTGATCATTAAGCCTCGAAGGATATGGAATTGAAGGCTTAGAAATGCTCTTTGGAAAAACAAACTCGGGAATTGACGTTTAGACGACCGAAGGTTGGACGTGTGCGGTACTTCGTGGGCTTGAGGATTGCACCTTGTCCTTTGTCGCCTTTGGTTCGCATTCCACTACCTCAGGAGGAGAAGAAGATGAGGTAGTAGGAATCGCGGGTCTATCATAAGAAACACCACTACGGGTTGTGATCGCCTTTACTTCGCCCTTCGGGTTAGCGATTGTGTTGCTAGGTAGCGTTCCCGATCCCGAAGGTCGATCATTTAAAGACTTCTTTAGTTCAGAAATCTGACCGATCAACAACCTGTTTGTTTCTTCTTGAGCTTTCATAAATTGTTTCAATAACTCATCGGTGGGTGATGGAGTTTGAACAACGGCTTGATTTTGAGAAAAATTTTGAGCTCGGTTGTTTTGATTGAAACCTTGATTTTGAAAATTTCCATGGTTTTGAGTACCATGAAAATTGTTTCCTTGATTGAAATTACCATAACCTTGGTTTCTATTCAAGTTTCCTTGATTTTGAGAACCTTGGTTGTAATTTCCCCCTTGATTTTGATATTGATTCATAGGGGCTTGAAATTGGTTTTGAACATTCGGGTTTCTTTGTTGATTTTGATTGAATCTATTTGGATTGTTGGGTTGAGAAAAACCGGGTGGACCACTTTGATTGTTAGTACGGTAATTTTGTTCCATTTGAGGACGGTATTGGTTACCTCCTTGGATGGAATTACCGACTATTGCATTGACTTCAAAAGGATTGCCATCGGTGGCAGTACAATTGTAGTAAGCGTGTGGACCACCACAAGTAACACAAGTATCAACCTTTTTGACTTCAGCAGGTTGAGAAGAGACTTTCTTTGTTTTGGTGAGAACCAAAGCATGAATAGCTTCCGTGAGCTTGTCAAGTCTAGCATCGGTGCTAGATTGAGCCACGGGTGATGAGGAAGAAGGACCAACATTAATTTGCGAAACAACCGATTTGCTTCGTGGAATGCGGACCTTGGATTTGTTTTCAATAATCATCAAAGCATCTTTGGTGGTGCGATTCAAGAAGTTACCTCCCGCGGAGGCATTAAGAGAGTCTTGATCGACTTGGCTCACACCATTATAGAAAGTGTCGAGTTGCATCAACTCGGAGAAACCGTGATGAGGACATTTACGAAGCATGTCCTTGTAACGATCCCATGCCTCACCGAATGATTCATCAAACTTTTGAGTGAATTTCATGATCTCATTCTTGAGGGCGGTGGTTTTGGATGGAGGAAAGAATTCGTTCACAAACTTCTTGACCAAATCTTCCAACGTTTCAATCGATCGAGGGGGTTGTTTGTCTAGCCAATTTTTGGCAGCCCCATCGAGGGAAAACGGGAAGAGAAGAAGTTTGATAGCTTCCTCAGGGACATTTTTGCATTTGATGGTTGACGTGATTTTGTTGAACCATCGAATGTGATCTTGAGGATCGTCCCTCTCGAAACCATAGAATTGACGCGAGGTGACTAAGTTAATCAACCCCGTCTTAAGTTCGAAATTGTCAGCCACGATGGCTGGAATGATGATAGCATCTCCGTAACCCTCGATGGGTGCTTGGAGAAGCTCATTCATGGTGGGCTCGGCAGCCATGATGGGAATAGTACGAAGCTCGGGTTCGACTATTCGATTGGTACGTCGTCGATTACGCCTTCTCCTTGGAATGTTATTTAGCGTTTGCAAATGACTTGTTGACGTAGACGAACGTGTGCGCATGCACCACAAAAAATATCAATTAAAACAATACCACTTTAAAGACAAGGGAACTTAAACCAATAATCAAGAACGCAAGGTTAATTCCTAAAGAAAAACGCACAAAAGAGCGGGAGAGAAGAATGGATCTCTCACTGGGCGAAGTTCGTTGGATCGCCACATACCGTTTCGACTCCTCTTAAAGTGTGAATTTCGTTTAAAAGTTTTCCAAAACGCAAGTGATACAAAGGCAAGTTTTGATCTTTGGTTTGGGAACTTATTATGGTCACACCCCCAGTTGGTAGGTGTTCTGCCTTGGTTTGCGGTGGTAAGATTTTAACTTTGTATTTATTAAACAATGAAACGGGAAAATCTTTTTGGTTTTTCTTTATCTTATATAGATATAATACATATACTAGAAACAAAAGAAAAATATTTTTGGTTTTTTTATAAGTTTTATAAAAGCGTAACTTCTTGCGAAGGTTCTACAAGACTAATCGTCTAAACCTTATTGAGACTTTCGACACACAGCCTCCCCGGCAGCGGCGCCATTTGATTCGTTGTGTTTTGGTGTATGAAAACAACAATTTATCAAAATATCAACAAACGTGAAGTTTAATTTGTCGTGAGACAAATAAACGTGAAGTAATACGAGTAAACCGTTTAGGAAAACGATTACCTCGCAAAACTTGTGAAAGTGATATTCAAATTGTGAGACCGGGAAGTGATTTCCCGTGTCGTACCCCAACGAGGTGTGAATGGAAAGCTTCGAATGAGATTTGAATTAAAATCTTGTATGATTGGAAAGGTTATTTGGTTTTGTGAGTACGTTAACGAAAATTAAACGTAAATTGGTTAAACGCAACTTAAATGAGAAATAAACTAAGGTATGCTAATAACTATTTAAAATTACCTAAAAGCTACGGGAAAACAAAGTTAGGTATCGGGAATCCTAATTTACAAGTTAAACAAGTAAACGTAACGTTTATTCTAAATAAACGTCACGCGCAAATTAAAACGTGAAGTTTAAGCTACGAAGGCCCTACGAGTCTAAAAATATTTTTCTTACGAACTAAAAGACAAAAGAAAATTTTAGAAAAAAGAAAATTAATTTTCCCACAAAAATTCTATTTATTACTAACTAAAAACTAATTAACACAAATTAAATTCTAATAAATATCAAAACTATTTTTAAAAATCTGAAAAATTTTAGGAAATTACTACAAGTTAAACTTAATTTAAGAAAAATTTAAAAAGCTAGTTCATTATACTAAAAAGCGACAGAATAAGCTAAATGGTTTAGTGAGCTTAATTAACATACAAACTACACCTACTCTAATATTAAGTTTTGCAAATGAATACTAATAAAAGACCCCAGAGCAGTTGGTTATTGTGTGCGTGTTCTGTGTGCTTGAGGTGCAGGAGGTCCAAGGTTCGAACCCACCTCTTGCCCCTTTTTTTTTTCTTTTATTTATTTGTTCCCCTTTATTTTTCAAAAGCCTTTTTAACAGAGCGATGACCAACTTTTATAACAGAGTTTTTATTAAAAAGCTTAGAGTAAGCTTGTTTACTTTAGAAATCCCAACAGTTTGGTTGTCTAGTACCTCAAGTGAGGCTTTTGAAAACTTGAGTAACTTGCTAAATTAACTACAAACGTAAAAACCAAAATGAGTATGTGAAATAAAATCACAAGCAACTAAGAGAACTTAAATCAATCATTAACAAGTTGCTTAAGTGGGGTAAAAAGAGAGCAACATAACTGAGCTAGGGGCTGCTGTTTCCATCAGCAGACGTGGGGACAAATTTGATCAATAGGGGGCTAAAAATAAGCGACTAAACATGCAAGCTAATACAAACTAATGAAGGATCTAACAAAACAGCATAATAGGCTTCACAAAGCACCCAAGATCAGACCTTAAACTCCAGAAATGAACTAGATATCGTTGAGAGAAAAGCGGGTAAAAACTGAGTTATGTTAGGAGCAGGGTGTCACGTATCCAAACAGTCCACTTTGGACTCAAATTTAGGTGACCAAACGGGCTCGAAAATAAAAATTTCTTTTTGATCTTTAAAAGTGAGCTGCTAAAGATCACAAAACAACAATTTCCATTCAATTCCAATAATTCATGAGGTCCAGAACTGATCCTATTTTTTGCACCATTTTTATGTTCATGAAAAATTCTTTTTTTTATTTTCTAACTTAACTAAAGGTTGACTGTTAAGGTGTTGAACAACTCGAATTTTGTGAGATTTGAATTACCCTAGGTGATGACAAACTAAGATACTAAGCAAACATTTTAAGCAAAATTAACAAGTTTGAAACCTAAATGAAAGATTTTGATCAACTAAAAAAAATTACTCAGCTCGGCAGACTTGAGTATAACTTTTACTTTTGACGTTTTTACTAAAAACTACTAAGCTTAAGTGTTGACTGATCTATATTAATTCTAGGAATGAAATGCAAGCTGTGCTTGACCTCTAAAAGCCACTCCAACTTTGTCAAATTAACATTACCAAACACCCCTAATACTTACTTGCACCAACAGGTTCAAAAGTGAATTGCTATTTTTTTCTTTTTACCAAACTGAGTTAAGTTACTAAGCTAATCCAGACTTATACAAACAGAAATCAAGAGACATCCCAAGCAATTAACAATTAAAGTAAACTAAGATTAAAGAACCTACTTGACATCCAAGAGTCATGCAATTCTGAGAACCAAAGTACCAAGGACCACTTATATGCCCCCATGGGCTCTAAACCGATTTTCCATCCAAAGCTGCTACTCTTTTTTTTTTTTACTTTCTTTT
Source organism: Artemisia argyi (assembly GCA_030686995.1). Classification (NCBI taxonomy): domain Eukaryota; kingdom Viridiplantae; phylum Streptophyta; class Magnoliopsida; order Asterales; family Asteraceae; genus Artemisia; species Artemisia argyi. The sequence continues at coordinate 64,000,958 of CM060677.1, forward strand.
CTGTATTTTTTTTCTTTCTCTCTGAGCTTTCGACTTCTTTTTTTTTTTCTTTTTATAAACTCAAATGAAATACCAATGACCAAGCATACATAAAAGAGTAACAATGAAACTTAAACAAAGATTTAGAGAAACTTAAAATTCAATTTCCATTAAAGCTTGAAAACTCAAATTACAATTTAAAACCAAACTTTTAAAAATAACGATTACACTAAAGAATAATGATAAGAAAGATGTGCCCTTAGGCTTACAATGTCTAACTATTTATACTAAAACCTTGAGAGTGGTAGGTATGCCTCAGCTTCATTCCTTGTCTTCATCTTCATTAAGTAACAATGGTTTCCACATCAGCTTGTGCTTTCTTGAAATGAATTTCAGCCTTCGGATCAAATCTCCATTTGTCTTAGCCTTCTGATCAAATCTTTGGCGCCTAAATGGTGTTGTGGATTTCCAGCATGTCACCCCTTGAATGGTTGAGGGGAGTTAGGTATGAATTTGTGAGTGATAGAGGGTTGTAGTGGGATTGGGGAGTGGGGAATGATGGTGATGGTTGTTTGGCCTGATGTGATCACGGGGTGGAGTTTGGGTGGTGTTATTTTATTCAGTGGAGAAAGATGAGAGGAGATGGAGGTGTACGTATGTTTAATTTAGGGTTAGGGTTGGGGAGTTAGCTTATTAAACGAACCAGGGAGAAAGAAAAGGGGGGTGGGCTAATGTTGTGGGCTTGGGTAAATTTTTAATGGTGGGCTTGGAGTGGTGGGTTGTGTTTTGAATTGGTTAACATCAAAGGTCCGTTTGGTTTGTATCAATTGACAATGAGGACCAAATTTTGCAATTGTCCGAAAATTAAGGGACCATTCATGTCGTTTTTCCAAACTCATACCAAGGACTAAACTTGCCATATTTGAGTTACCAAAAGACCTCATTTGATTATTTTCCAAATTTAAATTTCAAGGACCAAAACTGCCAATTTTCAAACTTGGAGGACCAAATATGAAAATTCTCCAAACATTTTACCCAAAGATCATTTGCGATTCATTTTGACTTTTAAAGAGCAAGGGTTGACTTTTCTTTGAAAATGATTGACCAGGGACTAGTTTTGTAAAATTGGGAGAGTCGGGGGATTGAAACTGCCATTTATGTAACTTTTGTTCATTTTTCGTTTGTTTTCATTCGTTTTGCATAAGAAACATATAAAATACGATCTTTGGGATTTTCTTCGCATTTTGGTGCGTTTTTGAGTGATTTTGATCGTTTTGCAGCTTAGATTTGACTCAAAATGATGAGTATTTACACACTCATCATTTGGCCACATAAATATGTAATATATGTGACATTTGAGATGATTCTTTCTAGTAAATGTGTATTTTGTGTGACTATTTCCCGTCCTGCGGCCACATGATTATACAATAAATGTGACGTTTGTGATGATTTTGTCACACAATGGGTGTTGTTTTTTTAGAGTTAGTCACATACAATTTAACACAAAGTGGTCAAAAGTGTTAATAAGTGTGACCATATGCTGTTTAAAGTGAAGAAATGTGTATTTTTTGTGACTAATGATCATTCAATGGCCGCATGGAGTTTATGTTTGCGTGGCCTTTTGTAATATTTAGTCACACAAAGCATTTTTATTTTAGGTATTTAGTCACATACCATTAAGCAAACAGTGGCCAAAAGTGTTAATAAGTGTGACCATATGCTGTTTAAAGTGAAGAAATGTGTATTTTGTGTGACTATTGATCATCCAATGGCCACATAAATTTTATGTTTGTGTGGCCTTTTGTAATATTTAGTCACACAAAGCATGTTTGTTTTGGGTATTTAGTCATATACAATTAAGTAAACAGTGGCAAAAAGTGTTAATAAGTGTGACCATATGCTGTTTAAAGTGAAGAAATGTGTATTTTGTGTGACTATTGATCATCCAATGGCCACGTGAATTTTATGTTTGTGTGGCCTTTTGTAATATTTAGTCACACAAAGCATGTTTGTTTTGGGTATATAGTTACATACAATTTAGGAAACAGTGGCCAAAAGTGTTAATAAGTGTGGTCATATGCTGTTTAAAGTGAAGAAATGTGTATTTTGTGTGACTATTGATCATCCAATGGCCACATGAATTTTATGTTTTTTTGGCCTTCTATAATATTTAGTCACACAAAGCATGTTTATTTTGGATATATAGTCACATACAATTAAGCAAACAGTGGCCAAAAGTGTTAATAAGTTTGACCATATGCTATTTAAAATGAAAAAATGTGTATTTTGTGTGACTATAGATTATCCAATGTCCACGTGAATTTTATATTTGTGTGGCCTTCTGTAATATTTAGTCACACAACGAATAAAGCAAATAGTGACCAAAACTGTTAATAAGTGTAACTATATACATCTTTTAGTCACATTTAAGAAATCAATATATATCCAAACAAATTCAAATATATTTCAAAACAAATTCAAATACAATCAAATTGTAAATATAAATTCGTATATAACTCTATACCCTAGGACCTCCTTTTATACACCAAGGAGTCCTAGTCGGCTTACAATACTTTCCTAAGTATCTATAATCTTTTTGATAAACAACTAATACATATCATACTATACAAGCAATACTAACTATATGAAACAACACTACTAACTTATAACTAGCAGTTGTAACTAATATATTAGCAGTATTAACTTCGAGCAGTCTTAATCTCTGAGCAGTCTTCACTTTATACTAGCAGTACTGATGAGGCGAAAAATGATCCATTTTTAGGGGGTCATTTAAGCCGTAATTGGAATTTATTTGATCAAATATTGCCCTAAATCGTTCCTTTTGTGATTTTAGGTATTTTGGGAGTGAATTCTGGAAAAGGAAGCATTTTGAACGTTTTTGGAGCATAAAAGTGAAGATATCGGCAAAGTCTTAATTTTCCTTGCTGGGAACAGTATATGACGGTGTCAAGAAGGAAAAGATGACGGCGTCATGAGCAAAATGGATGATGGCCCAGAGAAAACGTGATGGCGTCAGAACAAGGGCGTCAAGAATAAATTTGGTGACGGCCTGGAACAAGATTACACATGACGGCGTCAGATCTGGATCTAGGCAATCCGAGAAGATTTTTGGCGGCGAGATGATGGCGTCAGAATTTTACTCTGGACGCCGTCACCTCATAAAATCTATATATACTTTTCTAATTTTCATTCATTAGAGAGGAACTTGTGTAGAGAATATTAGGGTCGAACTTTATAAACCCTAGCTCGTTTGCAACAGTATTTTCAAGGGTTTTCACCCCTTGAAACCCTTCATGTTCAATTGAGATAAGTTTTCCTTCAATTCATTCAATATGTCTATGTGTTGTCTGATTAATATCTTACACTTGTCTTGATTTTAACATGCTAGGCTAGATCTTTTATGTGTTTGCTTAGATGTAATGAAACCTAGATGTTGATTATAGGTTGATTGCTTGTTTATAGTTGTAATGGATGAATGATTTCAATGTTAGGCTTAAGAAAACTGGCAGATCTCCATTGTGTAACTTGCTTGAATGTCTTAAGAAACATGAACCGATGTGTACTAGATTTTTATGGTTGTATTTAATGCATGAGCGAATTCTAGTGATCCCATGTTAGGAGCTTCTTGCAGGCTCGACATAGGAGTGAAGTAGGAGCTTATAGAATTGGGGAAGTAAGTACGCCACCCCATGATTGGTATTAAGGAATATAACCCGTCATCCAAGCAACTATAACAAGTAATTAACCTGTAAAAGATATCTAGGGAGTAGTGAAATCTAAGTAAATACAATTCTCCCATTTATTGTTCACACCACTAGTTTAATTTAGTTTATTTTTATTTTTGTCATTTTATTTTGATTACATCTTAGTTATTGGGTTAGTTGACTAGTAACTAATTCCGCCCACTCTTCCAATACTCGAGATTTTTATTTGCTTTTATAAAATATAAAAATACAAAAAAAATCATCCCTCACCTCTAGACCTAGTTCTTAGGTTTTCTAATCCTAGCGGCACTATTCCTGAGTTGAACGATCAATTCCCCGGTACTTATCACTATACTATACTACAACGATCAGGTACACTGCCTGGTGGGGGTTGTAAGCTTCTCGAGATCCCTCGAGAGGTAAAGCCTGGTGCAATTCCCACGCATCAAGTTTTTGGCGCCGCTGCCGGAGAATAGTTATTGTCTAGGTTATGATTTCTTTTTATTAAGTCTACTTGCTAGATTCCTTTCTAATAAGATTTTATTTTTATTTTTAGGTTCTCTTTAGTCTATCTTATTTCTTCGTGTTTTTGTTCGTAACTCTTTACCATCCGACATCATGGAGGGTGGTAACATCTTTGAACCCATCAACCCACCACAACAAGACCACCCACAAAACCCACCACTAGCTAACCAACCTCTTAGGCCCCGAACCCTAGGAGAGTACTCCCGACCTAGCCACCAAGGCTATCGAAACACCATTGAGCTCACCCAAGGAGCCAATGTGTCTCCCTTGCGATCCGATACCATCCGGTTGGTGCAAAGCGGATGTGCATTCCATGGACTTCGTTCCGAAGATCCTAATCAACATCTCAAGGACTTCCTTAAAATCATAAATTTTATAGACCTTGATGTTACAACTACAGAGTCGACCCGATTACGCCTATTCCAATTCTCTCTACGTGATCAAGCTAGTCAATGGCTTGAACGTTTACCCGCGGGATCTATCACCTTATGGGATGATCTCACCACTTGTTTCCTTGCTCAATTTTTCCCACCGGGAAGAACTACCAAGCTCAGAAATGATATCTTGATGTTCCAACAACGTCAAGGTGAAACCTTTTGTGAAGCATGGACTCGATACAAAGACTTACTCCAAAAAGTCCCTCATCATGGCATCGAACCCTGGTTCCAGATTCAAATCTTTTATGATAAAGTTAATTATCAAACGAGAAGGGCTATAGATTACGCAGCCAATGGCAGGCTAAACAGACTTAGCGTTGATGAATGCTGTAAAGTTCTTGAGGGGATAGCACAATACGAAGAAGAAGGATGGGAGGACCCGATGTTTTCATGTAATGGGAAACTTGATTACGTAAACGCTACCCAAGAACAATTATTGGGAAATATTGAGAAGCATGTAAAGGAATTAATGAGAGCTGAAATGCCTGCTGCTGAAACCGCAAGGAGTCCTAATGTACGTGTAAGTGCGATTAACAAATATAATTTTCCTGAACGTTCACGACAAGAGGAGTTCGAAGGGATAATGGTAACCTTCATGAATAATCAGGAAAAACAAATTCGGCACTTAGAAGCACGCATGGAAAGCACTCGTAATGCTTTTATGGACTTAGCATACAAATTCATATCAAGAATTAAGGAGAAGATTAAGGAAAAATCCGCACCAAGAAAAATCGAAAAAATCTTTTAAGTCCCAACCCCTTTGGTGTGTGACCAAGAGGAATGAGAAATCCTTTTCAAGTGCTTCGCCATCAATCACCCCTACTTTTGTGAGCATCCTCAGGAGGAGAAGAACTCTCAATTTCATAACATTTTTGTTGGATGCTTGCAAACCACACTCCCCAATTTGTGCAAGAGACGTTCCTTTGGTTTTAAACCTGGTGTGAAGAGGTTGCATCTCAAAAACACCACAGCTTTGGGACCCTGTAAGGAACGACTCCTCTTTGTACCCACCGTTGACCAATGCGATGGTTACAACTTAACTGAAACCTCGCCCACCCCTTTTGACAACCACATCTCTCTCCGTGACAGTAATGAAATGTTCGACCATGGTGGACTTTACTAACGGGATGGCCACTCATAGTTTTTACTTGTGTTTAGCCATTTACATTAGTGCAGGGACTGAATTTGAAAATATCACTTTGTGTTCATAATACGGGTATCTGACGGCGTCAGATCTTAACTCTTGACGCCGTCACCTCGCTTTCTCAGCAATAATAACCCAAACTCCATCATTTTCAACAAATACCCCACAAATTACACCCAAATTGCTGCTCCACCTCCGAGTCTCCAACATCCAATCCGACATCTTCCGTGACAAATCTCCACGTGGTAAGTAGTTTTTCTTCATCCTTTTTCGTTTAATTATCCTTAGGACCTACCAATTTTGAAAACCCCCATCATCCGAAACCCTACCATTAACCCATCTTTGAGAATCATAATGCCCTTCCTTAGATGTTCTGTAATCATGAGGTTACCATTAGATGATAGTGGTTGATTCGAATTGTGCGTTAATTGTGGAAAAATCTTTCACGCCATGGATTTTTTTGACCCCCTCACCCATGTTTTCTGCATAAAGGAGTGTTTGGGTCATGGATTTAGAGTTTGAAAATTGATTTTTCCTTCGTAATTGCATGGATGGATTTTTGCTGGATCTGACGGCGTCAGGTTTCCCTTCCTGACGGTGTCAGATGTGTCTGACAGCATGAATTCGTAAAATTCTCATTCTAACCATTTTCGTTCCACTCTATCTTTTTCCAGGAAAATGAGCAAACGATCATGACAACACCGAGGTAGCTCGTCTAGGTCCCAACGAGTTAACTATGGGGATATGGTCCACAGTTGGAGTGAGTTTGATAATGACGCCGCTACAACCAAGTACGCGGAGCTTGTTTATCACCATATTGATGCTGGAGCTGTGATTGATTGGGAGTTTCTGAGGTCCCAAGGTCTTGAGGGTGAGTTCTTGGGGAGGATCCAAACTGATGGATTCACGGGTCCTCAATAGGAGAGATTGTTCATGATGAGGGAGACAGTTTACAGTGAGTTGGTTAGGGAGTTCTTTGCGACTTTTCACTTTGATTTAGCTGAGGCCAGGACAGATATGGGGGGTACCACCATTTACTTCAGATTAGGGGGGGGGGGGGGGGGGGAGATTCGATCATGTTCGGTTACTGAGTTTGGATGGAGGTTAGGTTTGTACACTAGGGAGGAGGCTGTTGAGGGGGGTTTTATGCATAGGTTGTTGCATGGGGAGACGGTGAGGAACGAATTGAGGTGTGCCAATTTTTGGCCGAGTATTGGGAATGGGGTGTACACCTAGACTACTGGGGCGGCCTCAATAAGGGACCCCATGATCAGGTTAGCCCACATGTGCATTGCCTACAACTTGTCGGGGCGTCATGGCACCACTCACCGTGTCACTGCTTCAGATCTTTTCTACCTGTACACCATGTTTTCAGCGGATGTTTACTATAACATCCCATTTTGGGTAGCGAGCTATTTGAAGACCAGTGTAGGGGAGAGGGATATTGACAAGGTGTATGGGGGGATGTTCGTGACCCGGTTGGCTCGATCTTATGGGCTACTTGTTCCTGAGATCATGGGGTACCTGAGCAACTGTGGGGCTTGTAGGGTGGTGAGGGATAAATCCCTCAAGCAGATGAGCATTGTTATGGAGCTGGGGGATGGGTCCTATACTTGGTACATTGCGGGAGGACTTGATGGTGTTGAGGATGATGATGATGAGGGAGCGCCCAAGCAGCCACAGTTTAGGGATTATGAGGTTGGGTCTGCAGATTATTACCGACACATGAGTCGGGGAGACTGGCAGGCACACCAGGGGGCCTGGATGGGTTAGGTGGACGCATGGCGGACCACCACTGACCAGCGCTTTGATTGGATGTATGATCATACCATCCGCCAGATGCAGCACCTCTCCACCCGTGATTAGATCGAGCCCCAGCTGCAGATCGACCCATTCCCCGGTCGTGAGATGGACTACCCTCCCTACGGGTACACTGGGCACCTCCCTCCTGGTTATGACTACCGTTATAGTCCCCCTCCCCAATGATTTGTCTTGATGTTTATGATGTCTGAACAATTTATTCATGGTGGTGTAATTTGAAACAATTTGGATTGTAATAGTTTAGGATATGGCCTCTGTTGGCCCTGGATAATCTTTATTTTTATGTTCACGTTGAATTGCAATATTATGGTTTGCTTATGGTTTCATTTTTCTATTTGTATTTTGTTTGATTGTTATTTGCTTCCGTATGCATGCTTTATTTTTATTGTTAGTAGATCATGTTTCAAAATAAAATGGTGAAAATACTTTATTTTGTTGTTTGGCTTTGTCTTAACTTCATCCAAAGGTATTTCGCAAAAGATAAGTGTAAGGGGAAACCCCAAATATGTTTTTAAGAAACAAAATTGATCCTGATTCTCCACAATATTAAGTGAACATGTATATTCGTATTTGTTAGAGTCAAATGCTTGTATCGAGTCATAATGATGTTTTGCAGGATTTTCCAGGAAGTAGGACAAAGTTTTTCCAGAAACTTAACATAAGAATTTCTGCAGGTCACTTCTGACGGCGTCAGGAAGAAATTCCTGACGGCGTCACGTGTAAAATTCTGAAAATTTTACCAGTTTTGTTTTTCTGACGGAGTCTTAAAGTTTTTGTCGAATCTTTAGTTTTATAATCTCCAGGAAATCTGCAAACATCATTCCACAAGCATTATATCTTACTTTGTTTTCTAGGATTTGTTAGCATATATAGATTGCCGCCGGTTTTACGCGAGGTTGCCTTGTTTGTTTTCTCAGGTTTTACAAGTTATGTATGACAAGAAGATGATTTATATTCTGGAAGGGAAGCTTTGATGGTTCATTTTCTTGGAGGAAGATCTAACCTTGTTACCACACTATCCATACCGAGCGAATCAGGGGAGTATTTGATTTCATTCTTTTACCTATTTCACTTTTACATTCATTAATTGAACATTGGGGACAATGTTCATCCTAAGTGTAAGGGGAGGGTAAAATGATGATACCTCATAGGATACACTTTCGCTTGAGTTTATTTGTTTGATGGTAGGTGTGTAATAAAACTAAGAGAAATACTTGTTAGTGTAATTTTAGCGCCAAATTTAAAATTTTTTACAACATTTAGGAGTGAAACTTTAGCCATAGAAAGCGTCTCATGGATAGGAGTCGTATGACTAGCACAAAACCGTATCATTTAGAAAAATTTTCCACCCAAATATGTGAGGTTCGCCTTTAGATTTGATAGGAAAAACATTTAATATTAGTGCTTATGAGTGTACCGGTAGCATTTAGATTCTAGAACTTGCGTTAGTGATGCATCCCATGACCGCTAGTGAGACTACATTCGTGTAGTAGGATTTACTACATGATAAGAGGTATTAGGATCACCCTTGTGTTAAACCCGTGTCATAATTACTTGACCATTTAAGTCATATTACTTGGCTGGTTAAGTCAATTAATTTTTCCCACACCCTTAGCGTTGTACTCATTTTTAGTACAAGAAACCCCTAGTACACCCCTCCGAGCCTATCTTTTCATTTCTAACTTTAAGCATCTTACTTAAAGGAAGAATTTGTTACACCCCACTTAAATGTACAACCAAATCGCCTTAGCCTTCCGTGTATGCACTCATCTTTAGTGCATTATTGTTATATGTTTAAACCCTAAGTTAATTATCTAATTGATTACATGGTTGCTAAGTCGAGTCATATCCTTGTACATATTGTTTTGGGACGATTGGGACTCATGGGTAAAGTACTTGTGTTATGGAGTAATGGGGAAGAACATCTTATATTATCCCCATATGTGCGTTAATCTTAAAAGTATTCCAAGTGTTTTGATTATCTTAATTCGAGTCATTAGATTAGTTTATTGTAAAGTATGTAAAAATTCAAGTGTAAGGGAAATTTTCATTCCCTATTATGTATTATTTTGGATGGTAGGGTAAGAGTGTATGCAATTCAAAAAAAAAAAAAAAAAAAAAAAAAAAAAAAAAATAGAAAAAGAGAAAAAGAGAAAAAACATACGGACTACCATGCCGTTTCATTCTATGTTTGTTTTATGTTTTTGTTATTTTTGATTTATTAGCTTAAGTTGAGTCTAGTCTTGGCTTAGCAACGCCATATTGTACACGTAATTAACCAAGATGATTAACTCGCCACCAGTAAAGATTGCCTATATCCAACAAAACCGTGTATTCCATATCCCTACACCTAACGTTACAACCCTTTAAAAGACCTATTTGATAGTTTATCCTTAGTGCTTACGCCATGTGGTGGAGGTTTGATCATTTCCCAAGCCTATGGTAATCTATTTTGTTATGACAGGTAGTGAGAGATGTTTTCCATTTCCATATTGTGATATATACTTTATTACACCCGAGAGATGTGAGTATCTAAACACTATTTGTGAGGTGCTAGTGTATGACCTCCGTGCTTGTCTTTGGTCTTTAGTGGAACGATTATTTGTTGTAATTACTTTTATATTAGTGTTAAATGACCCCTAACTTGTATTTTGACTAGAATAAAAGCGCATTTGCTTGAGGACAAGCAAATCTCAAGTGTAAGGGTATATGATGAGGCGAAAAATGATCCGTTTTTAGGGGGTCATTTAAGCCGAAATTGGAATTTATTTTGTTGATATAAATAATGTTTAAAAACGTTATTAATATTTCTCAATAAACCTATGTTTTGATAATCACAAAACTCAAATCAAATTAAGTCAAGATTAAGACGTAAACAAGTATTTAGTAACAAATATTTACCTCTACATCTAATATCACTTAAGATATGCATAAACTAAGCATCTTATGCATTACATGATCAAAGGAAACCTTGTCCTAAGACATAACATTTTATAAAATGATATTAACATTTTATATATATTTGTAAATCATTTTTGGTATTGTTATATTAAACTACAAAGATATGATTTCAAATTTCCAACCAAAAAGGGCAAATTTTATCCAGAAAAACTTTTCCAACGTTCAGGAGGGCGGCCCCCTTAATTATACTAGGCGGCCCCCTTAATCATTAAGGGGACCGACCACTAATTAAGGGGACCGGCACGCTCCAGAACAGTATTTTCTGGCCCTTTAAATACTGGATCGTTCCACATATTTTTCTCACCTTTTTGCACTAAAAACTTTCTGATCCAACCTCCATTTCTATATCAAAAATCCTTTGATCATATAATTCATAAGTCTTTGTTTCCAAGTGATCCAAAGCTTCATCCACTCAAGTGCAAGAAGAAGAACACTCCTCTACATCCATTTAATTGTAGTAGTGTTGTGATTAGCTATTTTCATATTGTAGTAGTGTTAGATATTTGTAAAAGTGTTGTGTGAATTTTTTGATTGTAGAAACTAGGTGTGTTGTAAAGTAGTTTAGTAGTTGTGACTTAGTTGTGCATAGAAGAAGGTGTGAAGTTGACAAGGTGTGAAGAAGGTGTGAAGTCTTGAAGAAGTTGTTAAGGTGTGAAGTCTTGAAGAAGTTGTGAGATTGGTTCTAGCTACGATTAAAACTCGACATTTAGCTTAGTGTCGTTAACTCGTGTAAGCCAAGGTGTGTAAGGTTTCTCCACCATAAGGAGTTTGTTGACATAGTGAAGAAAACTCTCGAGTGTGGTACTCGGGGAGTGGAGTAGGGTAAGGAAGGTGTCCTTGTAGCCGAACCACTATAAATTCGCGTGTTGTGGTTTGATCTTTCTAACTCTATCTTTTCTTCATTCTATTTCAATACTTTCATTATTAGATTAGAATTGCTTATATTGGTTGTTACTTGAATTCACTTGAGATCGAATCGAAAGTTTTTATAAGCTACAAAATATTTTTGTAATAAATTTAAAAAGGACGTAAAACTATTCAACCCCCCTTCTAGTTTTCCACAATTGCTATCAGGAGCCACGTCTAGCAAGATCTTTAAAATATATTGTATTTTAAAACTTGTAACGATCTATGGAATCTGAAAAATATTTAGAAGGGCAATCTATGCAAAGACCACCACTATTTGAAAGTGATGGATTTTTATATTGGAAAAATCGATTCGAAACTTATGTGAAGTCAAAAGATCTAGATCTTTGGCATGTTATTACTAATGGTGATTTTTTACCTATTCAAAATAACCCCGAAACAAAGAAAGATGAAATCGTACCTTTTGAAAAACAAAATGATGATTTAAAAAGAAAACTTGCTAAAAATAATGAAGCAAAAATGGTTATTTATAATGCGCTACCACGTAAAGAGTACGAAAGGATCTTTATGCGTGAAACCGCAAAAGAAATTTGGAACTCTTTACTAATAACTCACCAAGGTAATAGTCAAGCCAAAGATAATAAGATAGATCTACTAGTTCAACAATATAAGCAATTCACGATTCCGGTAGAGGAATCAATTGATAATGCTTTTGCTAGATTTAACACTATCATCCCAAGTTTAAAAGCACTTGATGAGAATTTTTCTAGTAAGAATTTTGTTAGGAAGTTTCTTAGGGCTCTTCACCCAAAATGGCGAGCTAAAGTGACGGCTATTGAAGAATCAAAGAATTTGTCAACATTGCAACTTGATGAATTAATTGGAAATTTAAAAGTCTACGAAGCAATTATAAAGAAGGATTCCGAAATGGTCAAAGGAAAACGAGAGCAAAGCAAGTCAATCGCCTTGAAAGCTAGAAAGGAATCTAGTATCGAAGATAGCTCATCTTTCGAAAGTGATGACGAAGAATACGCCATGGCCGTAAGAGATTTCAAGAAATTCTTCAAAAGGCGAGGAAGATTCGTAAGACAACCACATGATGAAAAGAAAACATTTCAAAAGAGTAAAGATGACAAGAGCAACAAGAATGAAAGGAAATGCTTCAAGTGTGGTGATCCAAATCACCTTATTGAAAAATGTCCAATGATAACAAGAGATCAAAATCAAAGAGCATTTGTTGGAGGTGCTTGGAGTGATAGTGATGAAGATGAGAAAGAAACGACAAAGGAAGAGAAGTGTCTTATGGTGAATACATCAAATGAGGTACGTTCCGAAACTGAATATTTTAGTGATGAAAGTTTATTATTAGATGAAAAAGACCTAGATAATGAATATAATAGACTATGCAAATTAGGACAACTAGTAATGGCCAAAAACAAATCACTAAAATACATAAATAATCAATTGGAAAATGAAGTACTAGAACTAAAAATTAAAATACATCAACTTGAAAAAGGTAAAGAAATTTTTGAAGAATGTAAATCATGTCAAGAGATTTGATGAGTTCCTAAAAACTCATCATTTTTGTTCCATTTTAAATACGAAAACAGTTAAAAAATACACAGAAATACTATATAATACTATAAATATCTTTGAATTGTGTTTTAATATGTTTCAGATGCAAAAGGACTGAAAACAAAGGAAAACGTGCAAAGTTTGCACACTTGGCAAAATCAGTCCCTGAACTTTCAAGAAATGTCAGAAATGGTCCCTGGGAAAATCATTTTGAAGAAAAATCAACAAAAGTCCCCCAGGAATCATGAAATAACAAATTTTACCCTTGAAAGTTCAAAAATGCACAAATGGCAAAACAGGTCCCCCAAGTTTCATAAATGACAGTTTTAGTCCCTGGAAGTTTATTTTGAAATAAAAAGTCAACTTTAGTCCTTGGGAAGTCAAAAATGTTTACTTATGACCCCTGGATAAAAGTTTACACAAAATGACAACTTTTACCCCTCAAGTTACAAAATTGGCAAAATAGGTCCCTGGGTATTATAAAATGGAAATTTAATACAAAATACCCTTGTACTATGCATGAATGACAAAATTGGAACAATTTGATAACTTGTGGAAAATTACAATTTCACCCCTAAACTTTGGTGAAATTACATAAATGGTCCTTTTAGGTTTTTAAATTTAAAGTTTACATTTATTATCTTTGTACTAATGTTATATGGCAGGAATGGCCCTTATGATACTTTGGAAACATGGCATGATCAGCCCCTAAAGTTTCAGCAATTTACAAGTTTAGTCCTTGGGTTTTAATACATAAAACCAAACCGGCCCTTTTTATCCTTAATAATCCAATTCCTTAAATCCAACAAATAAAAACAATGGTCCAAACACAAACACCAGGCCCAACCTTACAAAGCCCACTTTTCCTTTATAATAAAAACCTGGGGTTTGACTTTGGTTGACCCGTCTTCTTCCCCAACCATTTGCATCACCTCTCCACCTCCACCTTCACCACCACTTGCACCCTTTCCACCTCACCCTACTCCCTGTCACTCCCTCAACCAAACCCACCTCCTAGGTTTACCCTAGGAGGTGACACCTATTACACCCACAAGTTGTTACCATACCCCTACCCTGTAGACACCCTGCAACACACCAATACCACCTCCCCTGCCTACTAATCTCACCCAATTGACCTTGCAACCTCATAATCCACCAATCACACCTTAACAGCCTCCAAATTGCAAAAATTGAAATTGGCGCCAAAAATTGCTTTTGAACAGGTGTTGAATAATTGACACGTATCAAAGGTGGGATCTACTCAGAAGCTTGTGGAGATCATTTTGGGACTATAAAAGGCAAAGGAGGGGCATAGAAGCAGAGTACCTTGGCCTTAAGCCATTGTCACACTATGGAATAGCCATAGTTTTTACTGCTTATTTTTAATTAAAAGTCATTTACAGCTTTCATTGTTGTACTAGACCTTAAACAAGTTTAATATAACAATATTTACAGTTTTATTGGGATCATCTTTTAAATTTCATGTCTTTTCTTGTCATTTAAATTCGTGTTTGATCTTAGTTGTTTGAATGGTTCTATATGACACTACTTAGCTCTCAGTAAGCTTTAGCAAGCCTTTAGATTCCATTAAATAGCTATTGATCTTTTAAATTAAAAAATACCAAAAATATAGAAAATTGTTGAAAAATCAAAAATCAGTTGTGAGGGCAAAGGAAACTTGGAGCTTGATACAGCTTGAATGGTCCTGGTTGTAGTGCTTCTTGGGAAGCTTTAGGTTGAGTTACTTGGCCTTGGTTCTTAGTTCTCAGCTGATTTTTCATTTGTAAGCACTTTTCTTTAATTATTGCAATTTACTGTTCATGTGTTTAATTCATTTAATTTTCATGTTTTGTTGTTTAAAAGTTGTTATTAAGTGTTTTTAAAGTTTAAGATTGCATGTTCATGTGTTAGTTTATAGAATTGATTCATATTTCATTTTCAACTGTGAAAATGGATTATGAATGATTCATGTTTATTGTTGTTACAATTGTTGTTTATCTGTAAATTTGTTCTTAATATATGTTATTATGAAGTTGGAATCAGGTTTGTATGCAAAATTCATTGAAACCTTTAAAATTTACTTGACAACTAAAGATTAAAGGTGTGTTTGGATTTGTTGAGATTGAGGACTATGAGGTTGTTTAGGTTGCTTATTTCTGTTCATCTATCATCTATTAGGTTGTTTGAGGAATTGACACTCCTTTAGACTTAGTAGTAATAGGTTAAATGGTAAAAATCAATTTCAATTTAATCTCATTGTTCACTGATTGGTTGGTGTCAAAGTTGAGTTTTTGTTTATTCTGTGTTAAGGGGTATGTGTATTATTGTTCTTGTTTGATTGTGTGATGCATATGAATCCATTGACTCAGTTTATTTAGCCTTTATTTTGTATTTTAGCCAAAGTCCCTTTTTATCTGTCTAATTTCTTATCTGTTTTACTTTTTATGTTCAAATCTTTAGTATGTGTTAAAATGTTATTAAGTTTTGTTAATTTCATGTTCCTACATCTTATTTTAGCTTATTGAGTCAGTAAATTAGCTTGTAAATTCATTTTAGTCAACCTTTTAAGTTTTTGTCAAAAGTCAATTTTCCTATTTTCAGGTTTTTGAATAAAAGTCTGATTTTAGTGTGTCTTTATTAATCTGTTCCTGCTTAAATGCTCTTAAGGGTTCATAGTCTTGTTGCTTATCTTGCTTCTGTATTTTTGTTGATTTTTATTGTTAATGTTTATGTGCTTATTTGTTAGCTTCTTTTTACCTGTTTTTGCCCTGTATCACCATTAAGCTGTCAAAGTCACAAACTTACATAAGCTTGGTTACTTTGTCCTAGCTTATGGACTTAGCTTATTTGTGAACCCCTACTAGCTTGTTGTTAATATTTGTGCTTATTTTCCACTTATCTGCTTATTTGCACTATTTACACACCCACCTTTTTGTCACAATCAACTCACTTCACTGAAGCAAACAGTGAAGTGAGCTGATATTCCAAAGCTCTTAACAAGCTCCTCAGTGGACTTGAGCTTGTGATTCTTGGCTTTGTGAGAAGCCAAGTTGTCCAACTCAAGGTCTCAGTATGAGTTGAGCTTGTTGAGGCTTATTGGATAGGTTCAAATGAGGCTTGATGTTTGCCCTCTCACAACAGATGACTGATCACTCAGTCATCTTACACCATTTCCATCATGTCTTAAAAGCTCAAAAATGGTCTAAAGCTGGTGTGGCTTAGCTTTTATTGAAGCTAAGCCACCAAATTTCAAGATCCTGTGCATCATTTTTAGATTGTAGCTTATTTGCATAGGCTGCAATCAGCTTAAACCTATCACCATTTGGATGAGTTACTGTTCATCAGTATATTCATCCAAAATTTCTAAAATTCATAAGCTCACAAGAAGCTTAGTACTTGGCCTCAGCTTGTGCAATTTGGTTCAATGTGGAGCTTATCCACTAGTTTCCATGATCCAAGCTTAATCTCAAGCTTGCAGCTTATTTATAAGAGCTTGCAAGTGGCTTCTTTTGTGTCCCATTTTGGTTTGTGTGCTGATACACAGTCACATGTAGTCAAATGGGAGGTTTTTCATAAGCTTTTTACAAGCTCACTAGTGGACCCCACTAGGTGAGCTTGGGCTTTTTGGAATCCTTGCCAACCCAGCTTGCAACCTCAATTCACAATTTGGGTTTTTAAGCTCATTTACTGAGCTTAATTGTACCAACTAAAAGGTTGCAGGGGTGTTTGGTTTAGCTATTTATCTGAGTAAAGCTTATAAGCTTTTGTGAGCTTATTGGCCAAACTCAGTTAACTAGTTTGTTCATATTTGTTTATAAACCTTGTTCAAATCATATTTTCCCTTGTGAACCCAGTGTGAAGCTCATACTAGGCTTTACAGCCTCAATTCCATCCAAGTCAAGCTTGTAGCTTGACTGTCTAAACCTTGAGTTTGCATTGTGTTCAAATGGGCAATTCCATTGCACATAACCTGTTTATGTTTGCCCACTTGACTTGTTCACATGTCCTTTTCTTTTTCATTCATGAGTCCAACCTTTTTCATGGCCTTTGTGAACTTATGTGCATAGCTGTGAGCCTTAAACTCACTGCATAAGCTCCTAGCCATTGACTCAGCTTGGTCCTTGATTGTAAAGTATCTTTTTCCTTTTCCTTTGTTCATTGTACATAATACTTGACCTTTCTTTTCTCATTTTGCAGCTTAGAATAAGCTAGTTCCAAGCCTAGAGCAAGTTGTGAGCCAAAATCTCACAGCCATAAACTCTTAGCCTTGCAACTGCTTATCCCTTGGCTTGAATAGTTTCATGTTCTGTAAATATGTCTAATATTAATATATGTATGATCAAGAAAAGAGAAAACCAAAAAGAAACACTTTTGAAGCTAAGTGATAGCTTCTATTTAGAAGCTTAAATGCTTATAAGCTATTCTGTGGACAAGAGCTTGAACACTTTAGTTTTTTAGGAAGCTCAAGTGTCCATCTCTTTAGTTTTAAGCTCATATCTCAATTTTAAGCTTGTTCATTAAGGCTGCTCACAGCTTTTAACTTGTCCCTTTTTGCTGAGTACACTGATCACTCAGTGTACTCTAGCTTTTTCATAAGCTTCTAACAAGCTCTCCAGTGTACTCCATAAGCCAAGCTTGGACTTTTTGAAAAGCCCAATTGCTCAGCTTATTGGAGCTGGCTTCAATTCAGACCCTAGTTAACTCCTGTGGGCCCCACAAGGTCTTCAAGTGTGCCCTTTGGGCCTGTTTGTTTGTAGCAGGTACTCAGGATGGCTTATTAGTTTTTTTTAGCTTATTTTAGTATACTACCTTGTTTATTTCTGCTTATTTATAGTTAAATAAACTTAGTTTAATCTTATTTCATAATTAGTTTTCAATTTGTAGCTTGTTTGTAGCTTTTTCAACTTCTAAATTCCATCTTAGCCTTCAAAAAGCCAACTGTTAAGCTTTATAGCTTAATCTAAGCTTATTTGTGAGTTTTGAAAAAGTTGGTTTTGTTAAAGTTGCTTATTTTTAGTGTTTAAACAGTTGTGCAAAAAGAAAAATACAAAAATAAAATAAAAGCAAAAATGGGTGTGGGTGGGATTCGAACTCAGGACCTCTTGGCTAGTATCATGCATAATATACCCACACCCCTTCCAACTGCTCTGGGGCACCAGTTCCGTTGGAAGGGGTATTCCATATATATTTAACCCATCTTTGGTCCTTTGGCTTATTTGGACTGATGAGCTTATTCCAGCTTATTGGAATAAGCTGTTGCCCCCACCTTATTTTTCCTAGCACCTTCATAACATTATTTACATTCTGTAATTTTTTCATATTTTTTACTGTTCATTTAATATATATAATAATTAATATAGTTTAACTACCTTTTAGGAAATAATAAGTATTTAATTTTTAAAACTGCTTATTTATAATTTTTACAAACTTTTTATATTTTTTATTGGTTCCTGAGATACTTATGAAGTTCTATAAAAAGTTTCATAATTTTATAAATAAGTTTAGTATGTATAATAATTTAATTAGTATTAATTAGTTTAATTAAGTAATAATAGTTTTAAATTAAGTTTTCTTATTTTTGTACATAAAATATAGTTTTTATATTTTTCTTAGCTTTTTATAAGTATTTTAGAATTATGTAAAAAGTTTTAGATTTTAGTTTGCTTATTTAGTATATATAATAATAATATTAGTAATTAAATAATAGTAAATAATTAATAATAAATAGAATACTTGTATAATAAATATATTTTTAGTTTCAAAATTTCTTTTATAGTATTTTAAACTTTTCTAAGTTTTAATTTTATTTTTCTAAGTAATATTTAGATTTTCTTATTTTTAGGTAATTAATTAAATAGTAAATAATAGGTTTTAATTAATAATAATTAAGTACATAGTATAAAAATAAGT
Organism: Artemisia argyi; assembly: GCA_030686995.1. Taxonomy (NCBI): domain Eukaryota; kingdom Viridiplantae; phylum Streptophyta; class Magnoliopsida; order Asterales; family Asteraceae; genus Artemisia; species Artemisia argyi. The sequence goes on from CM060677.1 coordinate 64,019,902, forward strand.
TTTAATATTCTAATAATTTTCTTATTATTTTAGGATTCCAAAAATGTAATTTTCACATTTGTGGGACTTATATTGGACGGTATTCACTTTTTATTTTGTACATAGACGTTTATTTAAACGTTTACGTACACGTTTTAGTTTTCTAGGTTTTCATACTATAATAATAACTTTGTAAATATAGTTATTTCTTTTATTTCTTTTTAATTTGCATTTAAGCCATTAAGGCTTGCAAATTCCCTCTTAGGGAAAGTTTTGTTTACGTTACGTTTACGTTTATTTAAACCTAAACGTACGTTTGTAAATACTTTAAGATTTTTAGGTTTCTGATTGTACGTTTCTTAAATGAACTAGCTGTGACAGAGCTATTACTATTCACATTCAGTGTTAGTCAATCAGATTCCTGTTTTCCTATACTAATATTATTTTCAACAAACCACAAGTCATTGTATTTAGAATATCACGCCTCATCAGGACATAAACGATCCAAGGATATTTAAACCCTTGGTAAACTTGCATTCCTCTCCCGGGCTGTCGCCCGTTTACTTTTATTATTAGGTTATCCATTTTATAAACAAGTGGGTGGCTTATAAATAAAAGCAGTATGGTCCGGGAGGAATCAAATTTTGGCGCCGTTGCCGGGGAGGCTGTGCTGCGTATAACGAACTTGTATTTTGTTGAAATATCTATCCTTGTATGTATATTATATATACTTTATCATTCAACTCCCTAGCTGTCAGGGCATATTTATTACAGTTAATCATTCACAAGTGATTAGCTAGCGTGGTAAACCTGACACAAGCCTGGGAGGTAGTGATTACTTATACTGTATCATATTTCTTTTCAATAAACAATATAAAATACAAAAACATTTTTTCTATGCACACAACTTGCGCAGTTTGATTAGTCCCTCAATTACAACATTTAGTTGTTGGCTGTTTACAGTTACTGAGCTCTGTCAGACCCAGATTCCCTTTCGAGGGGCGGTTGTTAGGAATTTTCTTTCTTTGTACATATATATATAAATCTAAAAATACAAAAACATTATAAAATACAAAAATCAAAAAATAATCTCCTTACCCTAATATTTATAATTCTGTGAGTGGCAATCCCACTCCAATTTCTCACCAAATCTTTGAGTGGCAATCCCAATCCACTTCCCCATGAACCAATTAATTCGGGGTCGAGTCAAACTAGCGACTCGGTAATCAAAAATTAGTGTGGGGTAGAATACCCACATCTTGTATATATTATGAAAATGTAATAAAAAAATTGTAAATACACAAAAATAAATAATTGTTGTGTTACTCTACTTAGCTTTAAATATTATCTTTTTACGTTCAAGGATTCGGCATAATAGCCGAAACTTTGAATATTGAGGACAATATTCATTTCTAAGTGTGGGGGGGAAATTCTGGCGAATTTGATCAATTATATACCTTTGTATGCCCTTTTTCCCCAAAATAGGCCAAATTTTAAAATTTTTTTTCATTTGGCATTAACACAACATATGGTAATCAGTCCGCCAAAGTCTAAATGACAAAGGGATTGGCTAGTCCAGGAGCAAACGGCTCTTGGTAAAGACATCTCAAATCCGTTGATGGCTGGCAATTTGCCAAAAATTGTATGGTTCCTCAGCTCCCCCGTATCCTCATAAGCAAATGAGTTGGCTAGCCCGCAAGATTATGGCTTGTGGTAAAGGCAGTGAAAATCCATAATTGGTAATCAGCTCACCAAGATGTTGACTTAGTCCATCAAGAGTTGGCTAGTCCAGAAGCAAACGGCTTTTAGTAAAGACTAATCAAATCCGTTGACAGCTGGTGGTTTGCTCAAAATCACACGGTTATCAGGTGTACCACAGTTCTCACACCTGGCTACTCCAGAAGTAATGGCTGTCTGGTAAAGAGATATCAAAATCCATTAAATTTTCAAAACAGGTTGTTATTAGATTATAGATTGCTAGGGACTAGCAATGTTTTAGTGTGGGGTATTGATGAGTTCCTAAAAACTCATCATTTTTGTTCCATTTTAAATACGAAAACAGTTAAAAAATACACAGAAATACTATATAATACTATAAATATCTTTGAATTGTGTTTTAATATGTTTCAGATGCAAAAGGACTGAAAACAAAGGAAAACGTGCAAAGTTTGCACACTTGGCAAAATCAGTCCCTGAACTTTCAAGAAATTTCAGAAATGGTCCCTGGGAAAATCATTTTGAAGAAAAATCAACAAAAGTCCCCCAGGAATCATGAAATAACAAATTTTACCCTTGAAAGTTCAAAAATGCACAAATGGCAAAACAGGTCCCCCAAGTTTCATAAATGACAGTTTTAGTCCCTGGAAGTTTATTTTGAAATAAAAAGTCAACTTTAGTCCTTGGGAAGTCAAAAATGTTTACTTATGACCCCTGGATAAAAGTTTACACAAAATGACAACTTTTACCCCTCAAGTTACAAAATTGGCAAAATAGGTCCCTGGGTATTATAAAATGGAAATTTAATACAAAATACCCTTGTACTATGCATGAATGACAAAATTGGAACAATTTGATAACTTGTGGAAAATTACAATTTCACCCCTAAACTTTGGTGAAATTACATAAATGGTCCTTTTAGGTTTTTAAATTTAAAGTTTACATTTATTATCTTTGTACTAATGTTATATGGCAGGAATGGCCCTTATGATACTTTGGAAACATGGCATGATCAGCCCCTAAAGTTTCAGCAATTTACAAGTTTAGTCCTTGGGTTTTAATACATAAAACCAAACCGGCCCTTTTTATCCTTAATAATCTAATTCCTTAAATCCAACAAATAAAAACAATGGTCCAAACACAAACACCAGGCCCAACCTTACAAAGCCCACTTTTCCTTTATAATAAAAACCTGGGGTTTGACTTTGGTTGACCCGTCTTCTTCCCCAACCATCTGCATCACCTCTCCACCTCCACCTTCACCACCACTTGCACCCTTTCCACCTCACCCTACTCCCTGTCACTCCCTCAACCAAACCCACCTCCTAGGTTTACCCTAGGAGGTGACACCTATTACACCCACAAGTTGTTACCACACCCCTACCCTGTAGACACCCTGCAACACACCAATACCACCTCCCCTGCCTACTAATCTCACCCAATTGACCCTGCAACCTCATAATCCACCAATCACACCTTAACAGCCTCCAAATTGCAAAAATTGAAATTGGCGCCAAAAATTGCTTTTGAACAGGTGTTGAATAATTGATACGTATCAAAGGTGGGATCTACTCAGAAGCTTGTGGAGATCATTTTGGGACTATAAAAGGCAAAGGAGGGGCATAGAAGCAGAGTACCTTGGCCTTAAGCCATTGTCACACTATGGAATAGCCATAGTTTTTACTGCTTATTTTTAATTACAAGTCATTTACAGCTTTCATTGTTGTACTAGACCTTAAACAAGTTTAATATAACAATATTTATAGTTTTATTGGGATCATCTTTTAAATTTCATGTCTTTTCTTGTCATTTAAATTCGTGTTTGATCTTAGTTGTTTGAATGGTTCTATATGACACTACTTAGCTCTCAGTAAGCTTTAGCAAGCCTTTAGATTCCATTAAATAGCTATTGATCTTTTAAATTAAAAAATACCAAAAATATAGAAAATTGTTGAAAAATCAAAAATCAGTTGTGAGGGCAAAGGAAGCTTGGAGCTTGATACAGCTTGAATGGTCCTGGTTGTAGTGCTTCTTGGGAAGCTTTAGGTTGAGTTACTTGGCCTTGGTTCTTAGTTCTCAGCTGATTTTTCATTTGTAAGCACTTTTCTTTAATTATTGCAATTTACTGTTCATGTGTTTAATTCATTTAATTTTCATGTTTTGTTGTTTAAAAGTTGTTATTAAGTGTTTTTAAAGTTTAAGATTGCATGTTCATGTGTTAGTTTATAGAATTGATTCATATTTCATTTTCAACTGTGAAAATGGATTATGAATGATTCATGTTTATTGTTGTTACAATTGTTGTTTATCTGTAAATTTGTTCTTAATATATGTTATTATGGAGTTGGAATCCGGTTTGTATGCAAAATTCATTGAAACCTTTAAAATTTACTTGACAACTAAAGATTAAAGGTGTGTTTGGATTTGTTGAGATTGAGGACTATGAGGTTGTTTAGGTTGCTTATTTCTGTTCATCTATCATCTATTAGGTTGTTTGAGGAATTGACACTCCTTTAGACTTAGTAGTAATAGGTTAAATGGTAAAAATCAATTTCAATTTAATCTCATTGTTCACTGATTGGTTGGTGTTAAAGTTGAGTTTTTGTTTATTCTGTGTTAAGGGGTATGTGTATTATTGTTCTTGTTTGATTGTGTGATGCATATGAATCCATTGACTCAGTTTATTTAGCCTTTATTTTGTATTTTAGCCAAAGTCCCTTTTTATCTGTCTAATTTCTTATCTGTTTTACTTTTTATGTTCAAATCTTTAGTATGTGTTAAAATGTTATTAAGTTTTGTTAATTTCATGTTCCTACATCTTATTTTAGCTTATTGAGTCAGTAAATTAGCTTGTAAATTCATTTTAGTCAGCCTTTTAAGTTTTTGTCAAAAGTCAATTTTCCTATTTTCAGGTTTTTGAATAAAAGTCTGATTTTAGTGTGTCTTTATTAATCTGTTCCTGCTTAAATGCTCTTAAGGGTTCATAGTCTTGTTGCTTATCTTGCTTCTGTATTTTTGTTGATTTTTATTGTTAATGTTTATGTGCTTATTTGTTAGCTTCTTTTTACCTGTTTTTGCCCTGTATCACCATTAAGCTGTCAAAGTCACAAGCTTACATAAGCTTGGTTACTTTGTCCTAGCTTATGGACTTAGCTTATTTGTGAACCCCTACTAGCTTGTTGTTAATATTTGTGCTTATTTTCCACTTATCTGCTTATTTGCACTATTTACACACCCACCTTTTTGTCACAATCAACTCACTTCACTGAAGCAAACAGTGAAGTGAGCTGATATTCCAAAGCTCTTAACAAGCTCCTCAGTGGACTTGAGCTTGTGATTCTTGGCTTTGTGAGAAGCCAAGTTGTCCAACTCAAGGTCTCAGTATGAGTTGAGCTTGTTGAGGCTTATTGGATAGGTTCAAATGAGGCTTGATGTTTGCCCTCTCACAACAGATGACTGATCACTCAGTCATCTTACACCATTTCCATCATGTCTTAAAAGCTCAAAAATGGTCTAAAGCTGGTGTGGCTTAGCTTTTATTGAAGCTAAGCCACCAAATTTCAAGATCCTGTGCATCATTTTTAGATTGTAGCTTATTTGCATAGGCTGCAATCAGCTTAAACCTATCACCATTTGGATGAGTTACTGTTCATCAGTATATTCATCCAAAATTTCTAAAATTCATAAGCTCACAAGAAGCTTAGTACTTGGCCTCAGCTTGTGCAATTTGGTTCAATGTGGAGCTTATCCACTAGTTTCCATGATCCAAGCTTAATCCCAAGCTTGCAGCTTATTTATAAGAGCTTGCAAGTGGCTTCTTTTGTGTCCCATTTTGGTTTGTGTGCTGATACACAGTCACATGTAGTCAAATGGGAGGTTTTTCATAAGCTTTTTACAAGCTCACTAGTGGACCCCACTAGGTGAGCTTGGGCTTTTTGGAATCCTTGCCAACCCAGCTTGCAACCTCAATTCACAATTTGGGTTTTTAAGCTCATTTACTGAGCTTAATTGTACCAACTAAAAGGTTGCAGGGGTGTTTGGTTTAGCTATTTATCTGAGTAAAGCTTATAAGCTTTTGTGAGCTTATTGGCCAAACTCAGTTAACTAGTTTGTTCATATTTTTTTATAAACCTTGTTCAAATCATATTTTCCCTTGTGAACCCAGTGTGAAGCTCATACTAGGCTTTACAGCCTCAATTCCATCCAAGTCAAGCTTGTAGCTTGACTGTCTAAACCTTGAGTTTGCATTGTGTTCAAATGGGCAATTCCATTGCACATAACCTGTTTATGTTTGCCCACTTGACTTGTTCACATGTCCTTTTCTTTTTCATTCATGAGTCCAACCTTTTTCATGGCCTTTGTGAACTTATGTGCATAGCTGTGAGCCTTAAACTCACTGCATAAGCTCCTAGCCATTGACTCAGCTTGGTCCTTGATTGTAAAGTATCTTTTTCCTTTTCCTTTGTTCATTGTACATAATACTTGACCTTTCTTTTCTCATTTTGCAGCTTAGAATAAGCTAGTTCCAAGCCTAGAGCAAGCTGTGAGCCAAAATCTCACAGCCATAAACTCTTAGCCTTGCAACTGCTTATCCCTTGGCTTGAATAGTTTCATGTTCTGTAAATATGTCTAATATTAATATATGTATGATCAAGAAAAGAGAAAACCAAAAAGAAACACTTTTGAAGCTAAGTGATAGCTTCTATTTAGAAGCTTAAATGCTTATAAGCTATTCTGTGGACAAGAGCTTGAACACTTTAGTTTTTTAGGAAGCTCAAGTGTCCATCTCTTTAGTTTTAAGCTCATATCTCAATTTTAAGCTTGTTCATTAAGGCTGCTCACAGCTTTTAACTTGTCCCTTTTTGCTGAGTACACTGATCACTCAGTGTACTCTAGCTTTTTCATAAGCTTCTAACAAGCTCTCCAGTGTACTCCATAAGCCAAGCTTGGACTTTTTGAAAAGCCCAATTGCTCAGCTTATTGGAGCTGGCTTCAATTCAGACCCTAGTTAACTCCTGTGGGCCCCACAAGGTCTTCAAGTGTGCCCTTTGGGCCTGTTTGTTTGTAGCAGGTACTCAGGATGGCTTATTAGTTTTTTTTAGCTTATTTTAGTATACTACCTTGTTTATTTCTGCTTATTTATAGTTAAATAAACTTAGTTTAATCTTATTTCATAATTAGTTTTCAATTTGTAGCTTGTTTGTAGCTTTTTCAACTTCTAAATTCCATCTTAGCCTTCAAAAAGCCAACTGTTAAGCTTTATAGCTTAATCTAAGCTTATTTGTGAGTTTTGAAAAAGTTGGTTTTGTTAAAGTTGCTTATTTTTAGTGTTTAAACAGTTGTGCAAAAAGAAAAATACAAAAATAAAATAAAAGCAAAAATGGGTGTGGGTGGGATTCGAACTCAGGACCTCTTGGCTAGTATCATGCATAATATACCCACACCCCTTCCAACTGCTCTGGGGCACCAGTTCCGTTGGAAGGGGTATTCCATATATATTTAACCCATCTTTGGTCCTTTGGCTTATTTGGACTGATGAGCTTATTCCAGCTTATTGGAATAAGCTGTTGCCCCCACCTTATTTTTCCTAGCACCTTCATAACATTATTTACATTCTGTAATTTTTTCATATTTTTTACTGTTCATTTAATATATATAATAATTAATATAGTTTAACTACCTTTTAGGAAATAATAAGTATTTAATTTTTAAAACTGCTTATTTATAATTTTTACAAACTTTTTATATTTTTTATTGGTTCCTGAGATACTTATGAAGTTCTATAAAAAGTTTCATAATTTTATAAATAAGTTTAGTATGTATAATAATTTAATTAGTATTAATTAGTTTAATTAAGTAATAATAGTTTTAAATTAAGTTTTCTTATTTTTGTACATAAAATATAGTTTTTATATTTTTCTTAGCTTTTTATAAGTATTTTAGAATTATGTAAAAAGTTTTAGATTTTAGTTTGCTTATTTAGTATATATAATAATAATATTAGTAATTAAATAATAGTAAATAATTAATAATAAATAGAATACTTGTATAATAAATATATTTTTAGTTTCAAAATTTCTTTTATAGTATTTTAAACTTTTCTAAGTTTTAATTTTATTTTTCTAAGTAATATTTAGATTTTCTTATTTTTAGGTAATTAATTAAATAGTAAATAATAGGTTTTAATTAATAATAATTAAGTACATAGTATAAAAATAAGTTTTAATATTCTAATAATTTTCTTATTATTTTAGGATTCCAAAAATGTAATTTTCACATTTGTGGGACTTATATTGGACGGTATTCACTTTTTATTTTGTACATAGACGTTTATTTAAACGTTTACGTATACGTTTTAGTTTTCTAGGTTTTCATACTATAATAATAACTTTGTAAATATAGTTATTTCTTTTATTTCTTTTTAATTTGCATTTAAGCCGTTAAGGCTTGCAAATTCCCTCTTAGGGAAAGTTTTGTTTACGTTACGTTTACGTTTATTTAAACCTAAACGTACGTTTGTAAATACTTTAAGATTTTTAGGTTTCTGATTGTACGTTTCTTAAATGAACTAGCTGTGACAGAGCTATTACTATTCACATTCAGTGTTAGTCAATCAGATTCCTGTTTTCCTATACTAATATTATTTTCAACAAACCACAAGTCATTGTATTTAGAATATCACGCCTCATCAGGACATAAACGATCCAAGGATATTTAAACCCTTGGTAAACTTGCATTCCTCTCCCGGGCTGTCGCCCGTTTACTTTTATTATTAGGTTATCCATTTTATAAACAAGTGGGTGGCTTATAAATAAAAGCAGTATGGTCCGGGAGGAATCAAGATTAAAGGTGAAAACGAAATACTCAGGGAAGAAATTCGCAAACTTGATAAATTTGAAAATAGTAGTCACTCTGTAACACCCCCAAAATCATCACGTCAGCGGAAGACTTAAAATGTCAGCGGAAGACTTTTTGGGTGTTACTTCGAGGATCTTTTTCACAATCATAGAAAACGACACAAAAGTGACGCTTTAAGATTTAATTCATTCAAAATACCAAATATTCGAGACATCAAGATGTTTCATAGTTTAAACAACAAATTTATTTGAAATGTGTCAAAACGTTTATTTAAGCCCATGCCGGGTTACAAGCCCACTCCGTGCCTTCAAGTTCCTTCTTGTTTAATTACCTGAGATAAACACATGCTAAAAGTGTCAACACAAAGGTTGGTGGGTTCATAGAGTTTATAGTTTCGAATATCGATTTCCAAAATCAAAGAGTTTATGAGTCCAAAGTAGTTATAATAACCGTTGATTATCAAATTAAAGTGTGAGTAAATCCATAATATTCATGGCTTAAATCATTGATTTATCAAAATCAGAAAATGAGTGATTTCCTTATTAATTCAAAAATAGTCAGTTGGTTTGCCCTTCACGGGTCAACACCAAAATAGTAGTTTATTTGACCTAACCGGGTCAACATCAAAACAGTAGTTCGTTTGCCAATTATTAATAGTTTTTCCTGCTATATAGTGAGCACAATCTCATAGTTTAATAAAACAGTGGGCTACAGCATCGTACGCCCTTAATATTAGTCATTGTAGTGCTACATTATTACCGTTCTATTGCCCTAAGCTCATGGCACTCAACGATTAACAGGCATCAAAATTATCCATAATAATGATGTAAAACAGTGGCCCTCAAGATAGGTATTTACCAGTAACCTATGAAATCAAATAAAGTGCATTTGGTGGCTTTCCTCTAGCGACCAAATGGGGATTGTCAATCCCTAATAGATCTATTCACAATTATTTACGTTCACCCTGCAAGTGATTAAGGCGCATGATCGAGGGACTTTTGGTAATAGGTACTTAGGAAATAGAGATCAAATATAGCATATCGTTGAAAAATCGCTTGTAATCATGTCTATAGCAGGTATCTCCTCATGAGATATAAAAATGTGTAAACTAGTAAAGTTTATATGTAATATAGTCCTGTATTTAATTAATGAATACTTGTAAAAGTAAAAACAGTAGTTAAGCATGTATCTCCCCCAAAAACGTTTATAAACCATTGTAAAACAAGTAAGAGTAGGGGCTATGACTCACCTTAGTAGTACAGTAGACAGAGTATAAGTAATGTCAGAAGTGAAGATGGAACTGACTTCAAGAGATAACTTGAATGATATGGAAGTTCGAGATAAGTTCGACTTATCGAGAATCGTGATTTGAATAGTGTTCGATGACAGAATAACTTGTGGCAGAGGTGGCTTGCGTGGCAAAACGCTTAATAGTTCAAGAGCAAGTTATATACAATATAACTTGTCTTTATGTATAAGTATCATTTATTATTTATATTTCTCGTTATAAATAAATGATATGTATCAACAGTTGGTGAATGATAAATTATAGTAAATGTCAATTTAATTAAATGAATGGATGAGTTATAAGAATCAATCATTTCCTGATGTGTATTCAAGTTAACCGATAGTAACGTCGAGTTATATAATTTACGTTATAAATTATATATATTAAGAAATATATAGTTATTCGTAATTATCGTCTAAAAATGTAGGTTTCGTTATATGTTACTACGATATAGTCGTACAATATTAATTTATCAAAACGAATTCAAGTTTCTGTGTAAACCTTTAAGTTATACAAAAGTTACTCCTTTAACCCCAATAGTTAGATGAGTTTTATATATATATATATATATATATATATATATATATATATATATATATATATATATATATATATATATATATATATATATATATATATATATATATATATTCTATTTAGAATAATTATATTTACAAACTTATAAAAGTTTATAAGAAAATGTTATATAGTTAAAGTTGGAGGTTTAAAATGTAAAAGTTTATATGAGTTATTTTTTAAAAGTCCTTTTTAAGAAAATAATCAGTAGTGAAAAGCCGAGGGGCCGAAATTGTCAATATGCAAAAGTTGCAAAAATAATTATACAAAATAAAAAGTGAGGTGCAGGGTTCGAACTCCTGACCTCTCGTTTGAAACCAAGAGACATAGCCAACTGAGCTAGTGTAGTGTTTGATTATCCTTTTCATTAGATTCTTTTTAAGACCTCGTTACAATAGTTCTATTTTGTGTAATTTTTACTCATCATGTATAATGTCGTAGGTTTGTATATGTTTATAAAATCATTTGTGTCTCATCTTCTTAAACCAAAACTGAGCTTGTGATTATCTATGTTCAAGTAGTTGTCTTTTGTTAAGTTGTAACTCGTTCAGTGTTTACTTGCGACTCAACTCAAGAAAATATGGTACTCGACCCATTTAAAACAAAGCCAAAACTTCTTAGTCCGATTCGTATAAGCTTTTACTAGTTCATTTCGTCTTACGTTTCTAAGTTTTCTCATGTCTTCATGCACTTTCATCATGAGTTCCATGCAGTTTTAGAACGTGATATATGTGATTAACAGTTTCATGTTTTTATACTATTTTATGTAAAGCCACGCCACAAAACACGATGCCATACTTATATCCCAACATGATTATGAGAGTTCGTAAATTAAGGGTGCAAGCTAGAGTAATTATATACGTATGAAGACAGTAGAAGAGACTTACAACACCCCTATGGGTGGGGAGGACACTAGATACGGTCAAGGATCAGAAAGAGCGACGATGTGGCTCACATGAGGTTCCAACAACGAACCAAAACCAACAACCTTTTGCCTTAAAAGTCGAGCTACACTCCTTGAATTGGTCAAGTTACCGCTCGTATCCACCACAGGAGACCAAGACTCATGAACTAAGTTTTTATGAATGTGAAAATGTGTGTACGTATGAAAGGGAAAGGGAAGAAGTACACACTACTATTTAAATACAAAGAACTATGGAGTACCATCTTGAGCATTGTTTGTATCGTAAATTTGTTACACGTTTCAACTAAGGCATACACGTGTCTTACTTCATAGGCATGTACATGTTCTCAAACAAGCTATCTCAATGATTGGTGAAAGTTGGAGGTGGTGTAAGAGTTTGCACCTGGTTTTCTAGGTCATACTTGGGGTAGTAACAAGTGAGGGTTGGTGAAGGTGTGAGTTATAGGTTATATTTGAGGGAGGTTTACTTGGGTCAGGTTTGTATTCCACAGATAACAGCCACGAATTACATTCTTGGTTCAAAATCTCGTGAGTCTAGACGTAAAACATTATTTCGGACAACTTTCGTGTTTTACACTTTTCCTGGTTCGGACCAGAAGGGCCTTAAAATTGGGATTTAAATTCGTTACAGAAAGTTAGTGGTTCATTAGAATTTATACGAAGTGGTATTGGAACAAAATTACTATTTGTGTCAAATTGAGATGAAACTTGTAAGGTGCCTTAACTTGATCAATATTCTAGTATAGTAATTATATTTGAAAGTTGATAATAATTGTCGTTCATGGTTCTTAGAGGTCCAATATTATTAGCGAGTACACACGGGAATTTTAGTAGGCTCGGGATTTATTTAAATTGTATTTGTTAATTATTGAAACGTATACTTATTAAGTATCAATGTTTTAAGTTATGTATGGTATCTAGGTTATTAAGGTTTAGGTGTAAATGTCGTTTCAAGGTAAGAGTGAATAACGTTGTAATTGACAAAGTATATATATATATATATATATATATATATATATATATATATATATATATATATATATATATATATATATATAATTGTTATGGGTAAAAATGGTTAATCTATGTTATGGTAACGTGTTAATCGTAGGAAAATTTTACGGGGTGTTATACTGGGGCTTATTAAAATGTGGGAAATCTGATAAGCTCGTTTTAACCAGCTTTATCAACTTAAGCTTATGGCTTCCTTAAGTCCATACGCTCAAATTGATGACCTCGCAAGTTGATAAAAGCTGATTAAAGTGGCTTATTAGAATAATGCACACTCGGCTTTGCAAAGCTTAGGGAGAGATCAAATAACTTAGCTATGAACAAACTAAGTTACAAAATCGTTGTTTACTGGAGGGTTTTTGGTGTGTCATTTTGGATGTGATCATTCATGTGAAATAATAAGAATCAGATATCACATTAATGAGAGTCAAATGATAGGGTTTAAAAGTGGCTTGTGTTTAAAGTTGTAAAATTAGATAACTGCTTAGTGTGACATATTTGGATTGTTCAGAATTTATTTACAACTAAATGGCTGAATCAGAATTAGTTTTGTTGTAGCTACACTGATTATCCAAACTAATTAGTTGGCCCCTAGATTATCATACTTAATTTCACTATAACCAAACACTAGAAATTAACTATGTGCCACTTGAATACATTGTAACACCCCCATTTTTCACTGATCGCAGCGGATAAAGTGTTTGGGGTATTACTCATGGAAACAAAGACAAGATAATAGAAAATGACTCGAAAAGAGACGTTTTTGTAAAAAAAGTTGTTATCATTCATTTATTCATCAGAGTTTTTACAGTAAAAGATGTACTTTTACCAAAAGAGAGGTCCCTAAGATATGTTTTACGACACAAAATTGATGAATGATAACTATTCTGGACGTCCTCATGTCCAGTGGTTCTCCGTGCCAGGGTTCCTATAGTGCCTAATTACCTAAGATAACATGCTTAAAAGTTAACACGTATGTTGAGTGAGAGTCATAGGTTTAAAAAGTTAAAGTATAAATACAAGTTCCACAAAGTTCAGCTTAAAATCTATGTGTGGAAAAGTGTTAGTGTTAGAAAAAGGTATATTGCACTAAGCTCATGAACCACACGTTAACAATCCGGGTCATGTGGTCTGCAGACCAAACCATGAGGGGCCGGGAAGGATAACTTGCCAAAGTTATACCTTCAGTAGGTTCAAATATAGTACTTATTGGTACCACCTAGTGGGGTCTTAATACCAACGGGAGTTGTCAAACTCCAATAGATCTATCAACTATATTCGCGTTCGCTTGGGTAAAACATCCCAAACAATTAGATTCATGAATTTTGGTTATGTAATGATGGCTGTTAGTTTACTCATGCAATAACCAGAGCAAAGACTTGTATTTGGTTTTAAAGCATGTATCCCCTCACAGGGTTTGTAAAACATTTAGAAACCATTTAAAAGGGTGTGAGGCTATGAAAACTCACCTGAGTCTCTAGCTAATTAAAGTAGGAGTTTAGACAACTTACTCACGTATCCTGGGGTAGTGCGGGTGTGCGTATGTCAAGTCTTAGTCTAGGTTTTCTTAACTAATTACTGTTAGGTTTTTAGATATAACATAACACCGTTCGGGCCATTGTAATTCAGAAGTATATGACTCCTCACATGAAGCTCCCTACTATTGTATTATGTGATCAGCGTAATACCGTTCGAGCCATCATAATTCAGAAGTTAATACTCCTCACACAAAGCTCCCTATTAATGAGTTATGTTGTTATTAGGGTTTAGTTATAACATAACACCGTTCAGGCTATCAAATCTTAGAAGTATATGCAATAATCGTCCGAGGAGTCAGGGCACTTTAATTCGTAAACCCAACAAACTCGTCAAAACAAAATATCCACATAGTACTCCTCGCATGAAGCTCCCTAGTATTTTGTTATGCTTCTAACACAAATAGGTTTTTATATTTTTATGAAAATAGTCCATTTTTACCCTTTATATATATATATTTACGTTTTCTACCCTAAACTTAAATAGGTATATAACTTTCTAACTAATGCATATTTAGTCCCTAAACTAACATATTTTAAAGAAATGACACATATAGTTCCTAGATTATACTAATTTCTATTATTTACTCTATTTACCCTTATATTTATACTATTTGCAGTTTTAGTCCTTTTAGTTTTATATTTGTTTTAATAGTTTATTTTAAGGTTTAATATATTGCAAATCTAGTCCTTACACTAATATCTTCTAGGAAATGTCAAAAATAGTCCCTAGACTTTATAGTTTCAGGAATTTACAATATATACCCCTATGCATGTAATTATTTGCAAAACTAATCCTAAATGCATGTAATTCATAATTTAGCATGGCAATCTAGTTTCTAAGCTTATAACTAACTCATATAAGTTCAAATAAGCCACATAATGCAATTTATATCAAGTAGATAAGCTATATAACACATAAGCATGCAATTCGACTTAAAACTAGGGCTACAAAAGGAAACATGCATGCAATGGCTATCCTAGGGTTTCTAAGGCATCTAAAGTCTATCTAAGTCCTATTCTAAGTATACTAGACGTAAAGTAAAGGTTACCTAGGTTAGGGGAGGGCTTACGAGAGTTTTCTAGGGTTTTTAGGGTTTCTAGGGCTCGTACGACTTCAAACCACAAAGCAACATGACCAAGGCCTTGCTACTCGTTTCCTACCGCTTCTAAAGACTTAGTACTGCATAAATTTGAGGTAGAGAGGAGAGGGAGAGGTGTGAAGAAGAAATGAGGAGAGGAGGGGGTATTTATAGGTCGCGTAGAGGCGGTTTGGGTAAAAATAGGGTGTAGGTGTCACAAGGGAGGAGGGGGGGGGGAGTAATCAGAGCTAGGGGATGGTTTGGCAGGTCTAGGAGGTGATGGGGATGAGCTATGGTAGCTAGGGGCGGAGCTCTAGGCCGGTTGTGGAGAAGAGAAGCCGTAAGAGGCGGTTTGAGCAAAGGAGGTGACAAGGAGGTGCATCACCTATTTGCTTGGGTGCTTAGAGGTGCTAGGGTGCTAGCTTAGTTATATTAAGGTGCTAGGTTGGTTGCTTGGTAGTTTTAAAGTGTTTAAGTAACATGGTTTAGGTGTTTAAGTCTAATTTTAATCTAGTTTTGTTTTATAAGTGTTTAAGGTTTTATCTATGTTTTAGTGTTTTATATAAGGTCCTAATGATGTTTAGTAACTATTAGTAGCTTATACTAAGTGATGGTAGCTTATGGTAAAGATTTAACCTAGTTTTGACCTAGTTTCAGGAAGTTATGACCTAATTAGGGTTTGGTGCTTATATGACTTGTACCTAAGTTTCTAGGGGTTGTACTATATCCTAAGGGTTCTAATATATCCTAAGGTAGCTATTATAACTTATATCTAAGTCCTAGGCACTTTGCATGTAAGTTCGGATAAGCATTTAGGGTTTTAAAACTAACTAGAAACACATAGGTGCATTTAGGGTTTTCTAGCAAGTATAGGGAATTATAGTACTAGTTTTCTTAGTGAAAATATGTTTATTACCTTGACTTGACATACTGGGATGTTTACATTAAGTAAACATAGTAGTGGTTGGCATAGGTGGATATGTGAGCTTGTCTGAGGGTTAGTTAGGTTATAATAATATATTAAAGCAAAAATTTAGCTCGAGAAAATCCTATAGGCATTTCTAATCCTAGTGTGCTCTAATAAGGGACTAAGTTAAGTTAATAAGGCATTTCTAATCCTAGGGTGCTAGTGAGGGTCTAAGCCAAGTTAATAAGGCATTTCTAACCTAAGGGGAAGTTAGTGGTTTGTGACAGTCTCCCATCCTGAAAGAAAATCTTGTCCCGAGATTTAACTATGGTTAGTATGTGATGGTGTGAATAGATGGGGATATTTAGCACGGATTTGATCCTCTCGTTCCCAAGTATACTCTTGTCCTCTTTGGGAGTCCCAGCGTACCTTAACGATAGGAATCCGGTGATGTTTTAGATTTTTGACCTCTCGATCCATAATTTCCACTGGTTCTTCAGTGAAATTGAGCTTATCATCCAATTGAAGCTCGTTAATAGGAACAACTAGTGACTCGTCTGATAAACACTTCTTAAGATTTGATACGTGAAACGTGTCGTGTATATTACTTAGTTCATCCGGTAATTCAAGTCGGTATGCTACTGGACCAATTCGTTCTAAAACCTTAAAAGGTCCAATGTATCTCGGACTAAGCTTTCCTTGCTTTCTGAAACGAAAGACACCTTTCCTAGGTGAAACTTTCAACATAACCCTATCTCTGACTTGAAATTCTAAAGGCTTACGTCTTATATCGGCATAACACTTTTGCCGATCTCTTGCAGCTTGTAAGCGTTGTAGGATTTGAACTATTTTCTCATTTGTCTCATGGATAATCTCTGGACCCGTGAGTTGTACTTCTCCAACTTCAGCCCAGCAGACCGGAGATCTACACTTTCTCCCATAAAGTGCCTTATACGGTGCTGCTTGTATGCTAGCTTGATAACTATTGTTATACGAGAATTCTACTAATGGCAAATGTTTCTCCCATCCTTTTTGAAAATCTATCACACACGCTCGAAGCATATCCTCGAGTGTTTGGATAGTTCTTTCACTTTGACCATCGGTTTGCGGATGATATGCCGTACTCATGTCTATCGGAGTACCTAAGGCCTTTTGCATAGATTGCCAAAATCTCGGCGTGAAACGAGAATCACGATCCGATATAATAGGTATTGGCACTCCATGTCGGGAAACTATGTCCTTGAGGTACAACCTAGCAAGGGTTTCCATATCATCTATTTCTCGTATAGGAATGAAGTGTGCTGATTTCGTAAGGCGATCAACGATTACCCAAATAGCATCATGCCCGTTGAATGTTCTAGGTAGTTTAGTGATAAAATCCATCGTAATCCTTTCCCATTTCCAAATGGGAATCTCAGGCTGGTCCAATAAACCAGACGGCTTTTGGCATTCAGACTTTACTCTAGAACATGTTAAACACTTGCCCACATATTTGGCAATGGATGCCTTCATGTCGGGCCACCAATAGTGTTTCTTCAAATCCTGATACATTTTGTTAGATCCTGGGTGAATGAAGTACTTAGATTTATGGGACTCGTTCATTATTACGTTCCTTAAGTTACCATGATAAGGTAACCATTTTTGACCCTTAATACAACGAGTTCTGTCTGAACTTATCTCAAAAGCCTTATTCATCCCTTGTAAATTCTCAAGTTTACAATCCTATATTTCGAGGGCTTCCTCTGGGCTTTGAGTATTTTAGAAGGTAGATTTGAATGAAGAGTCATTACTAACGACCGAACTCTAAGTGGTTTGATTCGTTCCTTTCGGCTCAAAGCATCTGCTACTACGTTAGCTTTGCCAGGATGATAACGAATCTCACAATTGTAATCAGCAAGCAGTTCTACCCATCGACGTTGTCTCATGTTCAACTCTTTTTGATCAAGAATATGCTGTAGGCTTTTGTGATCAGTGAAAACCGTACACTTAGTGCCATATAGATAATGTCTCCATATTCTTAGAGCGAACACTACTGCTCCTAATTCTAGATCATGTGTAGTGTAGTTTTCCTCATGTGTCGTGAGTTGTCCTGATGCATAAGTGATTACTTTATCCTTTTGCATTAACACAGCTCTAAGACCTCTGATACGTGGGAATCGCACCAGGCTTTACCTCTCGAGGGATCTCAAGAAGCTTACAACCCCCACCAGGCAGTGTACCTGATCGTTGTAGTAAAGTATAGTGACAAGTACCGGGGGATTGATCGTTTAACTCAGGAATAGTGTCGCTAGGATTAGAAAGTCTCCTAAACTAAGTCTAGAGGTGAGGGATGATTATTTTTGTATTTTTTATATTTTATAAAAGCAAGTAAAATCTCGGGTTTTGGAAGAGTGGGCGGAATTAGTTGCTAGCCAACTAACCCAATAACTATAGATGCAATCAAAATAAAATAACAGAAATGAAAATAAACCTAATTATACTAATGTGGTGTAAACAATGATGGAGAAAGTTGTGTTTACTTAGGTTTCATTACTCCCTAGATATCTTTTACAGGTTGATAGCTTGTTACAATTGCATGGATGACGGGTCATATTCCTTAATACTAGTCGTAGGGCCGTGTACAATATTCCTTAACTCTATAGGATCCTACTTCACTCCTATGTCGAGCCGTTAGAAGCTCCTAACATGGGATCATTAGAATTCTCCTACGCATTAAATACAACCAAATATCGTAGTACACCTCCGATCATGTTTCTTAAGACGTTCAAGCAAGTTACCAATGGAAGTCTGCCAGTTTTCTTAAGCCTAACATCAAATACAATCATTTGTAACAACTATAAACAAACAATTAACCCATAATTAACATCTAGGTTTCACTACATCTAAGCAAACACAAAAGAAATCAAGCCGAGCATGTTAAATTGAAGACAAGCGTAAGATATATTCAAACAACACATAGACATATTGAATGAATTGAAAGAGTACTTATCTTTAATAGAACATGAAAGATTCAAAGGGTTGAAACCCTTGAAAAAGCTGGAAAATTCGACCTAGGGTTTTTCCCTCAAAGTTGCACACCAACGAATGAAATTTGGAAAACTATATATAGATTACAATGGGTGACGGCGTCATGTATTGGGTTGTGATGCCGTCAACTCGCCGCCTATAATGAAATCGTATTGCCCAGATCCAATTGTGACGCCGTCATATGTAAATTTCTTCTGGGCCGTCACTGATACTTGGACCATGACAGCCTTGGGTGACGCCGTCATCTCCAATGTACAAAACTCTCTGGATCGTCACGTGTATTGTCCACATCCACCTCTTTTGTTATTCTTGACGCCGTCACGTGGAGAGCCATGACGCCGTAAGGTACTGTTCCCAGCAAAGAAAATTGAGACTTTGCCGTTTTCTTCACTTTTATGCTCCAAAAACGTCCAAAATGCTTCCATTTCTAGATTTCTCTCCAAAAGTACCTAAAATGACAAAAGGAACAATTTAGGGCAATAATTGATTGAATAATCTCGAATTCGGGCTTAAATGACCCCTTAAAAGTGGTTCACTTTTTGCCTCATCAAATACCCTTACACTTGAGATTTGTTTGTCCTCAAGCAAATGCGCTTTTATTCTAATTAAAATACAAGTTAGGGGTCATTTAACACTAATATAAAAGTAATTACAACAAATAATCGTTCCACTAAAGACCAAAGACAAGTACGGAGGTCATACACTAGCACCTCACAAATAGTGTTTAGATACTCACATCTCTCGGGTGTAATAAAGTATATATCACAATATGGAAATGGAAAACATCTCTCACGACCTGTCATAACAAAATAGATTACCATAGGCTTGGGAAAGGATCAAACCTCCACCACTTGGCGTAGGCACCTAGGATAAACTATCAAAGAGGTCTTTCAAAGGGTTATAACATTAGGTGTAGGGATATGGAATACACGGTTTTGTTAGATAAAGGCAATATTTACTGGTGGCGAGTTAATAATCTTGGTTAATTACATGTACAATATGGCGTTGCTAAGCCAAGACTAGACTCGACTTAAGCTAATGTATCAAAAATAACAAAAACATAAAATAAACATAGAATGAAATGGGATGGTAGTCCGCATGTTTTTCTCTTTTCTTTTTCTATTTTTTTTCTTTTTTTCTTAATTTTTTTTTTCTTTTTTTTTTTTTTTTTTTTTTTTTTTTTTTTTTTGCATACACTTTTACCCTACCATCCAAAATAATACATCGTAGGGAATGTACATTCCCCTTACACTTGAATTTTTACATACTTTACAATAAACTACTCTAATGACTCGAATCAAGATAATCAAAACACTTGGAGTACTTTTTAAGATTAATGCATGATTGAGCCTAAACGGTCAACTAAATTGACCAAGTGATTTGGTCAACAAAGTCAAACTCCTTAGGTTCAATTCTCCGTGGAATACAGTGTTTCCCCGGGTCGTTATGTCCCAACGAGGCGTGATGGTATAAAAATGGGTTTGAGATCGGGTGAATTTGAATGAGAAAAAAATAAATGTGAGTTGTTGATACAAAAGTTGGGCGTTCCTGATTTGGGCTCTTGCTCTCGTACCAATTCGCTTCTTAATGCTTGAAACCTGCGCACTAAGAAAATAAACAACACCGTTAGACTTATCGTGGGATTGTCTCCCACGATTAGACTCTGGCGTGAGAGTAAGTAATCGGTTTAGGGTTCTCGTAAAGAGTTTTAGGGTTTGTGAATCATACCTTTAATGAGAATTATGTCATTCCTTATATAGGCGCAGAATCCTTGTAGGGTTCGTGCTCCTTACGTTTCGCACACATGGTGCTTATCCGAGTTAAGGATATCTATTCCATAGATAGAAGATCCTTATCTATACCGTATATAGTTTAGTTGGGCTTGGGTCTACGTGAGCCCAATCCCATTATCATTGCGGCCCAAGTTATAATAGCCCACTCATGGTGGTTTTGGGCCTTAGTGATGTTTATCATTTGGGCTCGCGGCCCATATATAGACTATACGTCATCATGTCTCCCCCAGGCTAGTGTGCGCGACTCATAGCCGCGGATGCTAGATTAGTCATAGCAGCGGTAAGCGTGGCGGGAGAAATTTCGAATATTGCCGCCCAAATTCGAGAACTATGTATATAGTCCTAGATATTTCAAGGAAATGCCTCGAAAATCGGGGGTTGTGTCCATGTGTGCCTTGGAAAATGGGAAAAAGTGCATGTACCGTTTCGGATTCTAGCCACACGTTTTGTGAGTGGGATCCACGTGGGCTTCATCTAGGGTTTTTTGATTCCTTATATATGAGTCACCGCATCCATTTACCCAAAACACACAGTAAAACACATATTCACCATTGTACATTGCTTCAAAGCGTTTTTTTTGCAAAGAAAGTAACTGTTTGATTAGGTAATTTCGTGTGCGTATTCTAGTAAATCCTTTGAAAATGGTTGCCCAATTAGAGAAATTTCGCTCTTCGATGAGTGAGGATGATGTGCGTCAGTTTTCATCTGACTACTTCATTACTCTGGATGTGCATCCAGAGGCTCCAGACGTCGATGCGTGTATAGCCGATTTACCCAAAGGGAAAATAGGGCTATACACGCGCTTTTTTGAGTACGCTAATTACCGCGTACCTATATCTATTTTCATGAGCAATTTGCTCAATTTCTATCGTCTTCATATCTCACAGCTGCACTGTATAGGTGCGGCGAAGGTATCGAATTTTGAAGTAAACTGTCGTTTACTTGCGATAGAACCGACCGTTGACCTATTCCGCGCATTCTACCACACAACGTGGTCGCATGGATGGGTATCTTTTGCGAAGCGTGCGGGTAAGCTTCAGTGTTATACCGAGAAGGTAGACTCCCTGAGGCATTGGAGGGAGTATTTTTTCTGGGTTGATGATGTGGTATTTCCATCGCCCTTTGAGTTTTACACTCAAGATACGTTGCCGAGGGATGGGCGCCCCGCACCCGGTTCCTATAGTTTGGCCAATGCGCAGACCATTGATGCCAACCGCATCCCCATTAACCCTTATCCGGAGGAGTTTTTGGTGCATGTAGGGTTGAGTCGTAGCTATTTCGGGGGCGTTGACGAGGTGCCAACCTTCATTGATGAGGAAGGCCGGGGTGGGTGTTCATCCCTTTTGCTTCTAATCATGTGAGTTTTTCTGTATGCGTACGTTTAATAACTAATCTCTGCTTTTACTGTTTGTTCCTGTGTGCGCAGAAATGGATTTGTTTGCGGTAGTGAAGCTGGAGAAGCCAAAGCAGGTGACCATTGGCGTGCGCCCTCTGAGGGAGAACGAGCAGCCGCTTTTGGAAGCGACCACGGGTCATCTGACTGTGTTGGGGCCTGTTGGCCATGAATACTCGCCTCCTCTCCAAGTTACGCCCGTGCAGAGCGTGGCGCCAAATGTGGAGACTGCGCGTGTGGAGGAGGTGCACGCTGAATCTTCGGATAGCGTGGAGATACTGAAACCTGAGGAGGTAGCTGATGCGTGGGGTTTGCACCAGGCTTTACCTCTCAAGGGATCTTGAGAAGCTTACAACCCCCACCAGGCAGTGTACCTGATCGTTGTAGTATAGTATAGTGACAAGTACCGGGGGATTGATCGTTCAGCTAGGAATAGTGTCGCTAGGATTAGAAAACCTAAATACTAGTTCTAGAGGTGAAGGATGATTATTTTTGTATTTTTATATTTTTTTGAAAGCAAGTAAATATCTCGGGTTTGAAGGATTTGGGCGGAATTAGTTGCTAGTCAACTAACCCAATACTAAAGATGCAATCAAAATAAAATACTAGAAATGAAAATAAAACTAAATTAAACTAAGGTTGTGAGCAATAAGTGGAGAAATGTGTTTACTTAGATTTCACTACTCCCTAGATATCTTTTACACGTTAATTACTTGTTATAGTTGCGTGGATGACAGATTGTATTCCTTAATACCATTCATGGGGTGGCGTACTTAACTCCCCAATCCTATGAGTGCCTACTTCACTCCTATGTCGAGCTGGCTAAGAAGTTCCTAACATGGGATCATTAGAATTTACTCATGCATTAAATACAACCAATAAAACCTAGTACACATCGGTTCATGTTTCCTAAGACGTTCAAGCATGTTACCAATTAGAGATCTGCCAGTTTTCTTAAGCCTAACATTGAAATCATTCATCCAATACAACCATAAACAAGTAATCAACACATAATCAACATCTAGGTTTCATTAGATCTAAGCAAACACAAGATAAATCTAGCCTAGCATGGTGGAATCAAGACAAGCACAAGATATAGACAACCAACACATAGACATATTGATTGAATTAAAAGAACACTTATCTCAATTACACATGTAAGGGTTCAAGGGCTGAAAACCCTTGAAAAACCTGTAAAATTCGTATATGGTTCGGCCTTAGGGTTTCTCCAAACTTGTTCCTCCTAATGAATGAAAATTAGAAAACTATATATAGAAAATTGAGGCTGACGGCGTCAAGAACAACCTTGTGACGCCGTCATCCCGCCGCCAAAAGAATCCTCGGACAGCCTTGATCTACATCTGACACCGTCATGTATTAAGTTTTTCCAGGCCGTCACGCATTTAACTCTTGACGCTCTTCCTTGTGACGCCTTCATTTTTGTACTGGGCCATCATGAAATTTACTCTTGACGCCGTCAAATTGTTACTCTTGACGCCGTCACATACTGTTCCCAGCTTGGAAAATTAAGTCATTGGCGTTTTCTTCACTTTTATGCTCCAAAAACGTCCGAATTGCTTCCTTTTCCAGATTTCACTCCCAAAGTACCTAAAATCACAAAAGGAACGATTTAGGGCAATATTTGATCAAATAAATTCAATTCCGGGCTTAAATGACCCTCTAAAAGTGGTTCATTTTTCGCCTCATCATATACCCTTACACTTGAGATTTGCTTGTCCTCAAGCAAATACGCTTTTATTCTAATCAAAATACAAGTTAGGGGTCATTTAACACTAATATAAAAGTAATTACAACAAATAATCGTTCCACTAAAGACCAATAGACAAGCACGAAGGTCATACACTAGCACCTCTCGGGTGTAATAAAGTATAAATTACAATATGGAAATGGAAAACATCTCTCACTACCTGTCATAGCAAAATAGATTACCATAGGCTTGGGAAAGGATCAAACCTCCACCACATGGCGTAAGCACCTAGGATAAACTATCAAAGAGGTCTTTTAAAGGGTTGTAACGTTAGGTGTAGGGATATGAAATACACGGTTTTGTTGGATATAGGCAGTCTTTACTGGTGGCGAGTTAACAATCTTATTTAATTACATGTACAATATGGCGTTGCTAAGCCAAGACTAGACTCGACTTAAGCTAATAAATGAAAAATAACAAAAAAGATAAAATAAACATAGAATGAAAAGGGATGGTAGTCCGTGTGTTTTTTCTCTTTTCTTTTTTTCTATTTTTTTTTTCTTTTTCTTGATTTTTTCGATTTTTATTTATTTTATTTATTTATTTATTTATTTTTGCATACACTCTTACCCTACCATCCAAAATAATACATCATAGGGAATGAACATTCCCCTTACACTTGAATTTTTACATACTTTACAATAAACTAATCTATTGACTCGAATTAATAAAATCAAAACACTTGGAGTACTTTTAAGATTAACGCACATATGGGGGTAATAAATGATGTTTTTCCCCATTACTCCATAAAATAAGTACTTTACCCAAGGGTCCCAATCGTCCCAAAACAATATGTACAAGGATATGACTCAACTTAGCAACCATGTAATCAATTAGATAGTTAACTTAGGGTTTAACAAATAACAATAATGCACTAAAGATGAGCGCATACACGGAAGGCTAAGGCGATTTGGTTGTACATTTAAGTGGGGTGTAACAAATTCTTTCTTTAAGTAAAATGCTTAAAGTTAGAAACGAAAAGATAGGCTCGGAGGGATGTACTAGGGGTTTCGTGTATTAAAATGAGTACAACGCTAAGGTGTAGGAAAAATTAATTGACTTAACTAGCCAAGTAATATGACTTAAATGGTCAAGTAATTATGATACGGGTTTAACACAAGGGTGATCCTAATGCCTCTTATCATGTAGTAAATCCTACTACACGAATGTAGTCTTACTAGCGGTCTCGGGATGCATCACTAACGCAAGTTCTAGAATCTAAATGCTACCGGTACACTCATAAGCACTAAAAATAAATGCTTTTCCTATCAAATCTAAAGGCGAACCTCACATATTTGGGTGGAAAGTTTTTCTGAATGATACGGTTATGTGCTAGTCATACAATCTCCTATCCATGAGACGCTTGCTATGGCTAAAGTTTCACTCCTAAATGTTGTAAAAAATTTTAAATTTGGTGCTAAAATTGCACTAACAAGTATTTCTCATAGTTTTATTACACATCTACCATTAAACAAACAAACTCAAGCGAAAGTGTATTTGTAAGGTATCATCATTTTACCCTCCCCTTACACTTAGGATGAACATTGTCCCCAATGTTCAAGTAAAGAATATAAAAGTGAAATAAGTAAAACGAATGAAATCAAATATTCCCCTGATTCGCTCGGTTTGGATAATAAGGTGGCCAGGTTAAATCTTCCTTCAAGAAAATGAACAATCAAAGCTTCCCTTCCAGAATATAAATCATCTTCTTGTCATACATAACCTGTAAATCCTGAGAAAACAAACAAAGCAACCTCGCATAAAATCAGCGGCAATCTACATAAGTTACTAAATCCTAGAAAACAAAGTAAGATATAATGCTTGTGGAATGAAGTTTGCAGATTTCCTGAAGATTATAAAACTTAATAATTCAACAAAAACTTTAAAACTCCGTTAGAAAAACAAAACTGGTAAAATTTCCAGATTTTTGCACGTGACGCCATCAAGAGTAAACTCGTGACACCGTCAGAAGTGACCTGCAGAAATTCTTATGTTAAGTTTCCAGAAAATTTTTGGAAAAACTTGGTTCTACTTCCTGGAAAATCTTGCAAAACTTCATTATGACTCAATACAAGCATTTGACTCTAACAAATACGAATATACATGTTCATTTAATATTGTGGAGAATCATGATCGGTTTGTTTCTTAAAAACATATTTGGGGTTTCCCCTTACACTTATCTTTTGCAAAAATACCTTTAGGTGGAGTTAAGACTAGGCCAAAACAACAAAGTAAAGTATTTTCACTATTTAGTTTAGAAACATGATCTACCAACAATAAAAATAAAGCATGCATACGGAAACAAATAACAAACAAACAAAATAAAATCACACAAAGCATGGGTTGCCTACCAAGAAACGCTTTTCTTTATTTACGAGTCTTGTAGCTAGACTCAAGGTCATGGGTTATTTCATCCCTTGAGATGATGTACCACATGTAGTTGTGATCATTACTATTGTGGTGGTAGTGCCTCAACCTGTCGATACTTGCAATCACCTCTCCACCTACTTTACTTCTCAAGTTAGCCATCCCATCTTGGTTCATGCTCTCAATTGTGAAAGGCCCGTACCACCAAGGACTTGGTTTATCGGGTGGTATTGTTGTTTCCAAGTGTCTTAAGAGCACCAAGTTCCCTTCCTCGAATGGGATATGACTTTTTGCTGGTCGATTATGTTCGAATTCGACATGAACCTTATTGCTTTTGCTTCTTTCATATTTAGCCTCCTTGTAGCTTTTGATTCTTGCCTCTAATGCAAGAATTTTATTCTAAACACGAATGGGTGTCGTGTCAATGTTGTTCTTGAGCTTTCTCCAACTCAAATTTTCATGTCCATTTCGCGGAGTCATGGGGAAGCTAATCTTTCTTTTTCCAGATTTAAGCTCAATTTTCCTGCCTTCATACTTAATGACAGCTCTAGCGGTGGCGAGGAATGGTGCCCCAAGGATTATTGGCATGCATCCATCTCCCTTATCATCGATGATCATAAAATCAATGGGGTTCATGAATCCTGCGACATTAACTAATACATCTTCTGCGATTCCTAGGGGGTATTCGTACGAGTGTCCAGCGAGGGACAACCTAACACGAGTAGGGGCTGGCATTTTTGACGTTAGTTGGATGTAAATAGTTAGGGGCATAAGATTTACTTCCGATCCTTGGTCGGCGAAAGCACTAAGATATTTCAAATCCCCGATGCTAGTTGGTATCTCAAAGTTCCCACACGCTATCTGCTTAGTAGGCACTTTTTGTACCAATAGCCTCTCGAATATTGACCCCCTAGGTAACGTATCATACTCATCTTTTCCCTTTTCCTTTTTCTCAGAACCCTGTTTGGAAGGTTGGTTACGCCCGTCACCCTTAATCCAATTTGTTATGGTGTTTTCGTTTATATCGTGTTTCAGGTAGTAACTAAAGGGCTGGGATTTTGGTGGCTTATCTAAGGTCTGTTTAGTAGAGGCTTCTACCTTCTCGTCATCCTTGTGGACAATTGTGATGAAATTAACAAATTGGGTAGTGGGGGTGACGCTTTCTTTCCTTAGTAGCATTCTTTCGGGGGTTCTCTGGTTGGCATACTCCTCCAATAGACTCATCATCTCATTCATTTTCTCTTGCATCTCTTCTTTTTGCTTATAAACTGCTTCCTCGAATCTAGCAAGCCGATCTGAATGAGTTGCCATATATTCTCTCATCCTAGCTTCAAACTCCGAGCTATGCTCCTCGGGAGGGGAATAAGGTGGGGCATAGTTTTGAAAAGTCTCTATATTTTCTCTAGAGGGTGACTCTGATAATGGTGTTGAAGTCGGTTTTGAGACAAAATTGACAGTAGCCCGTCTAGGACTTAAAGGTCTCCTTTGCCTTTCCTCAAAATAGTCAACTTTTGCCTCGAGTTTGCATAGGAGTTCATCGGGGATTTCGGTGGTTCCTCCAGATGTTGAGACTGCATTGATGGCCGCTTTTATTGTATGATTAAACTCCCACATCTCTTGATTATTGGCGGCGAGCTCCTCAATAATTGCCCAGGACTCCTCGGCGTTTTTATCACGCAGTTTACCTCCCGCGGCCCTATCGATTGTACGTTTAGTGTGATAGTCAACATGGTCGTAGAAAATCTGAACTAATAACCAAAGGTTTATACCATGATGAGGGACCTTATGGAAGAGATCCTTAAAACGGGCCCATGCTTCGTAGAAAGTTTTACCCTGATGTTGTTCAAACATCAAAATGTCATTTCTAAGCATTGTAGTCTTCCCCGATGGGAAGAATTGAGTAAGGAAGTGATTGGTGAGATCATCTCATGTGGTGATGGATCCCGCGGGTAAACGCTCAAGCCATTGACTAGCTTGATCCCGTAGAGAGAATTGGAATAGGCGTAATCGGGTTGTCTCTCTAGTTTCAACATCTAGGTCTATGGAGTCTACGATTTTAAGGAAGTCCTTAAGATGTTGATTTGGATCTTCGGAACGAAGTCCATGGAATGCACATCCGCTTTGCACCAACCGGATGGTGTCGGATCGCAAGGGGGTCACATTGGCTCTGGTGAGCTCAATGGTGTTTCGATAGCCTTGGTGGCTAGGTCGGGAATACTCTCCTAAGGTTCGGGGCCTAAGAGGTTCTAGTGGTGGGTTTTGTTGTGGTGGGATGACGGGTTCAAAGATGTTCCCATTGTCCATGATGTCGGGTGGTGAAGAGTTACGAACAAAAACACAAAGAAATAAGATAGACTAAAGAAAACCTAAAAATAAAAATAAGATCTTACTAGAAAGGAATCTAGCAAGTAGACCTAATAAAAAGAGATTCTAACCTAGACAATAACTATTCCTCGGGCTGCGGCGCCAAAAACTTGATGCGTGGGTTTGCACCAGGCTTTACCTCTCAAGGGATCTTGAGAAGCTTACAACCCCCACCAGGTAGTGTACCTGATCATTATAGTATAGTATAGTGACAAGTACCGGGGGATTGATCGTTCAGCTAAGAATAGTGTTGCTAGGATTAGAGGTGAAGGATGATTATTTTTGTATTTTTATATTTTTTTGAAAGCAAGTAAATATCTCGGGTTTGAAGGATTTGGGTGGAATTAGTTGCTAGTCAACTAACCTAATACTAAAGATGCAATTAAAATAAAATACTAGAAATGAAAATAAAACTAAATTAAACTAAGGTTGTGAGCACTAAGTGGAGAAATGTGTTTACTTAGATTTCACTACTCCCTAGATATCTTTTACACGTTAATTACTTGTTATAGTTGCGTGGATGACGGATTGTATTCCTTAATACCATTCATGGGGTGGCGTACTTAACTCCCCAATCCTATGAGTGCCTACTTCACTCCTATGTCGAGCCGGCTAAGAAGCTCCTAACATGGGATCATTAGAATTTACTCATGCATTAAATACAACCAATAAAACCTAGTACACATCGGTTCATGTTTCCTAAGACGTTCAAGCATGTTACCAATTGGAGATCTGCCAGTTTTCTTAAGCCTAACATTGAAATCATTCATCCAATACAACCATAAACAAGTAATCAACACATAATCAACATCTAGGTTTCATTAGATCTAAGCAAACACAAGATAAATCTAGCCTAGCATGGTGGAATCAAGACAAGCACAAGATATAGACAACCAACACATAGACATATTGATTGAATTAAAAGAACACTTATCTCAATTACACATGTAAGGGTTCAAGGGCTGAAAACCCTTGAAAAACCTGTAAAATTCGTATATGGTTCGGCCTTAGGGTTTCTCCAAACTTGTTCCTCCTAATGAATGAAAATTAGAAAACTATATATAGAAAATTGAGGCTGACGGCGTCAAGAACAACCTTGTGACGCCGTCATCTCGCCGTCAAAAGAATCCTCGGACTGCCTTGATCTACATCTGACGCCGTCATGTATTAAGTTTTTCCAGGCCGTCACGTATTTAACTCTTGACGCTCTTCCTTGTGACGCCTTCATTTCTGTACTGGGCCGTCATGAAATTTACTCTTGACGCCGTCAAATTGTTACTCCTGACGCCGTCACATACTGTTCCCAGCTTGGAAAATTAAGTCTTTGGCGTTTTCTTCACTTTTATGCTCCAAAAACGTCCGAATTGCTTCCTTTTCCAGATTTCACTCCCAAAGTACCTAAAATCACAAAAGGAACGATTTAGGGCAATATTTGATCAAATAAATTCAATTCCGGGCTTAAATGACCCCCTAAAAGTGGTTCATTTTTCGCCTCATCAGTAGCGCAGAAGCTAAAGCGCAAAGGAGAGGCTGGTGGTAGTGGTTCTTCCAAGAGGAGGCGCTATCTTATTGGAGATGCAGAGTCGTCTGCGGAAGAGGAGACATCCGCTCCTGGCGCGGATAAGGAGGCTGCAAAGGCCTCTCCCTTTCTGTAAGTGATATGTCTCATGCTATGTATTTTTCTTTATTACTTGTCGTAATATATACTAACTGTTTATATATATATATATATATATATATATATATATATATATATATATATATATATATATATATATATATATATATATTATTTTTTGTAGCGATGATGCCGCGAAGGATGATGGGGCCTTCGTGGAGACGGTGGTCCCTCCTCAGAATGAGAACAAGGAGGAGGGAGTAAAGGTAGATGAAGTCGTATCTGTGCAGCAACTGATGGTTGAGTTGGCTGCTACTGCTGCGCGTCAAACTAAGCTAGTGGCTCAGTTGAAGACGAGGTACGTCGGGGAGAGTAGCACTCTCGCCCAAAAAGATGAGGAGATAGCTGTTCTCCATGCACAGCTGGCTGAAGCGCAGGCGGAAGTGGGGTCCTTCAAGGTGTACACGGATAAGGTCACGGATGAGAAGTTGACCGCAATGGCTGAGCTGGAGCAAGCGCGCGGACAACTTCATCAGTTCAGGGCCAACCTTACTTGGGTGGTAAGGTATCTTGAGGAGAAGAAGGAGGAGCACTTTGCGAACATTGCAGAGTTCAAGGTGCGTATGGAGAAGATTGTTCAGGCGCAGGAGGAGAAGCTGCGTGGCCTGAGCATAGAGTATGATGAGGAGTTATACCCTCATCTGATGTCTTCCATAGCTGAGCGCAGGTACGTCCTTTCATCTTTTTATGCAATGTTGCCTTATTATATTTGTTTATATGTTTCTGCTAACACAAGTTTTCCTTGTTGATGTAGGTGGCTGATCAGTCATGGACTGCGCCTGGCCGCTATGGGTACCTTGGAGTCCCAAGAGGTGTTGGGGGCCTTTGGGAAAGTGGTTCAGTGCGCTGTGGAGCGTAGAAGGTCGCAAGCTATGGAGGATCTCCATGAGGCCAAGGCGTTGAACGTGGCCTTGACTGAGGTGCCTGGCTTTAACGCGAGTGCGTATGATGAGCTGGTGCAGGCCATGGAGGGGATGAAACTTCTTGAGCTACCTCACATTGCACAGTTGGAGTGCGACCAGGATAACCCCATAAAGGAGATTATGGAGGGGTTGACCCTGGAACGCCATATTTTGGAGGATGCCAAAGCGCAGCCGGACTACTTCCTCAAACCCGATGAGTCGCAGCTGCAGGTTCCTATGTTTGTGCAGCCTCGCCATATGCTGAACCCATTTACTCTTGAGAAGGAGATTCCTCTGAAGGAGGTGTTGGAGCGCCACACATAGAGAGCTGCCCAGAAAAAGGGGATTAAGGGCAAAGCCGTCCTATGCGGTGTTGGCGCTGCACACATTCCTAGGTCTGATAGGGTTCCCGTGAGTGTAGCGACTGTATCACCTATGGATGCATTGCTATTGAGAAAGCTTCAAGAGGCAGGAAATTCTGTTGCACCGGAGGATAGCCCTAAGCATCGTCATAGCGTATAGGCTGTTTTGTAACTTGTATGTTAATTATCTGAATAACAAAGTGTATCTTTTGCTTGTTATGGTAGTTTTGTGTAAAAATACTAAATAGGATACTCTTTTATGCATAAATTAAGTGCGTGACTTAAGATTATAATAATATACTTAGATTAATGTTTGCGAAGTTTTATTATTTGACCAAGAGTCTTGGCTCGTTATTTGCTAAGCTTCGTACAGTGTACTTTAATATTTGCGCATCCGTCGTGGGGCGCGCAAGGTAAACTTACCTCAACGTCTCAAAAGTAAGGCGCTTAGCAAGGATGCGTGATCCAATGTTGATGGGTTTGCAACCCTCTTACTCAACGAGTGAATTAGTAGGTTTACTCATCCTTTATGCCTTCGTGGGTCTTAATTAGTGCATGCACGCCATGTAGGCAAAAATATAATATAACAATATTGACATATATAAGAATGTACGCAATAAAGTGAAATGCGTTATGGAGTTAGCTAGAAACCATAACATTTTATTGATACTTGCAAGTTTTTGAAAAAGTAAAAGACAATTCCTAAGAAAGAAAAGAAAAAACAAACACTGATTGGGCACATCCTAAAGTGCAAAGTTGTCTGTGTATGGGCCGTAGCCTTTCCTAAAGATAGCATCTTTTAAGATTGCAGATATTCCAGGTGCGTGCTAGGTCGTGACCTTCCATGTCACGCAACCTATATGCGCCACTGCCTAGTGCATCAGTGACCTCGTAGGGTCTTTCCCATTTGGGTCCGAGCTTGCCTGTGTCTTCTGCATGACTTGCATCATTGGTGCGGTATACAATGTCTCCTAGTCTGAAGGAAGTATGTTTGACCTTTGCATCATAATACTTCTTCATTTTTGCCTTAGCCTTTACTTCGCGTATAGCTGCGCGTTCACGTCTTTCTTCCAGTAAGTCCAAGTCTATGCACCGCTCCCCGTCATTTGTTGTGACGTTGACCTCTGTTGTTCGTATAGTTGGCATTCCTATCTCAGCTGGTATGACGGCTTCTGTTCCGTAGACAAGGGAGAATGGCGTGTCTCCAGTACTGGTTTTGATTGTGGTGCGATGCGCCCATAAGACATGTGAGAGCTCGTCCACCCACCTTCCTTTGTGTCTGTCAAGGCGTGCTTTTATTCCTTCACCTAGACTGCGATTTGCTTGCTCAACCAAACCATTGGTTTGTGGGTGTTTTACTGAAGCGAAGTGTTGTGTGATGTTCATTTGCGCGCACCAATCTTTGAATGGGTTGTCGCAGAACTGCTTCCCATTGTCTGATATAATCTCTCCAGGTAGTCCGAAGTGACAGACAATGTTATCCCATACAAAGCGTTTGACCTGGTTGCCCGTGATGCTCACCACCGCCTTTGCTTCAATCCACTTCGTGAAGTAATCTATGGCTACGATGAGGAATTTTAGCCCTCCTGCTGCAACTGGAAAGGGTCCTGCGATGTCAATGCCCCACTTGTAGAATGGCCATGGTGAGGTAATGGGTGTTAGCTCTTGTTCCGGTTGGCGCGGAATTGGCCTGTGTACTTGGCAATTGCTGCACTTCTTTATCATATCGCGCGCGTCGCGGTGCATAGTTGGCCAATAATACCCCGACCGTAGAGCGCGTGCTACAACAGATCGCGGCCCTGAGTGCATGCTGCATGATCCAGCGTGGATTTCTCGGAGTACATAGTCTGCTTGAAGAGGTCCCACACATATGGAGCCAAGGTTGCAAGAAAGAACGTCGATAGAGTATGTTGTCCCGTAGTTCAAATCGCTGCGCTGTGCGCCGCACTCTTCGAGCGTCCTTATGATCCTGTGGTAAGACTCCTTTGCTAATGAATTCAATGATAGGTGTCATCCATGTAGGATCTTGTTCTTCTATCACCGTGGATACTTCCATCTCCAAGATTGACTTGTTTTGTAAGGTTTCTACCAATACCTATTTTGATAAGTGCGCAAAGCTTGTGGATGCGATCTTACTAAGCGCATCAGCCTTCCTGTTGTCCCCTCTAGGTACTTGTTTTATTGTGAACCTATCAAAGTTTTTAATTAAGGACTTGGTCTTATCCAGGTATTAGATCATGTACTCATCCTTTGCTTCATATTCACCTAGCACATGGTTAGCAACTAGCCTAGAATCTACGTTTGTCTCCAGGTTGCGTACGCCCATTTGGATTGCAATAAGCAGTCCGGCGAGTAGGGCTTCGTATTCTGCCTCATTGTTTGTGGCTGTGAATTCGAAGCGCAGCGCATAGGTGAATTCCATACCTTCTGGATTAGTAAGGATAAGGTCTGCGCCTGATCCATCTACGCATGAGGATCCAAGGTTCCTGTAGATCTGTTTTAGTTGTTGAGGTTGGACTATCAGTGTCTGGCTTCTCAACAATAAAATCAGCTAATATCTGTCCTTTGATTGCAGTGCGCGGTCTATACGAGATGTTATATTCGCTTAACAACACACTCCACTTTTGTAGCCGTCCTGATGAGTCAGGTTTAGAGATAACTTGTTTGATTGGCTGGTCTGTGATTACAGCTATTAGATGCGCTTGAAAGTACCTGCGCAGTCTTTTAGCTGCGAATACTAGAGCTAAGACCAGCTTTTCCATAGCGCTGTAGTTAGTCTCTGTCTTCTTTAGTGCTTTGCTTACAAAGTATATGGGTGTCTGGATGGAGTTCCTATCTGTCAATAGTACTGCGCTAATTGCTCCATGGGTTGCAGATAAGTACATGATTAGCTCTTCCCCTGGTCGCGGTGCGACAAGTTTGGGAAGTGATACTAAATGCTGTTTTAGCTGTTGGAAAGCTTCTTCTGCTTCCTCAGTCCAACGAAAGTCTCCCTTTTTGGTGCACTTCGTGAGTGTTTTAAAGAGAGGGAGTGATTTGTCTGCTGATTTAGATAAGAAACGGTTTAGCCCAACTAGCTTTCCGTTTAATGACTGGACTTCCTTGAGTGTGCGCGGTGAGGGAAGATCGATAACAACTTTTGTTTTTTCTGGGCAAGGTTTGATTCCGTCGGGTTCTATTAAGTATCCGAGGAACATGCCTTCTGTTGCGCCAAAGGTGCACTTTTTGGGATTTAATTTCATGTTTATTTTTCCCAATGTTTGAACGTTTCCTCGATGTCGCGCACCAACTCATCCTCTGTGTGGCTTTTGATGACAAGGTCGTCAACGTAGACCTCCAAGTTTCGACCTACTTGTTTCTCGAAAGCTGTGTCCACCAATCGTTGGTATGTTGCGCCTGCGTTTTTTAGGCCAAAAGGCATTTTCGTGTAACAGTAAACCCCTTGACTGGTGTGGAAAGCTGTTTTTTCTTCATCCTCAACTGCCATCTGGATTTGATGATATCCTTTGTATGCGTCTAGGAAGCATTTAAAAGGATATCCGCACAGGGAATCTACCTTCCAGTCTATTTCTGGCAGTGGATAGCAGTCCTGTGGACATGCTTTGTTAAGGTCTGTGAAGTCCACGCACATTCTCCAACTGCCATCGCTCTTCTTTACCATCACTGGGTTAGAGAGCCAATCGTGATAGTACACTTCGCGCATGATGCCTGCGTCTACGAGTTTGTGTACTTCTTCCAGAATAGCTTTTGCACGATCTGGGGCCTGGCCGCGCTTCTTCTGTCGTATTGGGGGATATCCTTGTCGGATTTGTAGCTTGTGCTCCGTGATAGAGCGTGGCACTCCGGTCATGTGTTTTGGTTCCCATGCAAAGATATCTAGGTTCTTTTGCAAGAGTGTGCACACGGCTGCTTTACCTTTGTCAGATAAAGATCCTCCAATCGAAACTTGTTGGTCCGGGTAATCGGGGTGAATAGCGACCTTTAGGTTTGGTGTTTTTTCTGTGCGCTGTTCTGGAATATTCTCCACCTCAGTGGTTACTACATTGCATTCTTTTGGTGGTACTGTTGTGTTATAGAGAGTAACTACTCCTCCTTGCACTGGAAATTTGAGCATCCCATGTGCTGTGGATGGCACAGCGCGCATGGATGATATTCCGGGTCTCCCAATGTTGCCATTGTATGGTAAGGGAGACTTGATTACCATGAAATTTATCCATGTTGCTGTTGAGTGTTGTTCATCTCCCACAACCACTAGCAAGCGCAATTGCCCCATAGGCCAAATCTTTTCTCCTGTGAATCCAGTCAGCGACGTTGTTGCTGGTATCAATTGACTTTGGATTTCAGGTCGCAGCCTTTTGAAACAATGATCGTATAGGATATCTGCGGATGCTCCTCCATCAATGTACATGCGGTGGTTATCATGTCCCCCGTATGTATTTCAATAATTAGAGGTTCTACTACTGCGTTGTCCGCAGCTAGAGTAGGGAAGGATATCTCTTTTTCTGGAGAGAATTTTTGACTGACTTTTTGTTTTATCTTGCGTTCCCATGACTGTATCATGTATATGATGTCAGCTTTGTCTTTGGGAGGTTCTTTCTTGCCCCCATTCCTTTGCTTGTCCTTTCCCTCTTTGATGTTTTTTTACGAGGTGATCCATTCTGCCTTCCCTTACTAACTTTTCAATTAGTTGTTGTAGCTGGACACACTCGTTGGTTGTATGGCCTTTTTGACCATGGTATTCGCAGTATCCATTCCCTACGCGCTTTTCCTCTACGGTACGCATTGGTGGAGGTTTTGGGAAGTTCGCACCTTCTGTTACAAATATTTCCCTCGAAGTTTTTGTGAGAGGGGTATATTTGTCATTGTCTCTTCCACTACGATAATTCCTGCTGCGGTTGTTATTCTGATAATTGGATTGTCTCCTAGGCTGTTCTTGTTGCCTATAATTCGAGTAACCTTTTTTGCTGTCCGCAACGGCTGCATCTCCTTGTATGAAGGATCGTGTGCGCTATGTTAGCTCATCGAAAGTTTGGGGAACTTTATCGTTTAGCTTCCGAATGAGTTCTGGGTTGTTAATCCCATTCATGAACCCTGAAATTTTTAGAATTTCGGGACAAGCTTTTACCTGTATGCACTCATCTTTAAAGCGTTCCATAAAAGCGCTGGTCGATTCCCCTTGGCGCTGTCTTACTCTGGCTAGTTCAATAGGGTTTTTATCGTACTTCTTTCTTTGGGTAAAGTTTAGGCGGAATGCTTTCCGTAATTCTTCAAACCCACCAATGCTCCGTCGTGGGAGTTTGCTAAACCATGTGCGCGCATTCCCTACTAATGTAGAATTAAACATATGGCACTACACAGGTTGTGGCCAATTTTCAATAGTAGCAGCTGATTCGAAAACTTTTAGATGGTCATCCGGATCACCTGCCCCATCATATGTTTTCACGTTAGTGGGCATGCGCCTCCTTTTGTGGTCGGAGTAATCGCTGATGCGTCGTATAAACGCATCAACTTTCTGGCGTCGCCATGGAAGAGACATGTCTTCATTTTCTTCTTCGCGACGTCTTCCTCTTGACTTCCAGTGTCCTGTTTCCCTATCCTCGTTGTCCGAGGAGTAGCTGGAGGAAGAGTAATTTCTTTTTTGGCGTTTGCGCCAGCTTCCTTCAGAGGAAGAGCTTGAGGGACTTTCACTTGGGGATATTCTCCTCCCCAATCTTTCGTGAATTCTCTTGCTCCCAGACTTGGAGGACCCTTCGCTTGGTGAATGTTGAGGTCCTAATCGGTCTTGTATCCCTCGACTGCCAAGTATGGAATGAACATTATTGCGTCTCTCACTGTCTTCATATTCCTCTGAATATTGTGAGTCAGAAGTCGTACCTAGCCTATCGTGGATAGTGGTTCATTTTTCGTTATCTGCGCGTCTTCCTCGTGGGTGGCGCGGTGGTGATGATTCGCGTTCAGGACCGAAATTGAGTCGGGCTTGTAGGCTCGTACTCGACCTTCTCCTTGCTTCTTCTTGCATGAGGGCAGTTAGGGTTTCATAATTTTGGGATACAAAATTTCCCAACGTTAGGTTGGGTGTGTCCTCAGTTGTTGCAAGAATATCTGCCTCAGTATTGGGCCCCCTATCTCGGTTAGGCGCACCCGGTGGTACAGTGTTGTCCACTGTAGGTACCGTTTGGTGAGGAGTAGTGAAGAGGGTGCGCTGGAGTTCCTCAATGCTTGGAACCACTGTGGTGGCTTGGGTAGTCCTTATAGGCAGTTCTACCACTGGAAGAGGTTGGGTTGTTCCCGCCTCTTGGTGACCAGGTGCGCTGGTTGTCCCAGCAGCCTGCCTAGGGGTCGAATCTTGTTGATTCTTCCTCTGGGGGTTACGTGTTTTTTCCAGTTGCGGAGTCCGCTGGCTTGAATTTTTATTTTTCGTCATTCTAGTTCCTTAGTTCTCAATAGGGGTCCCACGGATGGCGCCACTTGTTGATACAAAAGTTGGGCGTTCCTGATTTGGGCTCTTGCACTCGTACCAATTCGCTTCTTAATGCTTGAAACCTGCGCACTAAGAAAATAAACAACACCGTTAGACATATCGTGGGATTGTCTCCCACGATTAGACTCCGGCGTGAGAGTAAGTAATCGGTTTAGGGTTCTCGTAAAGAGTTTTAGGGTTTGTGAATCGTACCTTTAATGAGAATTATGTCATTCCTTATATAGGCGCAGAATCCTTGTATGGTTCGTGCTCCGTACGTTTCGCACACATGGTGCTTGTCCGAGTTAAGGATATCTATTCCATAGATAGAAGATCCTTATCTATACTATATATAGTTTAGTTGGGCTTGGGTCTA
Organism: Artemisia argyi; assembly: GCA_030686995.1. Classification (NCBI taxonomy): domain Eukaryota; kingdom Viridiplantae; phylum Streptophyta; class Magnoliopsida; order Asterales; family Asteraceae; genus Artemisia; species Artemisia argyi. The sequence continues at coordinate 64,058,269 of CM060677.1, forward strand.
CGTGAGCCCAATCGCATTATCATTGCGGCCCAAGTTATAATAGCCCACTCATGGTGGTTTTGGGCCTTAGTGATGTTTATCATTTGGGCTCGTGGCCCATATATAGACTATACGTCATCATGAGTGATTGATTAAACTAATGGAATGTAAAAGAAAATAGCTTAAATAAGCTATGAAAATGATTACGTGAAAACTAGATACCTAAAAACGTTTAAAAACCCAAAACGCGTACGATTAATTAAAACTACGTTTTACGTACAAAATAAAACGTGAATTCTGTCCAATATAAATCCCACGGATGTGAAAATTATACTTTTAGAATCCAAATGATAAAAGAAAATTATTGGAAATAGAAAATTATTTTTTTGACTATTTATGTAATTATTATTAATTAAAAACTAATTATTAATTATTTTAAACTAATTTAAATTATACTAAAATACACTTAAATATTATTTTAAGCTAGAAAAATAAAAATTTAATCTCAAGAATTCTAAAATAACTTAAAACTAATTTTAAAACTGAAATTAATTATTTTTTGGGTTTTATTTAATTTTTATGAATTTAAAATGATTTAAAAATACTTAAAAACTAATATTAATTAAGAAAAGTACTTAATAAGCTTAGAAAAATATGAAAATTTTATGCAAATTCTAAAATAATATACTAAACCAAGAAAAAATATAAAAAGTTAGATAAGCCCACTAATAAGCTGAATTGGGCAAATAAGCACTTTAAATAAGCACTTATGCACCAAATCACACCAAAAGCTTAGGGAAGGTTCAACTAACTTAAATATACACAACTAAACAATAAAAACAAAAGTAAGCCCACAGAATAAGCTAGAAAAGCAATAAGCAGTATTAAATAAGCATTTAGAATAAGCAGTTGATAAGCAGATTGCACAAAAAGCTCAGGTATAGTGTAATATACAAAAACAAACTCAACTCAACTGAAAAAACTTCGATAAGCTCTGGTGTCACAACTCGTAAATTCTGGTCTTTTCCCGAACTTTCAACATTTACTATTCATCGGTTACTATTCATCGATCACTATTCATCATTTTACTATTTATCTTTTTCGGAGTCAGTTTGTGGTTCTGAGAAGCGTTTTAAAATTTACTATTCATAAAACACTATTCACCTCCGGAGAAAAATTGTCATTTATGCGTGAGTTGCGTCATTTCTGTATACGTACGGTTATCTACCTCATAAACGTTATCTTATGAGCTATTATTTTGAATAATTAATCCAACAATCCCAACTATGGTCCTAACACAATATAAAAATTATATTATTAATTTAACCGGTGTTTTCAAATCAATTACTATATTTTACGGTCGGAGCTTATTACTCCGTCGGTTCGCGATATTTCAACCCGATAATTATTTTAACACCCGATTTTCATCAGGAATAATATTTTGCAACTTTTACAACTTCGTCATATTTTATTTCACATCGTTGAATTTATTTCTAGCAAATCCGGTACCCGATCACACCTAAAACTACCTAAAACTACTCTAATACTTGCAAATTATCACAAATAAACACAAGAGACAACTCTCCTTGTTTTGCTCCTTTTTCTTGCCGTCCATATGCCCCTCCCCCCTAGGTCCATGCGATGTTTAATATACAAAGACCATAAAGACTTCCATACTTCAAGACTTTACATTTACTTACACCTAAAGCTTTCCATATTTCAAGAACACATAGAAAAGCTCTCATCTCTTTTATTTCTCTCTACATAGGACGGCCAAAACAAGAAGACCAAGCAAGATCCATCAATTTTTGAAGATCAAGTCATTATCTAGTTCCTTTAGTTGTTCTTGTTTGGGTTTTGTGATAAAAACTCAAGGTTTCTTAGGTTTTACTCATCCAAGCTCTATAATCTTTCTATGTAAGTTGTCAAACTCTTTTCCATAATTTCTTCATGTTATTTTTATGGTCATATGTTTTCCATTCAAGATCTACATGCATATGTTAGTTATACCACTCATTTATATATATATATATATATATATATATATATATATATATATATATATATATATATATATATATATATATATATATATATATATATATATATAACTTTGAAGCACTAGAAATGGATTATAGTTAGATCCTTGTTAGATCCACTTGATTTATGATGTTTAGGAACCCATGACACCCTAAGAAGGTGTATGGTAAGATTAGACTAGATTTGTGGTGATATAAAGTGGTTTGGTTGTAGTTGGAACTAGATTGGAACACTAGAAATGACTTTTGAAACTACATATTGACCTACTGTCCCTATTTTTGAAACGTGGGAAAATCAGTGGATGATGGGTAATTTTTGATCAAAGATTTAGAAAATACTTTCAAAAACGAAACTTTTGGCGAAAGAACGGATTAAAACGAGCTTATAACGAAGGAGATATGATTTTTGTAAATTTAACGACGAAAACTATTTTCTGAAAAACTGCATGCTGTTTGACAGTTTTCGACGGGCAAATAGAGGCATTAAACGTAGCCTAGTGGAGCCGAGCTATCGAAAATATATTAGTATATACTAAAACGAATCCGTGGATATAAAGAACGAGTAAAATGAGCTTAAAACGACCAAGTTATACACGTTTTAAAATCGTCAAAACTATATATATATTTAGTCACTACTAGAAATAATATAACTACGTACTAAATGACATATTTTCTAGATTTCTTATTCAAGGAGTTTATTTTTAACTAACGAAATACGTACGACCCAAGGTTTATTTATGCGACTACTAGACGATATCTTAAGGTTTTCAAGACAAGGAATATAACACTAACATTTTTATACGATATACTACGACAAGTTATATACTTCTATATTTGGACTTATTTTCCTAAGTATGGAAACTATTTTACTTTGACAATAACTAATATTTCCAAGTTACGAGTGGTATAGGTATCATGTGCATGCATATTCTCTTCATCATTCCATGATCTAAGTAGATCACTATCATTCATATTAGGTTGCGGTTAGAGATCGAACCTCATTTCTGTGTATCCACTTTTGTCATCGTAGCTATCGCACCAGGTGAGTCATAGCCCCACTTTTACTCTTTAATACTTGTTTTAAACTCTTTGGGGGAGATACATGCTTAAACTGTTTACTCTTAATTGAACTTAAATGACTCTTGCTTCACTATTTATGCTCATAAGCAAAACGTACTCAAATTAACTTGTTTGAACTATTGAACCTTTTGACTTGAACTTTTGGACTTATTGTATTGTACGTTCTAAGACTTAAAGTCTCCCATGTTCGGAGCAACGCTATAAAGTCTCCTTTGTTCGGAGCAACACTATAAAGTCTCTCCTGTTCAGAGCATCCTTAATAATTCTCGCCATGGTGGAGTGACTAATAATTCTTCACCAAGTCGGTGGAGTGACTAATAATTCTTTGCCTAGGTGGCGGAGTGACTTCAAGTCTCCCTTGTTCGGAGCGGCCTTGACTTATTTTATATGTGGTGCTTATATTGTGACTTATTATTGACCTCATGTGCTTGACTACCAGACATAAACTATTATAGCAGTGGGTTGTGAACACACAGGTTACAAGGCTCTTATGGCGGGACTTGTAACTGAGTGGATTTACGATGCCTTTGCTGTGTGATCATTTTTATATAGACTTTATTTGTTAAACAAACTCTATGAACTCACCAACCTCGTGTTGACACTTTAGCATGTATTTTCAGGTTTTAACCTATGGCACGCTACAGGAGGTTTTGGCAGGGCATGGCATGGTCATAGAAGACTCTGATTATTTATATGGGGACCGTTTTAAACTACTTTTAAGGGCCTACTTCCGCACTACTTTTAACGATGTAAATTCAACATTTTTGATTAAACAATTTTATTCTAAATGATTAAAGTGAAAACCATTTTTGAACTAGTGTTGTAATACTGATTGAGTTACACCCCAGCTACACGTATGCTTCCGCTGGACCCGATTTTGGGGGTGTGACAGATTGGTATCAGAGCTTTGGCTATAGCGAACTAAGTGTTTTTAAAACCTAGACTATAGCTACTTTTATGAAAAACTTAACCCTATGACCGTCACGTGCCTGCCTGCCAAGCTGAAGCCTCATTGTGGTTTGTTGCTGACTTAGGTGATGAGATTTGTGTCTCATTATCTGGTATATTATATTCACTTATTCTAGTTGATTACTCTCATTGTCTTTCATATAAGCATGTTCACGTATCATATATGTCACCCTGTTATGTTTCTCCTTGCATAGTTTCATCATTTGACCTCGAGTTTGGTCACCTGCCTTAGTCTTTCTGAACGTCTTGGTATTTGTGAAGGACATAGTCTTAGTATAACTGAGCTGAGTATTTCAAAATTCATGGAACCTCGGAGGAATATAGGCTAGTCACCTATATTCAACCCGGGATAGTGGGACATAGGCTGACTACCTATATCCGACTCAGAAATGAATTTTGCAACACTGAGAATGGTTATAATAAAATTCTGTTTGGATTGAATCCTCTACTCAATTTCCAAATGTTTTATTATGTGTGTGTATACCCTCGTTGTCAGAACGCTTATACTTTTCCTCACCTCGTGAACCGCCGCCTGGAAGCACGTCAACTGGTCATTTCATCTCATGAATCTTCACCTTTATAACACTTCGGAGACCAACGTTAACTGAACTTCGGGACGAAGTTCCCTTAAGGGGTAGAGACTGTCACAACTCGTAAATTCTGGTCTTTTCCCGAACTTTCAACATTTACTATTCATCGGTTACTATTCATCGATCACTATTCATCATTTACTATTCATCTTTTTCGGAGTCAGTTTGTGATTCTGAGAAGCGTTTTAAAATTTTACTATTCATAAAACACTATTCATCTCCGGAGAAAAATTGTCATTTATGCGTGAGTTGCGTCATTTCTGTATACGTACGGTTATCTACCTCATAAACGTTATCTTATGAGCTATTATTTTGAATAATTAAGTCGACAATCCCAACTATGGTCCTAACACAATATAAAAATTATATTATTAATTTAACCGGTGTTTTCAAATCAGTTACTATATTTTACGGTCGGAGCTTATTACTCCGTCGGTTCGCGATATTTCAACCCGATAATTATTTTAACACCCGATTTTCATCAGGAATAATATTTTGCAACTTTTACAACTTCGTCATATTTTATTTCACATCGTTGAATTTATTTCTAGCGAATCCGGTACCCGATCACACCTAAAACTACCTAAAACTACTCTAATACTTGCAAATTATCACAAATAAACACAAGAGACAACTCTCCTTGTTTTGCTCCTTTTTCTTGCTGTCCATATGCCCCTCCCCCTAGGTCCATGTGATGTTTAATATACAAAGACCATAAAGACTTCCATACTTCAAGACTTTACATTTACTTACACCTAAAGCTTTCCATATTTCAAGAACACATAGAAAAGCTCTCATCTCTTTTATTTCTCTCTACATGGGACGGCCAAAACAAGAAGACCAAGCAAGATCCATCAATTTTTGAAGATCAAGTCATTATCTAGTTCCTTTAGTTGTTCTTGTTTAGGTTTTGTGATAAAAACTCAAGGTTTCTTAGGTTTTACTCATCCAAGCTCTATAATCTTTCTATGTAAGTTGTCAAACTCTTTTCCATAATTTCTTCATGTTATTTTTATGGTCATATGTTTTCCATTCAAGATCTACATGCATATGTTAGTTATACCACTCATTTATATATATATATATATATATATATATATATATATATATATATATATATATATATATATATATATATATATATATATATATATATATATAACTTTGAAGCACTAGAAATGGATTATAGTTAGATCCTTGTTAGATCCACTTGATTTATGATGTTTAGGAACCCATGACACCCTAAGAAGGTGTATGGTAAGATTAGACTAGATTTGTGGTGATTGAAAGTGGTTTGGTTGTAGTTGGAACTAGATTGGAACACTAGAAATGACTTTTGAAACTACATATTGACCTACTGTCCCTATTTTTGAAACGTGGGAAAATCAGTGGATGATGGGTAATTTTTGATCAAAGATTTAGAAAATACTTTCAAAAACGAAACTTTTGGCGAAAGAACGGATTAAAACGAGCTTATAACGAAGGAGATATGATTTTTGTAAATTTAACGACGAAAACTATTTTCTGAAAAACTGCATGCTGTTTGACAGTTTTCGACGGGCAAATAGAGGTGTTAAACGTAGCCTAGTGGAGCCGAGCTATCGAAAATATATTAGTATATACTAAAACGAATCCGTGGATATAAAAAACGAGTAAAATGAGCTTAAAACGACCAAGTTATACACGTTTTAAAATCGTCAAAACTATATATATATTTAGTCACTACTAGAAATAATATAACTACGTACTAAATGACATATTTTCTAGATTTCTTATTCAAGGAGTTTATTTTTAACTAACGAAATACGTACGACCCAAGGTTTATTTATGCGACTACTAGACGATATCTTAAGGTTTTCAAGACAAGGAATATAACACTAACATTTTTATACGATATACTACGACAAGTTATATACTTCTATATTTGGACTTATTTTCCTAAGTATGGAAACTATTTTACTTTGACAATAACTAATATTTCCAAGTTACGAGTGGTATAGGTATCATGTGCATGCATATTCTCTTCATCATTCCATGATCTAAGTAGATCACTATCATTCATATTAGGTTGCGGTTAGAGATCGAACCTCATTTCTGTGTATCCACTTTTGTCATCGTAGCTATCGCACCAGGTGAGTCATAGCCCCACTTTTACTCTTTAATACTTGTTTTAAACTCTTTGGGGGAGATACATGCTTAAACTGTTTACTCTTAATTGAACTTAAATGACTCTTGCTTCACTATTTATGCTCATAAGCAAAACGTACTCAAATTAACTTGTTTGAACTATTGAACCTTTTGACTTGAACTTTTGGACTTATTGTATTGTACGTTCTAAGACTTAAAGTCTCCCATGTTCGGAGCAACGCTATAAAGTCTCCTTTGTTCGGAGCAACACTATAAAGTCTCTCCTGTTCAGAGCATCCTTAATAATTCTCGCCATGGTGGAGTGACTAATAATTCTTCACCAAGTCGGTGGAGTGACTAATAATTCTTTGCCTAGGTGGCGGAGTGACTTCAAGTCTCCCTTGTTCGGAGCGGCCTTGACTTATTTTATATGTGGTGCTTATATTGTGACTTATTATTAACCTCATGTGCTTGACTACCAGACATAAACTATTATAGCAGTGGGTTGTGAACACACAGGTTACAAGGCTCTTATGGCGGGACTTGTAACTGAGTGGATTTACGATGCCTTTGCTGTGTGATCATTTTTATATAGACTTTATTTGTTAAACAAACTCTATGAACTCACCAACCTCGTGTTGACACTTTAGCATGTATTTTCAGGTTTTAACCTATGGCACGCTACAGGAGGTTTTGGCAGGGCATGGCATGGTCATAGAAGACTCTGATTATTTATATGGGGACCGTTTTAAACTACTTTTAAGGGCCTACTTCCGCACTACTTTTAACGATGTAAATTCAACATTTTTAATTAAACAATTTTATTCTAAATGATTAAAGTGAAAACCATTTTTGAACTAGTGTTGTAATACTGATTGAGTTACACCCCAGCTACACGTATGCTTCCGCTGGACCCGATTTTGGGGGTGTGACATCTGGCCGCAAGCCAAAATGAGTACTCAGGCACATTGAACTATTTAGAAAGAAACAATGCTAAATGGCATACTTTGCAGGCCTGTGGGGCCCACAAGGATGGTTGGAAGCCCAAACAAAAAGTGGATCCAATTAGCTGAGCTTATTGGCTTTTCAAAAAGCTAAAGCTCAACCTCTGGGACTCACTATTGAAGTCAGGGGGCTTGGAACTTTGGCTTTTCAAGTTGAGCACTCAGCTTATATGTGAAATGGACCAAATACAAGGGACTTGCAGCCCTACCTAATAAGCTCTAAACCTAAAGATAAGCCATGCGCCTTCAAGACCAGCTTATTAGCTTTCTAAATTATGGATTTCAGCACAATATGAAAGTTGACTTTTTGAGTTTTTTTTATAAAAGTTGACCATGGTGAACTTTAATCTATCCTAAATGATTATAAATGATATATTAAGCTACAATTCAACTGTTTTAAGCTATATGAGCAATTACTAAACCTAATGCAATGCTTATCAAACTTAGAATTTTAACAGATAAACATATATGCAAAATTAAAACTGAATTTGACTTTTGGTTAAACAACAACTGATTTTTATGGTTCAAATATTCTAATCCACCCTAATGTGAGTTACTGGAACCAAATTTACTCCGTGAAATGAACCATACCACTGAATTCCCATCATTGCCAAACACCCCCTTTAATTGTGCCAATACTTGATTTTTGAAGCAAATGGATGAATTGAGCTATGAAACTGAACTTTAACAATCTAATATGATAAAATAAGCTGAATCAAACACAGAAACAATACTCTAAACACCAAATACCTAGGATCCTAAGTTATGCTAAAATGGCAGTTATAGTAAGATTATGAGCAGAATGAGTTTTATTGAACAAACAACCAATCTTAAGCTATAATATGACTAAGCTAAACTTAATAACCACAGAAAATTCCAAGATAAGCTAGTATAAGCACAGCTACAGTACTTTACAAGAAATTGAGAAATAAGGCTTACAAATGATCCCACTAAGAACAAGAGACCAGGGACTTTGAACCTATAACCTAATGCCTCTCCTGCGGTACTAATACCATTGCCATCCAATTTCCACCATGGTTTTTTGCTTCTCCTTCTTCTTTTCTTGATTTTTTATTTTTGGACTATTTATTTAGTATTTTTGTGATTTTTTTTGAATTATTGCACAAAACAGATTTAAATTCATAAGAAGCTTTTAAAAACTCATACTTAAACTTAAAGAAGCTAAATGGAACAGGAATTAACAAGTTTAAAACAAGATTAAGCAAATTTGTCAAATTAACTTAAAAATGCTAAAACTGAATTAACAAAAGGAAATATGAAATTGATGCTTGAAATAAGTTTGAATTGCACTAATAAAACAGATTACAACTAGTTTTGTCTAAGAATTACAATGAAAACTTGAAATTACACTAATTTGGTTCTTACACTAATCTACACTACTCTACACTAATACTCTCTCTTCTGCCTTCTTTCTTTCTTCTTTATAGACTTTTTTTTGTGTTTCCACTTGCCTTCTGAGTAAATCCCATCAAAAATTGTAGCCATTGGATGTCTGCAAATCATCCTAGCCCTTGATTTGTGTTCTGGCGCCAAAAAGTCACATAGATATTATCTGGTTGAGTGTTGGGTGTGGAGAGCAATTAATGCTTCTTTGAAGGTTGTGGAGGTGGAGGGGACATGGTATGAAGAGTTGGTTTGCAAGTGGAAGTGAAACCAGGGATGTGGAAGAGTGGTTTTGGGAGGGAAAGGTAAGGGGTGAAGGTGGGTTTGACTGGTTTGGTTGACCCTGGTATTAATCAGGGGTGGGAGTGGACTGGAATGCTTGATGGGCTAAAAGGAGAGTGGGCTGGTGATTTTGTGTTGTTTATTTGGATTGTTGGGTTTATATTTTAAAGGGTCCGTTTGTACATATAACCATAAGGACCAATTTTTGTAATTTCCTGAAACTTCAAGGGCTGAGCTTGTAATTTCCCAAAAGTTATCATGAGGACCTATATTGCCAATTATGAATAGTACAAGGGTAATATTCGATAAATTCCAATTTTTAAGTACCCGAGGACTTGTTTTACCATTTTTGAAACTTGAGGGGTAAAAGTTGCCAATTTTAGAAAAATTTCATCCAGGGATTAATAACGAACATGTTTGATTTCCCAAGGACTAATGTTGACTTTTCTTTCAATTTAAACCTTCAGGGACTAATTTTGCCAATTTGTGAAACTTCAGGGACTGAAACTGACAATTATGTATATTTTGCATGTTTTTCTCTTGTTTTCAATCCTTTTGTATCTGAATCACATAAAAACACATTTCAATGATATTTGTAACATTTATATGGTCATTTGTGTGCTTTTGGTCGTTTTTGTGGGTTTAAACAAGGTAAAATATATGTGTATTTAGACACATATCAAATCCCCCACACTAAACTATTGCTAGTCCCTAGCAATATAAAATCTAAGAACAACCCGTTTTGAAAATTTAATAGATTTGATGTCTCTTTACCAAAAGCCATTACTTCTAGAGTAGACAAATGTTTCAGTTCAAGTAAGAACTATGGTACACTGATAACCATATGATTTTGAGCAAACCATCAGCTGTCAACGGATTTGATTTGTCTTTACCAGAAGCCGTTTGCTTCTGGACTAGCCAACTCTTGATGCAATTATCATCTTGGTGAGCTGATTACCAATTATGGTTTTCCACTGCCTTTACCACAAGCCATAACCTTGCGGGCTAGCCAAGTCTTTACTTTTTAGGATATGGTGAGTTGAGTATCATACAACTTTGAGCAAATTGTCAGCCATCAACGGATTTGAGTTATCTTTACCAAGAACCGTTTGCTCCTGGATTAGCCAGTCCTTTTGTCGTTTAGACATTGTGGACTGATAAACACAAAAAAATTTTGAAATAAAGTGAAAAAATTTTAAAATTTTTGCCAAAAACGGGGGTACTAGAAGGTAAAATGTCATAAAATTCGCTAGAATTCCCCCCCCCCCCCCCCCCACACTTAGAATTGAATATTGTCCTCAATATTCAAAGTCCCGGATATTATGCCGACTCTTTGAACGTAAAAGGGCAACATTACAAGCTAAATGTGGAAACACCATTTTTCACTTCATTTTATTTATTTTATATATATGGTAACAACAGCAGGGGCACTCCCCCACACTTAGGGTGAAAACCCCATATGCATGCTATTGTTTTTGTTTACCGAGTTGCTGGCTTGACTCGACCCCGAATTCATTTGTTCTTGGGGAAGCAAGATGTGGAAGAAACAATCTCCATCAGACTTTCATTCAAAATGTTTGGATAAACATTTAAAGCACGTGAAAGTTCCACACCGATGAGATATATTCCCGGCTCAAGATAATGGTAAATGGAAATGCCGGGGTCAAAGATAGTGTCTTCATTCCCGAAGAAGTGAAGAACAAGAGAGGCTACGGGATAGGTGAAGAAAAGAAAGAAAATCATGATAAAAATCATGACTAACTCATCATCACCCACGGGAGAATTCATAATATCATGAATCTCGTCTTTTAAGCTCGTTTGATCAAGACATATCTCGAGTGTGTCTAGATCAAAGTTGAAATTATCATACTCCGATGGAGATATGATATGAGTAAGTTCATCAGAGAAGTCCTCAAAGGTGAATGAATCATATTCTGGATTAATGTGAGTGAGTTCACAGGAGAACTCATTGTAGGTAAATGATTCATAATCGGGGAGAGAATTATAAGAATGAGAAGTGGTACTGCCATTAATCTTTTCTCCCATATGATCAAAACTAAAGGCTTCAAATTCTGGTATAGCATCATCGGAAAGAATCTCACTATCCTTAATGGGGATAGGAGAAGAAATAGGTTTAATATTGAAAGCCTCGATTTTACAAATGAGGAAACAGACATTCAATAATGTAGCACGAAGAGCTTCATCTTGGATTTCAGTGTCAATCTCATCATTCTCTTCTTCTAAGCTAACTAGCTCAGAAGGCAATTCTTCCACATAAATGATGTCCCCACAAGATAAAGAATCATCATTATCAGAATCGGAGAACATCTCAACATTGTCTATTGGGAAGACAAGATGAGGAGGGATATCACGTACATGATCAAGAATTCCCTGTGACTCTCTTGGGATTGGGATAAGGTCCTCAACACTAGACTTTATGAATTCGTCCGATTCCTTTTCAGGAACAGTGTCAAGATGCTCGTCCCCCATGCTCAGAGAGTGAGTGGAAACCTCGGGTGTGACAGCAGCAGATTGAGGGAGTTGAGAAGGACTAGCAGTCATGGATTCTGCAAGTTCTATTTGTTCTACTAGTAGTGATTCAGTCATATTCTTTTCTCCCATTATTTCTACTGAAGCAGTTTCAACTGAACTCGAATCAGAAGGCTTCTCAGATACCTTTGGGATTGGAACAAGGTCATTTATTTCCTCAAGAGGATTGACTTTGACTTCCTTGTCCCCCATTATCAAGATATCTGAAGGTTCCTTAGGGATTTCTTCTTCAAAGGGTCCATCCTCATCACTTTCATCCTCAAGATAAAATGAGTTAACAGGAGGATTTTGTCTCCTGAGAATCAGATCCTTAAGATAGATTATACTATCTTGAATGTTCTGGTTGAATTGAGTTTGAGCAATAATCATTTTATTAATCAATTCAGCTCTAGCTAACTCGTCTTGGGGAGGTGGCTGAGGGGTTGTGTATTGTGGAAGCTGGTTAAAACCAAATTCATGATTGTTACAAGGAACATGTTCATAGTCAAACTGATTCCTCGTTTGACAATCAGAGTTGTAGTGAGGGCCTCCACAATACTGACAACAGTAAAACTGCTGGGTATCATGGTGTGGAAGCTGATGGAATGAATCAGTCATGTCATGGTAGGAATAGGGATTCTGGTTATAGACAGACCCGTTTCCTGACTCTACCATGCCACAATTGGGGCAATTACCACCATTATAAGGACAACCACACCATCGACAAACAAAAAGGTAAGGATGAGACATAGAAAGAATCAAAGGGTTTTGGAGGGTGAGAAATGAAGAATTAAAAAGGTAGGAGGGTAAAGACGGATATTTTTGAGATTTTTTATAAACATTTTATAAAAATAAGAAAGAAAATCTTTTTGGGTTTTTGTGTTCGTTGAAAACTGATTTTAAAATGTTTTCATGAACCGTTTTGTTTTTAAATGATAATAATAAGAAAATATGAACAAGGATGGATAAATATGCAATGGACGTGTATCCAGATTCACTAATCTGCAAACTGTTTAAAATAACGCGCACAACCTCCCCGGCAACAGCGCCAAATTTTGGTTGAGCCTAAACGGTCAACTAAATTGACCAAGTGATTTGGTCAACAAAGTCAAACTCTTTAGGCTCAATTCTCCATGGAATACAGTGTTTCCTCGGGTCATTATGTCCTAACGAGGCGTGATGGTATAAAAACGGGTTTGAGATCGGGTGAATTTGAATGAGAAAAAGATAAATGTGAGTGATTGATTAAACTAATGGAATGTAAAATAAAATAGCTTAAATAAGCTATGAAAATGATTACGTGAAAACTAGATACCTAAAAACGTTTAAAAACCCAAAACGTGTACGATTAATTAAAACTACGTTTAACGTACAAAATAAAACGTGAATTCTGTCCAATATAAATCCCACGGATGTGAAAATTATATTTTTAGAATCCAAATGATAAAATAAAATTATTGGAAATAGAAAATTATTTTTTTGACTATTTATGTAATTATAATTAATTAAAAACTAATTATTAATTATTTTAAACTAATTTAAATTATACTAAAATACACTTAAATATTATTTTAAGCTAGAAAAATAAAAATTTAATCTTGAAAATTCTAAAATAACTTAAAACTAATTTTAAAATTGAAATTAATTTTTTTTTGGTTTTTATTTAATTTTTATGAATTTAAAATGATTTAAAAATACTTAAAAACTAATATTAATTAAGGAAAGTACTAAATAAGCTTAGAAAAATATGAAAATTCTAAAATAATATACTAAACCTAGAAAAAATATAAAAAGTTAGATAAGCCCAGTAATAAGCTGAATTGGGCAAATAAGCACTTTAAATAAGCACTTAGAATAAGCACTTATGCACCAAATCACACCAAAATATTAGGGAAGGTTCAACTAACTTAAATATACACAACTAAACAATAAAAACAAAAATAAGCCCATAGAATAAGCTAGAAAAGCAATAAGCAGTTTTAAATAAGCATTTAGAATAAGCAGTTGATAAGCAGATTGCACAAAAAGCTCAGGTATAGTGTAATATACTAAAACAAACTCAACTCAACTGAAAAAACTTAGATAAGCCCTGGCCACAAGCCAAAACGAGTGCTCAGGCACATTGAACTATTTAGAAAGAAACAATGCTAAATGACATACTTTGCAGGCCTGTGTGGCCCACAAGGATGGTTGGAAGCCCAAACAAAAAGTTGATCCAATTAGCTGAGCTTATTGGCTTTTCAAAAAGCTAAAGCTCAACCTCTGGGTCCCATTATTGAAGTCAGGGGGGCTTCGAACTTTGGCTTTTCAAGCTGAGCACTCAGCTTATATGTGAATTGGACCAAATACAAGGGACTTGCAGCCCTAGCTAATAAGCTCTAAACCTAAAGATAAGTGTGGAAAACTAGAAGGGGGGGGGGGGGGTTGAATGGTTTTCCCCTCTTTTTCATTTTATAAAAACTTTGTTTCAAAATGTTGATTCGAATTTATTCAATTGTTTGTTTGGAAAACCTTTAATTAGAATTTAGTATGTAAACACCATATAATCAATATGATCAATTATATATGTAAGCTTTTGGAAAAACTTAGTTTTATGAATGGAGCTTTGGTCGGTCCTTGTGTGAATACGTTTTCCTTTTAAAATCTTAAAACGTTTTGTATCAAATTATCTATCAAGTTAAACTTAATATGAGAAGTGTGAATAATAATCTATTTGACCATATCATATAATTATACACACAATCACAACATTAACTTCTATGTTCAACACAATCAATCATCACAACTATATAAGCAACAACTAAGACATATAGGCAAGCATAGATGTAAAGCGATAAATGCAAGAATAAATGAAAAGAGATAAGAGAAAGGAGATGCAAACCGGACACGATGATTTATAGTGGTTCGGCTACAAGGACACCTTCCTTGCCCTACTCCACTCCCCGAGTCACCTACTCGAGAGTTTTCTTCACTACTCAACAAGCTCCCTTTTGGCGGAGAAAACCGTACACAACTTTTTCTTACACAATTTAACGACACTAAGCTAAATGTCGAGTTCTAATAGTTGCTAGAACCAATCTCACAACACTACTTCGATCACTACACAACTTCTACATGACTTCACGACTTCTACATGGCTTCACGACTTCACGACTTCTTCACTACTTCACAACTTCTATACTCCACTACATATTCACACATCTACTTCTGCACAACTTCATGACTTCTCCACACTACTACTTTTTCCCACTACTTCTTACTCACTCATAAACTCACTACTAAGTAAGATCATCTTGATCTACTTATTACATATACATAACTCACAATATCAAATAAACACTAACTAGATCCTAATACATCTTTGGCTTTATGATAGGGAGGATTCTTCTCTTGCACTTTGAGTGGTGAAGGATTGGATCACTTGAAACAAAGACTTATAATCTTATGATCAAAGGATTTAGAAGGATGTTTTGAAAGGATTGGGACTGAAAATTTTTGTGTAAAAGGTGAGAAAAATCCGTGGAATGAACCAGTATTTATAAGGGGAAAAATATTGTTTGGGAGCGTGGCCAGTCCCCTTAATTGGGTGCCGGTCCCCTTAATAATTAAGGGGACCGCCTAGTATAATTAAGGGGGCCGCCTAATAAAAAAAAATTCTTCAGATTTTTTTGTCTTTTTGTGGGGGAGGTTTTTCCGGAAAAATGTAGCCGTTTTTTGGGTTGAAATTTGAATTCAAACTATTTATTTTGAATAAAACATTTCTTATAAATACAAAATTATTTTGTATAAGCTTAAAAATGTTTGTCCCAGTTTAATAAAATGTAAGGTTTGTAAAAATAAAAATTCCTTTGATCATAAAATGCATTAGACACTTTGTTTATTCATACCTTAAGTGATATGGATGCTAAAGCAAATATTTACGATTAATACTTGTTTACGTCATAATTTGTAGTTCAATGAGTTTACGTTTTGTGATTATCAAAACATAGAGATATCGATATATGTTAATAATGTTTTTAGGAATTATTTATATCAACAATAAGCCATGCGCCTTCAAGACCAGCTTATTGGCTTTCTAAAAAGCTAATAAGCAGGGGGTGGGGTCCACTAATGAAGTCAGAAAAAGCTATGGAAAATGGGCGAAAACCTGGGTGGATTGGTGCAACAGGGGCCTGCAGTCCTGTTTGGGGGAGTGTGTGGCCCACAAAAAAAATCACAAAAATATAATGACTATGGGATTCTAAAGATTAGGTGGGAGATTACAACATGTAGAAAGCACAAGTCCTGAATCCTTACACAAAAATCACAACAATTCCTCCAAATTATGGATTTCAGCACAATATGAAAGTTGACTTTTTGAGTTTTTTTTATAAAAGTTGACTATGGTGAACTTTAATCTATCCTAAATGATTACAAATGATATATTAAGCCACAATTCAACTGTTTTAAGCTATATGAGCAATTACTAAACCTAATGCAATGCTTTCAAACTTAGAATTTTAACAGATAAGCATATATGAAAAATTAAAACTGAATTTGACTTTTGGTTAAACAACAACTGATTTTTATGGTTCAAATATTCTAATCCACCCTAATGTGAGTTACTGGAACCAAATTTACTCCATGAAATGAACCATACTACTGAATTCCCATCATTGCCAAACACCCCCTTTAATTGTGCCAATACTTGATTTTTGAAGCAAATGGATGAATTGAGCTCTGAAACTGAACTTTAACAATCTAATATGATAAAATAAGCTGAATCAAACACAGAAACAATACTCTAAACACCAAATACCTAGGATCCTAAGTTATGCTAAAATGGCAGTTATAGTAAGATTATGAGCACAATGAGTTTTATTGAACAAACAACCAATCTTAAGCTATAATATGACTAAGCTAAACTTAATAAGCATAGAAAATTCCAAGATAAGCTAGTATAAGCACAGCTATAGTACTTTACAAGAAATTGAGAAATAAGGCTTACAAATGATCCCACTAAGAACAAGAGACCAGGGACTTTGAACCTATAACCTAATGCCTCCCCTGAGGTACTAATACCATTGACATCCAATTTCCACCATGGTTCTTTGCTTCTTCTTCTTCTTTTCTTGATTTTTTATTTTTGGACTATTTATTTAGTATTTTTGTGATTTTTTTTGAATTATTGCACAAAACAGATTTAAATTCATAAGAAGCTTTTAAAAACTCATACTTAAACTTAAAGAAGCTAAATGGAACAGGAATTAACAAGTTTAAAACAAGATTAAGCAAATTTGTCAAATTAACTTAAAAATGCTAAAACTGAATTAACAAAAGGAAATATGAAATTGATGCTTGAAATAAGTTTGCATTGCATTAATAAAATAGATTACAACTAGTTTTGTCTAAAATTACAATGAAAACTTGAAATTTCACTAATTTGGTTCTTACACTAATCTACACTACTCTACACTAATACTCTCTCTTCTGCCTTCTTTCTTTCTTCTTTATAGACTTTTTTTTGTGTTTCCACTTGCCTTCTGAGTAAATCCCATAAAAAATTGTAGCCATTGGATGTCTGCAAATCATCCTAGCCCTTGATTTGTGTTCTGGCGCCAAAAAGTCACATAGATATTATCTGGTTGAGTGTTGGGTGTGGAGAGCAATTAATGCTTCTTGGAAGGTTGTGGAGGTGGAGGGGACATGGTATGAAGAGTTGGTTTGCAAGTGGAAGTGAAACCAGGGATGTGAAAGAGTGGTTTTGGGAGGGAAAGGTAAGGGGTGAAGGTGGGTTGACTGGTTTGGTTGACCCTGGTATTAATCAGGGGTGGGAGTGGGCTGGAATGCTTGATGGGCTAAAAGGAGAGTGGGCTGGTGATGTTGTGTTGTTTATTTGGATTGTTGGGTTTATATTTTAAAGGGTCCGTTTGTACATATAACCATAAGGACCAATTTTTGTAATTTCCTGAAACTTCAAGGGCTGAGCTTGTAATTTCCCAAAAGTTATCATGAAGACCTATATTGCCAATTATGAATAGTACAAGGGTAATATTCGATAAATTCCAATTTTTAAGTACCCAAGGACTTGTTTTGCCATTTTTGAAACATGAGGGGTAAAAGTTGCCAATTTTAGAAAACTTTCATCCAGGAATTAATAATGAACATGTTTGATTTCCCAAGGACTAATCCTGACTTTTCTTTCAATTTAAACCTTCAGGGACTAATTTTGCCAATTTCAGGGACTGAAACTGACAATTATGCATATTTTGCCTGTTTTTCTCTTGTTTTCAATCCTTTTGTATTTGAATCACATAAAAACACATTTCAATGATATTTGTAACATTTATATGGTCATTTGTGTGCTTTTGGTCATTTTTGTGGGTTTAAACAAGGTAAAATATATGTGTATTAGACACATATCAAATCCCCCACAATAAACTATTGCTAGTCCCTAGCAATATAAAATCCAAGAACAACCCGTTTTGAAAACTTGATACCTAGGAATCGCACCAGGCTTTACCTCTCGAGGGATCTCAAGAAGCTTACAACCCCCACCAGGCAGTGTACCTGATCGTTGTAGTAAAGTATAGTGACAAGTACCGGGGGATTGATCGTTCAACTCAGGAATAGTGTCGCTAGGATTAGAAAGTCTCCTAAACTAAGTCTAGAGGTGAGGGATGATTCTTTTTGTATTTTTTATATTTTATAAAAGCAAGTAAAATCTCGGGTTTTAGAAGAGTGGGCGGAATTAGTTACTAGCCAACTAACCCAATAACTAAAGATGCAATCAAAATAAAATAACAGAAATGAAAATTAACCTAATTATACTAATGTGGTGTAAACATTGATGGGGAAAGTTGTGTTTACTTGGGTTTCATTACTCCCTAGATATCTTTTACAGGTTTATAGCTTGTTACAATTGCATGGATGACTGGTCATATTCCTTAATACTAGTCGTAGGGCCGTGTACAATATTCCCTAACTCTATAGGATCCTACTTCACTCCTATGTCGAGCTGTTAAAAGCTCCTAACATGGGATCATTAGAATTCTCCTACGCATTAAATACAACCAAATATCATAGTACACCTCCGATCATGTTTCTTAAGACGTTCAAGCAAGTTACCAATGGAAGTCTGCCAGTTTTCTTAAGCCTAACATCAAATACAATCATCCGTAACAGCTATAAACAAACAATCAACCCATAATTAACATCTAGGTTTCACTACATCTAAGCAAACACAAAAGAAATCTAGCCGAGCATGTTAAATTGAAGACAAGCGTAAGATATATTCAAACAACTCATAGACATATTGAATGAATTGAAAGAGTACTTATCTTTAATAGAACATGAAAGATTCAAAGGGTTGAAACCCTTGAAAAAGCTGGAAAATTCGACCTAGGGTTTTTCCCTCAAAGTTGCACACCAATGAATGAAATTTGAAAAACTATATATAGATTATAATGGGTGACGGCGTCATGTATTAGGTTGTGACGCCGTCAACTCGCCGCCTATAATGAAATCGTATTGTCCAGATCCAATTGTGACACCATCATGTGTAAATTTCTTCTAGGCCGTCACTAATACTTGGACCATGACAGCCTTGGGTGACGCCGTTATCTCCAATGCACAAAACTCTCTGGATCGTCACGTGTATTGTCCATACCCACCTCTTTTGTTACTCTTGACGCCGTCACGTGAAGAGCCATGACGCCGTCAGGTACTGTTCCCTGCAAGGAAAATTGAGACTTTGCCGTTTTCTTCACTTTTATGCTCCAAAAACGTCCAAAATGCTTCCTTTTCCAGATTTCTCTCCAAAAGTACCTAAAATGACAAAAGGAATGATTTAGGGCAATAATTGATCGAATAATCTCGAATTCGGGCTTAAATGACCCCTTAAAAGTGGTTCACTTTTCGCCTCATCAACCTTTTCGAGAAGCATCACAGTAAATGACAAAATTATCGTTTCCCTCTGGTAATGCTAAGATTGGAGCTTCACACAACTTTCTCTTCAAAAGTTGGAAAGCTATCTCTTAATCTTTTCCCCAGTCAAAATTCTTGTTTTTCTGGGTTAGCTCTGTCAAAGGTTTAGCTATTTTTGGAAATCCCTCAATAAACCTTCGATAGTAGCCCGCAAGTCCTAAGAATTGTCGTATCTCTGTAGGATTCTTAGGTTGCGACCAATCCTTAACGGCTTTGATTTTTTTTGGATCAACACGAAGTCCTTGTTTATCTATCATGTG
Source organism: Artemisia argyi (assembly GCA_030686995.1). NCBI lineage: Eukaryota > Viridiplantae > Streptophyta > Magnoliopsida > Asterales > Asteraceae > Artemisia > Artemisia argyi. Next base: position 64,078,497 of record CM060677.1, read on the forward strand.
TCTGAGAAATTGCACAACACTAATCCAGAATTCACACTTAGAGAACTTTGCATAAAGTTTCTCCGTCTTAAGCAGTTCTAGGATTATTCTCAAGTGTTTAGCGTGCTCTTCCTCATTACGTGAATAGATAAGGATATCATCTATGAACACTATAATAAATTTATCCAAGTATGGTTTACACACCCGATTCATGAGATCCATGAAAACCGCTGGTGCGTTTGTCAAACCAAATGGCATAACTTGAAATTCATAGTGTCCATATCTCGTTCTAAAAGCGGTCTTAGGGATATCTTCTTCCCTCACTCTCAGTTGATGATAGCCTGATCGTAAGTTGATTTTTGAGTATACGCTCGAACCTTGTAGTTGATCAAATAGGTCATCAATCCGGGGTAATGGGTATCGATTTTTGATAGCAAGTTTGTTTAATCCACGATAATCGATACACATCCTCATAGATCCGTCTTTCTTCTTTACGAATAGGACAGGAGCTCCCCAGGGTGATGTACTTGGACGTATAAAACCTCGATCGGTTAATTCCTGGAGTTGTTCAGAGAGTTCCTTCATCTCTGATGGGGCTAACCTATAGGGTGCTTGGGCTGTAGGTGTTGCTCCAGGAATTAAGTCGATTTGAAATTCAATTTGACGAACTGGAGGTAAGCTAGGTAAATTCTTAGGAAAAACTTCTGGGTATTCCCTGACTACAGGGATCTCCTCCAGTCGTTTTTTGTTTGGCTTAGTCTCAGTTACTTGAAACACAAAAACTTGACAACCTAGTGACATGAATCGTTTTGCTTTGATACATGAAATGAAGTTAAGTCTAGTTCTACTTTGATCTCCTTGGATAGTTAAAGTCTCACCGTTGATAGGTACATGGATGATTGTCTCGTCACAAAGAATCTTTGCTTGATTCTTGGACAACTAATCCATTCCCACAACAACGTCTAAACTACCGAGCCTAATAGGTATGAGATCGATCTCAAAGTGGTGGTTAAGTAAGGTTAGGGTACAACCCTTAATGATCGTGTTAGTACAAACTAAGTTTCCGTCGGCCATTTCTATCTCATAATAATTATCTAAAGCTATGGGTTTAATCCTAAGTCTAGAGGCTAAGGGTATAGATACGAAACTTCTATCTGCTCTAGAATCAAATAATATTTTAACTAAATGATGATTTAAAATAAACTTACCCGTGACTACGCTTGGATCTTGTGGATCATTCCTATCCCTCAACATGTATGTTCTACCCTGGGCACCATTAGTATTTTTCTTTGGGCATTTATTCATATAATGACCCTTTTCCCCGCAAGTATAACAAATGACTGTTGCTGGTGGTGGATTTCCTCCAGTAACTGGTCTTTTGTTCTTGGAATCCTTTGGGTAATGGCCCACCTTGTTACACATGTTACATTTAATGACACAAGGCCCTGTGTGATGCCAGCTTCATCTCCTACACATAGGGGCACTTCCAGCATACCCATTTTTCTCATTTAAAGTGGTGGCATAAGCTCTTGCATTATCTTGCCTTGGTTGAGGATATGGATTTGTATGATTACCTCCGGTGTTATTACAGTTGTTACCGAAAGCTCTCCCATCGTGGAACTTTCGCTTATTATCGTAGGGCACTGGCACAGAGTTGTCCTTTGTTACTTGGTCCATTAACCTTAAGGTTATGTTAATGGCCTCCTCTAATGTTTGAGGTTTAGAGGCTGTAACATTCCCTTCGATACTCCGGGGCAAACCTCCGATGAAAACTTCTATCGTCTTTTCAATAGTTGAAACCCTTGTAGGACACAAAGTAGCCAACTCTTGAAATCTCCTAATATAAGTTTTAACATCGTTCCCTTTCACGGTCAAGTTATAAGATTCATCCTCCATTTTCTTGACTTCTGTCCGAGGGCAGTATTTCTTAATCATAAGTTTCTTAAACTCAACCCAAGATAACTTATATGCCTCTTCTATTCCTATTGGTTGGGCATATGAATTCCACCAAGATAACGCTTCCTCAGTAAGCGTTCCCGTTGCAAACTTAACCCTACAATCCTCTACAATCCTCTGTACAATTACTTCAGGAAAATACCGATTCACATCTCTCAAACCAATGAATTAATCCTATGGCCCCTTCTGTCCCCTTGAAATTGAAGGGCTAACAGCTTATAAATTCCTTGTAGTTACTCTTCTTCACTATAGGGATTTCAGGGTTTCTAGCCATGTTTGCATCCCTAGCTTCTAGTGTTGCAGTTACACTGTCAGTCACTAGTTGCTGGATATCTTCCTAAGTCATGGCGGGAGTAGTGGGAGTGATGATGCGTGGGAATTGCACCAGGCTTTACCTCTCGAGGGATCTCAAGAAGCTTACAACCCCAACCAGGCAGTGTACCTGATCGTTGTAGTATAGTATAGTGACAAGTACCGGGGGATTGATCGTTCAACTCAGGAATAGTATCGCTAGGATTAGAAAGCCTAAGGACTAGGTCTAGAGGTGAGGGATGATTCTTTTTGTATTTTTATATTTTTATGAAAGCAAGTAAAAATCTCGGTTTTTAGAGGAGTGGTCGGAATTAGTTGCTAATCAACTAACCCAATAACTAAGATGCAATCAAAATAAAATAACAGAAATGTAAATAAAGCTAATTAAACTAATATGGTGTGAACAATAGATGGGAGAATTGTGTTTACTTAGATTTCACTACTCCCTAGATATCTTTTACAGGTTAATTGTTTGTTACAGTTGCGTGGCGGACGGGTTATATTCCTTAATACCAGTTGTGGGGTGGCGTACTTACTTCCCTAACTCTATAAGCTCCTACTTCACTCCTATGTCGAGCCTGCAAGAAGCTCCTAACATGGGATCACTAGAATTCGCTCATGCATTAAATACAACCATAAAAACCTAGTACACATCGGTTCATGTTTCTTAAGACGTTCAAGCAAGTTACACAATGGAGATCTGCCAGTTTTCTTATGCCTAACATTGAAATCATTCATCTATTACAACTATAAACAAGCAATCAACCTATAATAATGTCACACCCCCAAAATCGGGTCCAGCGGAAGCATACATGTAGCTGGGGTGTAACTCAATTGGTATTACAACACATGTTCAAAAATGGTTTGCACTTGAATCATTTTGAATAAAATAGTTAAATCAAAATGTTGAATTTACATTGTTAAAAGTAATGCGGAAGTAGGCCCTTAAAATAATTTAAAACGGTCCCCAAATGATTAAATCAGAGTCTTCTATGACCATGCCCTGCCCTGCCAAAACCTCCAGTAGTGTGCCATAGCTAAATACCTGAAAATACATGCTAAAGTGTCAACACGAGGTTGGTAAGTTCATAGAGTCTTGTGAAAAAGAATGTAATGCATATGTATGAAGGTTTCCCAGCAAAGGCATCGTAAATCCACTCAGTTACAAGTCCCGCCATAAGAGCTTTGTAACCTGTGTGTCTACGACCCACTGCCAAATGTAATATGTTTACGTGAACAAAGGTAATACTTGCATCTAGATTCAAAGATAAATGTAGCAATACTGCTATATAAAGGTAAGAGTGATAATGTAGCCATGGCGATGTTGCCATAAAAATGAATCTGACCATAAGCAAAACGCATAAAATGAATATTGATTGCACTAAGTTCAAGGCACCAAAAAGGTTTTTCAGCTAAATGTAGGAGATTACACTCCCAAGTAATGTAGGTAAATCCATACCCAATGCAGGTAAATCCATACCCGTTGAAATTGTAGGTAATCAAACATACCCAATGCAGGTAAATCTATACCCGTTGAAATTGTAGGTAATCAAACATACCCAATGCAGGTAAATCTATACTCGTTGAAATTGTAGGTAATCAAACATACCCAATGCAGGTAAATCTATACCCGTTGAAATTGTAGGTAATCAAACATACCCAATGCAGGTAAATCTATACCCGTTGAAATTGTAGGTAATCAAACATACCCAATGCAGGTAAATCTATACCCGTTGAAATTGTAGCTACAGGTCCTTAACTTAGGCAATCTTAGGCAATCGGTAAATAGTTTAAATTTATGCACTCATGTCTATGAGTAAATAGCAAGTAGTTAGCAAGTGAATAATATTGTACTCGGATAATCAACAAGTATTTAGATAAAGCTGAAAATATTTAAGAAATCAACCATGTAAGCGAGTAATGCGTTTCAGTAAAACGAGCATGTATTCTCCCCCATAGAGTTTGCAAAACGATTAAAAGAGTAGGGGCTATGACTCACCTGATATGATGGTACCATGAACATGTAATGAGCTGAAAAACAAGGCACGCACACTAGCCGCAACCTAATATGAATGATGAACGATCTACTTTAGATCATGAAATGATGTTATGAATGTCCATGCTCATGTTTCTATACCACTCTACCCTTTGGAAAAACACTTGTGTTATCAAAATATATAATCCAAGAATTTGGAAAAATATTGCTATTAGAAAATAAGATAAGCTAGTTGCAATATATATACTTATATATATATCGTATGTTTCCATGTTAGTGTTGAAATACTCGGGTTGTAATCCTTGAAATATCGCCTTGAAATGATGAAAATATACTTGTAATAACTAATACTTCATTAGTTATAAAGCTTGGTACTTAATATTATTTCTAGCTTATAAAAGTACTTCGTAGTTTAAGTGTCCATTTTTATTAAAAGCTGTCAAATAAAAATGGTTTTAGCCGATATTCAAACGTGAATATCTTTGTCGTTACTTGTCCGTTTTACTTGTTCTTTATATCCACGGTTACGTCTTAGTATGTAGTAATATATTTTGGAAAGCTCGGCTCCTCCGGGTTACGTCTAAAGCCTCTTTTTGACCAATGAAAAACGTCCAACAGCAAACATTTTTCCAGAAAATACTTTTCGTCAACAATCTTGCAAAAATCATAACTTCTTCGTTATAAACTCTTTTTAATCCGTTCTTTCGCCTACGGATTCGTTTTTGAAAGTATTTTCTAAAAATTTTGCCAAAGTTCCCTTGATGTTTACTGATTTTCCAGGTTTTCACAAAATGGGACAGCATGTCTAAAACATGTTCCAAATCAAGTTTTCAAGGTTTATAACTAATTTCTAACATCATCAAACCTCTTGTAATCACCACATAGCTAATCTAATCCTACCATACACCTTCTTAGGGTGTCATGGACTCCTAACCAAGTTATTATAGCAAGGGAATTCATAAATAAGAAGTTAGGGTTTGTATGTTCCATTTTTGACAAAATAAATGGTGGTATAGCTAGTTGTACATGGTTTTTAGCATGGAACTCATGAAATACAAGTAAATATAAGATGATTCATGTAAAAATAAAGTTGATAACTTACTTGATAAAATGAGATGATTAGATGATGAGGAAAACTTGTGTTTCTTGTGTTTTTGTTGCAAGATTCTTAACTAGAATCATGAAATGAACAACTTTGATGCTTTAACTTTTGAAAAACCTTCACTTGATCATGAAATGGATGTTGGGTCGTGGTTTGAGTGAAAGGGATGAGAGAATGAGCAATTTTGATCCAAAATATTGTTAAGTGTTTATTATTTGGTGTTTTTAGATATTATCTAGGATTTTGATGGCATACTTGTAATTAAAAGATCAATTTCATGTAACATGTGGATGAGGGGCTGCACATGGTAATGAAATGTGTGTAGGAAGCTTGGTAATCTAGTTCACGGAGTCGGTTTTGGTTCCGTTAATCGCAACCCGTAAACTGTTAAGTCGCGAAACGTAAATTCGGGCATCGTAAAAATATGAAATATGAAATAATGACTAAAATTGTCAAAATAAAGTTATAAAAATGTTAAAATTATGTTGGGTACATTTACTGAGTGATCGGGTGATTATTGTTTAGTTTTCACGAAAACCGTCGTTATATTCATACGCGTACGTTATAAATAAAATAAATTTCCAAAATACTAGGTAACTGAATGTTATAACTTTTATGATGTTAAAATGGATATAAAAATATGTCGGGACCATTGTGGGAATATTTAGATATATTCGTCGTGTATAAACCGGGTGTTAACGTTTACTATAAATACTTATACGTAAAAACGTTAAATGTACTGAATATAGAAATTTGAAAATCCTGAGAGTGGTATAACATGAAAATGCTGTTATGATGATATGCAGACTATCTCCAGTCCGTATGCAGTGTTCTTAACACTAATGAAATGAATTCGCACCTAAACCAATCCGGTTACGCGAATTTGAATACCCGTAAACTAAATTTACGATGAAATGAGTAATGCAAGTGAATAGTGAAAACTTTTCCGGAAATGAATAGTGTTTAGTGAATAGTAAAATTTCTGAATGCTTCTCGGAATGTCAAACTGACACCAAAAATGATGAATAGTAAACTGATGAATAGTGTTTTGATGAATAGTGTTTGATGAATAGTATTTTTCCAAAGTTCGGGAAATGACCTGAAATGGTGAGTTGTGACAGTCTTCCCCTCTAAAAGGAACTTCGTCCCGAAGTTCAGTTTATGTTGGTCTCTGAAAACATATTGGTGAAAAGGTGATGATATTCTAGAATTCCAGCGAACTCTAACGATAGGAATTCGACTCTGCTTCTACTGTTTGACCACACAGTCCATGATTTCTACTTGTTCTCCTGCAAGGTTTATGTTTGACTATGGGTTGGATTCCTTTCCAAATGGGATTATGGGTGACAATTCTGAAAAGCTGATAATACGTGGTTGTGTAATCCTGTTGCTGTTGTTCTCTAACAAGGCTCAAGTCTGACGACCACTAGGCCTACTCTGTTTGAAATATTACATGGTCCAGTGTACATCTCGGGTTTAACTTTCCAAGTTTTCTGAATGGTATCATGCCTTTCCTAGGCAGAACTTTATGTATAACTCTGCTTACCAACTTGTAGTTTTAATGGTTTACCAAAGATCGATGTTTAAAATTTCCTAACAATTCAATAGTTTTGTAAAGGATTAACCAAAAGGAATTTGTTTATCAAAATAAGTGCCTCAGAAAAGTATTTCTTACAAGATATATGTTTTGTATAACTGTAGTTTGGAGAAAAAATCCATTTAAAAGTGAAAGTATTAAGAGGATAAAATAGTCAGGTATGTATATCTGCACAAATGCATAGGTGTCTAACAGGTTTGGATAAAGTCTATTGGTGAGGACATGTTCAATCTATAGTCTCGGTTAAGAGGTTGAATTTATCTCTATGGTGTTGTTTTGTGAGTAATCGTATCTAAAATAATCCTGTAATTCAGTCAAGCCAATACTTTCTAAATGATGGAATTTTTGGTGATCAGGCCAATGATAGTGTTTCGAATGGTTTTGTGATATCCTGAGATTTCTGTTGAGTTTTGAATGGTCTTAATGTACCGAGAGATTCTCCTTATAGATGGTATGGAAAGTCTTTCCTAGGGAGGTCATTGATAATATCCACTTAACAATATTGGTGGTAGTGAGGGATGAGTGGCATATGAATCCATAAAGTGTCAGCTAATTCTATATATATATGGGGATGGGGAAAGGAAATAATAATGATGGTGAGAAGGGAAGAGACTGTGACAACTGCGACAAAATGATATTGTAATAAAAGAAAATACTGTGATGTAAGTGTATTATGCATAGACGTGAATGTTCATGAGATGAAATGATCTATTGACGTGCTTCTAAGCGGCGGTTCACGAGGTGATGAAAATACAACGTTCTGACAACAAGGGTATGCACATACGTAAATGAAACCTTTGGAAAATGAGTATAGGATTCAATCCAGACAAAATTTTATTATAACCATTCTCAGTGTTGCAAAATTCATTTCTGAGTCAGACATAGGTGGTCAGCCTATATCTCACTATCCCGGGTTGAATATAGATGACCAGTCTATATTCCACCGAGGTTCCATGAATTTTGAAATACTCAGCTCAGTCATACTAAGACTATGTCCTTCACAAATACCAAGACGTTCCGAAAGACAAAAGCAAATGACCAAACTCGAGGTCAAATGATGAAACTATGCAAGGAAAAACATAATGCGGTGATATATATGATACGTGAACATGCTTATATGAAAGACAATTATAGTAATCAACTATAATAAATGAATATAATATATATCAGATAATGAGACACAAATCTCATCACCTATGTCAGCAACTAACCACAAATGAGGCTTCAGCTTGGCAGGCAGGCACGTGACGGTCATAGGGTTAAGTTTTCTTGAAAGTAGCTATAGTCTAGGTTTTAAAAACACTTAGTTCGCTATAGCCAAAGCTCTGATGCCAATCTGTCACACCCCCAAAATCGGGTCCAGCGGAAGCATACATGTAGCTGGGGTGTAACTCAATTGGTATTACAACACATGTTCAAAAATGGTTTGCACTTGAATCATTTTGAATAAAATAGTTAAATTAAAATGTTGAATTTACATTGTTAAAAGTAATGCGGAAGTAGGCCCTTAAAATAATTTAAAACGGTCCCCAAATGATTAAATCAGAGTCTTCTATGACCATGCCCTGCCCTGCCAAAACCTCCAGTAGTGTGCCATAGCTAAATACCTGAAAATACATGCTAAAGTGTCAACACGAGGTTGGTGAGTTCATAGAGTCTTGTGAAAAAGAATGTAATGCATATGTATGAAGGTTTCCCAGCAAAGGCATCGTAAATCCACTCAGTTACAAGTCCCGTCATAAGAGCTTTGTAACCTGTGTGTCTACGACCCACTGCCAAATGTAATATGTTTACGTGAACAAAGGTAATACTTGCATCTAGATTCAAAGATAAATGTAGCAATACTGCTATATAAAGGTAAGAGTGATAATGTAGCCATGGCGATGTTGCCATAAAAATGAATCTGACCATAAGTAAAACGCATAAAATGAATATTGATTGCACTAAGTTCAAGGCACCAAAAAGGTTTTTCAGCTAAATGTAGGAGATTACACTCCCAAGTAATGTAGGTAAATCCATACCCAATGCAGGTAAATCCATACCCGTTGAAATTGTAGGTAATCAAACATACCCAATGCAGGTAAATCTATACCCGTTGAAATTGTAGGTAATCAAACATACCCAATGCAGGTAAATCTATACCCGTTGAAATTGTAGGTAATCAAACATACCCAATGCAGGTAAATCTATACCCGTTGAAATTGTAGGTAATCAAACATACCCAATGCAGGTAAATCTATACCCGTTGAAATTGTAGGTAATCAAACATACCCAATGCAGGTAAATCTATACCCGTTGAAATTGTAGCTACAGGTCCTTAACTTAGGCAATCTTAGGCAATCGGTAAATAGTTTAAATTTATGCACTCATGTCTATGAGTAAATAGCAAGTAGTTAGCAAGTGAATAATATTGTACTCGGATAATCAACAAGTATTTAGATAAAGCTGAAAATATTTAAGAAATCAACCATGTAAGCGAGTAATGCGTTTCAGTAAAACGAGCATGTATTCTCCCCCATAGAGTTTGCAAAACGATTAAAAGAGTAGGGGCTATGACTCACCTGATATGATGGTACCATGAACATGTAATGAGCTGAAAAACAAGGCACGCACACTAGCCGCAACCTAATATGAATGATGAACGATCTACTTTCGATCATGAAATGATGTTATGAATGTCCATGCTCATGTTTCTATACCACTCTACCCTTTGGAAAAACACTTGTGTTATCAAAATATATAATCCAAGAATTTGGAAAAATATTGCTATTAGAAAATAAGATAAGCTAGTTGCAATATATATACTTATATATATATATATCGTATGTTTCCATGTTAGTGTTGAAATACTCGGGTTGTAATCCTTGAAATATCGCCTTGAAATGATGAAAATATACTTGTAATAACTAATACTTCATTAGTTATAAAGCTTGGTACTTAATATTATTTCTAGCTTATAAAAGTACTTCGTAGTTTTAGTGTCCATTTTTATTAAAAGCTGTCAAATAAAAATGGTTTTAGCCGATATTCAAACGTGAATATCTTTGTCGTTACTTGTCCGTTTTACTTGTTCTTTATATCCACGGTTACGTCTTAGTATGTAGTAATATATTTTGGAAAGCTCGGCTCCTCCGGGTTACGTCTAAAGCCTCTTTTTGACCAATGAAAAACGTCCAACAGCAAACATTTTTCTAGAAAATACTTTTCGTCAACAATCTTGCAAAAATCATAACTTCTTCGTTATAAACTCTTTTTAATCCGTTCTTTCGCCTACGGATTCGTTTTTGAAAGTATTTTCTAAAAATTTTGCCAAAGTTCCCTTGATGTTTACTGATTTTCCAGGTTTTCACAAAATGGGACAGCATGTCTAAAACATGTTCCAAATCAAGTTTTCAAGGTTTATAACTAATTTCTAACATCATCAAACCTCTTGTAATCACCACATAGCTAATCTAATCCTACCATACACCTTCTTAGGGTGTCATGGACTCCTAACCAAGTTATTATAGCAAGGGAATTCATAAATAAGAAGTTAGGGTTTGTATGTTCCATTTTTGACAAAATAAATGGTGGTATAGCTAGTTGTACATGGTTTTTAGCATGGAACTCATGAAATACAAGTAAATATAAGATGATTCATGTAAAAATAAAGTTGATAACTTACTTGATAAAATGAGATGATTAGATGATGAGGAAAACTTGTGTTTCTTGTGTTTTTGTTGCAAGATTCTTAACTAGAATCATGAAATGAACAACTTTGATGCTTTAACTTTTGAAAAACCTTCACTTGATCATGAAATGGATGTTGGGTCGTGGTTTGAGTGAAAGGGATGAGAGAATGAGCAATTTTGATCCAAAATATTGTTAAGTGTTTATTATTTGGTGTTTTTAGATATTATCTAGGATTTTGATGGCATACTTGTAATTAAAAGATCAATTTCATGTAACATGTGGATGAGGGGCTGCACATAGTAATGAAATGTGTGTAGGAAGCTTGGTAATCTAGTTCACGGAGTCGGTTTTGGTTCCGTTAATCGCAACCCGTAAACTGTTAAGTCGCGAAACGTAAATTCGGGCATCGTAAAAATATGAAATATGAAATAATGACTAAACTTGTCAAAATAAAGTTATAAAAATGTTAAAATTATGTTGGGTACATTTACTGAGTGATCGGGTGATTATTGTTTAGTTTTCACGAAAACCGTCGTTATATTCATACGCGTACGTTATAAATAAAATAAATTTCCAAAATACTAGGTAACTGAATGTTATAACTTTTATGATGTTAAAATGGATATAAAAATATGTCGGGACCATTGTGGGAATATTTAGATATATTCGTCGTGTATAAACCGGGTGTTAACGTTTACTATAAATACTTATACGTAAAAACGTTAAATGTACTGAATATAGAAATTTGAAAATCCTGAGAGTGGTATAACATGAAAATGCTGTTATGATGATATGCAGACTATCTCCAGTCCGTATGCAGTGTTCTTAACACTAATGAAATGAATTCGCACCTAAACCAATCCGGTTACGCGAATTTGAATACCCGTAAACTAAATTTACGATGAAATGAGTAATGCAAGTGAATAGTGAAAACTTTTCCGGAAATGAATAGTGTTTAGTGAATAGTAAAATTTCTGAATGCTTCTCGGAATGTCAAACTGACACCAAAAATGATGAATAGTAAACTGATGAATAGTGTTTTGATGAATAGTGTTTTTCCAAAGTTCGGGAAATGACCTGAAAGGGTGAGTTGTGACAAATAAACATCTAGGTTTCATTACATCTAAGCAAACACACAAGAGATCTAGCCTAGCATGTTAAAATTAAGAAAAGCGTAAGATATATTCAAACAACACATAGACATATTGAATGAATTGAAAGGATACTTATCTCAATTGAACATGAACGGTTTCAAGGGTTGAAAACCCTTGAAAATACTGTAAAAGTAGTGTTAGGGTTTATTAAGTTCGACCCTAAAATTCTCCTCTCCTAGAATGAAAATTACAAAGACTATATATAGATTTACTAAGGTGATGGTGTCAAGAAGAAAGTTCTGACGCCGTCAACCCGCCGCCAAAAATATTCTCGAATTGCCTAGATCCAGATCTGACGCCGTCATGTGTATTGCTGCTCTGGGCCGTCACCACTTTTACTCTTGACGGCCTTGATTTGACGCCGTCACTTTTTCTCTGGGCCGTCACCAAAATTGCTCTTGACGCCGTCAGCAAAATGTTCTTGACGCCGTCAGATACTGTTCCCAGCAAGGAAAATTAAGACTTTGCCGTTTTCTTCACTTTTATGCTCCAAAAACGTCCAAAATGCTTCCTTTTCCAGAATTCACTCCCAAAGTACCTAAAATCACAAAAGGAACGATTTAGGGCAATATTTGATCAAATAAATTCAAATTCCGGCTTAAATGACCCCCTAAAAACGGATCATTTTTCGCCTCATCAAGTGACAGGTGGGGTAGTTCTTGTACGTGCCATTCTAAAGGTAAGATATGGTAAGAATTTTGTTATAGTTTATGTTTTAAGGGCTGAAAGCACTTTTTTGATACCGGATGGGTTTTAAAAAGGGCAAGTTCCTAGCAAGAATCGTTGCGGTTCACCGAAAATAGTTTCCCCCTCCGTCTAAAGGCATTGTGATTCTAAGGGATCCTAAGGTTTTACTATTCCTAGGTATGTCTACTTGTTTTAATTTTTCCTATTTGTTTTAGTTTTTAAGTCCTAAGGCAATCTAGTGTGTTCTAAGGCAATGGGGAATCCTAATACGGGATACGAGTTTTATGAAAAACTTTTTTTCTTTTTTTTTTTTTCTTTTTTTAAAGTGAAAACTTAGCAAGTACCCGTTTAACTAAGTTATCTTATATTCTGTAAACCTATAACACTATTTTTGCTCTAGGTTACTCTTGAGATCTTGAATGGCCTCTAAGAGTTCGTCTATGTCAGACCTATGATTATCCCTAAGATCCTCGATAATCATTTCTATGGTGGAAAGTCTAACATGTGCGGTACTTACTTCGTCAGAGTGCCCTTCATATTTTGTTTGTAACCTAAAGACTTGATTACGAGTTTTCTCTAATTCATTTTCTAACCTATTTTTACCTATTCCTAATTCCCTAATCCTAATTTCTAATTCTTCCATTCTTCCTAAAGATAGTTTATCTAGATGACTAAGTATTTCATCTATTTGTTCATCATGCCTTTCTAAAGGTGTTTTATACGAACTACTACCTATGTTAAACCTAGGGGGAGGTGATGGTGGTATAAAATGTATTTTCTTAATGGGAGGTGAATCTCTTTCGGGAACATAACGATCTTGATTAGTATAGTGGGGTTTAGGTGGGGTAGGGGTTATAGTAGGTACAATAGGTATATTTCCACCATATGCCTGCATATACCCATTATATGCTTGCATATAGGGGTCATTTGGGGAAAGTTCTAATCCTAAGTTAGTTAAGATATTCTGGGCTAATTCTTCCAGAGAATTAGAACCAGCAGATGAGTGAGTAGGAGTAGCCGGAGCATACTCATAACCATCGGATGAAGTATCCGTCTCATCGGTATCCAACACGATGATAGGATTGTTAAAGGATGACATATCTAACTGTAATCCCCGAAGGAATATCTTAGAATAATTCTAACCTAAATAAGCATTTTAAAGGCAATTCTAATAGTGGGGATTCTATCCTAGGGCAATAGAGAGATATCTAATCCTAAAGGTAATTCGGGGGTTCTAATCTAAAGGCAAGTTAGTTCTAAAGGCAAGTTAGGGATTCTAACCTAAAGGCAGTTGGGGATTCTAATCTAAAGGCAGTTGGGGATCATCCTAACCTAAAGGCAGTTGGGGATTCTAATCTAAAGGCAGTTGGGGATTCTACTGGTACGGAGGACCTTTTTGAAAAAGTGGTTATAGTTTTAGGAAACTCCTTTTGTTCTCTATAACCAAGGCTCTGATCCCAATATGTAACACCCCCATTTTTCACTGATTGCAGCGGATAAAGTGTTTGGGGTATTACTCATGGAAACAACGACAAGATAATAGAAAACGACTCAAAAAGAAACGTTTTTGAAAAAAAGTTGTAATCATTCATTTATTCATCAGAGTTTTTACAGTAAAAGATGTACTTTTACCAAAAGAGAGGTCCCTAAGATACGTTTTACGACACAAAATTGATGAATGATAACTATTCTGGACGTCCTCATGTTCAGTGGTTCTCCGTGCCAGGGTTCCTATACTGCCTAATTACCTAAGATAACATGCTTAAAAGTCAACACGTATGTTGAGTGAGAGTCATAGGTTTAAAAAGTTAATGTATAAATACAAGTTCCACAGAGTTCAGCTTAAAATCTATGTATGGAAAAGTGTTAGTGTTAGAAAAAGGTATATTGCACTAAGCTCATGAACCACACGTTAACAATCCGGGTCATGGGGTCTGCAGACCAAACCATGAGGGGATGGGAAGGATAACTTGCCAAAGTTAAACCTTCAGTGGGTTCAAACATAGTACTTATTGGTACCACCTAGTGGGGTGTTAATACGAACGGGAGTTGTCAAACTCCAGTAGATCTATCAACTATACTCGCGTTCGCTTGGGTAAAACGTCCCAAATGATTAGATTCATGAATTTTGGTTATGTAATGATGGCTGTTAGTTTACTCGTGCAATAACCAGAGCAAAGACTTGTATTTGGTTTTAAAGCATGTATCCCCCTCACAAGGTTTGTAAAACATTTAGAAACCATTTAAAAGGGTGTGAGGCTATGAAAACTCACCTGAGTCTCTAGCTAATTAAAGTAGGGGTTTAGACAACTTACTCACGTATCCTGGGGTAGTGAGGGTGTGCATATGTCAAGTCTTAGTCTAGGTTTTCTTAACTAATTACTATTAGGTTTTTATATATAACATAACACCGTTCGGGCCATTGTAATTCAGAAGTATATGACTCCTCACATGAAGCTCCCTACTATTGTATTATGTGATCAGCATAATACCGTTCGGGCCATCATAATTCAGAAGTTAATACTCCTCACACAAAGCTCCCTATTAATGAGTTATTTTGTTATTAGGGTTTAGTTATAACATAACACCGCTCAAGCCATCATATCTTAGAAGTATATGCAATAATCATCCGAGGAGTCAGGGCACTTTAATTCGTAAACCTAACAAACTCGTCAAAACAAAATATCCACATAGTACTCCTCGCATGAAGCTCCCTAGTATTGTGTTATGCTTCTAAATCAAATAGGTTTTTATATTTTTATGAAAATAGTCCATTTTTACCCTTTATATATATATATATATATATATATATATATATATATATATATATATATATATATATATATATATATATATATATATACGTTTTCTACCCTAAACTTAAATAGGCATATAACTTTCTAACTAATGCATATTTAGTCCCTAAACTAACATATTTTAAAGAAATGACACATATAGTTCCTAGATTATACTAATTTCTATTATTTACTCTATTTACCGTTATATTTACACTATTTGCAGTTTTAGTCATTTTAGTTTTATATTTGTTTTATGAGTTTATTTTAAGGTTTAATATATTGCAAATCTAGTCCTTACACTAATATCTTCTAGGAAATGTCAAAAACAGTCCCTAGACTTTATAGTTTTAGTAATTTACAATATATACCCCTATGCATGTAATTATTTGCAAAACTAGTCCTAAATGCACGTAATTCATAATTTAGCATGGCAATCTAGTTTCTATGCTTATAACTAACTCATATAAGTTCAAATAAGCCACATAATGCAATTTATATCAAGTAGATAAGCTATATAACACATAAGCATGCAATTCGACTTAAAACTAGGGCTACGAAAGGAAACATGCATGCAATGGCTATCCTAGAGTTTCTAAGGCATCTAAAGTCTATCTAAGTCCTATTCTAAGTATACTAGACGTAAATTAAAGGTTACCTAGGTTAGGGGAGGGCGTACGAGAGTTTTCTAGGGTTTTTAGGGTTTCTAGGGCTCGTACGACTTCAAACCATAACACAACACGACCAAGGCCTTGCTACTCATTTCCTACTGCTTCTAAAGACTTAGTACTATTGAAATGTGAGGTAGAGAGGAGAGGGAGAGGTGTGAAGAAGAAATGAGGAGAGGAGGGGGTATTTATAGGTCGCGTAGAGGCGGTTTGGGTAAAAATGGGGTGTAGGTGTCACAAGGGAGGAGGGGGGAGTAAGCAGAGCTAGGGGATGGTGTGGCAGGTCTAGGAGGTGATGGGGATGAGCTATGGTAGCTAGGGGCGGAGCTCTAGGCCGGTTGTGGTGGGGAGAAGCCGTGAGAGGCGGTTTGAGCAAAGGAGGTGACAAGGAAGTACATCACCTACTTTCTTGGGTGCTTAGAGGTGCTAGGGTGCTAGCTTAGTTATATTAAGGTGCTAGGTTGGTTGCTTGATAGTTTTAAGGTGTTTAAGTAACATGGTTTAGGTGTTTAAGTCTAATTTTAATCTAGTTTTGTTTTATAAGTGTTCAAGGTTTTATCTATGTTTTGGTGTTTTATTTAAGGTCCTAATGATGTTTAGTAACTATTAGTAGCTTATACTAAGTGACGGTAATTTATGGTAAAGATTTAACCTAGTTTTGACCTAGTTTCGAGAAGTTATGACCTAATTAGGGTTTGGAGCTTATATGACTTGTACCTAAGTTTCTAGGGGTTGTACTATATCCTAAGGGTTCTAATATATCCTAAGGTAGCTATTATAACTTATATCTAAGTCCTAGGCACTTTGCATGTAAGTTCAGATAAGCATTTAGGGTTTTAAAACTAACTGGAAACACATAGGTGCATTTAGGGTTTTCTAGCAAGTATAGGGTATTATAGTCCTAGTTTCTTAGTGAAAATATGTTTATTACCTTGACTTGACATACCGGGATGTTTACATTAAGTAAACATAGTAGTGGTTGGCATAGGTGGATACGTGAGCTTGTCTGAGGGTTAGTTAGGTTATAATAATATATTAAAGCAAAAATTTAGCTCGGGAAAATCCTATAGGCATTTCTAATCCTAGGATTAAAAATGCCTTATTGGTACTACTTGTGTGCTTGCCAAAAAATTAAGATTTGAAGGTGAATCGTGTAATGGTTGTACAAGCATGTTCGTCTACAAAGGATTTGATGAAATCCGGCGGCTTGGTCTGCAAAGTGAAACTGAGCAAGTCTGCGGTCTTGATTTAAATCATTAGTCTGCATAAAAGTGTTAAATATTCTTTCTGTCTTATCTACATTTTTTGTTGGATTAGTTGGTTCGTCGTGCATCTTTGCTAAGTGAAACAGGGATGCTTGTGGTTAATTCTGTGGTAAGTTTTATTCCATTTGTTGTGAAATAGCTATCTACAAGTTCAGAAGTATGTTTATGCCTGACTCCATAATGGGCATGTTGTAGGTACCAGATGGCCCAACTCATAAAAGTTTGGTGCCAGGTGATGTGCTTGTGCGCATGAATGGGGAGGTATGTATCATCTTATCTTATTTCATACACCAGTTCACTCGATGTCTATTGCTTATGTCTTGAATCTAGTCCTTAGTTTGATAAGTGTAATTTGCTATTTACTGAGATGTTAGATAAATAGAGTAACTTGACCATTATGGTTATTTTAACAATAACAATCAGCATATGTTACTTTGGTATTTTCATATATGCAGCAAGTAAAGCATTCATTCATTTCATGTGCTTTCTTCAGGTTCAGGATTTACACTCGATAACTCCAAACTCCTTCTTGGAAGTTAGTGGTGCGGTGATACACCCTTTATCCTATCAAAAGGTTCTTTGATCATCTTCGACTAGTTTTTATGCTTCTCACTAAAAGTTTATGCTATAAACGATTTTCTTTTCTTGTGCAACTTAAATATTGTCCTAAGCTGAGTGTCGTAGAAAAGCATGTCCCTCTTTGATAGCATGTCACAATATTGACACGCGGGTCACAGATTCTTTGTCATAGATCTTAATCAATGATTTATCTTGTCTAAATGTTGAAGTCCATGATGCCATCTTCTCTCACATGCTGTTAGGTAAACTTCTTTATGTTGCTTTTGTTGTTATCATTGACTGTGAAGGGACCTTTCATGTGTACAAACTGCAATAGTGAGCAAAATATCTAAACAAATAACTTGTCTTATTGTTTCTAATTTTGACCATTATCCTAACTAATCATTGGTGTTTGTTTTTATGATATCAGGCTCAATCGAACAAACCTCTGACAATTTGTTAATATGTGATTCTTGCGTGAATAAGAAACAAGAGCAAGATGGACCACGTGTTGCAACTTGTGAGGAAGTTAGGTACGAACTGTTTGACGCGTGTATTTTGCATTGTACATATGTGTTAATTTTAGTATTTGATCTATCTTATCAAATCTAATTGTCAATCTTGCACATCAGCATCCTAATAAAGTTGTTGTCAATGCATTTAAAAATGTATAAAACATCCAGAGTGTGGGTTTTAGTTTAGTTACTTAATAACACTAATTGTTTAAATCTTTGAAGTTTTTTTTTAAGAACTAGAAACTGATGCTTACCCGGCATTGGATGAGCTTACATCTAAGGCACTTATTTTTCTGGGAAACTATCAGATGCTAATATTCTTGTTTCCATACGCTCAATTATATGATTTTGCTATTTTCATTATTGAAAGCCATATGAAGCATTCTGTGAAATGACATGAGACTGCATATGACTTGATTGTTCATGCATCATATGCTGCTTCGTATCTTTTTGCATCTATATGTTACTGTAACAAGTTCACAACTAGCTGCTTCCAGTTTTTTGGAGCTTCAGTAGCTGCATGAGGTTTATTGCAGATTCTTGTTTATTGGCAGTTATGCTCTGAGTTTTGCTGGCGAGTAATTGAAGATGATATACTCAAAAAGAACACCCCAAACAGTTAAAACAATTCATGTTGTTTCAAGCGCACTATTCGTTTAGAGAAAAGATAAAAAGGTTGGACGAATAACATGAAGCCCTCGTTGTGTTGATATAAATAATTGACTAAAAACATTATTCATATCTTTTGATATCTCTATGTTTTGATAATCACAAAACTTAAACTCATCAAACCAAATATTATGACGTAAACAAGTATTTAGTGTAAATAATCACTTTCACCAACTAATCACTTAAGGTATGAATAAACAAAGTGTTTAGTACAATTTATGATCAAAGGGGTATTTAATTAACTAATGCAAAGTTTATTTAATTATATAAACATATTATATATTTTTGAAAAACACTTTTGGTAATAAAGAAAAATGTTTTATTCATAATAAATATATGAATTCAAATTTTTAACCAAAATCAGTTAGTTTTTCACCAAATAAACTTTCCCCACTAAAAGACAAAGATTCTGGCCGTTTCAGCTGGGCGGCCCCTTTAATTATAAGGGGCGGTCCCCTTAAAATTAAGGGGACCGGCCTTGATTTAAGGGGACCGGCCACGCTCCTCTGTCAGAATCTGTTGCCTATAAATACCACCTTAAACCTGGATTTTTTCCTCACCTTTTGCACTCCTAAACTTTCTATTCTAGATCCACATTTCTATTCTCTTAATCCTTTGATCATAAGTGTATAATTCTTTGTTTCAAAGTGATTCAAACTTCATCCTCTCAAGTGCAAGAGAAGAATACTTCTATCCCCCAAGACAAGAAGTATTACAACTTGTTGTGACCTCCACATACAAGTTGTTGGTGCATCATCAAGATCATTTACATTACTCTTTGTGAAGATTGTTGTGTATATGTGATTGTAGATAGTTGTGCTAGGTATATTGATTGTGTGATTAGTTAGTTGTTTGGTGTGAAGAAGAAAAGTTAGGAATTAGGTTATAGTGAAGAAGCTAGGTGTGAAGTAGGTTAGTTGTGAAGATTGGTGTGAAGTAGAAGATTGGTGTGTAGAAGATAGGTGTGAAGATAGATAGGTGTGAAGAAGTAGTGTTGTGATTAAGTAGTGACTAGGTGTGAAGAAGTTGTGTAGAAGGTGTGAATAAGTTGTGACTAAGTTGTGGTGTGTATATTGGTGTGTAAGGTTTCTCCGCCATAAGGAGCTTGTTGACATAGTGAAGAAAGCTCTCGAGTAGGTGACTCGAGGAGTAGAGTAGGGCAAGGAAGGTGTCCTTGTAGCCGAACCACTATAAATCCTTTGTCTCGCAGTTAGATCTTTCCATATCTTACTTATTATCTTGCTTATATCGTTATTACTTTTGTAGACGTGGACGTATATATATAGTTGCTCATATAGTGCTAGTATTGATTTTACTTAAAGATCAAACAAAAGTTTCATTCACAAAACAAAAGTTTTTACAATCAAACTAAAAAGGTTACATACATATAATTGATCATTTCGATCAAGTATAGTTTTCATACAAAATATAACTAAGGATTATAAAATAAACGATTACGTACTTATCTGTTATATATATTTATAATTGTTTATATTATGCATGTGTTGATTTCACATACTTAGCTTACATTATTATTATTGTTCATACTTAGATATACTTGTTCATATTGTTCAAGATTTGAGTTCACATAAGATTGAATCAAAGTTTTAAAAGCAAACAAGGTTTTAAAACTAAACTAAGTTTTCATAATAAAATTAAAAAGACGTAAAACTATTCAACCCCCTTCTAGTTTTCCACAATTGGTACCAGAGCCACGTCTAGCAAGATTTTTAAAATAAATTGTATTTTAAAACTTGTAACGATCTATGGAATCTGAAAAATATTTAGAAGGGCAATCTATGCAAAGACCAGCACTATTTGAAAGTGATGGATTTTTATTTTGGAAAAATCGATTCGAAACTTATGTGAAATCAAAGGATCTAGATCTTTGGCATGTTATTACTAATGGTGATTTTTTACCTACTCAAAATAATCCCGAAACAAATAAAGATGAAATAGTACCTTTTGAAAAACAAAATGATGATTTAAAAAGATGACTTTCTAAAAACAATGAAGCAAAAATGGTTATTTATAATGCGTTACCACGTAAAGAATACGAAAGAATTTTTATGTGTAAAACCGCAAAAGAAATTTGGGATTCTTTACTAATCACTCACCAAGGTAATAGTCAAGTTAAAGATAACAAAATAGATCTTCTTGTTCAACAATATGAACAATTTACGATTCCGGAGGAGGAATCAATAGATAATGCTTTTGCTAGATTTAACACTATTATCACAAGTTTAAAAGCACTTGATGAGAATTCTTCTAGTAAGAATTTTGTTAGGAAATTTCTTAGGGCTCTTCATCCAAAATGGCGAGCTAAAGTCACGGCTATTGAAGAATCAAGGAATCTGTCAACTCTACAACTTGACGAATTGATCGGCAACTTAATGGTCTATGAAGAAATAATAAAGAAAGACTCCGAGATGGTCAAAGGAAAAAGGGAGCAAAGCAAATCAATTGCGTTGAGAGCTAAAAAGGACTCTAGTGACGAAGAATGCTCAACCTCCAAAAGTGATGATGAAGAGTATGCTATGGCCGTACGAGACTTCAAGAAATTCTTCAAAAGATGAGGAAGATATGTTAGGCAACCATATAATGAAAGGAAGTGTTTTAAATGTGGCAATCCAAATCATCTCATCGGAAAGTGTCCAATGATGTCAAGAGGTCAAAATCAAAAGGCGTTTATCGGAGGTTCTTGGAGTGATAGTGATGAGGACAACAAAGAAACAACAAATGAAGAAAAGTGTCTTATGGCTACGACATCAAGCGAGGTACGTTTCGAAACCGAATACTTTAGTGACAAAAATTTATCATTAGACGAAAAAGACCTGGATAGTGAATATAATAGGTTATGCATATTAGGTAAAAAGGTTATAGCTAAAAATAAGTCACTAAAACATATTAATAATCTATTAGAAAATAAAGTACTCGAATTAAAAATTAAACTACAACATTTGGAAAAAGAAAAAGAAGTTTTTATAAAATGTAAAACATGCTTAGAGGTTAAAAATGAAAACGAAAAACTTAAAAATGAAATTTTCAAACTTGACAAGATTAAAAATTGTAGTAACCCACTTAAGAAAATAATAAGTGTTCAAGAAACTTCGGGAGATAAAATCGGTCTAGGATTAACTTCAACTAATGTTTCAACTAGTGAAAATAAAAGTATAAAGTTTGAATGTGAATCTAGTAAACAAAAATCATTAGAATCAAATCCTAAGTATATACTTACAAAAGATAGAAAAATACCCATTGCAAATGATGAAAAAGCAAAAACTTTTTATAAACCATCCTTAAAGACCGAAGTAGGATCCTCTAAACCTAAATTAAGATCTAAAACTTCATCACCAAGAAAACCTAACAATCATCATCCAAGATCTAAAACACCTCAACCTAGAAGAAATCAAAATAGACAATATTACAAGAACACTAGAAATCAAATGTGGAATTATCAACCAAGTTACAATCCTTGGGAAATATTACCACCATACATGCATCCTAGCCAAATGTTAAATATGTTTGGACCAAACAACTTTGGAACAATGAGACAATGGGAAATATTACCACCATACATGCATCCTAGCCAAATGTTAAATATGTTTGGACCAAACAACTTTGGACCAATGAGACAATGGGGACCAAGTGGCTAAGTTGTCAATCTTGGAAGAAGTTGGAATATCATCTACAAATGACTTCTATAAGTCAACATGGTCACTTGAAGTGCTTGAAGATATTCCATTGAAGACTAAAAGGTACGCGTTTCTTTTAAGTTCATCACTATAATTTGCATGCTTAGATAAATGATTAGTTAGATTAATGCTTAGTACATTATTGCTTATATTCTTATAACCTAGAAACATCATTGGTTGACTCTCCTAGGAATAAGATAAAATTTTTCATTGCCGAACGAAATAGAAAATGGAAATCTTCTATATCCACTATTAGCAAACTCATGGTGATGAAGTGAAATGAGTTAAGTGGATCGATCATTAATATAGAAGTAGGATTAGATCCCTCGCGTAAGAAAACTATGGATGAAACAAGCTCTCGTAGACTATGGCATTAAGTTAGATAAGCGTGCGAAAACAAAGGAACTATAGATATTAGGTTATACCCCATTCAACACTCTCGCATCTAACATATTAATTATCGCCTTCATTTCCTTTAGGATCATATGATATGTAGAAATGATAGCATGAGATAATAATAGGCTTAACCAATCCTCTTGAGCATGAGATCTTTAATAAACATTTTTTTAAATATTTGATTTATGATATTTGTTGTCAAAAATCTAATATCTCTAAAAATATGCAAAAACCTCACATTTTGGAAAATAGTTTTTCAAATAACTATCCCACTTTTAAATAACATGTTTTCATCCACAATTTTGTTTTGATCAAAACTAAAGATTGGGAAAATATTCTTTACCGTTCATTCACACATTTTGAAGTAAAAAAACTCAATCTATTTTATTCAAATAACTCTCACATCTAAGTAAAAACTTACTTTTAAAACATTGTTGAATAATGCTAAAAACGTCTCTTTTAAATTCATGCATGGTGATCTCATATTTGTCATCTATATTTATATAAATGACACTTATAAGTGAACTAAATCAAATCAAGAGGACCATGGTTTGTTCATTAAGACTTTGTTTGTAACAAGTCTAGAAATCCATGCTATCATAACTACCCACTTATTGCACATTGATACACATTAGGATTAATCCTCCTAGTTATGTAGTTATGAAATACTTGATGTTGCTTGTTGTTTCCTAGCACTTATATTTTACTTGCTTGATGAATATGTTTGCATGACTAGATGTAATTGCTTGTTTTCTTAATCTCTTTGATTAACATGCTTTGGCTACATAATTGCCTACATTATTAGTATATGCTTAATTGCCTCAAAGAGTTGGACTCGTTTGAAACCAAAAACACAACCTTTCTGCAATTCACTACCAAAAACCCTTTTCTGGCAATCTGGGAATCACCAGATGGGCGGCCCCCTTAAATCATAAGGCGGCCCCCTTAATTATTAAGGGGACCGGCCTCCAATTAAGGGGACCGGCCATCTGATGGTCGAAGGTGCTGTTTCCTTTTTCTACTTTTTAGCCCATTTCATCCTACACTTCCCAAAATTCATAAACCTATTTTATCCTAAACCCTCTATCAAAATTTATACATCCTTAATCCCACCAATCCTACATTATAAACACTCTCATTCCTCTCAATCTATACTCATCTCTTCATGACCTCTCCCATTAAACCAAAACCACAAAATAACCCGTTTGGAGAAGAAAGCCTAACTTCCATTAAAAGTCCGTCAAACCAAATGATGTCGTCAAACATCCAACACCAAATTACTCCTATGTCTTCAACATTACATACCTAACACCTCACTCTCCTTCTCACCAACATTACATATCAAAAACCTTTACTCACCCATATCCTTCTACATTACACTCAAACCTCATAATCTTTTCACAACTCAAGCGATGTTGTTCATAATCAACCAACACCTAAACCTCACTCTCACACAAATGATCCATTCGTGCTTCCACTAATGCTCCTTCTTATGATGAGCATGCACAATTGATTGGTGCTAAACCGTCAGATATAATTGACCAAGGTCAACTAGTCAAAAACAGCTTAGGATCAATGCTCCGCGGAAGTATAAGGTTTCCCCGGGTCGTATGTCCCGACGAGGTGTGAATTGTAAACAAACGGTTTCTTGATCGGGTGAATTTGGATGAGAAAAAGGTTTGTGTGTGATTGAACTAAGGAATCTACAATAAAATAGCTTAAACAAGCTATGGTGATGAGACGGGAAGCTAAGAAAAACCAGAAACGATTAAAACCTAAAAACGCGTAAGTTACGTTTAAATAAAACGTAAACATACAAAATAAAACGTAAAAATTGAAATCTGAAAACACCCAGGGGGTGAAAATGACTTTTTTACAAACTATAAGATAAAAGAAAATTTTTAGAAAAAGAAAATAAATTTTTACACTAATTAATTATTTAATATTAATTAAAGACTATTTAATACTTAATTTTTAATATTTAAACAACTTAAATATAATACAATATTATTTAAACACTAGAAAAATGAAAATAAAATTTCTAAAATTATAAAATAACTAAAAATAAGTTTTAAAATTAAAAATAAGTGTTTTTGTCTTTTTGTGCTTTTTATATTAATTAATTACTTATTAATTACTAATTATCTAATTAACTATTTTAAATTAGGAAAAATACCAAATGAATAGTAAAAATGCTAAGAAAATTTCTAAAATTACTTTATAACATATAAAAGCTATAAAAAATATAAAAACTAAGTTTTACTTAATAAAAACTAGATATGCTATTTTAAACTAATTATTATTTAATAATTAATAAACTAAGATTAATTCTAATTAATACTAAATTAAAAGATAAAAATCTGAAAAAATTATTATAACTACTTTAATATATGAGGAATTTAATAAAAATATAAAAAGGCTAAGTACTTAATTAAAATTTAAAAATGAAAATTAAAATTAAATTACATTAAATAGAAACTATCACTTAATTTTAAATTGATTTTTCTTGATTTTTATTTTACAAACCTATTAAATACTTAAAAACAAACACTTTTTGTAAAAACAAACTTTTTAGAAACTAAAAATAAGCACTTGATGTGCTTATTTGGTCAACAATTGACTTCTGTTGACCAAAAAGTAAAATGAGCTAAAACCAACTCAAGTGGGACCCACAATTGATGATTCTGATTGAAACTAGTTAAAGGAACATGTATAAGCCAGAAAAAACACTTGGGGTACTCAGAATAAGCTAATAAGCTATTAAAAAGCACTAGGAAACTTATCACCACACAGAAAATGGGACAACTTTGGTGGCCTGATTAAGGTGGGGCCCAGTGGATATGAGGTCAAACCAAGGGTCAAAACATGGACCCTGGTAGGAGGGGGGTTGAAGGATGCAAGGTGGGGGCTGTGGGACCCACTGGGTTGGCTGGAAAACCACCACCAAGTGGTGGTGGTGGTGGTGGTGGTGCTGCTGAGACAGAGCAGAGGTTGCCCTGCAAGTCTCTTTGGGGACTTGTGGGGCCCACCAAAAAATTCACAAAAATAAAAGAAAGCAAGGATGTCAAAGATGAGGTGGTAGACAATAACTAGAAACAAATTTCACCTTCTGAATCAACACATACAATTCAAAACAAATCCATGAAGTTTTGAAAAAATCTGAAAGTGCACAATTTGACTTTTTGAAATACACTTGCACTTTGACTTATTTGGACTTTGGATGATCAAATTTGATGAACTTTGTTATATTAAGCTACAATAAGATAATTCAAGGCTATATAAACATGCACTAGACCAATGTGAGTGGGTTTGGAACCTAAATCCCATGACAGTTAACTGTCATGGGGATTGGAAGTGATTTTTGACTTTCTACTTAACAAATGCAAAGGTTGTGACTTACAAGACCATTTTGGACATTTAGTAACATGTTTGAACTGATAACACCAACAAAATACTCCCTAAGCACATTGAATAGGCCTGAGCCAAACACTCCCTTATGAAAATCTGTTTTAGCTTTTGTGAGGCAAACTCACAACTTAAACCTAGAACTTGAACTCTAAGATTATCCTAACATTAAATAAACATAAATGAACTAGAATAAGCACTAAATTAGTTAAGCTACAGTAAATTACAAAAATCTATGGAAATGCTTACAGTTGAAACTTGTGAACCTCCAAACCAAGAAACCAAGCACCAATATCTGTCCTAACATCTCCCATGAGATTTCTAAACCACAAATATCCAAACATCCACAAGCTTCTTGCACTCTTGTACTTGAAACATGGATTTTTATTTTTCCATGAATTTCTTCACTATTTTTTTTAATATTTTTATTTAATGACTAGAACTGATTAGTTTGCTAAGAAAATCTCATAAAAGCTTTTTAAATGACTGAACTGAGCTCATGGGATCAATAACAAACAACTTTTAACAATTTAAGTATTAAATGAGATTTGCAAGGAAAACTGTCAACAACTAAATTCAATTGAGAACTTGAAATTAAGATTAAATAGAGTTTACATCACACTTAAATAACTGAATTCAAACTTTTTAAACTAATGAAATTAACTGTGGAAGGAAAAATTACAAATACGACTTAAAAACTAAATTACAACTACTCTAGGTTAACTACTACTCTTCTCTTCCTTTTTCTTCAATTATATAAGTCCTCAGCACACCTCTGACTTTTCCCACTTTGTTCACAGCCGTTGGATAGCTTGGAGCAATCTTGGCCCTTAAAATCCTTTTGGCGGGAAAAAGTTAGTTTGGCAGTTGGTGGTGTTTGGTGTAATAATAAATGAGGAGGGGGGATGTATGGGTGTAGGAGAGGGCATTAATGAAGTTTGGTGGAGTTGGTGAGGACTTTGGAGGAGGGGGAAGGGAACCGGTTGCAGAAAACGTGGGAAAGGAGATGGGTGAATAGTGGTGGTGTTGGGTTTGACCACGTGGGTTGACTGGGTGGTATTAGTTTTGGTTGGGTGGGCCGGGTTTTGTTATTTTGGGCTTGGGGTTGTTTGGTGTTGGACCAGGCCAGGGAAATGGGTGGGTTAGGTTAGTTTGTTTAGGGTTTGTTTGGTTAAGAAATAATCATAAGGACCAACTTTGTAAATTCTGAAAACTTGAGGGGCTGTGATTGTAACATTCCAAAAGTAACCATAAGGACTTATTTTGACATATTTGAGAATTACAAGGATGAAAATTAATATTTTCCAAAATAAAAATACCCGGGGACCAAAATTGCAAATTTCCAAATTCCGGGGACTAAACTTGTAATTTTCTCAAATTTCACCCCTAGGTCTAAAAAATGATTTTTGTAACTTCCCAAGGACCAAAAGTGATTTTTCTTTCAAAATTATCCCACCAGGGACTGAATCTGCCAATTATTGAAACTCCAGGGACTAATCTTGTAAATTTCCAAAACTTTCCAATTTTTCACCAAAGGACTAAATATGACATTTTATGATTTCAAAATGACCTTTGGTGATAATTTTCTATATTTTGAATATCCAGGGACTAGCTTTGTAATTTTATGAAAGTTGGGGGACTGAAACTGCCAATTTTGCAAACTTTATACGTTTTTCATCTGTTTTTGCTCATTTTGCATCTAAAACATATAAAACACGATTTTGAAATATTTTCAGTATTTTGATGCATTACTGAGTGTTTTTGTATGTTTTGCAGTTCAGATTAGACCAAAAATGATGAGTGTTTGAGCACTCATCAACAATCCCAAAACAATAATCCCATCCTCATTACCAACACTTTACATGTTGCTCATTCAACAAAAACACCATCCACTCATGAAGCATCTCTTCCACCCATATCATGTTTTCATGATTACCCAAGCTCAAACATGTCTACACCACCAAGAGTATCACCACCACATCCTACAACTCCACATGCCATTCCTATGTTGCATGTTCAAACCCTCACCCAAGACAACTATCATGCTCCACCACCATCACCTTCCTCCGAACACTTAATGTTTGTTGAGGCGCTAAAAGAATCCCATGAGCTTAGTGCTCTTTTAGCCTTACATCTTGCTCAACGCAATTTGGATCCACCTTCATCTAGATCACCCTCATCACCATACAACATCCAATACCCTCACTTGAACAACATCCAAAACCTTAATCAACCTCTTCCGCTACAAACTCTCCACAACCAAACTCTAAACATTCATGACCCAAACATATACCTCCATTAATCCAACAACCTTACCCTAACTCAACCATCTTCATTCCAAACACTCTATCATCAACCATCTAAGCATACTATATGCTTATGATTTTCACTTTCAAATATGAATCAACCAACCTTTTGTTACAAGCAAGTCCGATGGCTCTCTTTGGCAAATTAGGATCTTTAACATGATCTCTTTGAATTAATTGTTATGTATCCTTAATATTGTCTGCTATGCTTGTTATTTGTGTATTGCATATTCTTCTATATATGCTTGTGCTTCTAATATTTTTCTTGCGAGCATTCCATATCTCGATCCCTTGGTGCCATCGAACGAGGGGGAGCACACATCAAGGGGGAGCTTTCATCCCGTCTAACTTCATTTATGAAGCTACTCGGCCTAACCTTTTTGATTCTACAAAAAGGGGGAGAAGTGAATGTAAACTTACTAAATACTTGTCTAAAAATTAATTTTTGGATTTAATAAGTTTAGGTTTTGTAATCATCAAAAATGGGGAGATTGTTGATATAAATAATTGACTAAAAACATTATTCATATCTTTCGATATCTCTATGTTTTGATAATCACAAAACTTAAACTCATCAAACCAAATATTATGACGTAAACAAGTATTTAGTGTAAATAATCACTTTCACCAACTAATCACTTAAGGTATGAATAAACAAAGTGTTTAGTACAATTTATGATCAAAGGGGTATTTAATTAACTAATGCAAAGTTTATTTAATTATATAAACATATTATATATTTTTGAAAAACACTTTTGGTAATAAAGAAAAATGTTTTATTCATACTAAATATATGAATTCAAATTTTTAACCAAAATCAGTTAGTTTTTCACCAAATAAACTTTCCCCACTAAAAGACAAAGATTCTGGCCGTTTCAGCTGGGCAGCCCCCTTAATTATAAGGGGCGGTCCCCTTAAAATTAAGGGGACCGGCCTTGATTTAAAGGGACCGGCCACGCTCCTCTGTCAGAATCTGTTGCCTATAAATACCACCTTAAACCTGGATTTTTTCCTCAACTTTTGCACTCCTAAACTTTCTGTTCTAGA
The DNA here is from genome assembly GCA_030686995.1 of Artemisia argyi. Classification (NCBI taxonomy): domain Eukaryota; kingdom Viridiplantae; phylum Streptophyta; class Magnoliopsida; order Asterales; family Asteraceae; genus Artemisia; species Artemisia argyi. Next base: position 64,108,271 of record CM060677.1, read on the forward strand.
TCCACATTTCTATTCTCTTAATCCTTTGATCATAAGTGTATAATTCTTTGTTTCAAAGTGATTCAAACTTCATCCTCTCAAGTGCAAGAGAAGAATACTTCTATCTCCCAAGACAAGAAGTATTACAACTTGTTGTGACCTCCACATACAAGTTGTTGGTGCATCATCAAGATCATTTACATTACTCTTTGTGAAGATTGTTGTGTATATGTGATTGTAGATAGTTGTGCTAGGTATATTGATTGTGTGATTAGTTAGTTGTTTGGTGTGAAGAAGAAAAGTTAGGAATTAGGTTATAGTGAAGAAGCTAGGTGTGAAGTAGGTTAGTTGTGAAGATTGGTGTGAAGTAGAAGATTGGTGTGTAGAAGATAGGTGTGAAGATAGATAGGTGTGAAGAAGTAGTGTTGTGATTAAGTAGTGACTAGGTGTGAAGAAGTTGTGTAGAAGGTGTGAATAAGTTGTGACTAAGTTGTGGTGTGTATATTGGTGTGTAAGGTTTCTCCGCCATAAGGAGCTTGTTGACATAGTGAAGAAAGCTCTCGAGTAGGTGACTCGAGGAGTGGAGTAGGGCAAGGAAGGTGTCCTTGTAGCCGAACCACTATAAATCCTTTGTCTCGCGGTTAGATCTTTCCATATCTTACTTATTATCTTGCTTATATCGTTATTACTTTTGTAGACGTAGACGTATATATATAGTTGCTCATATAGTGCTAGTATTGATTTTACTTAAAGATCAAACGAAAGTTTCATTCACAAAACAAAAGTTTTTACAATCAAACTAAAAAGGTTACATACATATAATTGATCATTTCGATCAAGTATAGTTTTCATACAAAATATAACTAAGGATTATAAAATAAACGATTACGTATTTAACTCTTATATATATTTATAATTGTTTATATTATGCATGTGTTGATTTCACATACTTAGCTTACATTATTATTATTGTTCATACTTAGATATACTTGTTCATATTGTTCAAGATTTGAGTTCACATAAGATTGAATCAAAGTTTTAAAAGCAAACAAGGTTTTAAAACTAAACTAAGTTTTCATAATAAAATTAAAAAGACGTAAAACTATTCAACCCCCCTTCTAGTTTTCCACAATTGGTACCAGAGCCACGTCTAGCAAGATTTTTAAAATAAATTGTATTTTAAAACTTGTAACGATCTATGGAATCTGAAAAATATTTAGAAGGGCAATCTATGCAAAGACCAGCACTATTTGAAAGTGATGGATTTTTATTTTGGAAAAATCGATTTGAAACTTATGTGAAATCAAAGGATCTAGATCTTTGGCATGTTATTACTAATGGTGATTTTTTACCTACTCAAAATAATCCCGAAACAAATAAAGATGAAATAGTACCTTTTGAAAAACAAAATGATGATTTAAAAAGAAGACTTTCTAAAAACAATGAAGCAAAAATGGTTATTTATAATGCGTTACCACGTAAAGAATACGAAAGAATTTTTATGTGTAAAACCGCAAAAGAAATTTGGGATTCTTTACTAATCACTCACCAAGGTAATAGTCAAGTTAAAGATAACAAAATAGATCTTCTTGTTCAACAATATGAACAATTTACGATTCCGGAGGAGGAATCAATAGATAATGCTTTTGCTAGATTTAACACTATTATCACAAGTTTAAAAGCACTTGATGAGAATTCTTCTAGTAAGAATTTTGTTAGGAAATTTCTTAGGGCTCTTCATCCAAAATGGCGAGCTAAAGTCACGGCTATTGAAGAATCAAGGAATCTGTCAACTCTACAACTTGACGAATTGATCGGCAACTTAATGGTCTATGAAGAAATAATAAAGAAAGACTCCGAGATGGTCAAAGGAAAAAGGGAGCAAAGCAAATCAATTGCGTTGAGAGCTAAAAAGGACTCTAGTGACGCAGAATGCTCAACCTCCAAAAGTGATGATGAAGAGTATGCTATGGCCGTACGAGACTTCAAGAAATTCTTCAAAAGATGAGGAAGATATGTTAGGCAACCATATAATGAAAGGAAGTGTTTTAAATGTGGCAATCCAAATCATCTCATCGGAAAGTGTCCAATGATGTCAAGAGGTCAAAATCAAAAGGCGTTTATCGGAGGTTCTTGGAGTGATAGTGATGAGGACAACAAAGAAACAACAAATGAAGAAAAGTGTCTTATGGCTACGACATCAAGCGAGGTACGTTCCGAAACCGAATACTTTAGTGACAAAAATTTATCATTAGACGAAAAAGACCTGGATAGTGAATATAATAGGTTATGCATATTAGGTAAAAAGGTTATAGCTAAAAATAAGTCACTAAAACATATTAATAATCTATTAGAAAATGAAGTACTCGAATTAAAAATTAAACTACAACATTTGGAAAAAGAAAAAGAAGTTTTTATAAAATGTAAAACATGCTTAGAGGTTAAAAATGAAAACGAAAAACTTAAAAATGAAATTTTCAAACTTGACAAGATTAAAAATTGTAGTAACCCACTTAAGAAAATAATAAGTGTTCAAGAAACTTCGGGAGATAAAATCGGTCTAGGATTAACTTCAACTAATGTTTCAACTAGTGAAAATAAAAGTATAAAGTTTGAATGTGAATCTAGTAAACAAAAATCATTAGAATCAAATCCTAAGTATATACTTACAAAAGATAGAAAAATACCCATTGCAAATAAAAGTATGTCGTGTGATTATTTATAATGTTATAAATTTTACGCGACAATTTCTCAACATAACGTAGTTATATATGTGATATTGATAGAGCCATGGCTAGGACTAGGAGAGCAACTGCGACTACAACACCCGAAACCGCAACCCCTGTAACCGAAACATCCACACCGACTATGACTCCGGCTAATATCGAGAAAGCAATTGCTGACGGTGTAGCTGCTGGGTTAGAAGCAAATGCACGGAATAGCGGCACCAGTTTACCACTAGGAGGAAGTGGAACCTCTGTACCCCGCAAGTGTACCTATAAAGATTTTATAGGTTGTCAGCCAACTTTTTACAAGGGTACAGAAGGAGTGACTGGACTTACTCAGTGGTTCGAGAGAACCGAAACAGTCTTTCAGAGGAGTGGCTGTTCGGAGGACTGCAAAGTTACCTTTGCTACCGGAACCCTTTTGCAAGATGCTCTGTCTTGGTGGAATTCTATCACTCAGACCATGGGAATGGCTGAAGCATTCCAACTCACCTGGACAGAGTTCAAAGCAAAAATACTGAGGAAGTACTGCCCCCGTACTGAGATAAGGAAGTTGGAAGATGAGTTTCACGAGTTAGCGGTGAAAGGAATTGATCTCAGGACATATAACAGGAGGTTCCAAGAACTATCAGCACTATGCCCCACGATGGTGCCGGATTTCGAAAGAACCCTGGAGAAATATGTTGAGGGACTTCCTCGGAGCATCGAAGGAGATGTTACCTCGTCAAACCCACAAACCCTGGAAGTGGCAATGACCCTTGCTCAGAAGCTGTTGGACCGAGAGGTCAAGTGTAATAAGGAACTCAAGCGAAAGCTTGATGATAAAAGGACTACACACACCAACAGTAGCAACCATTACCACAACAACTCCAACCACAACTCTAGGAACAACAATCAGAACCGCCATAACAACAACCACCGCAACAGTCAATAGAACCCCCGGCAAGAGACTGCCAAAGCATACACCGCCACTGGAAGCGGTGGATATGCGGGTCCAAAACCCCAATGCCACAGGTGCAAGTTACACCACTATGGGCAGTGCACCATTAAGTGTACCAAGTGTCAGAAGGTGGGTCACCAAGCTAGGGAGTGCAAGATCCCCGCTACCGGGAGCAATCTGCAACCCGTGACCCCAACATGCTACACTTGTGGAGAAATTGGCCATTATAGGAGCCAATGCACCAAAAGAAGTGGTCAGGCAAACAACGCTCGTGGGAGGGCCTATGTGATGGGAGAAGGAAATACGTCACAGAACCCAGACGTAGTCACGGGTACGTTCCTACTCAATCATCATAGTGCTAGAGTATTATTTGACTCCGGAGCCGATAAGAGTTTTGTGTCTAGCACCTTTGCCCCCTTACTTAACATAGCACCCTCTAAGTTAGATACCGCCTATGATATAGAAATGGCCAACGGAGATTTAATAGGCATAGACACCGCAATTCAGAATTGCACCATAACCTTAGGAAACGAAGCCTTTCCCATCAACCTCCTACCACACAACTAGGTAGTTTTGATGTCATCGTCGGAATGGATTGGTTATCCAAAAACCATGATAGAATCATCTGTGATGAGAAAGCAGTCCATATTCCATTTAACGATGAAACTCTAGTTATACAAGGCGATAAGAGTAAACCACGACACGGTATCATCTCGTACATTCGAATGGTGAAATACTTGAATCAAGGGTGTCAAGTATTCATGGTTCGAGTAACGGAAGATAAATCAAAGGAAAAACGACTCGAGAATGTTCCCGTCATCAAGGAGTTTCTAGAAGTTTTTCCTGACGATTTACCCGGCCTTCCACCTACCCGCCAAGTAGAATTCCAGATAAATCTCGTGCCTGGAGCAGAACCGGTGGCAAGAGCGCCTTATAGGTTAGCCCCGTCCGAGATGAAGGAATTGGCCGAACAACTAGAAGAGTTGTCCGATAAGGGTTTCATCCGACCAAGTTCATCACCTTGGGGAGCTCCTATCTTATTCGTTAAGAAGAAGGACGGAACTTTCCAAATGTGTATAGACTACCGAGAAGTAAACAAATTAACCGTGAAGAATCGGTATCCTCTACCCAGGATTGATGATTTGTTTGATCAACTACAAGGATCGAGTGTCTATTCGAAGATCGACTTGAGGTCAGGGTACCATCAACTAAGAGTTAAGGAGGAAGATATTCCCAAAATAGCTTTTAGGACTCGATACGGACACTTCGAATTCCAAGTGATGCCTTTTGGTTTAACCAATGCGCCCGCAGTGTTTATGGATTTGATGAATCGAGTATGTAAACCATACTTAGATAAATTTGTGATTGTATTCATAGATGACATCTTAATCTATTCTCGCAATGAGAAAGAACATGCGGAACACTTGAGGATCATCTTAGAGCTGCTCAAGAGAGAAGAGCTGTATGCGAAGTTCTCTAAGTGTGATTTCTGGATTAGGACTGTACAATTTCTGGGTCATGTTATCGACAGTCAGGGCATCCACGTAGATCCGGCAAAGATTAAGGCCGTTAAGGATTGGGCAGCTCCGACCAACCCTACGGAAATACGCCAATTCTTAGGTCTTGCCGGTTACTACAGGCGATTCATTGAAGGTTTTTCAAAAATCGCCAAGACTTCGACTGAGTTAACACAAAAGAATAAGAGGTACAGTTGGGAGGAGAAGCAGGAATCGGCTTTTCAGTTGTTAAAGAAGAAACTCTGTGAAGCACCGATTTTAGCACTACCGGAAGGAAGTGAAGACTTCGTAGTGTACTGCGACGCGTCGTACCATGGTTTAGGAGCGGTACTGATACAGAGAGAGAAAGTGATAGCCTATGCATCACGACAACTTAAGACGCATGAAGTAAACTATACAACTCATGATTTAGAATTAGGAGCGGTAGTATTCGCTCTTAAGATGTGGAGACACTATCTGTACGGCACCAAGTGCACGGTATACACAGATCACAAGAGTCTTCAACATATCCTAGATCAAAAGGAGTTGAATATGAGGCAACGTCGATGGTTAGAATTGCTTAGCGACTACGATTGTGAGATTCGCTACCATCCGGGAAAAGCGAACGTCGTGGCAGACGCTTTAAGCAGGAAAGAACGAATAAAACCTCTTAGGGTTAGGTCATTGGGAATGACGATTTATTCGCCTCTTCCATCGCAAATACTGCAAGCACAATCCGAAGCTCTTCGAGAAGAGAACAAACCAAATGAGAGAATCTATGGCATGCCGGAAAATTCAAATGATTTTGTGAAGAGATCGAACGGAATGCTCTGCTTTAAGGATAGAAGTTGGGTTCCACTCTATGGAGGATTACGTGACCTCATCATGCATGAGTCGCACAAATCAAAGTACTCCATCCACCCAGGTTCCGACAAGATGTACCAGGATCTTAAGGAACTCTATTGGTGGCCAAACTTGAAAGCCGACATAGCAGAGTATGTCGGAAAATGTTTGACGTGTGCGAGAGTGAAAGCAGAGTATCAGAAACCATCAGGATTGTTGGTTCAACCCGAACTTCCCATGTGGAAATGGGAACAGATTACTATGGACTTCATCACCAAACTACCCAAGACATCAACAGGATATGATACCATATGGGTCATTGTTGATCGTCTCACCAAATCCGCCCACTTTCTGCCTATTAAAGAGACCGATGAAATGAATACACTTTCACAGTTGTACTTGAAAGAGATTGTTACTCGACATGGAGTGCCTATCTCAATCATCTCTGATCGAGATAGTCGATTCACGTCTCATTTCTGGAAATCTTTGCAGAAAGCCCTAGGTACTAAGTTAGACATGAGCACAGCTTACCACCCACAGACCGATGGTCAAAGTGAGAGGACCATCCAAACCTTAGAAGACATGCTCCGAGCATGTGTGATCGACTTTGGAAAAGGTTGGGACAAACACTTACCATTGGTAGAATTCTCCTACAACAATAATTACCACACTAGTATTAAGGCAGCCCCATTCGAAGCACTGTATGGAAGAAAGTGCAGATCACCCATTTGTTGGGCCGAAGTAGGTGATGTACAACTCACCGGGCCCGAACTCATTCATGAGACAACGGAGAAAATAGTTAAGATCAAACAACAGCTGCAAGCTGCAAGAGATAGGCAGAAAAGCTATGCCGACATAAGACGAAAACCTATGGAATTTCAGGTTGGAGATAGGGTAATGTTGAAAGTTTCTCCTTGGAAAGGAATGATACGCTTTGGAAAGCGTGGAAAGTTAAACCCTAGATACATCGGACCATTTAGCATCCTAGAACGGATTGGACCAGTGGCATATAAGTTAGAATTGCCAGAAGAACTTAGCCAAGTACACCCTACCTTCCACGTGTCAAACCTTAAGAAGTGTTTATCCGATGAATCTCTAGTGATCCCACTCAAAGAGATTCAACTCGACGATAAACTTGTCTTTACGGAAGAACCAGTAGAAATCATGGATAGGGAAGTCAAACAATTAAAACAAAACCGTATTCCCATAGTCAAGGTTAGATGGAACTCTAAGCGAGGACCAGAATACACTTGGGAACGCGAGGACCAAATTAGAGCCAAATATCCCCATCTATTTTCTTAGACACCCCTGACGACCATCTTAAACTAGAATTCCGGGACGGCATTCAGAATGAGGGGTAGGTACTGTGATCACCCGTAAAATTTCCCTATGAATAGTAAAGTTAATCAAAAATTAATATATCATTACGTTAATTAATAACGTTTTTATCGATAACAAATTTTTTTTATTATTATTTATTTAAATATGCTATGATCACTACGATACTTAAAAACCTTTTCTTTTCGGAACGATGCTTACACACGCCCCACTATAGTCTAATAATCGCGAGAGTATTAAATTTTACCATTTACAAACTTACGTAACACATTTTAGTAAAACGCGTCTGACAACGTAAAAGTCTCACTAATTAATTACTAAACTAATTACTAACTAAAATTTATAAGTTTTACTAATTATACTTAACTATAAACCGGACCTTAATTACCTAAGCCCAAAGATATGCTCGGCCTGCTACTATTCCTAAGCCCAAAACCGACTCTAGCCCAACTTCCATTATTTTTATTTTGTTTTTCCACTCGACTACGACTTATAGAAACGAGCATGGTAAGCTCAAATCCTCCACACGACACCCCTATGTTTTTGCACGTACTCATACCTCACCTAGCCAACAATTAGGATGTCGAATATTAGCTTTTCACGTTGAGTCTAGGCACGTTTTCAAGGAGCAAAGTAAATGTCCCTAAACCGATTTTATCAAATGTCAACTTATACAAAACTAAACCATTTTGACCCACGATTGTTTCTAAAACCTCCTAAACTCATTTTAAACTCAAAGTAATATCTAAGTTTTGCTAAGTTTCCAAAACCCATGAGTCACCACCGATTTACAAATCGGTTACACTAGAAAATGATAGTCGACATACATGTATTTCCAAACAAAATTGTACTTCCCTAAAACAAGCATATACACTTCCTTCTTTTCCTCCTTAGTAAAAGAATCTTAGTCCTTTACACTATACATCCTAGTACATTTCGTGTATAAAAGTTTCCATACCCACGTTCACTTTGAAATTGTGTAGGAATCGACACATGAGAACAAAAACATTGAGTGTTAATACCACCTTTACAAATAAGACTTTTGAGAACACGTAACTTTCCCATCACCTTAAAGTTTGGATACAAGAACACCCCTAGAACCTTATATATATATATATATATATATATATATATATATATATATATATATATATACGCATGCATGCATACTACGTCTCCCACACCCATGCAAACTAAACTTCACCAAAAATAATACTAAGTAATGAACTAAGAGATAGGTCGAAGCTTTGGGTAGGATACAAGGAGATTCGAGTGGGATTAGGAGAAGCTTTGGGTCGTTTGTGAATCTTGGTCTAGCAAACTAACATACTACACATCTCCCTTAGTTCTCGACACTACGTCATTCTTTCCCCACCATTTGGTGTCGTAAGTCTCTATAGACTCATTTCAATTTTTTTTTACATATAATTAGTTGCATTGCATTGTTACACGACACACACAAACGCACCTTATTAATTGAAATCTAGTTAAATGACCTATATATATTATACGACCTTCTATATATTTTACACCCTAAGAAATAAGCTACGTAAAGATTTGAAACTAAAACACAACGTATGAACTATTTTTAAGTAGGTTCCTAGCGCACCCCAAACCGTTTGAAAAACCAAAATATTTTTCTAAGTCTTTTAGTTACCAAAGTCGTCCAAGGCTAGTCCAAAACACTCGAGTATTTTTACAAATTGTTTAACGAGCATAACCTTTTATTTTACGGACCAATAAACCTCGTGTCATACAATCAAATTTGTGTAGAAATTTTGTAACGAAAGTCACGTTAAAACTTAGTAATCGAGCCAAATCAATCGGTCATGAACTGTTTTGTAAAACCAAATAATACCGATTGGGCCTTAAGGCCCAATCCTTTCACAATAAGCTAAGGGAATAAGCTGAGGGTGTGAGCTTTTGGACAGCTTATTCATGGTCCAAATCTAGCCCAAAGCGAAGCCCAAAAACCTCGTAACTCCATTGGACTTAAAAGTACTAACGGGCCTTAAATTTTCGTTAATAGGCCCATAAGCTAAACATGAAATTTTTCGTACAAATAAGCTGTCGAAATAAGCTTTATAAGCTGATTCGAAACTATTTAGAAAAAGAAAACACTAAGTTTTGAAAATATTAATTTTGGACTAGATTTGCAAAAGTTATGAATTTCGGGTTAAAAACGTAAATATCTCAAACTTTCGGTAAAATGTGTCATTTTGTAAACTTTAGGACAAAAATTGATTTTTATAAACTTTAGGGTGGAAAGTGTAAGAAAAATAAAGTTTTGGACTTAAAATGAAATTATATTAACTTTTGGACTAACGGCGTAACGTTAACGCCGTTAGGGTAAAAAGTGTAAACTTTTGAAAATACAAGGGCCATATACTAAAATTGATATTTTCATTTTTATTTTTATTTTACGAGTTCCTGTCACGACGTTACATTTATTTTCAAACTAGTATTATTATTAAACGTTACGTCTATTTTCAAATTAATATTTCTATTATTATTACAAAACGTTACGTCTATTTTCAAACTAATATTATTATTACTATTAGTATTATTAAGCGTCACGTCTATTTTCAAATAAATATTATTATATATATAACTAAACTAAACATACGATATATTATAAAACCAAAAACCTTGCTAAAGATAAATTCACAAATCATGCATCTAAAAACTACTCGCGATTAAAAGATTTAAGACTATCAAACACTGAAAATTGCCAAACATTATCTAGGTCGTGTGTGGAGCCGTTCCCATTTTGCAAACTGAGTATCGATTATTTTTATTCACTAAACCACTAAGGTGAGTTCATAGCCCACTTTTATAAAACTGTTATCGTGGGGAGATACATGCTTAAAAATCTGAACACAAGTATTTTCTTATATTATGCCTGAAATTGTTATTGCTTAAGTCCCTTTTTGCCAAAAGCCCCTCATATCATGAGCCTTAGTCACCCAGGAGGTGAACGTAAATAATTGTGGATAGATCTATTAGGGACTGACCATCCCCGTTTGGGAGTTCGAGAAAACAACCAAACGCACTTTATTTGAAATCTAATAGGTTACTGGCAAGGACCTATCCCGAGGGCACCAGTTACTTTAATCCATCAATATGATGAGATCTGTTAATCGGCTGAGCGTCATGAGCTTAATGCAATAATAAATGATTTTAAACTTATAATTGTAATTCGATGCAATTATCACTATCGCTTGTGTTCAAACTACCAAACTTAAACCTATGAATATCACTCAACTTTTGTTGACTTTTAGCATGTTTATCTCAGAAAATTAATGCGAAGGAGCTCGAAGCATGGAGAGGGCATTAACCCTTATAAGGGTGTTAAATAAAATGTTTTGTCATTCGCTTTTAATAACTCATATCTTCTATGATATGTTAAAAACAAATGGAACCACTTTGTATTTTGAAAACTTGCTTTTAAATGAATGATAAACATAATTTTAAAACGTCTCTTTGAGTCGTTTTCTATGACTTGACTTCGATCCTCTAAGTAATACCCCGCAAAGTCTTCCGCTGCTCTAGTTGAAATTTAGGGGGTGTTACAATACAAGAGTCTTTGGATTTTCTGGATATTGCCAAAAATGAGCATCTTCTGAATATTTAACTTCAGCATCATCTTTATCCAAATTCTCATCTTGATTCCTCCCCAATTTGGTAAATGATGACCTCCTATGCTTCCTCTTGGATTTAGAAGACTTCTTTGAAGATTTGGACTTTTGCTTCTGAGACTGCTTCTTTTCTTTCACATAAAGCCTAAAATTCTGAACAAGAGGCCAAACAAATTTCTTCAACCTTCTGAACTTCTTTCTTAGCTTCTTGATTTCTTCAGCTTGAGCATTAACAGTATTCTTCATCTTCTCCAATTCCTTAGCCAAATCAGAAGTACTCACAGAACCTTCAATTCCCTCATCTCCTCCAGGTGTTTGAATCCCACCTGTGGAAGTATAATCATTGGGAGTAGGTACCTTTGAGTCCTCTGAAGCAGTACCTTTAGAAGAAGTACTTTGTGGAGAAGTACCTTGAGCAGAAACAGATGTATCCAAGGAAGCTGTCACTGAGGGAGTCCTTTCACTTGAAACAACATGCTGAGGGGAAACAATAGGTGGTGTAGGAGTATGTACTGAAGCATAATGCTCAGCAGAATCAGATTAATCATCATTATGAGAATGTGCAGAACCACTATTGTCTTCTTCATCCCTAACAGCTTGAGCTACCTCTAACATATAAGCATTTAGAGGTGTATTCCTACCCGAAAAATTTACTCCCTTATGAGACATAAAAGTGAACACTTTAGGTGGCATCCTAATGGTCGGTACATAATCCTGAGGTTTGGGTATCCCAGCTAGTGGATTCTCTAAAAGCAATTGAACAAATCTAGGATACACTAGAAAAGGTTTGCCAGCCTTAATATGAGTAAGCATACCTTCAAGGATCATGTATGAGAAATTGAAAGGTTGATTTGTTAGAAGACCAACAAAAGCAAAAGCTATGGAATGGCTAAACTCATCCCAAGCAGCAGGGACGGAGCCACTTTAGTCTTGGGATGGGCCATGGCCAACCCCATGATATATTCCAGTATTATAAAACATATAGATATTAATATTAGTTTGATCTAAAATATACTTGAAGCCCATCCAAAATGTCAAAACAAATAGCGTTACTATTGAGAAAACTCATTTTACATCCTTATGTTTTCACTTTTTGAATTTAAACAAGTCATCCCACAACATAACATATATATTGGCATCACAATTAAAGATTCTAAACGTTGTAATTTATCAATTCTCATGATTTTATTTTAACCATGCAATAATGTTTGTGTAAAGTTGAAATTTTTCTATGAAAATTATAATTAGCTAAGTTTGAACATCGTAGTCTATATTTTGGCCCACCCGATTGATAAATCCTAGCTCCGTCACTGCCAAGCAGTACTCTTTGGACTCAAACAATGAAGCAAAACATGAATAAGAAATTTCCAATGAGGACTAACCATAGCCTTCTGAAAGGTAAGCTTATTCAAAGGACCTTCATACCCAATGTCTCTGAGTGTGTTCCAAATCTCTTGTTTTCCAAACAAAACAGAGCCTCCTTCATCATCAAATAACAGACCCTCTCTGATTGAAGCTTCTGTGACACGAATAGCTCTCCCAGCAACTGTAGCAGTAATGATATCCTCTCCATCTTCAACCTGTGACCTTGCTGTATCCCAAAAAGCTTGAATCCAAGGTCCAATAATCTCTGGGTTGACTAGGATTGAGTAACAGATGTTGGTTCCAGTGAGAAAGTCAATAATACCATGAAAGTCAAGGTTATCTTGGGTTTTCTCAAGGTTTGCTATCATGTTGTGTTTGGTGTTGGTGCGTCAATTTGCCATGGTGATTAGGGTTAGAGTGAGAAAAGTTATAATCGATGTAAAGTAGGAATGAGTTTAAATAACAAGAAAGGTGAATAAGGGTGAATAAAAAGAAAAGATATGAGGTTTATATAAGGATAAGATACAAAAAATCACGGTTAATTAATAATTTTACAGTTATTTTTGGAAGTAATTATCCCCATATCTTTCAAAAGTTTGTTAGCCGCAAATCTGACCGTTGGAACAGTATCTGACACGTCAGTGTACCCTTTAATAGCACCAAGCAGTACGTTCCGTAAAATATGGAGCAGTACTTTCCGTTATAAACTCACACAGTATGTTGACCAAAGTACTTTCCCAAAAAAATCTTGGATGTTGACCATTTGACCAAACTATCTTTGAAAGTCAACCCTGATTAATGACTATCTCCCCAAATTAAATCTCAAAGCTACCATGGTAAGTGAACATCAATACACTTCATTAAATGCCCATTTACCTTTATTTTGCTTATAAAAGCAACTTTACCAACAACAACTTGCAATCACCTTTTCTTTCTTTAGCATAACACAAAAACTAGTAAGCACAATGAGTCACATTCCAATTGTGAACATCTCTTCAGACTCAGATGGCACCACAGATTCAGAGATAAGTTACTACTCTGATTCTGAGTTTGAAGATCCAGGATGGTTAGATTATTTTCCTCCTCATGTACAGTGGATGGGACTCCAAGAATCTTCTTCATCAGTAAGTGTTGCAAATTCTACCATAACTGATGCAGCCAGCACAACCAAAAAAAAGCCCAAGAAGAAGAAATCTGTCCCTGGTTCATCTTTGGCTAATGAGCTTCAACATGCTTTGAGTCAAGCCCTGGAATCAGCAATACAGAACATGAAGTGGCCTGCTCCAAGGAAAGAGAGACCTCCCAAACAGGTTCTTGGCCTGGCTTGCCCAAGAAAGCAGGCTTCTTTTGATGACAAGAGAAAAACTGCTCAAAGGGGAAAGCCTAACTATGAGGGCAAGGGAAAAAGGCCTATGGAGTAGGTGTGTGAAGCTTGGTATTAGGTTGTGGTAGATGGTAGTTTGTTTAGGCTTGTGTGTTCTGTGTCTGTGTCAGTAGCTTGGTAACAACAATGATGATGTAGAAACTTTCTGAATGGTTGTTGTAATAACTGTGTTGAATGATGAATAACCTCTTTTCTTTTGAATGATACATGTAGCCTCCCTTCAAATAATGACTAACTAATAACTAATAATGCCTCCCCTCAAAAATAGCTTACATATTAATCATGCCAATACTCACAACCAAAAAGGTAAATCTTGAAACATCAAAGTCCTTTGTGAGTAGATCTGCTACATTATCATCAGTATGAACTTTAACCACATTGATAAGCCTTTGTTCATAGCAATCTCTTATAAAGTGATGTCTAATCTAAATATGCTTGGTCTTGGAATGATACACTGGATTCTTGACAATACAGATAGTACTCTCATTATCAATGTTGATAGGAGTATTCTTGAAATTGAATCCATAATCCAAAAGCTGATTTTGTAACCAAAGTACTTGTGCACAACAACTTGCAGCAGCTACATACACTGCTTTAGTGGAAGAAGAGGCTGCAATTGTTTGCTTCTTACATTGCCATGACACTAATCTGCTTCCAAGGTACTGGCATCCTCCAGTTATGGATCTTCTGTCATAATTATCTCCAGCATAATCACTGTCTAAAAAAGCTTAGAGATGGAAAGGTGAATCTCTAGGATACCATAAGCCTAGCTTAGGTTGTTGCCTAAGATACCTGAAAATTCTCTTGACAGCATTCAAGTGAGATACCTTTGGATTAACTTGATGTCTTGCACATAAACATACAACAAAAGTTATATCAGGTCTTGATGCAGTTAAATACATGAGACATCCAATCATAGACCTGTATAGGGTGACATCAACATCTTCTCCTTCTTCATCTTTTCCCAAAGGTTTGTTAGTATCCAATGGTGTAGATGTAGGCCTAACAGTTGTGAAATTGAATCTCTTAAGAATATCTGCAACATACTTATCTTGACAAATATATATTCCACTGCTTGACTGTTGCACTTGAAGTCCCAAGAAGAAGGTTAATTCTCCCATTGAACTCATCTGAAACTCTTTCTGCATAAGATCTTCAAATTCTTTTACCATAGATTACCTAGTAGCACCAAAAATAATGTCATCTACATACACTTGGACAAGCATGATATCCTTCTTATCTCTCTTGATAAACAAAGTCTTGTCAATAGCTCCTCTTCTATAACCATGTTGTAGTAGAAAATTGGAAAGTCTTTCATACCATGCTCTTGGAGCTTGATGAAGGCCATACAGAGCCTTGATTACCTTGTAGACTTTGTTTGGATGTGCAGGGTCTTCAAAACCAGGAGGCTGTTTGACATAAACTTCTTCTGTGATTTTGCCATATAGAAAAGCACTTTTAACATCCATTTGATATACAGGGAATCCCATATAGGATGCAAAAGCCAAAAATAGCCTGATGGCTTCAAGCCTTGCCACAGGAGCAAAAACTTCATTATAGTCTACTCCTTCTTCCTGTCGGTATCCTTGAGCCACTAACCTTGCCTTGTTCTTAATAACATTCCCTCTTTCATCTCTTTTTACTCTGAAGACCCATTTAGTTCCAATAAGTTTCTTTCCATCAGGTAAATCACATAATACCCAAACTTCTTGAAGTTTAAACTGTAGGAGTTCTTCTTGCATAGCTTCCACCCAAATTTCCTTGGCTAATGCTTATTTGATATTTTTGGGCTCTTCCTGAGATAGAAAACAAGCAAATAAACACAACTTCTGATCCTTGTGATTCACCCTGTTTTGCTTGTAGATAAAACTAAGTAAAGAAGTATGTTGTTGAGACATATTCTTAGCCTTAGTCCTTATGAGCACCCCTGAAGCTGAGGGTCAAATTATGTTGGTAACAGGATGAGTTTTGTGAATTCTGAGAGTAGGAGTTGGTGAAACTTCAAGATTATCTTCCAAATTAGTTAAATCAGGATCTTTATTAGAATTTAAGAAAATGCCTTCTTGATCCAATTCATCATCAGTGTCTTCTAAAGTAATCTTGTTTGGATCCTCAGTATCTTCTAAGTCAGGCATATTAGAATCATTAACAGCATCAGTATTTATCCAATTTGAAGTATCTAAAGGTTGAAAAGTACTTTCAAATGGATTAGCAGTACTTTGGGGTAAAGTACTGGCTGTTTCTTTTGCCTTCTTCTTTTCTGCTTCATAAGCTCTCCTTTGTTCATCTTCATAAGACTTAGCCATTGTTTCTTGAAAAAGCATCCTTGACAGTTCATCTTGAATGGCTTGATCTTCATCAGATACTAGTATTTGTGGTGGAATAGTACTTTGAGGATCAACAGTACTGTTAGGTTCAGCAGTACCTTGAGGCTCAGAAGTACTCTTCTTCTTATTATTGGCATTATCATTTGGCTCATCTTCAGATCTTAAATTAACATCATGAACAATGTACTGTGCTTCTTCTTCAGTGGGAGCAGCTTGATTTTCTTCCCTTACAGGTACATAATTCATTGATGAAGACATTAAATCAAGATCAAACATCCAATCAGGACCTTTACCTTTAGAATTCTCTTGTTCTTTCAGAAAATCAACATGAAGACATTCTTGAACCTTTTTGGTAACCCTGTTGTATACTCTGAATCCTTTGCTATTGGTACAATATCCCAATAAATATCCTTCATCTGACTTCCCATCAAATTTGCCCAAATTATCAGCAGTATTTAGGATGGTTAGGGGACATCCAAAAGGTTTCATAAACTCGATGCTTGGCTTCTTTCCCATGAGTAATTCATAAGGTGTCTTCATTTGAGGTTTAGGCACTGATACTCTATTCAACACATAACAAGCAGCACTTACAGCCTCAGCCCAGAATTGAACAGGTAATTGAGAGTCTGCAAGCATTGTCCTTGCTGCTCCTATAAGAGTTCTATTCTTTCTTTCTGCAACTCCATTTTGCTGAGGAGTTCTAGCAATACTGAACTCTCTCTTAATTCCTTTCTTGGCACAAAATTCATCCATTAGCTGATTCTTGAACTCAGTCCCATTATCACATCTAATGCCTCTAACCTTGAGTCTTAACTGATTTTCAAGTGCTATTATAAGATCATGAATAGCATCAAAAGTTTCATCTTTAAAGCGTAAGAAAAAGACCCAACTAAATCTGCTACAGTCATCTGTTACAACCAAGCAGTACTTCTTCTTGTTCAGACTAACAACTGAAACAGGTCCAAACAGATCCATGTGCAGCAATTCCAAAGGCTCTCTAATGGTTTTCTCATCAATCTTCTTACAAGAAGCCTTGTGCTGTTTACCCTTCTTACAAGCAAGACATGAGTGATCATTCTTGTATGTTTTAGAAGGTAAACCTCTAACTAAATTACCTCTGACCAGCTTATTGATGTTCTTAAAATTGACATGCCCCAATCTTCTGTGCCATTGATGTGCTTCTTCTATAGTTGCTCTTGCAATCAAACATGTTGCTCTTTCAGCAGAGTTTACATTCTTTAAGTCTATGATGTACACATCATTAGTTCTTGGTGCTCTCAGCAACACCAAGTTTCTATCTTCTAACTTGAAATCAGGAGAAAGTATAAGACATTCTGTGTCAAAGAATAACACAGGGTACTTCTTATCACAAATCTGAGAGACTGACAAGAGATTGAATTTTAGCTCCTTCACATATCTAACATCTTCAAAATCAATGTTTCCTGCCTTGATAGTTCCTTTGCCAGTTATTCTTCCTCCATCAAGATCATTCCCAAATGCAACTTTTCCTCCAAAATAAGCTTTAAAATCTGACAAGAGCTCCTTTTCTCCTGTCATACTGCCAGAGCAACCACTATCTACAATAAGATGATCTTTAAGCTCCTCCTCTGGGTTGCCCTGCATTCACATGAAAAAGGTTAGTTATTTTTAGGAACCCAAGCCATTACTGACTTGTGTTCCCCTTGTGGAGTGACATACTCAAAATTTTTGAGTATGTAATCACCACTGTCTTTGAAAGCATGATCAAGAATTAAGGTTTTTGTTTTCAA
Source organism: Artemisia argyi (assembly GCA_030686995.1). Classification (NCBI taxonomy): domain Eukaryota; kingdom Viridiplantae; phylum Streptophyta; class Magnoliopsida; order Asterales; family Asteraceae; genus Artemisia; species Artemisia argyi. The sequence goes on from CM060677.1 coordinate 64,126,076, forward strand.
AACTGTTGGTTTTTCATGATCAATTTTCCCCTTTTCACCCTTAACCTCTGAAAGTACTGGTTCTACCCCAGCAGTACTTTCTTTCTTAACCCATTTAGTTGTAACTTTAGGTGTTGGGTTCTATGTTCTAGCATCTTTTCTTGTGTTGTAAGGCCTTCTAGGGTTGTAGTGATTGTACCTCCTAGGTCTTACACTTGAGTGTTTGCTAGAAACATTAGGGAACTTTCTATCAGTACTTTGTGAAGGTACTGAGGGTTTGGAGTATGACCTTTTCTGATGAGGGGACCTATAGTCTTTTGAGAAATTACTATGGTTAACCCTATTTGTATAGTTCTAAACTGGTTTGTTGTCCCTTGGCTTATTTTCCCTATGACCTGGTTGTGCAGTTCTGGTCTTTGGATATTTACTTAGGTATTCTGAATGATAATCACAGTCTTTAATCAAATGATGAGGACTATAACATACATAACAGACCTTTGGACCAATATCCCCAAATCCCCTTCCATAAGAGTTTCTAAAATTAGCAGTATTTTGAAAGAATTTTCTTTGAGGTACTGCTGAGTGATCAGCAGTACTTCGAAAAGTGTTTGAAGGTATTGCTTGTTTTGAAAACTTGGTCTCTTCAACCTTAGGTGCTTCAACAGACTTTTCTAAAGTTTCACGGTTGGATTTACTTTTAAGCTTTTTCCTAAACTCTAGATTATCTACACCATAACAGTCAACATCTTTACTAGGTGGTTGAAAGCTACCTGGGGGGTGAGGAACTGCATTATATCCCTTTTCTTTCTTAAATTCAGGAGGTGTTGGACTAGGGGATTCCTCATCACTAGAAGTGTTTTCATCTAGACTTATGAACTCTCCATCACTAGTGGAGGTATCTACTGTAAGATTTAGTTCCTTGCCCTTAAATGGAATGCCTTCATTGCTATCATTATCATAACCTAGGCCTGTCTTAATATTAGATGTTCTTTGCTTTTCAACAAATTGAACATGTGACACACCTGCCTCATTCCATACAGCAAGTTTTTCTAACAACTTATCCCTTTCAGCAGTCACTTTCTCTAGTTCAGACACCTTACAACCTAGTTTCCATTCACTTAACTTAACTAGGTAATCCTGTTGTTTATATGTTTCAAGCCATGCTACTTCATTGTTTTCATGTGTAATGATTTTGGCCTCCATTGACTCTAAAGTCAATTGATAACCAGTTATCTCAGCCCTAGCCTTTTGAAATTTATCTCTTTCAGCTACATATTCACTAAGTAACTTTTGATACATATCATTGCACTTAGAGCATACCTTAGAGTTAGTGGATGAACTTGGTGAAGCAGCTACCATAGCAAGCTGAACAGGTGCTTCTTCAAACTCCATGCTCCAATCAAAGCTTCCTAGACCATCTCTTGACTCCAAAGCAGCATATCCAGGCTCTTCATCAAATGCTGTGCTCCAGTCTTCCAATGCAACCATTGAATAGGTTACAGGTTCATCGTCAAACTCATTGGACCAATCAATCTCTGACAGATTCTCTTGAGCAACCAAAGCTTTTGGTTTTGGTTCAGTAATTGGAATCTCTTTTCTCTCAGTCTTGGGTGGTTCAATCATCTTGTTTGCTTGAAACTTTGCAAATTTGCATTCCCTTGCAAAGTGATCAGTCCTTAGACAGTTGAAGCACTCAATCTTGGACTTATCAAATGTTATTCCCTGTTTAGCTCTGAAATTGATGCCTTTTCCTGTCTTATTCATATACTTCTTGATCCTTGCAGTGAGCATGGCAACTTGCCATCTGATATCAATTTCTTCCAAAGCATCATCATCTATTTGCAATACATCTTCTTGATAGGTGACAGGTAAAGATGCTTGTTGAGCAAAGAATGAACATAGAACTTCATCTGAGGTGGGGGGGTAAGTGATTGTGATGAATTGGTGGTGACTATTGTTGTACATGGAACCTGTGTTTCAGTCACAGTACTTTGAACAGGTTAAGCAGTACCTTTGTTAGAAGTACTGCTTCTTTTTTCAGAAGAGACAAAAGCAATGTTTTGGGGTTGCTGATGTGTGCTTGAACCTGTAGTTATATTCTCCCTTCTTAACAATAGGGATTCTAACAGCAGTGATTGAGGGAGCATGTGGGATGTGATTGTCAATGGTAACATGCAAATTGATGAACCAGTAGAGGTACCTGGACAACCAACACCACCTAATATTACTGTACCTGCTGCTACCAAAAGAAATCAAGACAAAGCTCTCAACATACTGCTTGGGAGACCAAGCACTGTGGGATCAATAGTCAATTTGAATATAACTTTTTTCAGAAGTACTTTGATATTTTATATCCCAACAGATGATCAATAGTCACACAAAATATACATTTTTTCACTTTAAACAACATATGGTCACACTTATTAACTTTTTTGACCACTTTATGCTTAATTGTATGTGACTAAATACTTAAAACAAAACTGCTTTGTGTGACTAAATATTACAAAAGGCCACACAAACATAAAATTTAAGTGGCCATTAGATGAACAATAGTCACACAAAATACACATTTCTTCACTTTAAACAGCATATGGTCACACTTATTTACACTTTTGGCCATTTTTTTTTTTTAAATTGTATGTGACTAACTAAACAAAAAACAATACCTGTTGTGTGACTAAATCATCACAAACGTCACATTTATTATATATTCATGTGACCACAGGATGGAAAATAGTCACACATAATACACATTTACTTGAATAAATCATCTCAAACGTCACATATATTATATATTTATGTGGCCAAAGGGCGAACAATAGTTACTCTAAAAAAACATTCGCGTGACTATAAAGTGTTTACGGTCACTGATAATCACTAATCCAACAAAACTGGTGCCTAATTTGTCACACATATTCGGGGTTTTGGTCACTCTTTTTCGATGGAAAAGGCCACGAAATCAACAATGTGACCATATGCTACCTACGGTGGCTGCAGCTTTAGTGACACACAACAAAAAAAACGCGTGTGACTATATGCATATCGTCACACATTCTGGCGTGACCAATACCAGTTTCTATACCAGTGAAGCAGTACTAATTGGCTTCAGCCCAAAATAAGATAGGTAGTTTAGAGTCAGCTAACATGGTTCTAGTAGTCTCTATAAGTGTCCCATTTCTTCTTTCAGCAACACCATTTAGCTGAGGGGTTCTAGCTACACTAAATTCTCTTCTAATACCCTTGTCTTTGCAAAAATCATCCATAACTATATTCTTAAACTTTGTCCCATTATCACATCTAATTATTTTTACCTTCTTATCAGCTAGGTTTTCTACCTCAGTTATAAAGTTCTTAAGGATTTCACTAGTCTCATCCTTAGTTCTCAAAAAGAAAACCCATGTAAACCTGCTAGAATCATTAGTAATAACAAGACAGTACTTTTTATGATTCAAGCTATTAACAGAAGTAGGACCGAACAAGTCCATATGAAGCATGTATAAAGCTTGATAATTAGAGTTATGAAGCTTGGGCTTACAAGAAGCTCTGTATTGTTTACCCTTAAGGCAAGAAACACAGGTTTGATCATTTTGAAAAGGTTTTTAAGGTAAACCTCTTACCAAACCATCTTTAACAATCTTATTAATGGTTTTAAAGTTAACATGACCAAGTCTCCTATGCCATAACATGGACTCATCCAATGTGGCTTTTGTAACAAGGCAAGTAAGACTCTCCTTAGGAAATATTTTCTTCATATCAACACTATATGTGTTTCCCTTTCTTGGAACTTCAAGTAGTACTTGACTTTCATCAGGTAGCTTAAACTCTGGAGAAAGAACAAGACATTCAATGTCAGTAAAAAGAACTTTGTTCTTTTTGTCACACATTTGTGAGACACTAAAGAGATTGTACTTAAGCTCTGGCACAAAATACACATTTTCAAAGTCAAGTTTACCGGTTTTGATAGTACCTTTACTAGTAATTCTTCCACATATTCCTCCTCCAAAAGTAACATATCCTCCATCTAATGATCTGAATTCTGTGAGGTATGACATGTTACCAGTCATGTGCCTTGAGCATCCACTATCAGCATATCCTTGATCTAAAAATAAAGGAATTAGTTTCCTTTGGGGACCCAAGCCATTACTGACTTGGATCTGCCTCGTGCATCAATTTAGTCATATTTATTTAATGTTATTGATGTACCATTGGGTTCGTTAGGTCTCCATACCCAACGTGCTGAGGCCTTCACAAGATTTCCCCTTTGACCATTAACATCATTCATATGCCTAGCAATACTAACTGCTAGCCTAGCAGTACAAACTGCTGACTTAGCAGTTTTGACTTTTGGAACCCATTTTTTATTGTGAACTACTGTTTTCATATAAAAGGCCTTTTAATTGTTTGTGCTGGTTTGTTAAGACTTGAGGTTGGTTTAGCACTTGAAATAGTTTGCTTGAAATCAACACTCTTGTTTTGTCTAGCAATAGAAAAAAGTTTGATGTCAGACCTCAACATGACTGCTCTAGGTATCATCTTAACATTAACATTCGGGTGAGTTTATCTTGTAAAACAATTTGAGTTCACGCTAGCATTCGTGTATCCAGTTACCCTTGTATTCCCACAAAGCATCTTTTTCCATGGATTAAAGTCACAATGTGTCTGAAGATGGTTAAAACTACTACACACAAAATATGCCTTATTCTGCATAACAAAATCACTACCTAGCTGTTGGGATTTTAAGTTGTTCCAGTTCCTCTGGTTTCCCCTAGGTGTAGATCTATACATCTCAGCATATCTAGCAATATTCCTAAAAGGTATCTTATTTTCAATTTAAACCACTTTAGGAACATTTTCTCCTCTATTTTAACCTCAGACACAACTTCATCAACTAAAGAAGTGTCACTAGCACTTTCAAAGGAGTCCTCAGCCTTTTCAACATTAGAACTCTCTTTGACCTTAGGACCATAACCTAGGAATTCAATACCCTTAAACTTCTCCAACCCAATATGTGATAAATCAATGCCTGGGGGTGAGATTAACCCTCTATTAGGAGGTGGAACAAACTTATTCCTAGGCCTAATTTAGCTTTATTGAAAACCTGAACTTCCATCAATTTCTGAACTCCTTTAGAGGTATATTCAAGAGTGTCAACACTAAGCTGTATATTATCTTTTTGTTGCTTAAGTTTGTCTAAGCCATACTAAGCACACTGATATGAGCATCTCTGTTTTCCAAGTCTCTTTTTAAAACAGTTATATCTTCAGTAAAATTAGCTTCATTATGTTTATAAAAAGTGATTTGTGCTTCTAAAACAGCAAGCCCTCTCTTATGATTTGAAAGATTAAAGTTAACATGATTAAGCTCTATTCTTTGATTATCATGTTGTATTTTAAGAGACTCATAAACTTTCAAAGCTGAACAAGATTTTGGAAAAACTTTTAACAGTATGTACCTTAGAATCAGAAAAGGCCATCAGTGCAAATTCAGTTGGAGCTTCCTCTTCTTCCATGAAACTCCAGTCAAATGCATTTCCATCAATAGCTACCATTACCTTTGAAAAAGGCTCCTCTATATTCACAACCTTCTAATTATCCTTCTTGTACCCATTACCTCTGTTGTCCTGCTGTCTAGGACTTCTGCATTCTCTAGCAAAGTGTCCCTTTTTTCTGCAGTTACAACACTCCACCTTTGACTTATCATACCCAACAACATCACCTTGATTAAGAGTGATCTTTTTTCTGTCTTTTAAAAATACCTTTTGGTCCTTATGCTCATCAAAGCCAATTGCCACTTCAAATCCATTGCTTCCAGATCATCATCATGAATTTGAAGTAGGTCTTCATTGTAGAGATGTGCCCCATCTGATTGGCTGACCAAGAAATCATAAACAGTTTCATCACTCAAGCTAGTAGTACTAGTTTTTGAACTAGCAGTACTAACTTTAGGGTTAGCAGTACCAATATTATTGACCTCCTTAGGACTGCTATTGCTGGAAGATGACAAAAATGCCATGTTCCCAGACCTAGAACTAGTGCTTCCAGACTTCTTAAGTTGTTGTTCAACAATTTTGAAATTGTTGCACAAATCATTGAAAGTCATCATTTCAAACTCAGGCTTATTGCTCCACATAACTACATGTGTATTCCACTCTGTAGGCAAGATTCTTAAGAACTTCGTATTGATATCTTCCTGAAGAATCACAACCCCTAGTACAGTCAGTTGGCTGATAATCTTTTAAAGTCTATTGAAGATGTGATCAAGTGATTCAGTGCTTGTAGCACTAAAATTCTCATAAGACTACTTCAGCAAGGTTCTTTGAGTCTTCTTGGTGGCATCATTACCACCAAACCTTTCTATTATAGCAGCAAACAGAGTCTTTGCATCCTTGAAATGGCTGAAATTCAAAAATTGATCATTAGGATTGCCATGTGTAACAAATGCTTAGCCTTGAGATCATTCCTCTTCTATAGCCTTTCATCATTAGTTACTAGAACAGTATTGACTTGCAAAGTTTTGACACCATCAGCACAAGTTGCTTTAGTGGTTGATGGTTTAAAAGAATCTCCATTCTCTATGATTTCCCATAGAGCATAGTCTTGCACCATGAAATGCTTCCCAATTCTGAGCCTCCAGAGATCATATTTGTTTTGATTGAGTAGAGGTAACTTGGTTGTGGTAAAAGACTAAGTTGTTTCCATGTCCATCTTCTTTGTGAGTAAGAAAGAGTTCTTCTGGATCTTCCAATTCAAAGTATCAAAACCTATCTCTGATACCACTTGATAGGATCTAAACACACGCCTTGAGTTGAAGATACTTTGAGTTGATATCAAGTAACACGCGGAATTTGCTACCTGACACTTAGAAGATTTTGTATATGAGATGTATGGAACAGTAATGAATGGAATAGTGTATGTAAGAACAATGAGATTAACCAAAATGCTTCAATGTTATTATGAATTATATAAGTGATCTTGCTTATCACTAGGGTTACAACCTTGAAGCTTTCACAAAAGATATGTGTAAAACCCTCATTTTCGTCTTCACTTGAAATTACCTAACTACCCCTGCAAATAATTTCATTCTTACAAGAATATGTATAAGACTTATAAATAAACATAACCTAAGTAATAAATATATAATTTATATTAATTAAACTTTATCTTATAACAAAATAATAATCCTAAACTAAGTGTATAAAAGAAAATGCCTAATACCTAGGTATCTAAGCTACTAATATGACTAAATACATAATATTGAAGAGATAAGCATGGATTGTTATATCCATATTACAAAAATTCAGCCCATGATCCCTTCCTAATTAAAATATACGCTTTTCCTTTTTCCTGGTATCACAATATACGGTTTAATTTATTTTTCACACAAAAGATATTCTCTCCCTCCCTCTCTCTCAAAGTAACAACCTAACAAGAGAAAAAGACCAGGTTTCTTTGGTTTTGGTGGTGTTTACAAGCCAAGAAGGTGCACAAGAAGAAAGGTCTCTCACGGTTGATTCCAAGGGTTTTCTAGGCGATTTGGTTAAGGTCTTTCCATTAGTTTTTGATCCATAATTGCTGCCACAGGAAGGTGGTGTTATCATTCTCCTCTTATATGTCTTTTTGATCCTTTTCCATCATCCATTCATGTTCTTAATTCGTTTTCTATGTTTATATTGAAATCAGCTCTCAAAAGTTATGTAAAACCCTAATAATATAAATTGATTGTAAAATAATTAAACGATGTGTATGAATTGATATGAACATCATGAAACACCAATGAGACCAGTAAAATAATGATACAATAAGTGGCCAAAGATTTGGACTCAAAACCTTATGATGATCACATGACATACGGCTAAATATAAGACCTCTTGATACATGATTTTATGTGATTTTGGCATTTGAATAAAGGGTATATAAAACGTGAACAAATGGGATAAATGTAAAACCAATTGGAAAAGGTCCTAATTACATTATAAAACTAATATGACAATTGGGAAAAGATTTAGGATCGGTTTGGTTAAGATTAAGGGCGACTAGGGCTTAAAGGGATTAAGGTTGTGTTGTTTCTGTCTCACTTTCATGCTGACAGAAATTAGAGTTGGATTGAGCAGGGTGAATCTTGATGATACCAAAGTGTTTTTCTGAGTTTCTTGAGTCTAAAACTAAGTTTAAAGAGTTTACTAACTGACCCAGTTGGCTTGGAGTGGTTTGGAGTGGTATTGGTCACGTTTTTGAAATTTATGTATTCATATGTCAAACCTGAATTCTGGGAACGTAAAATCAGTCATCGTTTTTGATTTTTCATTTTCGAACCAGAGGGAGTTGAGGGCTCTCCTTTTTCAGAGTTGATAATTAAGATGTTTTTGGCTTTATGGAATTTTTGGGGAGTTTTCGAAAGTGTTAAAATGGGTTTCATAAGCGTAAACTTTTGGGTTATACCTTCTGTGCACTTAATGTACAGGTCTGGAAAGACGAATTTTTAAACCATACTTGTACTTTGAAATAACATCTGCAAACATTTCTGAACTTACCTGACTGATATGGGAACACCTGGGAATTTTCTCATAATTATTTTGTAACAACCCACTAACTTCCCTTTAGGTTAGAAATGCCTTATTAACTTAACTTAGGCCCTCACTAAGCACACTAGGATTAGAAATGCCTTACTAACTTAACTTAGCCCTCACTAAGCATACTAGGATTAGAAATGCCTTACTAAATTAACTTAGGCCCTCACTAAAGCACACTAGGATTATAAATGCCTGTAGGATTTTCCAGAGCTAAATTTTTGCTTTATTATATCCTTATGACCTAACTAACCTCTAGACAAGCTCACGTATCCACCTATGCCAACCACTACTATGTTTACTTGATGTAAACATCCCGGTATGTCAAGTCAAGGTTATAAACATATTTTCACTAAGAAAACTATCACTATAATACATCATACTTGCTAGAAAACCCTAAATGCACCTATGTGTTCCTGGTTAGCTTTAAAACCCTAATTACTTATCTGAACTAATATGATAGTATCTAAGACTTAGAAATAAGTTACATTAGTTACTCTAGGATATAATAGACTCCTAGATCATAGTACAACCCCCTAGAACCTAGGTACAAGTCATATAAGCACAAAACCCTAATTAGGTCATAACTTCCCGAAACTAGGTCAAATCTTTACCATAAGTTGTCACCACTTAGAATAAGCTATTTAAGACCTTATATTAGTTACTAAACATCATTAGGACCCTAAATAGAACACTAAACCCTAGGAAAAACCTTAAACTCACACTATACAAAACTAAGTTAAAATTAGACCAAAACACCTAAACCATGATACTTAAACACCTTAAAACCACCAAGCAACCACCCTAGCACCTCCCTATAACTAAGCTAGCACCCTAGCACCTCCAAGCACTCAGGTAAGGAGGTGCTGATGCATGGTTTTGCAACCTTGCAAAAGGTTTTACCTCTCAAGCAATCTTGAGAAGCTTGCAATCCCCACCAGGCAGTGTACCTGACCGTTGTAGTATAGTATAGTGGCAAGTACCAGGGGATTGATCGTTCAAATCAAAGAATAATATTTGCTAGGGTTAAAACTCAATTAAACTAGGTCTAGAGGTGAGGGATGATTCTTTTTGTATTTTTATATTTTATGGAAAGCAAGTAAAAATTTCAGGCTTTGGAAGAATGGGCGGAATTAGTTGCTAGTCAACTAACCCAAATAACTACAAATAATTAGAAATAAAATAAAATGACACTAAAGTAAATGTGGAGAAAAACAATAATAAGAGAAAATGTGTTTACTTAGATTTCACTACTCCCTAGCTATCTTTTACTTGTTGATTAGTTTGTTACAATTGCATGGATGACGGGTTATATTCCTTAATATCATTCGTAGGGCCGTGTACGATCTTCTCTAACTCAATAAGCTTCTACCTCTTCCTATGTCGAGCCGACTACTAGCTCCTAACATGGCCTCCTTAGTAGTTACTTATGCATTAAATATAACCAATTAATCGTAGTACACATCCGATCATGTTTCTTAAGACGTTCAAGCAAGTTATCAATTGGAAGTCTGCCAGTTTTCTTAAGCCTAACATCGAAATCATTCATCCACAACAATTATAAACAAACAACCAACCAATAATCAATAACTAAATTTCATTACATCTAAGCAAACACAAAGAAAACCTAGCCTAGCATGTTAAAGTAAAGACAAGCATAAGATGGAATCAAACAACACATAGACATATTGAATGATTATTGATAAACTTATTTTCAATTAAACATGGATGAAACAAGGGTTTAGAACCCTTAAAAATAAGGTAAAAATTGTGCTAGGGTTTCTACAAAGTTCTCCTCCCGTTTACAAATGAAAACTAGAAAACTATATATAGAGTTTTGAGTCTGACGGCGTTACGTATAAATCCTGACGCCGTCAACTCGCTGCCATAAAAACTCTCGTATTGCCTAGATCCAAATCTGATGTCGTCATGTGTAACTTGATTCTTGGCCGTCTCTAGTATTTTGTACTTGACGGCCTTGGTGACGCAGTCACGTGTAAATCCTCCAAAAACATTCTGGCGCGTCATGTGTAACTTGATTATCCACCTCTTTGTCAATGAGTGACGGCGTCACATGCAAATCCTGACGCCGTCAGGTACCAAATTCAGCATAATTTGGAGACTTTGTCGTTTTCTTCACTTTTTCGCTCCAAAAACGTCCAAAATGTTTTCTTTTCCAGATTTCTTCTCAAAAGTAACTAAAATGACAAAAGGAACGATTTAGGACAATATTTGATCAAATAATCAAGACTTTGGGCTTAAATGACCCCCTAAAAGCGGTACACTTTTCGTCTCATCAGGTGCATCACCTCCTTGTCACCCTTTCTTCCCTAACCGCCTCTCTCGGCTCTCCTCCACCACAACCGGCCTATGGCACCCCCTAGCTACCACCATAGCCCATCCTCATCACCACTAGACTCTCCACGACCACCCCTAGCCATGCTTACTCCTCCCCTCCCCTGCTCGACACCTAGCCACTCATTTCTTGCTTGCTACTCCATACGCGGCTATAAATAGCCAAGCCCTCCCTCCATTCTTCTTCACACATCTCCTTCACTTCTCTACCTTACATTTCTGTAGTAATAGACCCTTAGAAGCCTTAGGAACTGAGTAGCGAAGCCTTGGCCAAGTTGAGTTGTGGTTTGAAGCCGAGAGAAGCCCTAGAAAACCCTAACCCCTCGTTAAGTCTTCCACTACCTAGGTAAGCCTTACCTTTGCATATATTAACTATAGAACTGACTTAGGACACTTAGGAGAGACCTTAGATACCTTAGAACCCTTAGCTAGGACCTAGAACCCATTCGTTTGCATGCTTTCATTTTGAAACCCTAGTTTGATTGAATTGCATGTTTATGTGGTTATATACATGTCCTTGAGCTATAATCTGGTTTACATGACTTATTTGAACTTATATGAGTTATACATAAGCTTAGAAACTAGGTTGCCATGCTAAAATATGAATTACATGCATTTAGGACTAGTTTTGCAAAACATTACATGCATAGGGGTATATATCATAAATTCCTAAAACTATAAAGTCTAGGGACTGTTTTTGACATTTCCTAGAAGTTATAAGTGTAAGGACTAGTTTTGAAAAGTATTAAAACCTTAGGATAAATATTAAAACAAGTATTATACTAAAAAGGACTAATATTGCAAATATTATAAACATAAGGGTAAATAGGGTAAATAATGAAAGTTAGTGTAGTTTAGGGACTATTTTTGTCATTTATTTAGAATATATAAGTATAGGGACTAAATGTGCAATAGTTAGAAAGTTATATGGTTAATTGTTATAAGTTTAAAAGTATAAGGTAGAAAATGTAAATATATAAACTTGAAGGGTAAAAATGGACTATTTTCATATAAATACAAAACATATTTAAGTTAGAAGCATAACACAATACTAGGAAGCTTCATGCGAGGAGTACTATGTGGATATTTCGTTTTGACGAGTTTGTTGGGTTTACGAATTAAAGTTCCCTGACTTCTCGAACAATTATTGCATATACTTCTGAGTTATTATGGCCTGAACGGTGTTATGTTATAACTAAAACCCTAATAACAACTTAACTCAATAGTAGGGAGCTTCGTGTGAGGAGTATTAACTTCTGAATTATGATGGCCCGAACGGTATTATGTTGATAGCATAATACAATAGCAGGGAGCTTCATGTGAGGAGTCATATACTTCTGAATTACGATTTCCTGAATGGTGTTATGTTATATATAAAAACCTAATAGTAATTATGTTGACATAAATAATGCCTTAAACATTGTTAAAATTCATCGACATCTCTATGTTTTGATAATCACAAAACGTAAATCCATTGAACTAAAAATTATGACGTAAACAAGTATTTAGCGATCAATATTTCACTTTACATCCAAATCACTTAAGGTATGAATAAACAAAGTGTTTATTGCATTCTATGATCAAAGGAACATTCTCTCAATCACTAGATTTTTTAAAAAATGTCACAAACATTTTATATCTTTTACAAAATCATTTTTGGAATTAAAAGAATATGTTTAAATCATTATAAATATATGAATTCAAATTTTCAACCAAAAATGGCAAAATTAATCCAGAAAAACCTTCCCCACAAAAGGACAAAAATGTCCAACATTCTGGAGGGGGCGGCCCCCTTAATTCATTAGGCGGCCTCTTTAATCATTAAGGGGACCGGCCCCTAATTAAGGAGACCGGCAAGCTCCAAAACAATAATTTTGTTGGCTATAAATACTGGTTCATTTCATAGAATTTTCTCACCTTTTGCACCCCAAAACTTTCTGATCTAAATATCCATTTCTATTACCTAAATTCCTTTGATCATATTTACATTAATCTTTGTTTTAAAGTGATCCAAGCCTCAACTTTCAAAGTGCAAGAGAAGAATTCTTCAATCTACCAAGACAAGAAGTATTACAACTTGTTGTGACCTCCACATCCAAGTTGTTAGAGAACCATTAATTATATCTATTTCTTTGTGTAATTAGTTGTGAATATTTGATAGAAGATAGATTAGCAAGTTGTGTTAATATTGTGAAGTAAGATAGTTGTAAAGAAGAAGTAGTGTAAATCAAGTAGATAGGAGTGAAGAAGAAGTAGTGAAGATTAAGTAGTGACTAGGTATGAAGAAATAGTGGTGTGATTAAGTTGTGACTAGGTGTGAAGAAGTTGTGTAGAAGGTGTGAATAAGGTGTGACTTAGTTGTGGTGTGAAAAATTGGTGTGTAAGGTTTTCTCCGCCATAAGGGAGCTTGTCGACATAGTGAAGAAAACTCTCGAGTTAGGTGCTCGAGTAGTGGAGTAGGGCAAGGAAGGTGTCCTTGTAGCCGAACCACTATAAATCTCTTGTCTCGTGGTTCGATCTTTCCATCTCGCACTTATTTCATTACTTACATTACTATTGCTTTAGTATTTAATTATATTTGTTTATATAGTACATGACGAGAATTCACATAATATCGAATCTACATTTTTGAAAGTAAACAAAATATGTAAACGAACTTTTCATAACAAATTAAAAAGACATAAAACTATTCAACCCCCTCCCCCCTTCTAGTTTTCCACAATTGGTATCAGGAGCCACGTCAAGCGAGATTTTTAAAAAATATTGTATTTTAAAACTTGCAGCTATCTATAGAATCTGAAAAATATTTAGAAGGGCAATCTATGCAAAGACCTCCACTATTTGAAAGTGATGGATTTTTATATTCGAAAAATAGATTCGAAACTTATGTGAAATCTAAAGATCTTGATCTTTAGCATGTTATTACATTTGGTGATTTTCCCCCTGTTCAAAAAAATCCGGAAACTAAAATGGATGAAATTGTACCTTTTGAAAAACAAAATGATGATTTGAAAAAGAAACTAGCAAGAAATAACGAAGCTAAAATGATAATTTATAATGCATTACCGCGCAAAGAATATGAAAGAACTTTTATGTGTGAAACCGCTAAAGAAATTTGGGATTCACTACTAATCACTCACCAAGGTAATACTCAAGTCAAAGACAACAAAATAGATCTTCTTGTACAACAATATTAACAATTTACAATTCCGGAAGAAGAATCAATAGATAGTGCGTTTGCAAAATTTAACACTATTATCACAAGTTTAAAAGCACTTGATGAGACTTTTTCTAGTAAGAATTGTGTCAGAAAATTTCTTAGGGCATTGCATCCAAAATGACGAGCTTAAGTCACGGCAATTGAAGAATCAAAGAACCTGATGAAGTTATCACTCGATGAGCTTATCGGTAATTTGAAGGTCCATGAAAAATTATAAAGAGAGATTCGGAAATGATCAAAGGAAAGAAAGAGCAAGTCAAATCTCTTGCACTAAGAGTCAAAAAGGAACTTAGTGACGACGATGATTCAAGTGACGAAAGTGACGAAGAATATGCAATGGCCATGAGAGAATTTAAGAAATTTTTCAAGAGACAGGGAAGATTTACTAGACAATCACGAGACGAAAAAAGATTTCAAAGAAATAGAAGTGATAACTACGGGAGAAGAAAGTGCTTTAGATGTGGAAGTCCAAATCATCTCATTGGCAAATGCCCAAAGCCACCGGGTTATGAAAATCAAGGTGCCTTCGTTAGTGGAACATGGAGTGATAGTGACAAAGAAGAAGTGGAAAAACTAAGAAACGAAAAATGTTTTGTAGCCAAAGCGACCGATGAAATATGCTTAGGAATAGACTTGGAACCCGACGAATGGATCAAGGATAGCGGATGTTTGAGGCATATGATGGGGAACCGCAAGCTATTTTCTATATACAAGGCATACAATGGAGGTAATGTTATTTTCGGTATTGATTTGCGTGGAAAAATCATTGGCAAAGGTACGATCTCTCAAGACTCACTTACTAGTGAAAATGTTGAGCATGTAGATAATTTAACATATAGCTTACTTATTATAGGCCAAATATGCGATAATAAATGTATGGTTACCTTTACAGATAGAGATAGCGAAATAGCTAAGAATAGAAAAGTCATAAGTAGAGGAATTAGGAAAGGAGGCATATATGTTCTGAAACTAGGAAACAAACTGGAGGATAAGATATGCCTAGCAACCCTAGACAAAAACTCCACTTTGTGGCATAGGATATTAGGACATGCAAACATGCAACAAATACAATCTTTAGCCTCTAAGGAATTAGTTAGAAACTTGCCTAACCTAAGATATGACAAACACTTTCGTGATGCTTGTAAAATTGGAAAACAAGCTCATGCAAGTCACAAAGCTGTAACACCCCCAAAATACCGCAGCGGAAGACTGTGTCATAGGGGTGCTACTTCATAATACAAAGTACAAGTTATAGAAAACGAACTCTAAATGAGACGTTTTGAAAAGTTACCATTCGATTAATGAATTCAAAGTTACAAACATGAGATTCCAAAGTATGATACATAAATGTATACAAAATGTTGAATGGTAAATGATAAAAGTGTAAGTCTTCAGAATATGCAGCTTGACTCTAAGTTCCACGCACTAGCTATCGCCTTATAGACCTGAGATAACATGCTAAAGTGTCAACACAATGGTTGGTGAGTTCATAGAGTTTGTCTTAAAACAGTTGAAAAAGCCTTAAAGAATGATCACATAGCAAAGGCATTGTGAATCCACTCAGTTACAAGTCCCGCCATAAGAGACTTGTAACCTGTGTGTTCACAACCCACTGCTACAATATAGTATAATAATGACATGTATAAGTTCATCAAGACAATTTAAGCAATTAGAAGTGAGTCTCTACTTCATCTCCGAAGACCTCACTTTTATGATGTATCTAACATTCGCAAATGTTAGGATGTATCAAAGACAACTGGGAGTCAATTCCCAAAGACAACTGGGAGCCACTTCCCAAAGACAACTGGGAGTCAATTCCCAAAGACAACTACTAGTCAATAAATAGAATAACGCAATTAAGTATAACGCAGTCATGTATGTAAGCAATCAAGTATAACACAGTCAAGTATAGACGTTTTGAGTATTTGTACAAGTAAACAAGTAGTTGAGCATGTATCCCCCCCAATAGTTAAAACAAGTACGAAAAGTAGGGGCTATGACTCACCTTAAGTCTATGTAGTGAGTAATGAAAATGGTAGTCGAATCGCGAAAGTCTCTAAGAGCAGCCTATAATAGAACGTTGCGACTTAGGTTTGGAGTAACGTCTAAGAATACGACGAATTGCCTATATATGTCTTGCATAATGTTCATGATGTAGTACTTAGTATATAGTGTAAGTCTTTGAATATAAGTGGTCTATGAAACATGTATAGGTTGTAAATCTCTTACTACCGTTCGGGCCGACATAATTCAGAAGTCATGGAGTAAACGTTCGAGGAGCCAGGACACTTTAACTCGTAAATCCACAACTCGTCTCGACGGCTTACTCAATGAACTCCTCACATGAGGCTCCCTACTATTGTAGTATTCGATAACATATATATATATATATATAAGCTTTGATCTTTAATAGTTATATGGTCTTTAGCCGTGGCTTTGCCGTGACCTTGGTCATTGTTACCATGGTCTTGAGACTCAACCTTGGCTTTAGCCATGGTTGTGGTCTTGGCTTTAGGTCATTAGACCTCTTGGTCTCATCTAATTATAACAATTATATAGTAACTTTGGTCTAAAAATGGGCTGTTAAGAATTTGAAGAAAATATCACTCGGAAAGTGTTTTCAGGGCACGAGCTTCTTTGTTCCTGAACGAAAACGTCGTTCCGGACAACTTTCGTGTTTTAACTTTTTGATGAATCGGAGCAGAAGTGGGACTTTCAAAATCATAATTTGATCAGAATGCAATTTAGGCAGATTTGCCGTTTTGGTTTCGCTAACTTCAAATGGTCATAACTTTTGACTCGTATACTCGTTTTGGGTGATTCAAATTGCTATGTTTTCCTTTTGAAGTCCTTTATAACAGTAAGTAAATGTCAAATATCATAGTTATACTATTTTGGTCGTGGTTCTCCATAAAAATCACTAGTTTGCTTGTTTACTTGTCATAAGTTAACATATGTATACCAATACTCGTTTTATCCATTTTTAAACATCATGAACACAATACAAAGACCATATATAGCATGAAAGAAACATAATAAGCATGAAATGATATTGAGCAAGAAAGTGTATAAGGGTTTGCTTACAACTTTTGGCTTTCTAAAGAAAGGAAGTCAAGTATAGAACTAGGACACTAAACCTAAGCTTGTAAACCCTTCACCATAACTCTTGTAACCATTGATAGACTTGATATAGACCTTGTGAAAACCCATTAACTTCAGCCCTAGTAACCTTGTGTAGCTCCTAATTCAACCATGGAATCACCAAACAAACTTAAGAACTAGGTAGAGAATACTAAGACCTTGAACTTTGTAGTGTAACTTGTATATTGAAGATCAAAGGATCATGGTGCTAGGTACTTATGTTGTGGCGTTTTTGTTGATGAAGAATGGAAGAGATTAGCTTGCTATTTATACTAAGAATGAGGAGGTTAGGAAGGTGACTAGGAAACTACATAAACTTGGAGACAAAGTTGTAATTAAAAATGATCTAATGGCTAAAGTCATGAGATGATGCCACAAGTGTGAATGCCCCCCCCCCCCCTAGTGGCGGTTTGAAGAACTTGGAGAACAAGGTGTGGACTTTTGATGGTATTATCCTAAGTATGTAGCTAGTTTTGACTCCGTAAATCGCTAACCGTAAGTGATTAAGCCTCAAAACGTAAAACCGGGTATCCTAAAAATATGAAACTTATAAATATGGTTAAACATGTCAATATAGTCCATAATAAAATATAAAATGAGTGGTAGGTTATATCGGGTGCTAAAACCCTGCTAAAAACTGGAAACACGGGTCTAAAACGCGTAATACGTAAAACGTACAAAAGTTGCGTAAAATTGAGAAAAGTAAAATGTAACTTTTCTAATAGGATAATAATGACTTAAAATGACTTATAATGTCTAGGCTGGGCTCAGTCTAGTGTCGGTTGGTGTTAAATGTCTTTTAGACCTAAAACCGCAAGCCTAAAAATCAAGGAATGACTTATAAAATCAAAGAATGATTTTTGGTCAAAGGAGGAGGGAAAAATATGTTGACTTTTTCTAATAAGTTGAAAACTCAAATTGTCTTAGAAACGCGTTTTGTGGTCTAACGGTTAATCGCCCATACGGTTAAGCGTGCTCATGCGAGAGTAGTACAGGCTTGGGTGACCTGCCGGGAATAGTAATTAATCTGAAAATACGAATTGTTACAGTCTCTACCCCTTCAGGAAACTTCGTCCTGAAGTTTAGTTGATGTTAACTACTTATGGTGTGTCTAAGAGAATTCGGGATCTCTAATATAGTGGTGTTCACTCTGATTTGTCTAAGATTCTGGTTAAGGAGTTGTATCGGCTACAATTAAGCCCACTTATTTATAACTCATTACTTACATAAGGAAGCGTCCAAATTTATGTAAGTAAGGGATCATAAACTCATGGTTCGGTGATTTATAATTTCTTTATTTAACTGAAGAGGCGTCCCAATCCATTTAAATAAGGAGATTCTAAAACATCCTACTTAAGAATTTCCGACACAAAATCCGCCTTCTGAGGCCGATAGTAAGATAATCAAGTCATCAAATCCCTAAAGCTAAGCAATAATATTATTTAACTCAAATCTTGTGTCTCATCAAACAAGAACTGTCACAAGATCAAGTTAACTAATTAGTTATTACTGAGCTCCATGTTTCTAATGACTCGGCTAATCTCTGGGGCTCCTTATAATACTAAAGTCACATCATCTAACAGCGTGGAACTAAGCAAACGTCTAACCAAAAAGCACATGTGTATGTATTGTGTGTAAGGCAAATAAAGAGGAAGGTCCCAACGTATATAGCAGTTATAGTCTAGGCACTAAATGCAACCTAGTTCTCTATAACCAAGGCTCTGGTACCAATCTGTAACACCCCCAAAATACCGCAGCGGAAGACTGTGTCATAGGGGTGCTACTTCATAATACAAAGTACAAGTTATAGAAAACGAACTCTAAATGAGACGTTTTGAAAAGTTACCATTCGATTAATGAATTCAAAGTTACAAACATGAGATTCCAAAGTATGATACATAAATGTATACAAAATGTTGAATGGTAAATGATAAAAGCGTAAGTCTTCAAAATATGCAGCTTGACTCTAAGTTCCACGCACTAGCTATCGCCTTATAGACCTGAGATAACATGCTAAAGTGTCAACACAATGGTTGGTGAGTTCATAGAGTTTGTCTTAAAACAGTTGAAAAAGCCTTAAAGAATGATCACACAGCAAAGGCATTGTGAATCCACTCAGTTACAAGTCCCGCCATAAGAGACTTGTAACCTGTGTGTTCACAACCCACTGCTACAATATAGTATAATAAAGACATGTATAAGTTCATCAAGACAATTTAAGCAATTAGAAGTGAGTCTCTACTTCATCTCCGAAGACCTCACTTTTATGATGTATCCAACATTCGCAAATGTTAGGATGTATCAAAGACAACTGGGAGTCAATTCCCAAAGACAACTGGGAGCC
This sequence comes from Artemisia argyi, assembly GCA_030686995.1. Classification (NCBI taxonomy): domain Eukaryota; kingdom Viridiplantae; phylum Streptophyta; class Magnoliopsida; order Asterales; family Asteraceae; genus Artemisia; species Artemisia argyi. The sequence goes on from CM060677.1 coordinate 64,145,681, forward strand.
ACTTCCCAAAGACAACTGGGAGTCAATTCCCAAAGACAACTACTAGTCAATAAATAGAATAACGCAATTAAGTATAACGCAGTCATGTATGTAAGCAATCAAGTATAACACAGTCAAGTATAGACGTTTTGAGTATTTGTACAAGTAAACAAGTAGTTGAGCATGTATCCCCCCCAATAGTTAAAACAAGTACGAAAAGTAGGGGCTATGACTCACCTTAAGTCTATGTAGTGAGTAATGAAAATGGTAGTCGAATCGCGAAAGTCTCTAAGAGCAGCCTATAATAGAACGTTGCGACTTAGGTTTGGAGTAACGTCTAAGAATACGACGAATTGCCTATATATGTCTTGCATAATGTTCATGATGTAGTACTTAGTATATAGTGTAAGTCTTTGAATATAAGTGGTCTATGAAACATGTATAGGTTGTAAATCTCTTACTACCGTTCGGGCCGACATAATTCAGAAGTCATGGAGTAAACGTTCGAGGAGCCAGGACACTTTAACTCGTAAATCCACAACTCGTCTCGACGGCTTACTCAATGAACTCCTCACATGAGGCTCCCTACTATTGTAGTATTCGATAACATATATATATATATATATATATATATAAGCTTTGATCTTTAATAGTTATATGGTCTTTAGCCGTGGCTTTGCCGTGACCTTGGTCATTGTTACCATGGTCTTGAGACTCAACCTTGGCTTTAGCCATGGTTGTGGTCTTGGCTTTAGGTCATTAGACCTCTTGGTCTCATCTAATTATAACAATTATATAGTAACTTTGGTCTAAAAATGGGCTGTTAAGAATTTGAAGAAAATATCACTCGGAAAGTGTTTTCAGGGCTCGAGCTTCTTTGTACCTGAACGAAAACGTCGTTCCGGACAACTTTCGTGTTTTAACTTTTTGATGAATCGGACCAGAAGTGGGACTTTCAAAATCATAATTTGATCAGAATGCAATTTAGGCAGATTTGCCGTTTTGGTTTCGCTAACTTCAAATGGTCATAACTTTTGACTCGTATACTCGTTTTGGGTGATTCAAATTGCTATGTTTTCCTTTTGAAGTCCTTTATAACAGTAAGTAAATGTCAAATATCATAGTTATACTATTTTGGTCGTGGTTCTCCATAAAAATCACTAGTTTGCTTGTTTACTTGTCATAAGTTAACATATGTATACCAATACTCGTTTTATCCATTTTTAAACATCATGAACATAATACAAAGACCATATATAGCATGAAAGAAACATAATAAGCATGAAATGATATTGAGCAAGAAAGTGTATAAGGGTTTGCTTACAACTTTTGGCTTTCTAAAGAAAGGAAGTCAAGTATAGAACTAGGACACTAAACCTAAGCTTGTAAACCCTTCACCATAACTCTTGTAACCATTGATAGACTTGATATAGACCTTGTGAAAACCCATTAACTTCAGCCCTAGTAACCTTGTGTAGCTCCTAATTCAACCATGGAATCACCAAACAAACTTAAGAACTAGGTAGAGAATACTAAGACCTTGAACTTTGTAGTGTAACTTGTATATTGAAGATCAAAGGATCATGGTGCTAGGTACTTATGTTGTGGCGTTTTTGTTGATGAAGAATGGAAGAGATTAGCTTGCTATTTATACTAAGAATGAGGAGGTTAGGAAGGTGGCTAGGAAACTACATAAACTTGGAGACAAAGTTGTAATTAAAAATGATCTAATGGCTAAAGTCATGAGATGATGCCACAAGTGTGAATGCCCCCCCCCCTAGTGGCGGTTTGAAGAACTTGGAGAACAAGGTGTGGACTTTTGATGGTATTATCCTAAGTATGTAGCTAGTTTTGACTCCGTAAATCGCTAACCGTAAGTGATTAAGCCTCAAAACGTAAAACCGGGTATCCTAAAAATATGAAACTTATAAATATGGTTAAACATGTCAATATAGTCCATAATAAAATATAAAATGAGTGGTAGGTTCTATCGGGTGCTAAAACCCTGCTAAAAACTGGAAACACGGGTCTAAAACGCGTAATACGTAAAACGTACGAAAGTTGCGTAAAATTGAGAAAAGTAAAATGTAACTTTTCTAATAGGATAATAATGACTTAAAATGACTTATAATGTCTAGGCCGGGCTCAGTCTAGTGTCGGTTGGTGTTAAATGTCTTTTAGACCTAAAACCGCAAGCCTAAAAATCAAGGAATGACTTATAAAATCAAAGAATGATTTTTGGTCAAAGGAGGAGGGAAAAATATGTTGACTTTTTCTAATAAGTTGAAAACTCAAATTGTCTTAGAAACGCGTTTTGTGGTCTAACGGTTAATCGCCCATACGGTTAAGCGTGCTCATGCGAGAGTAGTACAGGCTTGGGTGACCTGCCGGGAATAGTAATTAATCTGAAAATGCGAATTGTTACAAAAGCTAAGAATATAGTATCCACTACTAGGTGCCTAGAATTATTACATATGGATTTATTTGGTCCTTCCGCTGTGCGGAGCTACGGAGGAAACCATTATACCCTAGTAATAGTAGATGATTATTCACGATACACGTGGACTAGGTTTCTAAGTGACAAAACACAAGCCTTTGAAAAATTTGAAATATTTAGTAAAATGATTCGAAATAAATTAAGTTGCACAATAGTATCTATTAGGACAGACCATGGTAGGGAATTTGATAACAAAGTACAATTCGGAAAATATTGTGATTTAAATGGAATATCTCACAATTTCTCCGCTCCTCGTACTCCTCAATCAAATGGCGTAGTAGAAAGAAAGAATAGGTCACTACAAGAAATGAGTAGAACAATGTTAAATGAACAATCCATCCACAAAAATTTTGGTGTCACGCCGTAGATACATCGACATATATAATTAATAGAGTATCAATTAGGAGAATTCTAGGAAAAACTCCTTATGAGTTGCTAAGAGGTAGAAAACCTAACTTAAGCTACTTTATGGTATTCGGAAGTAAATGTTATATTTTAAACACTAGGGATTACCTTACTAAGTTCGACCCAAAATCATACGAAGGAATATTTTTAGGTTACTCGCAAAATAGTAAAGCATATATAATACTTAACAAACACAATATGAAAGTAGAAGAATTATTAAATGTAACATTTGATGAAACACCACCACCTCCTAAAACATTACATTTAGAAGATGATGACTTAGTTGAAGATGAAGCTATTGAGGTTAGTAAAACAAAACCCCTAGGAAATGATAATGAAATTATAGACTTAGAAGATAAAGAAGTAGTAAATATTAAGGAATCTAAATCACATCCATTAGATAACATAATAGAAAGTCTTAATCAAATAACATGTTAATACAAATATCGCCTAAAAACATTATTTATATTTTATGATCTTTCTTAGTTTTGTTAACTACAAAAGATAAAGTTTATTTTTGGCAAATCATAAATATAGTTTAAAAGTCGTTTACTTAACTTCACTCAAACTACATTTACATGTTTTCACAAAGTAATTTCTAAGTAAGTATACTTTAGTTTAAGTACATGTGTTGAAAATTTCACTTAAGTATATTTAGCAAGTTTACTAAATAGTATGTCATATTAGGACATAAGCAAGCAAACCCTTTTTAGTAAAACATTCACTTGCTAAACATCTCAAACAAACATGTTTTGATTCTATGCATAAACTATTTTTACAAGTATACTTTCTTTTTTAGGAATATCTAAAATTAGAAATAAAATGTTAGTTACATCATTCCTTGCATCACACATGTCCGTTCAAGGAAACATGTGTGTAAGAAACAGGTTTTATTATGTATAGATTCACACTCAAGATCTCAAAGTTGACTTTGGGGGATCTTAAGAATATTTTGTTAGATTGTGAAACATTTTGTGCAGGATTCTGTCAGACATGATGGCCGAACCCTCGGACATAACGGACGGAACCAAAGGATGGGTTCCGTCGTTTCCGTGGGTTGGCCTGATTGTTGGCCTATAAATAGCAACTCACTTCTTGAGTTTTGGTTATCACTCTCTATCATAATTCATTGCATATACTTCATTTCTAACTCAGTAAACTTTCATATTTGTGAGTCTTTCTTTGTAGCAAGAAGATCACGAACTTACAAGCTTCAACACAATGTTGCAAGACTTGTCTAGCATAGCATTAGTATAAACTAGTAAAGTTTATACTTCATTGTATTGTATCCATTTGTAGTGATCGGTTAGTATTTTAGTCCTCAAAATACTTAGAGTATCGGGAGTCGTTGTACCCTTGTAAAAGAAATATCGGGAGTGGTTGTACCCTTGTGAAAGAACTTGACATCTAGCTTAGTGTCGGAAATAGTGTGTAAGCGACGTGTAAGGTTTTCTCCGCCGGATAAAGGAGCTTGTTGACTAGTGCAAGAAAACACTCGAGTTGGATACTCGGGGCGTGGAGTAGGGCAAGGAAAAAGAGTCTTTGTAGCCGAACCACGATAAACAATCGTGTTATGGTTTGATCATTTCTTACTTTTATTCTTGCATATAATTTATTGTTTGATACGTCTTAATTGGTAATTACAAGTAAAAGTATTAGAAGAAAATCAAGTTTAAAACCGGTAAAGTATTCAACCCCCCTTCTAGTTTTCCACAGAACCCTTAGGTCACAAGCCCAAGATAAAAATAATTTCTTTTGTTTCCTCTAGGCAATAGAACCTAAGAATATTAATGAAGCATTGAAAGATGAAAGTTGGGTTATGGCTATGCAAGAAGAATTAAATCAATTTAAGGCTAATGATGTTTGGGAATTAGTCCCAAATCCAATGAACATGACCATCATAGGAACTAAGTGGGTATATAGGAATAAGTTAGATGAAAATGGAATTGTAACTAGGAACAAAGCTAGGTTAGTTGCCCAAGGTTATAATCAACAAGAAGGAATTGATTATGACGAAACTTACGCCCTGTAGCTAGATTAGAATCTATTAGAATACTTCTTGCCTACGCATGCGCCCTATACTTTAAGTTATTCCAAATGGACGTGAAAAGTGCATTCCTCAACGGTTTTATCAATGAGGAGGTTTATGTGGCACAACCTCCAGGATTCATTGACTTCGCAAAACCTGATTATGTTTATAAACTAAAGAAAGCTTTATATGGACTCAAACAAGCTCCTAAGGCTTGGTATGATCGATTAAAAGCATATCTTATTAAACATAATTATTCCATGGGAATGGTAGATAACACTCTTTTCACGAAAAAGAAAGACCCAAATCTCATCATTGTTCAAATATATGTCGACGACATTATATTTGGATCGACTTGTCAAGAAATGTGTGATGAATTTGCCAAAATCATGCATGATGAGTTCGAAATGAGTTTGAAGGGTGAACTAAACTTTTTCCTAGGATTACAAATAAAACAATTAGAAGATGGAATATTCTTTAACTAATCTAAGTACATTAAGGAAATGCTTAAGAAATTTGGCCTAGAAGACTCAAAACCCATGAAAACTCCTATGTCTACGAAAGTGAAACTCACAAAAAATGATGAAGGTGAGTCTGTGGATAATACTAAGTATAGAGGAATGATAGGTAGTTTACTATACTTAACGGCAAGTAGACCCGATATCATGTTTAGTGTTTGCCTTTGTGCCCGCTTTCATGAGGATCCCAAAACCTCTCACCTAGAAGCGGTTAAGCGTATCTTCCGATATATTAAAGGCACTATACACTTAGGATTATGGTATCCTAAGGGATCCGGCATAGAAACCATCGTCTATGCGGATTCAGATCATGCGGTAGACTACGTAGATAGAAAGAGCACTAGCGGTATTTGCACGTTTATGGGATGTTGTCTAACATCTTGGTTTTCGAAGAAGCAAACCGCTCTTGCTATTTCTACCACTGAAGCCGAATATGTAAGCACTGGAAAGGCATGTCAACAAGCACCATGGATGAAACAAGCTCTCGTAGACTATGGCATTAGGTTAGAAAATGTTCTTATTATGTGTCATAACAAAGGTGCGATAGATTTAAGTAAAAATCCGGTTCAACACTCTAGGACTAAACATATAGAAATACGCCACCACTTCCTTAGGGATAATGTACAAAAAGGAAACATGTCTATAGAAAAGGTTGCATCGGAAGATAACATTGCGGATATATTCACTAAACCTCTTAAGCGTGAACTATTTAACCACTTGCGTTTAGGATTAGGAATGATGGAGCAAATTGACTAAATCTTATTGCATTTACACTACATACTTATTGCATAAGATTTATTTTTCATCCACCTCTTCATATCTGAGTCTAGGAATCTATTTTGCACAAAATTAATGATTGGGAAATCACATTTTATTGCATAAACATTCTTATAAAACCCAATCAAATTTTCTTTAAAACTATTCTCACACCTAGGAAACACATGAAAACCATTTTTCTTGCATTGTTGAATAATGCTAAAAAAAATTCTTAAATCAGGCATAATATCTCACATGAATTGTCAAAATATATAATCTAATATATACCATTGACATTCATGAATTGAGCAAAAATCAAATCAAGGAGCTTTTAGATTGTTTCTTAGGAAGTTGCCTTATTTGCATTTAGGAGTCGAAACAATCACAACTCCACATTTGTTGCATATAGGCACACAATAGGGCAAAGTCACAACAATGTTGTCATTTTTGTTCCATCACTAGTTTCTCACTCACTAGTTGCCTTTGCCCTTGCTCTAAGATAGTTCCACTAGGTAGAATTGATTGCCCTTGCCTTTACTTGCTCCCACTAGGTAATTATTGATTGCTTTATTGTTCTATCACTTAAGAGTTTTTGAATGCATGCTATATTATGAATAGATTAGATGCTAAATTGCCTCAAAGTGCTGAACTTGCTTGAATCCAAACCCAAAAACACATCCTTTCTGCAAATTTTCTGCCAAAAACCCAATTATGGCAATCTGGAAAGCACCAGATGGGCGGCCCCCTTAATTATGTATGGCGGCCCCCTTAATTATTAAGGGGACCGGCCCATAATTAAGGGGACCGGCCATCTGATGGTCGGGTTTACAGAATTTTTTCTGCTTTTTAACCCATTTTATCCTACACTTCCCAAAATTTACAAACATATTTTGTCCTAATCTCCCAAACAAACATTATCCATCCATAATCATACAAATCTCACACTATAAATACCCCATTCTTCAAACTCTCAATTCATCTCATCATGACTTCTCCAAACAAACCAAAACCAAAAGCCTCAAGGCTAGCAAGGATGACGGAAAAACCCGTTTGGCGAAGAAAAAACCCTCGAAACAAATCCATCATTACTAATGAAGCTGGTAATCAATCAACACCTCCAACTTCTTACTTCCCAAACTTCACTCCAAACCCACAAGGACATTCCTTTGATCCACTTTACAAACCATACAACATTGGCCAAACATCCACCTTCACACCAAACTACACATCTCAACCTCAAACCATCTACAATGATCCCTATAAGTTTGATCAACCATCAAACTACACTTCCCACAATTTCAATTCCAACTCACAACCCCAATTCATCCATATCAACCAAATGATTCACTCCACATTACCACAGAAAAGCAAAAGTTCCATGAAGAAATAAACCAAATTCATGATCTAAGTGATCTCCTTGCTAAGCATCTTGCACAACGCAACAAAGGGCAACCTCCATCATCACCCTATGCAAATTACTTACCCCACTCTCTCAACTTGGATCAAGTTACAAACTACACTCATTTTTGACCTTGTTGCATCTTCCTCCAAAAACAAATCCTCTACTTGAGTGAAGATATCTCTTGGATCGAGTATCTTCTCACTCGTCATCATCCAATACCATCCTTGAAACGATACAACATCGTGAGATCCACCTCTTCCGCTTCATACCCTACTCCATATCCTTCTCCATCAAACAACTAGGCTTTATGCTTATGCTCCCCTCAACTAAATAAATTACTCGACCATGGGTTGCAAGCAAGTCCAAGAGCTCTCTTTGGCATTTTAGGACTATTTTGTTCCTTTTAGTTTAATTTTTTTTTATCAATATGCTTCCAGCATATTGAATGTTGTAATGATGTTCATTTTAATGATCATCTTATATGATTGAATGTAGTAGCCATTCATGTTTTATTTCTTGCTTTGCACATATTTATATATATCTTGTTCCCTTCACATATTTTTTTTTGCCAAGCATTCCATAGCTCGTTTCCTTAATGCTCTTGAATGAGAGGGAGCACACATCAAGGGGGAGTTCTTCTACCCGTCTAACTTCTTTTATGAAGTTAATCGGCATAACCTTTTTGATTCTACAAAAAGGGGGAGAAGTAAATATAAACTCTAAATACTTGTCTAAAAATTAATTTTTAGATTTAAAGAGTTTAAGGTTTTGTAATTATCAAAAAGGGGAGAGATTGTTGACATAAATAATGCCTTAAAACATTGTTAACATTCATCGACATCTCTATGTTTTGATAATCACAAAACGTAAATCCATTGAACTAAAAATTATGACGTAAACAAGTATTTAGCGATAAATATTTCACTTTACATCCAAATCACTTAAGGTATAAATTAACAAAGTGTTTATTGCATTCTATGATCAAAGGAACATTTTCTCAATCACTAGATTTTTTATAAAATATCACAAATATTTTATATCTTTTACAAAATCATTTTTGAAATTAAAAGAATATGTTTAAATCATTATAAATATATGAATTCAAATTTTCAACCATAAATTGCAAAATTAATCCAGAAAAACCTTCCCCACAAAAGGACAAAAATATCCAACGTTCTGGAGGGGGCAACCCCCTTAATTCATTAGGCGGCCCCCTTAATCATTACGGGGACCGGCCCCTAATTAAGGGGACCGGTACGCTCCAGAACAGTAATCTTGTTGGCTATAAATATTGGTTCATTTCACAGAATTTTCTCACCTTTTACACCCTAAAACTTTCTGATCTAAATCTCCATTTCTATTACCTAAATTCCTTTGATCATATATACATTAATCTTTGTTTCAAAGTGATCCAAGCCTCAACTTTCCAAGTGCAAGAGAAGAATACTTCAATCAACCAAGACAAGAAGTATTACAACTTTTTGTGACCTCCACATCCAAGTTGTTAGAGCATCATTCATTATATCTATTTCTTTGTGTAATTAGTTGTGAATATTTGATAGAAGATAGATTAGCAAGTTGTGTTAATATTGTGAAGTAAGATAGTGGTAAAGAAGAAGTAGTGTAAATCAAGTAGATAGGAGTGAAGAAGAAGTAGTGAAGATTAAGTAGTGACTAGGTGTGAAGAAATAGTGGTGTGATTAAGTTGTAACTAGGTGTGAAGAAGTTGTGTAGAAGGTGTGAATAAGGTGTGACTTAGTTGTGGTGTGAAAAATTGGTGTGTAAGGTTTTCTCCGCCATAAGGGAGCTTGTTGACATAGTGAAGAAAACTCTCGAGTTAGGTGCTCAGGGAGTGAAGTAGGGCAAGGAAGGTGTCCTTGTAGCCGAACCACTATAAATCTCTTGTCTCGCGGTTCGATCTTTCCATCTCTCACTTATTTCATTACTTACATTACTATTGCTTTGGTATTTAATTATAGTTGTTTATATAGTGCAAGACGAGAATTCACATAATATCGAATCTACATTTTTGAAAGTAAACAAAACACGTAAATGAACTTTTGATAACAAATTAAAAAGACATAAAACTATTCAACCCCCCCTTCTAGTTTTCCACAATTAGTTACGAAAACCTAGACTAAGACTTGACATACACACACCTACACAACCCCCAGGATACGTGAGTGAGTTGTCTAAACCCCTACTTTACTTACCTTAAGACCCAGGTGAGTTTTTCATAGCCTCACTTTTAAATGTTTTACAACCCTGTGAGGGTGATACATGCTTTAAACCGAACACAAGTCTTTTCCCTTGGTTATTGTACGAGTAAACTATCTGCCATTATTACATAACCAAAATTCATAAATCTAATCATTTGGGATATTTTACCCACGTGAACGCGAATATAGTTGCTAGATCTATTGGAGTTTGACAACTCCCGTTGGTATTAACATCTTACTGGATGGTACCAATAAGTACTATATTTGAACCCACTAAAGGATTAACTTTGTCAAGTTATCCTTATCGTCCCCTATGGTTTGATCTGCATACCCCATGACCCGGACTATTAATGTGTGGTTCATGAGCTTAGTGCAATATACCTTCTATCACTAAAACCTTTCCACACATAGGGTTTAAGCTGAACCCTATGGAACTTGTATTCATACCTTAACTACTTAAACCTATGACTCTCACTCAACCTATGTGTTGACTTTTTAAGCATGTTATCTTAGGTAATTAGGCACTATAGGAACCCTAGCACGGATAAGTACTGGACATGAGGACGTCCAGAATAGTTATCATTCATCAAGTTTTGTGTTATAAAACGTATCTTAGGGACCTCTCTTTTGGTAAAAGTACATCTTTTACTGTAAACTCTGATGAATAAATGAATGATAACACCTTTTTCAAAAACATCTCTTTTCGAGTCGTTTTCTATTATCATGTCTTTGTTTCCATGAGTAATACCCCAAACACTTAATCCGCTGCGATCAATGAAAAACGGGGGTGTTACATATTTAAGCTCAGTTGATATGCCTTTAAATTAATAAGAAATTGGACATGAACGTGATAGAAATCTTAAATACAACTTAATTCAAGGTTTTGGTTTAGCGTAACCCAAATAATGTATCTTAGCTTTAATTACTTTTGAAACATTAGTGTGGATACTTTTAGACATATGTTAAACTTATATCATTTGTGAACTGTAACACCCCCAATTCATGGACGCAGCGGAATTCAAACTGGGTGTTACTCGATGGCACAATAGTCACAATAATAGAAAACGAACTCTAATTGAGTCGTTTTAAAAGATTTATCATTCAAATTATATAAATATCAGAGATTACAAAATGAGGTCCCAGATGGTTCCATGTTTACAATTTACATTAAATGAGTTTTTGAATGATAATAAAATTTATAGCCCTCTTGGATATCCGTGCTCCTCCGTGCCAGTCTCGTTCATTATGGACCTGAAATACATGCTTAAAACAGTCAACACAAAGGTTGAGTGGAATTCGTAGAGTTTGTAGTTAAATCGTTGAACACAATAATCGTAATGTGAGGTAATTAATCACACATTCATAGTTAGAAAACAAAAGTCGTTATTATTTCACTAAGCTCATGCAACCAAAGCATTAACATCGAACCAAAAATTGGCATTGTAGAAGCCCTACCAAGGTAATATTGCCATTATACCTCAAACTATCAAATATAGTGCATTTGTTTGAACTCGTAGTTGTTCAACACAAATGGGATTCGTCAATCCCAATAGATCTATTCACAGTATTCGCGCTCACTATAGCTAGTGACTAATGGTTCATGATATAGGGACTTCGAACATGGCAATCGTTACTTAGTGACAATAAAACATAGTCGGGTAGCATACAGTAGAAAGCATTGTGTTCGAGTAGAAAAATAATAGCATGTATCCCCCCCCATGGGTTTGTAAAATAGTTAAACAATAGAAAGTGAGGCTACGAACTCACCTTAAGTTATGTAGTAAGTAGTGAATGTGATGGTCGAATCGCGAAGGTTTCTACGAGCAACCTATAATAGAATGTTGCGACTTAGGATTGGAGTAAAGAATATGAAGAATTTCCTATATATGTATGTCTTGCATTTAGTCCATGATGTGGCACGATGTATAGTATAAGTCTTTGAAAAGAAATGATTCATGAAACATGTATAGTTTATATATCGTTTACTACCGTTCGGGCCGACATAATTCAGAAGTCATGTAGTAAACGTTCGAGGAGCCAGGACACTTTAATTCGTAAATCCACAACTCATCTCAACGGCTTACTTAATGAACTCCTCACATGAGGCTCCCTACTATTGTAGTAGTTGATAAAATATATATCTATAAGTTTTGATCCGAAAAGTTACGTGTCCAATATTTGAATAAACTTAGGAAAGTTTATCTTTACATGAAGATTGTTACTAGGGTAAGTTTCTTATAACTTGTATGACAATTTCTTGTAATATCTCATGGTTCTTTTAGATGAAGTAGATCCAAATTGTATGTTTAAGTTATCGCCAACTCTTTGGTTCATGTTTTCGCCTAAGTAAGTTTATATGGTCATTTAGTCATGGCGTTGCCATGATCTTTCGTCATTGTTCCATGGTCTTGAGACTCAACCTTGGCTCTAGCCATGGTTGTGGTCTTGAATCTAGGTCATAAGACCTCTTGGTCTTTATAAACCATAACCATTATATAGTGACATATATATGTAAAATAGCTGTTAATAAACTGAGAAAAATCTCATTCGTTATTGGTTTTCTGGAGACGTGCACCTGAGTTTTTGAAGAAAACGTGATTCCGGACAACTTTTGTGTTTTAACTTTTTAATGAAATGGACCAGAAAGGCCTCTTTTTGCGTGTTTTATGTTCTGTCACAGAAACTATTTTGGCAGTTTTGCCGCAAAGTTTTGGTAACTTCAAATGGTCATAACTTTTGACTCGTATACTCGTTTTAGGTGGTTCAAATTGCTATGGTTTCCTTGTTAGGTCTTATACTACAATATGTAATGATCCAATATCATAATTTTACCATTTTGATCAGATTTCACCAAGAAAGTCACTAGTTTACTTGTTTAAATAACTTAACTTAACAATCATTTATAATAACTTGTTTTACCCATTTTTATACATCATGGACATGATCACAAGACAAAATATAGCATGAATGATATGTAAATAACATGATTATGATATTTAACAAGAAGTGTGTTAGGGTTTTGCTTACAACTTTTGGCTTTCAATTAAGAAAGGAAGTTAACATGTAAGGTATGGACTTTGATAGACTTTAGCTTCACCCTACTTCACTTCATGCAATCTTTCTACCCTTGTATTCTTGAAAGAGAGATGACGAAAGTTGAGGTGACTTGATTGGATTCAAACTCAAGAGAAATCACCAAAGTTTATGAGGTTTGGAAGTAGTTTGATGAATCAAAACCAAACTAGAGTTTATATGTTGTTGTAGCACTTGATTCTGGCATAAAATTGGAAGAGAATTAGCTAAATGTGAGGTGATGGTGTGTGTGATGGTGGCGTACAAAGGAGGGGGAAGAGGGGTATATATATGAGCTTGAGGAGGTTAGGAAGTAACTAGGAAATTGCCTTAAGGAGGTTACATTTCAAGACTTTTCAAAGCTTATCAAAGAAGCTTGAACACATGTACTCATCCAAGGGCTTCAAGCATGAGATCAAGCCACACAAGGGTGTGACTCCCCCCCCCCCATATGGCGGTTTGCAAGGGATAAGGAGGGTGACTTGGTCTTTGGAAGATATTATCCTAAGTATTGGATGAGTTTTGACTCCGGGAAATGCTAACCGTAAGTTATTAAGCCTCAAAACGTAAAACCGGGTATCGTAAAAATATGGAACTTGAAAGTATGGTTAAACATGTCATTATACTCCATAATAAAATATAAAATGAGTGGTAGGTTACATTGGGGTGCTAAAACCCTGCTAAAACTAGAAACACGGGTCTAAAACGCGTAATACGTAAAACGTACGAATATTGTGTAAAATTGAGAAAAGTAAAATGTTACTTTTCTAATAGGATAAAAATGATTTAAAAAGACTTATAATGTCTAGACTGGGCTCAGTCTAGTGTCGGTTGGTATTAAATGTCTTTTAGACATAAAACCGTAAGCCTAAAAATCAAGGAATGACTTATAAAATCAAGGAATGATTTTTGGTCAAAGGAGGAGGGAAAAATATGTTGACTTATTCCAAAAATGTGAAAACTCAAACCGTCTTAGAAACGCGGTGCAGGTATAGGCTAAGGTTACGGCTGAGTAAAAACGCTTAAAAATGAAAATTCCTGTTTTTCACGGCCGAGGTTTATTTGGTCATGTTTTTCTCAGTCATGATTTATTCTCAAATAAATCATGAGTGTATCAAACATTTTTCTGATACGGGGAAAATTAACGCGGTCGAGTTTTGTTGTGCGTAGAATTTTTGAATGACGTTTTACCCCAAAACGTGTAATTCCTTAATAACTTTCACGAAAATGATCTGATGAATGTCAAACTTTTAATTTGCTATGGAAATGATTTATCACTCGAGGCCATAAAACAAAAATCAAATTTCGGGAAAATTTCAGGAAAAATAAATAGTAAAAGTAAATAGTAAAAGTGAATAGTGAAATTTTCCGGGAATAGTAATTAACCTGAAATTGCGAATTGTTACATGAACCCCAAGTCACTTATTTGTGAATTGTAACCCGAAGTTATAAATTTTTGGCAACTTACTAGATATGAAAAAGTTACTAATTCAGGAAACTCACTAAATATGGAAACTTACTAATTCGGGAAACTTACTAAATATAGAAAGTTACTTAAAGTGGAAACTTATTATAAATGGAAAGTTTCTAAAAATAGAAAGAAACCCAAACCGAGTAATATGATTTAAAATGAGCTTATAAATAATAAGACGATCCTTAATTCGTGTACATTCACTGAAGAAGGAGTAACTTCCTACCCTTGTTTCTAATATGGTTTCATTTGTGGTTTGAGGTATAGATATTCTACCATTTTTCAGTAAGGGTGTTTTCTCTCTCATGACTTTGATCCTTGACTATTGATTCATTATCTTGATATGATTCTTTTAAGCCTTTGCTATGATCCCTTATGCTTTAATTCATTCATTATGATTCCTTATGATATTATACTTGATATGATCCTTCTGATTTGAATATATGATGACATTCATTGATACTCTTCTGATTATGACTATGATATGATATGTTCGGATATGCTTCTATGATTATGATTATGATATGTTTCGTTCTCTTCTTTTCCCCGAGTTTTTAACTAGTCATGGAGGTACCATGGCCGTGTCATTGAGGCACCAATGACATGACAATTTCTATGGAGGTGTGATTGATCCACGGCGTCCCCACTTTGATATGATATGATTATGAGCTCTTTTGCAAACTTATAATATGTATATACTTGTCCTGCGAGCAGGGTACATATATGTTTATGTATGTATGTATGGGGGGCGTATGGATGCATCCTAGCTCTTATGTTTATGTATGGTTATGATTATGATTATGATTATGGTGATGGTGAGTATGTGTTTTATACTTCTTCACATTGGAGCTAGCTACTCCATGCACAACTTTTGGATATGATGGATATGTGATTATGTATGTATGAGATATATCAAGTACCTTGGCAGGTCGGCTCGTGGCTTCCTTATGATTCTATGTGTCTATTCAAGTACCTTCAAGTACCTTGTTTAGACAATCCTTTGTTCATACGTGCTCATTATTCTCTTATGATTATGATTATATTGATAACTCTATGATGCTTCATTTCCCTTGAATTATGATATACGTGCTGATTCTTATGATCCTTCTCACTTCGTTTGATTGTTACTATTTGATTATTCATGTTCTTCATTTTGTTGACTTATGATATTGGTTTAGTGATCGTTGATCTCTTATGCATTTGACAGATGATGTTCTTTTCAGCAGGAGTTTATGACTTCCTTTTCCCATGCTTATATGTTTAGATTATTCATTTTGTTATATATCTGTTCACTAGGATTTTTAAGCTCAGCAACATTACTTTTCGTGCGACAGGTTTTAGGTTGGAAGCTGGGTTTGGGTGAAGATCGAGTGCATAGGAGCGTTAGTGGACTACCCCATTGATTAGAAGCCCATTACATCTGGATTAGACTTGGACTTGGATTCGATTAGATTTTTGTTTGGATTTGTATTTCATCTTGTATAGGATTAGTATTTCTATTGTACCCTTAGAATACCTTTGTAACGTTATGTTTATAAGTCCTCCGCTTGCGTTTGTATGTTCTGATTTGGTACTATAATGTGATACTTCTACCCTTGTCGGGTTGGGGTGTTACAATACGTATGTAAATCCTAACCTAGGACCTCCTTTTATAACACAATGAGTCCTGTATAATAAAACTACTTTGATACAGTATCCGTATCAATATAAATGTATAAGATATATATGCAATCTATTCTATAATTATCCTTAATCGTATCTTCAGGATCCATCTTCAGCTCATAAGCAGTACAAACTCTTATACTAGCGGTACTAACTCAGTTAGTACTGTTAGTGTATTCTTCAATAGTGGTAAGTGTAAGTCTACCAGTTTGCACTGGAAGTGTTTAATTCCCAACAACTTACTTCTGGAGGCGCTTGGCAAGGGGCATGGTCATAGACGACTCTGATAAATATTTGGGACCACTTTATTTATTTATGGGCCTTATTTCCATACTATTTTTGGATAATGTAAATTTAAAGCTTTTTGATAATGAATTTTATTCCAAATGGTTAATGTGGAAAACTAAAAGGGGGGTTGAATAGTTTTACGTCTTTTTAATTCGTTATAAAAGATAGTTTTAGTGTTTTCTTAGTTTTTTAAAATTTAGATTCGATAATATATGATCTCAAGTCTTGCACAACATAAACAACTATCAATAAGTAAGATATAGCAATGATAAGTAAAGAAATAAATAAGAGATGGAAAGATCGAACCGCGAGACAAGAGATTTATAGTGGTTCGGCTACAAGGACACCTTCCTTGCCCTACTCCACTCCCCGAGCACCTAACTCGAGAGTTTTCTTCACTATATCAACAAGCTCCCTTATGGCGGAGAAAACCTTACACACCACAACTTCTTCACAACTTCTTCACACCAATCTACTTCAAAACTAACTACTCCGCGCCTATCTTCTTCACACCAATTTTCTTCATAACTAACAACTTCACACCTAGCTTCTTCACTACAATCTAATTCCTAACTTTTCTTCTTCACACCAAACAACTAACTAATCAAACAATCAATATACCTAGCACAACTATCTACAATCAAATATTCACAACAATCTTCACAAAGAATTATGTAAATAATCTTGATGATGCACCAACAACTTGGATGTGGAGGTCACAACAAGTTGTAATACTTCTTGTCTTGGGGAATAGAAGTATTCTTCTCTTGCACTTGAGAGGATGATGTTTGAATCACTTTGAAACAAAGAATTATGTATTTATGATCAAAGGATTAAGAGAATAGAAATGTGGATCTAGAACAGAAAGTTTTGGAGTGCAAAAGGTGAGAAAATTATGTGGGATGAACCAGTATTTATAGCAAGAAAATTTACTGTTCTGGAGCGTGGCAGGTCCCCTTAATTAGGGTCCGGTCCCCTTAATGATTAAGGGGGCTGCCTAAGGAATTAAGGGGGCCGCCCCTTCAGAACGTTGGATTTTCTTGTCTTCTAGTGGGGAAAATTTTTCTGGATGAAATTTGCCATTTTTTGTTGGAAATTTGAAATCATATATTTATAATGAATTAAACATATTCTTTTAATTCCAAAAGTAATTTTGTAAAAGATATAGAATGTTTAATACATTTTATAAAAATTCTAGTTATTAGAAAAATTTCCTTTGATCATGAAATGCAATAAACACTTTGTTTATTCATACCTTAAGTGATATGGATGCAAAGATAAATATTAAGCACTAAAAACTTGTTTACGTCATAAGTTTTAGATTAATGAGTTTATGCTTTGTAATTATCAAAACATAGAGATATTGTTAATATGCTAACAATGTTTTTAGACATTATTTATGTCAACAATCTCCCCCTTTTTTATGATTACAAAACCTTAAACTCATTAGGTCTAAAAAATAATTTTTAGACAAGTATTATTAGAGTTTAACATTCTCTTCTCCCCCTTTTTGTAAAATCAAAAAGGTTCGGCCGTTTAAACTTTATAAAATAAGTTAAACGGGTAGAGAGCTCCCCCTTGATGTATGCTCCCCCTTATTAGAGGGCACCAAGGAAACGAGCTATGGAAATCTTGGCTACAAAAAATATGTGAGGAGAACAAGACACATATATATATGCAAAGCAATAATTATGCAAATAAAAATAGATTCATTCAAGCATCATAGAAATGATTAGCATTACAACATTCAATATGCTTAAGGCATATTGATTAAAATAAAACAAAAGAAAAGACATAGTCCTATATTGCCTAAGAGAGCACTTGGACTTGCTTGCAACCCATGGTTGATTGTTTTATTTGCTTGAAGGAGAACATAAGCATAAAGCTTAGTTGTTAGATGGAGAGGGATATGGAGTGGGGTATGGAGCGGAAGAGGTGGATCTTACGATGTTGTATCGTATTAAGGGTGGTATGGGATGAGGACGAGTGAGGAGATATTCAATCCAAGAAATATCTTCACTCAAGTATAGGATTTGTTTTTGAAGGAAGATGCAACAAGGGCAATAGTGAGTGTGGTTTGTAACTTGATCCAAGTTGAGAGAGTGGGGCAGGCAATTGTTGTAGGGTGATGATGGAAGTTGCCCTTTGTTGCGTTGTGCAAGATGCATGGCATTGAGATCACTAAGATCATGGATTTAGGATATTTCATCACGGAACCTTTGCTTTTCCGTGGCAATGCGGAGAGAGTCATTGTGTTGATATGGATGAATTGGGTTTGTGTAGTTAGAATTGTAGTTGGATGGTTGATCAAACTTGTGTGGATCATTATAAATGGTTGGTGGATGAGATAAGTGGTTTGGCATGAAGGAAGATGTTTGGCCAATGTTGTATGGTTTGTAAAGAGGATCAAATGAATGTCCTTGTGAATTTGGTGTAAGGTTTGGGAAGTAAGTGGTTGGAGGTGTTGAGTGATTTCCAACTTCATTGGTTATGATGGATTTGTTACGAGGGCTTTTTCTTCGCCAAACGGGTTTTTCCGTCATTCTTGCAAGCCTTGAGGCTTTTGGTTTCGGTTTGTTTGGAGAAGTCATGAAGGGATGAATGGAGAGGGTGGAAGATTGGGGATATTTATAGTGTAAGATTTGTGTGTTTATGGATGGATAAAGTTTGTTTGGGAGATTAGGACAAAATGTGTTGGTGAAAAATGGGAAATGTAGGTTGAAATGGGCTAAAAAGCAGAAAAGATTCTGTAAACCCGACCATCAGATGGCCGGTCCCCTTAATTAGGGGGCGGTCCCCTTAATGATTAAGGGGGTCGCCTTACAAAATTAAGGGGGCCGCCCATCTGGTGATTTCCAGATTGCCAGAATTGGGTTTTTGGCAGAAAATTTGCAGAAAGGTTGTGTGTTTGGATTAGAATTCAAGCAAGTTCAACTCCTTGAGACAATATAGCATCTAATCTAACTATAGTATAGCATGCAATCAACACTTAAGTAGAAGATCACTCAAGAAATTAGTAATAAGCAAGAGAAGGCAAATAAATGCAAGGGCACTTAATCTTCCTAGAGCAACTATCTTAGATTAAAGGCAAAGGTAACTAGTGAGTGGAAAACTAGTGATGGAGCAAGATGACAACATTATTAGTGAATTTGTCCTAGTGTGTGTCTATATGCAACAAATGTGGAGTTGAGATTGTTTTGACTCCTATATGCAAAGAGAGATAACGATCCTAAGAAACAATCCAAAAGATCTCCTTGATTCAATTTTTGCTCGATTCATGAATGTCAATAATATATATTAGATTATATATTTTGACAATTTATGTGAGAGTTTATGCATGATTTAGGAAGAAGTTTTTAGCGTTTGTCAACAATGCAAGGAAAATGATTTTCATGTAATTCCTAGATGTGAGAATAGTTTTCAAGAAATTTTGATTGGGTTTTACAAGAGAGTATATGCAATGAAAGTGACGTTTCCCAATCATTAATTTTGTGCAAAATGGATTCCTAGACTCAGAAGTGAAGAAGTGGACAAAAAATAAATTATATGCAAGTATAAATTTGTGTTAGTTCAATATAATTTAGTCAACTTGTTCCATCATTCCTAATCCTAAACGCAAGTGATTGAATAATTCACGCTTAAGAGGTTTAGTGAATATATCCGCTATGTTATCTTCCGATGCAACCTTTTCTATAGATATGTTCCCTTTTTGTACATTATCCCTAAGAAAGTGGTGGCGTATTTCTATATGTTTAGTCCCAGAGTGTTGCACCGGATTTTTACTTAAATCTATCGCATCTT
Organism: Artemisia argyi; assembly: GCA_030686995.1. Lineage (NCBI taxonomy): Eukaryota > Viridiplantae > Streptophyta > Magnoliopsida > Asterales > Asteraceae > Artemisia > Artemisia argyi. The sequence continues at coordinate 64,165,780 of CM060677.1, forward strand.
TGTTATCGCACATAATGGAAACATTTTCTAACCTAATGCCATAGTCTACGAGAGCTTGTTTCATCCATAGTGCTTGTTGACATGCCTTTCCAGCGCTTACATATTCGGCTTCGGTGGTAGAAATAGCAAGAGCGGTTTGCTTCTTCGAAAACCAAGATGTTAGACAACATCCTATAAACGTGCAAATACCGCTAGTGCTTTATCTATCTACGTAGTCTCCCGCATGATCCGAATCTGCATAGACGATGGTTTCTATGCCGGATTCCTTAGGATACCATAATCCTAAGTGTATAGTGCCTTTAATGTATCGGAAGATACGCTTAACCGCTTCTAGGTGAGAGGTTTTGGGATCCTCTTGAAAACGGGCACAAAGGCAGACACTAAACATGATATCGGGTCTACTTGCCGTCAAGTATAGTAAACTACCTATCATTCCTCTATACTTGGTGTTATCTACGGACTCACCTTCATCATTCTTTGTGAGCTTTACTTCCGTAGACATGGGAGTTTTCATGGGTTTTGAGTCTTCTAGGCCAAATTTCTTAAGCATTTCCTTAATGTACTTAGATTGGTTAAAGAATATTCCATCTTCTAATTGTTTTATTTGTAATCCTAGGAAGAAGTTAAGTTCACCCATCATACTCATCTCAAACTCATCATGCATGATTTTGGCAAATTCATCACACATGTCTTGACAAGTCGATCCAAATATAATGTCATCAACATATATTTGAACAATGATGAGATTTGGGTCTCTCCTTTTAGTGAAAAGAGTGTTATCTACCATTCCCATGGAATAATCATGTTTAATAAGGAAAGATTTTAATCGATCATACCAAGCTTTGGGAGCTTGTTTGAGTCCATACAAAGCTTTCTTTAACTTATAAACATAATCAGGTTTTGCGAAGTCAATGAATCCTGGAGGTTGTGCCACATATACCTCCTCATTGATAAAACCGTTAAGGAATGCACTTTTCACGTCCATTTGGAATAACTTAAAATCTAGGGCGCATGCATAGGCAAGTAGTATCGTAATTGATTCTAATCTAGCTACGGGGGCATAAGTTTCGTCATAATCAATTCCTTCTTGTTGATTATAACCTTGGGCAACTAACCTAGCTTTATTCCTAGTAACTCCTCCATTTTCATCTAATTTATTCCTATATACCCATTTAGTTCCTATGATGGTCATATTCATTGGATTTGAGACTAATTCCCAAACATCATTTGCCTTAAATTGATTTAATTCTTCTTGCATAGCTATAACCCAACTTTCATCTTTTAAAGCCTCATTAATGTTCTTAGGTTCTATTGCTGAGAGGAAACAAAAGAAATTGTTTTTATCTTGGGCTTGTGACCTAAGGGTTCTTTGGTTAAGATGTCCTATTATATTATTTAATGGATGTGATTTAGATTCTTTAACATCAACAATTTCGTTATTTCCTAAGTGAATGTCTTCATTATCATTTCCTATGGGTTTTGTTTTACTAACCTCAATAGCTTCATCTTCGACTAGGTCATCATCTTCTAAAGGTAATGTTTTAGGAGGTGGTGGTGTTTCATCAAATGTTACATTTAGTGATTCTTCTACTTTCATGGAGTGTTTGTTAAGTATTATATATGCTTTACTATTTTGTGAGTATCCTAAAAATATTCCTTCATATGATTTTGGATCAAACTTAGTGAGGTAATCTTTAGTGTTTAGAATATAACATTTACTTCCAAATACCCTAAAGTAGCTTAAGTTTGGTTTTCTACCTCTTAGTAACTCATAAGGAGTTTTTCCTAGAATTCTCCTAATTGATACCCTATTTAAAATATATGTCGATGTATCTACGGCGTGACACCAAAATTTTTGTGGGATGGATTGTTCATTTAACATTGTTCTACTCATTTCTTGTAGTGACCTATTTTTTCTTTCTACTACGCCATTTGATTGAGGAGTACGAGGAGCGGAGAAATTGTGAGATATTCCATTTAAATCACAATATTTTCCAAATTGTACTTCGTTATCAAATTCCCTACCATGGTCCGTCCTAATGGCAACTATTGTGCATCCTAATTTATTTTGAATCATTTTACTAAATATTTCGAATTTTTCAAAGGCTTGGGTTTTGTCACTTAAAAAACTAGTCCACGTGTATCGTGAGTAGTCATCTACTATTACTAAGGTATATTTGTTTCCTCCATAGCTCCGCACAGCGGATGGACCGAAAAGATCCATATGTAATAATTCTAGGCACCTAGTAGTGGATACTATATTCTTAGCTTTGTGACTAGCATGAGCTTGTTTTCCAATTTTACATGCATCATAAAAATGCTTGTCATATTTTAGATTAGGCAAATTTCTAACTAATTCCTTAGAGGCCAAAGATTGTATTTGTTGCATGTTAGCATGTCCTAATCTCCTATGCCACAATGTAGAGTTTTCATCTAGGGTCGTTAGGCATATCCTATCCTCAGGCTTGTTTCCTAGTTTCATAACATATATGCCACCTTTCCTAATTCCTCTACCTATAATTTTTCCATTCTTAACTATTTCGCTATCCTCTTCGGTAAAAGTGACTCTACATTTATTATCACATATTTGTCCTATACTAAGCAAGTTATATGTTAAATTATCTACATGCTCTACATTTTCAATTGTAAGTGAGTCTTGAGAAATCGTACATTTGCCAATGATTTTTTCACGTAAGTCACTACCGAAAATAACGTTACCTCCATTGTATGCCTTGTATTTAGAGAATAGCTTGCGGTTCCCCGTCATGTGCCTCGAACATCCGTTATCTTTGATCGATTCGTCAGGCTCCAAGTCAATTCCTAAACATATTTCGTCGGTTTCTTTTGCCATAAAACACTTTTCGTCTCTTGGCTTTTCAACTTCTTCTTGGTCACTATCACTCCATGTTCCACTAACAAATGCGCCTTGATTTTCATAACCCGGCGGCTTTAGACATTCGCCAATGAGATGATTTGGACTTCCACATCTAAAGCACTTTCTTTTCCCGTAGTTGTCACTTCTATTTCTTTGGAATGGTTTTCTTTCGTCTCGTGATGATCTAGTGAATCTTCCTCGTCTCTTGAAGAATTTCTTGAATTCTCTTACGGCCATTGCATATTCTTTGTCTTCACTTTCGTCACTTGAATCATCATCATCACTAGGTTCCTTTTTGGCTTTTAGAGCAATGGATTTGGTTTGTTCTTTCTTGACTTTGACCGTTTCCGAATCTCTTCTTATAATTTCTTCATGAATCTTCAAGTTGCCAATTAGTTCATCTAGTGATAACGTCATCAAGTTCTTTGATTCTTCAATTGCCGTGACCTTAGCTCGCCATTTCGGATGCAATGCCCTAAGAAATTTCCTAACACAATTTTTACTAGAAAATGTCTCATCAAGTGCTTTTAAACTTATGATAATAGTGTTAAATTTAGCAAAAGCATTATCAATTGATTCCTTTTCAGGAATCGTAAATTGTTCATATTGTTGTACAAGAAGATCTATTTTATTATCTTTGACTTGGCTATTACCTTGGTGAGTAATTAGTAAAGAATCCCAAATTTCTTTTGCGGTTTTACACATAAAAATTCTTTCATATTCTTTGCGTGGTAACGCATTATAAATGACCATTTTAGCCTCATTATTTTTTGCTAGTTTCTTTTTCAAATCATCATTTTGTTTTTCAAAAGATACAATTTCATCCATTTTAGTTTCAACATTATATTGAATAGGGGGAAAATCACCAAAGGTAATAATATGCCAAAGATCAAGATCTTTTGATTTCACATACGTTTCGAATCTATTTTTCCAATATAAAAATCCATCACTTTCAAATAGTGGTGGTCTTTACATAGACTGCCCTTCTAAATATTTTTCAGATTCCATAGATCGTTACAAGTTTTAAAATACAATATATTTTAAAAGTCTTGCTCGACGTAGCTCTTGATACCAATTGTGGAAAACTAGAAAGGGGGTTGAATAGTTTTACGTCTTTTTAATTCGTTATAAAAGATAGTTTTAGTGTTTTCTTAGTTTTTTAAAATTTAGATTCGATAATATATGATCTCAAGTCTTGCACAATATAAACAACTATCAATAAGTAAGATATAGCAATGATAAGTAAAGAAATAAATAAGAGATGGAAAGATCGAACCGCGAGACAAGAGATTTATAGTGGTTCGGCTACAAGGACACCTTCCTTACCCTACTCCACTCCCCAAGCACCTAACTCGAGAGTTTTCTTCACTTTATCAACAAGCTCCCTTATGGCGGAGAAAACCTTACACACCAATTTACACACCACAACTTCTTCATAACTTCTACACAACTTCTTCACACCAATCTACTTCACAACTAACTACTCCACGCCTATCTTCTTCACACTAATTTTCTTCACAACTAACAACTTCACACCTAGCTTCTTCACTACAATCTAATTCCTAACTTTTCTTCTTCACACCAAACAACTAACTAATCACACAATCAATATACCTAGCACAACTATCTACAATCAAATATTCACAACAATCTTCACAAAGAATTATGTAAATAATCTTGATGATGCACCAACAACTTGGATGTGGAGGTCACAACAAGTTGTAATACTTCTTGTCTTGGGGGATAGAAGTATTCTTCTCTTGCACTTCAGAGGATGATGTTTGAATCACTTTGAAACAAAGAATTATGTATTTATGATCAAAGGATTAAGAGAATAGAAATGTGGATCTAGAACAGAAAGTTTTGGAGTGAAAAATGTGAGAAAATTATGTGGGATGAACCAGTATTTATAGCAAGAAAATGTACTGTTCTGGAGCGTGGCCGGTCCCCTTAATGATTAAGGGGGGCGCCTAAGGAATTAAGGGGGTCGCCCCTTCAGAATGTTGGATTTTCTTGTCTTCTAGTGGGGAAAATTTTTCTGGATAAAATTTGCCATTTTTTGTTGAAATTTGAAATCATATATTTATAATGAATTAAACATATTCTTTTAATTCCAAAAGTAATTTTGTAAAAGATATAGAATGTTTAATACATTTTATAAAAATTCTAGTGATTAGAAAAATTTCCTTTGATCATGAAATGCAATAAACACTTGTTTATTCATACCTTAAGTGATATGGATGCAAAGATAAATATTAAGCACTAAAAACTTGTTTACGTCATAAGTTTTAGATTAATGAGTTTATGCTTTGTAATTATCAAAACATAGAGATATTGTTAATATGCTAACAATGTTTTTAGACATTATTTATGTCAACAGTTAAGGTAAAAACCATTCTTTGTACTTGTGTTGTGATACCAATTGAGTAGCACCCCATTGACATGTAGGCTTCCGCTGGACCCGATTTTTGAGGATGCTACATATGTTACATCTGCTGCTCATTCAAGTAATTTATCTGTTGGTGATAATATACCTTTCAACCTTGAAGTCATGCCACCCACTTCCAAAACAAAAAAAGATGATGGTTTAGAAGGAGTTGTCACACCACCCATTTCCCAAACAAACCAAGAAAAAAAGATGATGGTTTAGAAGGAGTTGTCACACCACCCATTTCCCAAACAAACCATGATGATGATGCAGATGCAGGGAGCACTGGAAGTCTTAAGCGTGCCATAATTGATTTGGATGCCTACCTGACCAAGTTGAAGACCCAAAAAGGGGCAAGACCATGGTGGAAGTCAAAATAGAGCCAAAGGAGTGATCAATATGCACCTTACTATATCATCTTTGCATCTTTATTGTTTGTTTTTAGGATCTATCTTAATTTAAGACTATTGTTTGGTATTTTGGTTTGTTTTCATTATTTTTGGCGTTGTCTAAAAAAATGATATCCTTTATTTGATGTTATGAAGATGATATTTTTATGTTACTTAACTGTTTACCATTGTTTGTTTCATTTCCATTATTACTATTCTGAAAGTGTTTTTGATGAAGATGACTATTATGTGGATGCCTTGGATGATTTCATTGACGCCACATATGCTTATGATGATGATGCTTCAAACTCTGAAGATTTGCATGAACATTTGGCTACTTAAAACTGAAATTCCACATGATCAACGTTTCCTCAATAAAATATTCGTTACGTTTTCTTAGATTGTTTTTGTTTTTGTAACTCTCTTAAATGAAATATTGTTGATTACATATCATTTGTATTTCATTTAATAAAAGACTGGTACGGCAATCAAATTATTAGTTCTCTGTTGAACTAATTTTTCAATTTTTTTAACTATTATTTTATATTTTTTTATAAAATTTAAATTAATTTAATTTCATTTCCCTTGCACAACTTCAAATTAACTTTTAAGTAACAAACCATGTTCATTTACAACATCATCATACTAAAAATCTCGATTTAGTATACTTAACTCAGACCACATAGGCCTCTGCATTTATTTAAAATAATATAATATATAAACTTATCTTCTAAAAAAATTAAAAGTTTAAACTTTATTTCTATTTACATGGTTCCAAAATACCAAACAACTATTTTCATAATGTTTTAAAAAACAAACGTAAATAAAAAAATATATCAGCCCATCAATTAACTTAATAAATTTACAGAAATTCATATTCACCACATTGTAAACTTTCGTTTTTAAAATTAGTTTAAAACATATTAGTCCAATAAAAATAAACATAGAAAACGAATCAATTCCTAAAAGAAACGTGATTATCTCTAAAAAAATAATGTAGCAAACATTCAAAATTTTATGAAAACTACATTAAATAAATAATATCTCAATCTGTATACATCTTTTCATTTTTTGTCTTCTAAACCAAAACAAGTTTTATCTACATAAAGAAAGGGATTATTCCACAAATACCCCGTCCGTACAACTCCACTCACCCTAAATGCCCCATATTTTTTTGTTTTCTCCAAATACCCCAAGGGGAGAGGGTCGCCCCCAAATTTTGGGCTGATGCTTTTAGATAGTGACATGTGTCCCTATACATGTCTCCACCATGTACCTTCATGAGACTAATTAAAACATGTACTTCTTGAGCGACTGGACCACACTTCTTGGGCGACTTGACCATTTTGACTTTTTGTAAAAAAGTTAATAATTATGTTAAGTACATTTTTGGTCCTCGTGGTTTGCTAGGTATTTCACATAAACATATATACATAAACACATACACATTTTTCTCATCTCTCTCTCATAAACACACACACATATTCTTTCTCTCTCTACACTGCCGGCGACCCCTCCCATCCGGTCGTTTTCTCCGGCGAGATTCCGGCCATCGGAATAATTTTTCCCGGCCTAAAATATTTTTCTTAACGAAAACGTAGATCGGGTTATCCCGAGTTCCCTCGTACCACCCACTCGCTACCACACGCCACCCATCACCACCAGCGCCAACACCGCCCCCTGCCACCACCACCGAGAGCCACCACCGCCTCACCTTTTGTTTTCCGACGGTAAAACACATATATCTTATTTTGCTTACTTAATCTAGCTATTATTAGTATCCAATCCCACCGGATCTGGTATTTTTGTATTTGTGTTTTCTGGATGGTGGTATCGGGGTTATCTTGAAGAAGATGAAAAAAGAAAGGGAGCTTTTGAAATCTTGGGAGTAGATAGGAGTGAGATGATAATCATGTGCTGGTATTTTGAATCATGTATATCCATATGACCTATGGCGTTTACTATTGAGTGAGCTTATTAAAAACTTTACTTATGGTATTCTTGTTGTGTGAGTTTTTTATTATTCAAATAAAAAGTGCAGTTCTTTCACATCTTACTTATCTATTTCTTCATTTCACAAAATATCAATCACGGACAAAATTGCCATTTACAATCTCAGAGGCAAAGAAAAAAGAAGTTTAAACATGTCTACAACCAACGGTGAAATGTGCTCTAAATGTTTTAGCAAGATGAGTTTTTATTTATTAAAGAGTGATTAAAAATGAAATACCAAGCAAACAATAAGGACCAAAAATGTATTTAATAATTTTTTTTTGAAAAAAAAGACAAAAAAATAAGTCGCTCAAAAAATGTAGTCTCAGTCACCCAAGAAAGTACATGTTGAGGCGGTACCATGTTAGTACTTGGTGGGGACATGTATAGGGACACATGTTACTATCTAAAAGCATCCGCCCAAGATTTGGGCGCGACTCTCCCTCCTTGGGGTATTTGGAAAAAACAAAAAAATGTGGGGCATTTAGGGTGAGTGGAGTTATACGAATGGGGTATTTGTGGAATAATCCCGTAAAGAAATGGTGAGCACAATCCCCCAAGATACGTAGCCTTTCTAAATCCCTTTTTCATTCATTTTTGTATCACTTTTTAGATGCATCTTATCAATGTTTGAAATTTTTAAAGTTATCTACTTATATTTGGTGTTGTATATATGTAGGCAACCAAAAATCAACAAACCATAGAAACAACTAACCATTCTGTTGTTTCAAAAAAACGTACCTCCAGTCATTCAGATCATTCAGATATCGGATGATGAAGTGGTATGAACTATAAGACATATATCTACTATCTATTTTAGAAAATAACAATATTCACATTTGGTTGTAAATTAAATAATTTATAAAATGTGCAGCCATTGCCTGACACATCTAAATGTCATCGGTTAATGAAGAATGGTAACTTTGTAGGCAATAATGTTGTTGAACTTATTTCTTCTGATGAACTTCATTCCAAAAATCGTAAGGCTGAAAAAATGGTATGTTACTGTCAAATATTGCAGTACGTTGTTCTTTTTAGTCACTTTTTAGGCAATAATGTCGTTGTCCATTGAATTATTGAAACTAAAGAACTGCCTGAAGGTATTATAACATAACCAAATCTGTAATATATTCCTTTATATAATTACTTTATGAATGTAAATTTGTTTCAGATAAGTATCTTTGCTATAACGGAACTTGGCATAAGGTTAAGAAGAAGTGTAAGAGCGATTGTTATTACATGATGGCAGAGGCTGATGAAATAGTCAATGAACTACGTGCATAAGGACACAATGTAACATATGATTTTCTGTTTCTTCACAATCGTTAATCACTACGTGCATAAGGATCATACAAAACCATTAAATGTGATGCCCAAAATTGAAGTGTAACGGTAGACTAGTGAAGCCAATGCACTCCATCAAATACTTTCTTTTTTCTTTTTTCTTTTTTCTTCCGTGTACAGTGGCTCCCAAAAAAATCAAACAAAATACTTGACAAGTTGAAATCTTTTGTCACCGAATTCCACAAACAAAATAAAATCTATATGCGTGACTTCCAAACAAATCAAACAAAATAATAATTTGCTAACAACAAGCTCTAAAGGTTGTCGTTAAGATGCTTTATTTTACTACAATTTCTTGTAATAATATAATTCATCCAATCATAATCAATTATTAATTGTATATGTAATATTTCCGAGATTTTCTCCACCTTTTTCAGAATTATCATCCAATAAAAAACATTCAAAAAAAATATTGTAATAAAAATTATTTGCTTAACGACAACCCTTAAACAAAATATAATACCAATATTGTCCGTTGAACAAAGAAATCTCAAACACCTTGATTGGTTAAACCAATTATTAACTGCAATACCCCAATGTCAATTATAATAATATTATCAAATCAATGGATGCCACTAAATTAAATATTAAGAATTGACATGCTTACCTTACAATGGCATATGCTGTATACGATCAATATAAATCCCAAACAAATGTTTACCGCTAAATTCACCAAATAACAACGACTGACAAATTTGCCGGGCTTTGATGCCATGAAAAGCTAACGGGCCTAAACCAACGGGTAGGGCCAATAAGCTTTTATTATCTAACATGAGGTGCTATCAAGAAATTATGAATGCGTTTATAAAATGAAACTAGAAGGTTGATTTTATATTATATTTTGATGGCTAGCTTGACTTTGAGGGAAACATATAAAGTCTCAGCTGTTTTTGGTTGACTAAATCCTATTTTAAATGAAAAATCTATGGGACGAAGACTATAAAAAAGTTGTGAGCGTGTTTGATAAGGACGCTTGTAGGTTGATTTGTATATTAGAACGAAACGAAATAATTGGAAGAATGAGTTAAAAAAAAAAAAAAAGGGTAAAATCTATAGAATATCAACGAACTTACAGAATTGTCCTAGATTGATTAATCAACTAATTTATTACCAGATTGAACTATTTTTTAAAAAGTTTTGTTCTAATATTAACCATTTTGCCACATAGTTTGGCGTCGTTAGTCCCTTCTCCACTAACGTTTGTTAAGTGTTTTTTGAGTAAATTACACCGTTCGTCCTTGTGGTTCACGTTGATTGGCGTCGTTAGTCTCTTGACCAAAAAAACTGCACCGTTCGTCCTTTTTTTTACATTTTCTTCCTTTTTTACGTTAATATTTATAAAAAAATTTTAAAAAAAAGGGAAAAAAATTAATTTTTTTTAAAGTTAATATTTATAAAAAATCAAAAATTTTAAAAAAAAAAATTAATATTTGCGAAAAAAAAATTAATTTTTTTATAAATACGCATTTTGTTAAAAAATTAAAAAAAAAGGAAAAAAAATTTTAAAAATTAATTTTTTTTAAGTTAATATTTATAAAAAAATCAAAATTTAAAAAAAATTAATATTTGCGAAAAAAATTAATTTTTTTTTATAAATACGCATTTTTTAAAAAAATTAAAAAAAGGAAAAAAAATTTAAAAATTAATTTTTTTTAAAGTTAATATTTAAGAAAAAATCAAAATTTTTTTAAAAGATTAATATTTGAGAAAAAAAATTAATTTTATTTTTATAAATACGCATTTTTTTTAAAAATTAAAAAAACAGGAAAAAAAATTTAAAAATTAATTTTTTTTAAAGTTAATATTTTAAAAAAAATCAAAATTTTTTTAAAAAATTAATATTTGAGAAAAAAAAATTAAATCTTTTTTTATAAAAAAATTAATTTTTTTTAAAATTAATATTTATAAAAAAAATTAATTTTTTTTTAAAAAATACGCATTTTTATAAAAATTAATTTATAAAAAAAATTAATTTTTTAAAATTTTTTCCTTTTTTTTTAATTTTAAATTTTTTTTTAACTTAAAAAATGAAAGAAAAGGACTAACAAGCGTTAGTGGGGGAGGGACTAACGACGCCAAACTATGTGGCAAGGTGGTTAATATTAGAACTAAACTTTCAAAATTATGGTTCAATCTGGTAATAAATTAGTTGATTAATCAATCTGGGATAATTCTGTAAGTTCGTTGCTATTCTATAGATTTTACCCTAAAAAAATGTTCAAAGTCAATAATTTGTAATGTGTATTTTTGAAAAGAAAGTTTTGTCACATTAAAAATGTGAAGTTTAAAACATAAAATTACTTCTTTGATCATTTGTCAAGTTGTAAGTTTGTTTGTTCTTACCTAGAGTGATTTATGTACAAACGGGATATTTCGACTAAAACTTGTTTCCGTTAACTTTTACGTAAAATGTTTTCACATTTTGTTATTATCAAAACGTAGAGATATTGAAAGGTAGAAATAACGTTTTTAGACATTATTTGCATCAACAAACTCACCAGCGTTAGCTGACGCTTTTAGAATGTTTTCTCAGGTAATTGATGAATTTGGTTGGTTGTTACGTGTTGGAGGCTTGGCAAGCAGCATGGGTTATGGATCAATATAGACTCTGATAATTTTGTTAGGACCTACTTTTATGCGTTATTTTGGGCTTACTTACGTACTGTTGGAATAAATGTAACGTATATACTTAAATCTTGAGATGCTTTAATTAAATGGATGATGTATTTCCATTGTCTTAAACTTGTGTTATTTGTCAATCCCCGTCGCACACCGAAGCTTTGTTAAGTCTTCCGTTGTACCAAATTTGGGGGTGTTACAACTATTAACAAGTTAGTGCAAACTCAGTGCTAGACAGAGTCTCAATCCGATGCAATCCAAACTGTAATAATGCGACAACAGTCAAGTCTAAAATGCAGATCAAAGTCATTGCAGAACAACATAATTATGGAGATGAACGAGAGTAGAACAGGCAGACAAAGCAGATTCAAACATATGTAGATTCAGATAGATGCAGACAAAATTAGGCGGAACCAGATGCAGAACCACATGTGAAATCAGACAGGCAGATGCAGGCAGACATGTGCAGCAGGCAGATACAGATTCAGGTAGAGAGATCCGAACAGAGGTAGACGAAGAGTAGATTCAGGCAGACAGGTGCATGCAAAACTAACCAAACCAAAACCGGACGGGATCATTCAAAACCATTAAATGTGATGCCTAAAACTGAAGTGGAACGGTAGACTAGTGAAGCCAATGCACTCCATCATAGGGCTGTAAACGAACTGAACGTTCAGTAAACATTTCATGAACTGTTCGGTAAAAAGTTCGTTTATGTTCGTTCGTTTATTAAATGAACGAACATGAACAATATTTTACGTTCGTTTAGTTAAATGAACGAACATGAACAAAAGTCTTGTTCGTTTATTTATGTTCGTGAACGTTCGATTAGGCGTTCGTTAAATTCGTTTATCTTTATTTATCTATTTATGTTCATTTATCATATCTTTTAATTTTATAATTTTAAGAATTGGTTTGTTTAAACAAAACAACACTTATAAAACAATATATTGTGAAAAATTTAATAAAGTTTATGTTTGTTTGTCTATTTTCATTTATGTTCGATCGTTTATGTTCGTTTAGTGTCTTAATGAACAAACATAAACGAACATGAACGATTCATTTTCTTAATAAACGAACATGAACAAGAAAATTTGTCCGTCTAAGCGTCCGTGTCCATTTATTTGTCCGGTTAAAACTAAATGAACGAACATGAACAGGGCTCCGTTCGTGTTCGTTCGGTTCGTTTACAGCCCTACTCCATCACATACCTTTTCTTTCTTTCTTTCTTTCTTTCTTTTGGCTCCTAAACAAATTGAACAAAATACTTGACAACTTGAGATCTTTTGTCATCGAATTCCACAAACAAAATAAAATATATATGCGTATATAGTGACTTCCAAACAAATCAAACAAAATAATAATTTGCTAACAATAGCTCTAAAGATTGTCGTTAAGATGCTTTATTTTACTAAAACTTCTTGTAATAATATAATTCATCCAATCACAATCAATTATTAATTGTATATGTAATATTTCCGGGATTTTTTCTTCAACTTTTTTAGAATTATCATCCAATCAGAAACATTCAAAAAAGATATTGTAATGAAAATTATTTGCTTAACAGTGTTCTGAAAGGCTCAAGGCGCACCAAGGCGCAAAGGGGGGGGGCAAAGAGCCTCGAGTCGAGGCGCATTCCAAGGCGCGGGATTCATGAATGCGAGGCGCAATAAAAACATTAAGTTTTTTATAACAGATATGACCATTTATGTAGCTTAAATAACACAAAATAACATTAAAATACTTGTTGCATGACACATATTGCCATTATAAATATTAAAATAGATTAGTTGTCACTTCTAAAACGGATAAACTCTTTGGCTCGATGACCTATATAGAGATTAAAATCCATATTAGACTAAATATGCTTGTGTCCTACACTTGTAGCTTACATCTAACAAAAAAAACTGTTACATCTCCTAGGCGCAAAAATCCCCAAAGCGCAAAGGCGGAAAAAGCCCTAAGGCGCGCGATTTTTGTGGGATTCATGCATGTCGTGAGCCTCGATCTGAAAAAATCCCAAAGGCTAGAGCCTTGCTCCGAGGCGCGCCTAGGCGCGCCTTAGGCGCGATTTTGACAACTATGACTATAACCCTTAAACAAAATATAATACAAATGATTGTCCGTTGAACAAAGAAATCTCAAACACCTTGCTTGGTTAAACCAATTATTAATTGCAATACCCCAATGTCAATTATAATAATACTAGTTATAATACCTGTGCACGCACAGGGTTTTTAAATTTTGTTTTAATTATGTATTATTATCGATTAAGAAATGAACCACTTAACATGTTTCAATTGGTTTTACTTGGTGGACTAAAAATAAAAATCATATATATATATATATATATATATATATATATATATATATATGTGTGTGTGTGTGTGTGTGTGTGTGTGTGTGTGTGTGTGTGTGTGTGTTATAACCTACCTATTATTTTAGAAGAATGCTTTTGGATTAAAAATTATTTTTTATTATTCAAGCAAAATCACATGATGATACTTGACTTGCATGAGATATTAGTGATATATGCTTTTAGTTTTGCAAACACGTGCTATCAATTTACGATGTGTTTTGTAATTGTGGTATTTCTTTTACTTATATTTTCATTTAAATATGTAGCATATTTAGATAGCTTTGAAGATTGATTCATTTTCTTAATTATGAGTAACCATCATATTATTTTTACTAATGCACCTTTTTGTTTGAAAAGTTGTATTTTCATAAATTTGTGTTATTTGTTTCTCATGTTTGATCATAAAATTACCAAATTAACATAGATGCTGACATTATAGCTTCTTTATTGCATAAAAAGAAACGAAAAAAGATGTAATGGGTAGAACTCAAATTTAATCTTACGTTTATGTATAATGTATAAGAATAATTTTTCTCTAACCCGAACTATATAAGGAAATTATTATTACTTGTATAAGTAAATTATAACCGCATGAAAAAAATGACAAATAGTATATTCGCAACACTACTACACAAAAGGCTATAAACACCCCCAAATAGAGATTGGTTATATAAAACCCTATTCCTATTATAAAAAACTAGCGGGAATGGAAGGAACTAAGACTAGTTTTCTTGAAAAAACCAGTTTTCATAATACAAAACACATACAAACTGGGTTTGCGGGTAAAAACCGGTCTTTTTACACAAATAAAGACACTGGTGTATAAGTAACAACATGTCTTAATATATTTATGTTATATGCACCATTTTTGAAGAAACAACTAGTGTGAATATTCTCTATTTTGAACTTCCATCCCTCAATGGCTCTTAACCCCGTCGTACACCTAAATTTCAAAAATAATGTGAAAATAATTATTTCCTTGTATTTTTATTTCCTTCATTTCCATCCATTTAGGCAGAGATAATGGTCCCTTTTGTAGAGAATTGTCGATATATTATCTTAACAACATTATAATGCATTTACGACTATTCTATAATTAGAAAGACTTAAAATTCAGATTTCTCTACTTGTTTTTTATGGAAGCATTTCAAAAATTGATTAATACTTGTAACCTCAAAACTTGTAACTGTATAAAGTGATTTAATGGAAAAGAAAAAAAAATGTAATCACCAAATCAATACTTGTAACATATGAAACTGCAAAAAACTTATCGATATACATGAAGATGTCAGTTATGAAATTTTAATATAAAAAAACTTATGCTTTATGAAAGAATAAAAAAGTTATAAAACAAACTAATCATACTTCACGCACAATAAATTCATTCATCCTAGGTTCCTCGGACAACGGTGACACAAAGCTCATCATCCTACATCCCTACATTCAAAAACAAGGTCCTCGAACCGCCTTTATTGGCTCGTGGTCTCAGTCTCTATGCTGACGGCAAAATAAAATCACACGTACCCGCCACTGCATTGCGCGGTTACCCAGTGTAATAAAAAATCATAAAGACTAGAAAAATTGGGGTTATATAATGACAAGGCCACGTGCCTTCCACATTCTATTCCCAAACTCTAAATTAAATCAAAGAACCCTAAACCCCAAATTCACTATCTTCCTCAAATCCTTTGCCGCCTCCATCGTATTTGACTTTTGTGAATAGAAAACTCTAAAGTGTTATCATTTTTCTTTTTTATGGAGTGTTATATAATTAGCGTTATAAGACTTTGAATTGTCTTAGGCATAATTTTGTGTTTCAATAACTTGATTCAAATTCTTAATCCGGTTTATCCTCATACCTTTTTATTTTTGAAAACCGATGTTCTATATTTTCTTGTTTTTTTGTTGCTTTGTTAATATAAAATACAATTACTTGTAACCGAAAAAAATGATGCTACCTTCATAACTGAAATATATTTTCTTGGCTTTTTATTCTTCTGACTGACCGTTCTCACTACCTTCATCACCACTAATTGTGGAAACTAACATCATCAAAATCTCAACAGAAATCGAAGGAGACCGAGACGGCCCTCTAACTACCGTCTCACCAGACTTGGTGAATCTGTTCCGGTCACATGATCTGATGAGAATTTCAAATTCGATTTTGAAAGCCTTTCGTCGAGATCGTTAGCGCTTTCGGAACAGTTCACAACTCTTTTCATTGCTCATTTGAATGGTGAGAACACTAATTATGTTATTAGAAAGTTAATTATATACTGTTGTGTTGATTCGGTTATTGTTATCAATTGAATTAGGTCTGTTTGTAGTGATTGTTATAATTAAGCTTACTTGATGTCATGGTTAATTAGTTTAACTAAGGTACTGTTATACTTGGGTTTCAGAATACCTTAATTTTAAATATGTATTGAAAGTGTTTTCAGTGATCTCATTTACGCGCCGAGCTGTTATTAGATTAGAGTTGATGAAATGATATGGAAAAGTTCTATAATGGCCCACGTTTACAATCCGTTCGTGTGATACGTTACTGATGGCAATTAATCTCATAATCAAGAGTATAAATAGAACTAGCATAACCTTCGATTCGATGTATGGTAAATTGTGGTGGCGTATCCATTTCTCGTAGTGTAATATCGGAAAAGGACATTTCTTTTGGAAAAAAAGTAGGCATTAATTTTCTAGGATGCAGTGTTTCTTTTACATATCTCCAGTTACTCTCTATGTTCACATGACATGAGAGTAAATATTAATCTATTGATTTTTACAAAGCGGGTGATACTTGTTAAGATCACTCAACTTCATAAAAAAGTATCTGAATGTTTATATATGAGTAAAGGCCGTGCTTTCTAGCTATTATTATGTCCACATTTTTTAGTTTTAGTTTCATAATTTGCATACTTTAAAGTGAGTTGTATTTATATTATACAGGAAACTGCATTACAAGAAGCAACTACAAATCTCTCAAAAGTTTCGCTGGTCATTGACTCATGAAGAAGACAATTGATGAGGATCGATTGATCACAATGGATTCGCATAGGTGCTATCCTAAGGAAATCAAATGTATGTATTTGTTCTAATTGGAGAGCATATATAATTAGCATATAATGTTTGATGTATATAAGACATGATCGATTGTTGCAACATAGTTACGACATACTTATGAAGTGTGCATGCGTATGTCTCTGAGATGACTTGACCAAATATTTTTCTGTGTTATTGGAATGCTCAACCAATTGAAATGCTAAAATCAGCTTACAGGAGGATTTTTGCTCGTTGAATGAATTAGACCAAAAGCCTGTACCACTCAACTATGTAAATCAAAATTTGCTTCTTCTTATAATAGTTCTATGAGTTGCTTGTATTAATTTTCAATTCCATAGGAGGAATCTGGAGAGACCCGTTAAGCTATATGAAGCTTTGGAACCATCTTGGCCCCGAGGAGACAGCGGTACATTTTTTTATTTCATATTTGGAAATCAAAACTGTGTTTTCCATTACTCATCATATATTTATTTCTTTAATCATCTTCCAGGAAACCACACTCAGGAAACGTTAGATATTTCTAGGAAAAGACTGAAGCCAGAAGGGTAAGTAGCAAATGTAGTATTTACAACACTCTTAGCAGACACGTTTTTCTGTTTGTAATTCAAGTTGAGAGTTATTTATATGTTGTTGTTGTTGTTAGGCCTCATGGGGGTACATTCAAGGTCCTTAAAGACATGAAAAACACCACTCGGGTAGTAGGAAGAGCTCATAAGCATCGTCCTTGAAACCCACGTGGCACACTCTAGGAGCACGAGCTGAGAAATAAAGAGAATAATGCCATCCCTGCCAAATGGACATCAAATAAGGTACTACACGTTTCTGTCTTGTAAAACTAACAATCAGTATGTTATACTCAATTTGCTACTTTAAATTTCCATTATTTCCGGATTCCTCGGAGAGGTGTTGCTACTGCTGGTGGCCCTTCCTTGCATCGCCAACCTAACGATTGGGAGAGTGGATTTTATGTGATGAAATGGATGCATGACTTTGTGCTCAAATATCAAAACGACAATTTCCCGAACAAGGTAAGTACTATGAGTGTGAAAAGGTTTAGTGATATATTAAACATGTAAACTCATAACACTTGTAGTAGAATGCGTTTGTATTCCAAAGGTTAATTTCTGATTTAGGATAATGTTTTGTATTACTTAGTGTTTTAGGTTAATGTGCGCTTGTTAATTGATTTTTCTTTGATGCTAATGACATGATTGATTTCCTTATGCTTTTTGTCATTTGTCATTGTTAAATAACTTGACAGTTTGTTTCTTGCACTGAAAACCGTCTTATTTGTTGTATAACCATTTATTTCATTAATTTACCTGTAGGTACCTTGGAGTGCCGAGCTTCCATTAGAGAACAAAGTGTTGAACGCCATCATTGATGCATGGTTTACATTGTGGCGCGATTAATCCGAGAGAATTATGTTTAGTTATGTAGAATTATAGTGTTTTTTTTTTCTTGTGTTTTAATTTGGATTTTGTCTAGGATTAATGTTTAGTTGAATTGACGTGTTATCTTAATTTACTTTGTTGATTTCGACATCTGTGGTGTATTTTAATCACTTCATATATTTGTTGCATTTGTATTTCTTTATTTTTGTGAGTTAATTGAAGATTATAGAATTTTCAAAAAAATTGGAAAATTTTAGAAATGTTTTTATTTTTTATTTTTTTATTTTATAAAATAGATTTACAAAAAAGACAGGTTTTGAGATAAAAACATATTGTTTTACTCTATATAAAGATATGTTGGATGCTTTTATAAAGACAGGTTGTGAGAGAACCGGTGTCAATGTCCAATAAAAATATGTTTGTTTACTCTACAATAGAGACCTATTTAAGGAGAAACCGGTGTCAATGCTTCTAATAGAGACAGGTTCCCAAACCGGTTTCTATATGTTTTGATCATGGAGATACCCCCCTTCAGAGAGTGGTCTCAAAACCACTCTTCATAGGCCATTTTGACCGGTTTCTATGAGATTTTTTGTAGTAGTGCAAGTCTTTTAAGATTGTTTGAATCTTTACCGACCTTTCACTTTAATGCAACTTTCTTCACAATTGGCCTAAATCATCAAGGTAAAAGACACCCATATTTTAATACAAATTTTAAATAACAATTACATGAGTCGTTGTTATAAGTAGAATCGCGTATATTTATTTTCATATCACAGTATCGTGCTTACCAATTGATATTTATATTCCAGTTACTAATAATTTAGCCGTATTTCAAACCCGTGTACGCATAAATTAAACTTTTAAATAGTAACATGAGTCCTTATTTAAAAAATATTCTAATGGATGAAAGTTTAAAACTAACATTAATTTAAAAAAAAAATATTTAACGTATATTAAACTAATTCGCATATTTACCAAATTTTGTAATTTTAATGGATGAAAGTATAAAAATTAATACTAATACTCATATAATTTTAAACAAAGTTAATATTATAAAGTATAGGGGTATAAAGTGTAAGGGTTATTTGTGTTTTTTATAAAGTTATTAAAAAACATAGAAACTTGTAATTTTACACTTTACTCTATATAAATTATTTAAATTTCAATCACTAAAGTTTTATTAATTACTTCATCTTTTTAAAAATTTTTGTTTTCATAAATTTGACACCTATATTTTTATGCATTTTTTTCCTTAACCAAATTTCTCCACCAAATTTATTAAGTTTGACTAAAATCAATTTAATTTTGACTTTTTATTGACCAATCACGTTGCTCGATTTCGCCTACATGGCAAAATCGAGCTCTGCTATTGGTCCAATTTTTTTTTCAATAAGAATGGATTTGGAAAAACACTCTGAAATGATGTAATTATTTTATTATATAAATATAAAAGATTATCAAATCAATGGATGCTACTAAATTAAATATTAAGAATTGACATGCTTACCTTACAATGGCATATGCTGTATACGATCAATATAAATCCCAAACAAATGTTTACCGCTAAATTCACCAAATAACGACTGACAAATTAGCCGGGCTTTGATGCCATGTAAAAATCAGAGAGAAAATGAAATATACATTGATCAGATTCATTTACAATACAAATATATTTAATAGAAAACACAATATCTAAACCCGAAAAGCTAACGGGCCTAAACCATCGGGTAGGGCCAATAAGCTTTTATTATCAAGAAATTATGAAGGCGTTTATAAAATGAAACTCGAAGGTTGATTTTATATTATATTTTGATGGCTAGCTTGACTTTGAGGGAAACATATAAAGTCTCAGTTGTTTTTGGTTGACTAAATCCTATTTTAAATGAAAAATCTATGGGAGACGAAGACTATAAAAAAGTTGTGAGCGTGTTTGATAAGGACGCTTGTAGGTTGATTTGTATATCAGAACGAAACGAAATAATTGGAAGAATGAGTTAAAAAAAAATGTTCAAAGTCAATAATATACGTTTCCTATATTTTGTTTGAATTTTCATATTTTATTACAAACTTTCAAACATTGATGGCTGAAGGTTAAACAACTAAAGTCATTGCTTTAGGCCTTCGAATGTTTAAGGCCCCGGTTTTTTAACGCCCTTTTAACAATTAGAGCAAGATTGGATCAAGTAGTTAACCCCATTGCCTCTGGAGATAGAGGTCAAGGGTTCAATCCTCACCGCTTGCAAGGCCGGAGGTCCTTTTCTACCTTTGGTAAAACCGGAAGCTGCCTCTCTACTTTAGGTAAGGGTAAGGTTGTCTACGTCTCAACCTCTCCCATACACCATGAAAGACGATATTGAGACCCATAACCCGTAAAAGACAGTATTGGGAGTTACTTTACTTTCTTAACAAAACGAAATGATACTATAGGTAACAATATGACATTTTCGTAAGAATTAGTCAGATCTAAGCAGTAATTGGAAGAATGAGTTGAAAAAAAAATGTTCAAAGTCAATAATATACGTTTCTTATATTCCGTTTGAATTTCCATCTTTTATTACAAACTTTCAAACATTGATGGCTCAAGGGTAAACAACTAAAGCTATCGCTTTAGGCCTCTGAATATTTAAGGCTCCCGGTTTTCTAACGCTCTTTTAATGAGTATGTAGTCCGTGACATTTGATAATTGAAGCCCCCCGATTTCCTAACGCCCTTTATGAATATTTAAGGCCCTTTATTTTTAGGCATCATTTGAGGTCTCGATATATAAAAGGCCGCTAATACTAAAATTGCTAAAACTATTAAGGATGTTAGCTTATTTTTTGTTTTATCTTTTAAATCCATACCGTTACGTCCTTATTTGAGTTTAAGAAACACGACCAGGTCAATCTTTTCATTATTGCAAAATGATTAGTTGAGCTCATTTAATGCTGCAAATTCTAATGAATCTTAGCTCATATTGTAAACAAATTAAATGTTTCAAGAATCACCCATGCATAGTGTCTTAATAAAAATAACTTATTTTTCAAAGAACAAACATGAACACCAATGTCCGTTTGTTTAAGTGTTCATATTAGCACATTTGTTCAGTTAAACCAAAACTAACGAACCAGAGCAAGCCTCGTTCGTGTTGTTTCAGATATTTAGCCCTACTTATTGATTATCATAAAGCGAAGGTTGATTTTTTATTTATCTTCAATAAACACTTAGATTCTCGCTGTGTTTTTAGTTTGATAATTAAATGTCTTATTAACTCAATGATTTAAAAAGCTAATATTAAGGAAGGAAAGGGGAAAAAAGTTGAAAAATATGAAAATGCCTCATATTTAAATTTCGCTTTAGGCATAATGCTTGAGCCGCCCTGCTTTCAAAACTTGTTCTCATATTATCCGCATACACAACTTTTTTCTTTCTGAAAACAATATAGTAAATTATGCATGTACACACCGTATAATCATAAGTTTTTCTTATAATGTTTATCAATATTAGCATGATAACTAAACTGTTGGAGTATATCTTTGTATGACAGTACTCTAGGATTTGTTTGTTTCGAGAACTGAATAGTATCTTAGAGTACATTTGTCGAAACTTTTAATTTGGGGGAACAGGCGACGAAACTTAAAAATGTCCTGAAAAGCATGGCCAAACTGAGTACGAAACTTTAAAATGTCCTGAAAACCATGGCGAAAGTCAAAGATGAGTTCAAGGAGAATTGCTGAAACTATGAAATTCCCCAAGCACGTCGAATATTTCCCTAGCTGAAATAGAAAACCAATTTGAATTATGAAGATCTGGTTTTGTGTTTATGGTACTCTTTGAGTTTTAGTTTTAGTTTAGCAATCAGGTGTAAATTTAAGGAAAAAACATATATTACTATATTAATCCGTTCGTAGGGTACTGACAGCGAAAGAAATTAATTTTCTAAAATGAATAACACATGCACTTGCCTTATATATAATCCCAAAGATACCATCCAATGGTGCACTCGTATTCTTTCACTCTTGAATCATGTCAATGGAAAACCACAAGGAGGAAAAAATTAACTTGGGGAGATCCTTGATTGTACCTAGCATTCAAGAAGTTGCTAAGCAATCCATCACACATATCCCACCTGAATATGCACACCAACATGACCAGTTATCATGTGATGATGTGTTGACTCCATCTGTGCCGGTCATTGATCTTCAAAGCTTGTTTGCAAACACTACTGAACCTTCGGTGCTTTATTCGTCTGAGCTAAATAAGCTTCATACAGCTTCTAAAGAATGGGGCTTCTTCCAGGTTAATTAGCCTTCTTAAAGTCTTGTTATTAATGCTAAAACAAGTTTCATTTCAATTATCATGTAGAAAATACAATCCAGAGTTGATAATGAGTACTATCGTATACTTCTGGTCATGATATAATTATGTATGGAAAATAGTTTTACCCATGCGGTGATGAGTTCCTTTAACATCCTCCAATTACACCGCTAATTGTATGTTCCATCACTTGTACATGGATACTGGTTTCATCACATTTATAGATCAATCTAAGTCGACAAGCATGTGTATCTGAATCTACTTATAGGGTATAGAGTTTTGCTATGATTGCATTCTATGTTGACAAATATAATTCCAATGACACTTTAGTTTTTGTTTTAACAAAGCTTATTCATGTATGTTTATTGTTCACTTGTTTCTCAAATAGTGTAAACATTGGGATATAAACCTTTTAATCTGTGTTTTGATGTGCATATATGTGTATGTGTTGAAATTATTACAAGAGACGTATTCAGTGCATAAATAATTTGATGAAAACAGGTTATTAATCATGGAATAAGTGAGTCTTTGTTAGCCGATTTCAAGAGGGACGTGTTGAACCTCTTCAACCTTCCAATGGAGGAGAAAAAGAAGCTTTGGCAGGAAGAAGACAACAATGAAGGTTTCGGTCAGATGTTTGTTGTATCAAAGGAGCAGAAGCTTGACTGGTGCGACATATTTTACATAACAACTCTTCCACACGATATTCGGAAATCCCAACTATTTCAAAAGTTGCCTCTCATCCTCAGGTACATTTTTTGCAACTAATATAAAACTAATTATTGGACTCCTATAGAACTAAATAATCAGAGGTTAAAACTTAATCAAATAAGTTACTTTCAAGATGCACAGTTAAAAGTGAACTCATCCCACAGGGTAGCAAAGCGGTAAAAAAAAGCTTGGGTTTCTCCTAAGGAGGTTTACGATTTTATTCCCGCCATGTTTCAACTCCTAGGGTGGCTTTCCTTTTCCCAAAAAGTTTTTTTTTTTTTTTTTTTTTTTTACCTGGGTTCCAAATTGACATTGCGAGCCGACTAATTCCGGGGCGACTACCCTTTTGGATAGCCCGGAGTTATCACTAGTGAACCTCTGTAGCCACATGGGGATTAATTTTCTCCCCAAGGTTTGAACATGGGACCTCCAGGGACTTTAACCACTTAGGAGACCAAATCCAAGCCATTGGGTCACCCCATGTGGTTTTTTCCTTTAAAAAAAAAAAAGTTAGTATGCATGTTTTACTTGCAATGTGCTACATGGATAAAAATGACATGCCTTACTCATGGGTTTTCCGACCACAAAGAAAAAAAGAGGATGCCTAACTGATTTTTTTGGGAGTTCAATAATTTTATTTTTGTACGACGCACTTTGCTAATACCTATCTTCTACAACTTTATGAAAAAAAACATTTGCAGACAAACGTTGGAAGCTTACTGTGTGGAAATAAAAAAGCTAACAATGGCGATATTGGGCCAAATGGGTAAGGCACTAGAAATGGACGAGGAGGAAATTACTGAACTATTTCGTGATGGCATTCAGTCAATGAGAATGAATCATTATCCTCCATGTCCCCAACCAGATATGGCTATGGGACTCTCACCGCATTCCGATTTAGGTGCTTTGACCATTCTCTATCAACTAAACACCACCGATGGACTAGAAATTCGAAAAGATGGAAAGTGGGTAACCATTAAACCTCTACCAAATGCCTTGGTAGTCAATATTGGTGACACAATGGAGGTAATTAAAAATGATAGGACTTCTATTCAAGGTGGAAAGATGGGTTTGTCACACAGTCAAAACGGGTCAAGCATTTTTTACACTTCTTGTAGACTCTATTACAAGCACGTCCCATTTTTATGAATTAGATTATTAAGGAGTTTCTATAACACCTTAAAATTTTGACTTTGAGTAACATCAGCTTTTGTTAGATTATTTTAACTTTTAGTTAAAAAGTCGCATTTGACCTTTTAGACCTGTTTAGAAAAGAAAAGAAAAAAACCAACTCTCATGAGCTAATGGAATGAATTGCCACCTCTATTTTTTTTTTTAGTTTTTTTCTTTTCTTTTCTTTTCATTTACTAATGCGTGCTTTTCAGATTTTAAGTAATGGTGTGTACAAGAGCATCGAGCATCGAGCAATGGTGAACGCACATAGTGAGAGGTTGTCGGTGGCAACATTCTATGGCTCTAATATTGCTACATTATTAGGCCCTGCAAAAAGCCTTGTTGCAAAACATAAGGTAGCGAACTTCAAGCAGATCCCCTACGAGGAATACTTGAAGGGGTATTTTGCTCGAAAGCTTGATGGTAAATCATATTTGGAGATTATGAAGCTGGAGAGTTAAAGGAAAACAGAACACAAATCAAGATGATACATCACTGCTATTTGTGGGTTTATGTGGAATATGTTACTAAGTATATGTGTTCATAAATGCACAAGTGCATATATATATTTTTTATTTGGTCAAAAGTGATATATATTAATAACCAAAGTTTGAAACAAATTACAATACAGAGCACAGGTAGCTTAAGACACTCCCAAAAGCTACAAGATGAACTCAGAATTCTACTAGACTGTATTTAGGAAACTAACCTGCTCAATTCTAATTAAACAATTCTAATTAAAACAACAAATGCAAACTACTCAGAGCAATAGGCACAACAAATTCCATCTAAGCCTTTGCTCTCCTCTTTTAAGATACTTCTGATGTGCATTTCGAAAGTCGGACATTCAGTATATTCAATCAATAGGCGTGTTGATAAGTAGTAGATTAATCAAACGCATTACCCAAGTGAATCCATATCTGAATATTGATTTCCAGCTTTCATAGATCTGAGTAAGTGTCCTTTGTTACAATGACAATCTTTTACCTGGCTCATTCATTTAAATATAGCTTAGACAGATAATCAAACTATAGCTTGCTAACAAAAGATAGGAAAAGGCTATAGTAAATTAAATTTGATAGATTTGTGTAGTAAAACTTGCTAATAAAAGATGGGAAAAGTCATACAGTAGGATATCTGATAGATTGGTGTACTAAAACTTGCTAATAAAAGATGGAGAAAAAGTCACAAACTCAAGTTGATAGATTTGTGTATAATTACATGTTTTGTCCAAAACTGCAAATTAAGTTTACAACATCTCATAGTAATGTCTCTAAATTTTAAAACAATTTAATATACTAGACGAATATCCGCGCAAAGCGACAGTGTATAGTGGCAAATAATTATACTTGCAAAATCGTGATTTTGGCTTGACCATTGATGCAAAATTTACGGGTTCAATATTTATTAGACCACCCTGTGTTAACTTGTTTTGAAAACGTGTTTTAGAATTAAAAAGCCTCTGTTTTAACTTGTCATTTTTATTATTAAAGCAACGTAAAATATACTAAAGATATTATTGAGTTTTTTTTATGTCAGGGTGGTATTATAAGAAGGTGTTAGAATTAAAAGACCAACCTAATTATGTAAAAGTCAAACTTTGTTATTATAACTCAAGAAATCAGAGGGAATACCGAAAATTATATTGATCAGCTTCACTAAATAATGAAGTTTACAAGATATTAAATAGACTACAAACTAATAAAAAACCTAGCAACTAAACGGGTCAAACCCGACTGGCCCGAGCCTAGGCCTTTATTATCTAACATCCCCTCTCAAACTCACAATACTACGGCAGTAAACATTTAAAGTTTGGCAAACAGAAAATAAACTAAAACTGAAAAACAAACAAAAGCAGAGTGTTCGAGAGTGCAAACTCGGTTGTTGGTCCGATTCAACTTGAGCAACTCATGAATTAACATAATAATCATAAACAAGTTACGTTTAGACATTGAGAGAAGAACAAGTTTACAATTCATGATGGGAAAAATTACAAGGTTACTCAAGAACCCACTTTGACACACTAATAACACTTAGGTGGCTTTTCAAGGGGATAGTTGAAGGCGGCTATCCCCGTGGAGTGACATTGAAATCACCAAGATCCAAGCTAAGTCTGTAATTCAAAAAGGAACAAGAGAAGAAATAGTCAAGCATCTATAAATCATTCGACGATTTGGGAGTATTGTAAGGTACTTGAAATAACCACAAACATGCGATTGAAATCGGCGAATGAAAACGATTCAAAAGAAATAAAGGAATTTTCCGATTGGTTATTGAACGTTGGAGAAGGGAATATAGGACCAGAAGATGATGGAGAAATTGAAATAGAGTTTCCCGCCGATGTGCTGGTTAACTTTGAAGATGACTTTCTTGAAGCAATGATATCAGCCATATATCCAACAATCGAAACAGACATGGGAAAACCAGGATATTTTAAAAATAAAGCTATACTGGTTCCAACAAATGAAGAGGTTGATATGATTAATGACCATCTACTTAAAAAATTAAACAGACCAGAAAAAACTTATCTAAGCGCAGACACAATTTATGAAACAAAGATAGATGCTACGTTTGACGAGTTGATATATTCACCCAAACTTTTGAATGCTTACAAAATATCAGGTTTACGGAATCACATCGTTACTCTCAAAGTAGGTATGTCCGTCATGCTGCTTAGGAACATTGATCAGCAAAGAGGGTTGTGTAACGGAACACGTTTGGTGATTACAAGATTAGCATATCATGTCATCGAAGCAAAAATCATAACAGGAACACATGCATGAAAGATGACATATTTACCACGAATGCAGTTAATGCTTTCAAACAAGAGAGTCCCTTTCAAATTTAACAGAAGACAGTTTCCAATAGTTGTATGCTTTGCAATGACTATAAATGAAAGTCAAGGCCAGTCATTGGCAGAAGTAGGACTGTATTTATGGAAACCTATATTTACTCATGGGCAACTATATGTGGCAATTTCAAGAGTTACAACTAAAAATGGGCTAAAAGTACTCATATGTGATAAAGATGGAGAAGCTTCAAATAGAACAACAAATGTTGTTTACAAAGAGGTCTTGGAAAAAGCTTTCACCTGAAAAAAGAATGTGTCTACCCATCACACCTTAAGGTATATGATGAGTGCTCAAACATTTATCGTTTTTGTCGTATTTAAACTGCCAAAACATCCGAAAAACACTCAGAAATGCATCAAAATACTAAAAATATCACAGGGATTGTATTTTATACGTTTCAGATGCAAAATGAGTAAAAACAATGAAAAACGAACAAAGTTTACACAATTGGCAGTTTTAGTCCCCCAACTTTTAAAAATTTACAAAACTAGTCCCTGAGCATTTGTTTTGAAAGAAAAGTCAACCTAAGGCATTTAAAAGTCAAATGTCATCAAATATTGTCCTTAGGTAAAAACTTTGGAAAATTTACAAAATTGGTCCCTGCAATTTGGAATTTGGCGTAATCAGTCCTTGGGGAATTTTAAAATGAAAAATATCTTTTGTGACTTTCGTCTTATTGATATATGGCAAACTTGGTCCCTGGAATATTTTGGATGGATTGGCATAATTGGTCTTCAAATTTCAGCATAAATACAAAATTGGTCCTTGCAATTCATTACAAACGGACCCTTGTGTAATTTCATAAACCAAAACCAAACCAATCCACTCCAAATCCAATACCCAAGCCCACAACATCCCAAGGCCCAAATAACCCCCAAGCCCACCCACCTTTTTATTAATAAAAACAAAGGACGGGGTCAAAAGGTCAACTCCCCACCCCTTCTTCCACCTCTCTTCCCCGCCAAAACATACAGCCCCCAAACACCCTGTACCTCCCAACATCCTTGTCCCCCCTCCTTTATCCAACATTACCTACCCAGCCACCCTACACCATCCCAACAAGTCAACCCCCATGGAAATACAACTTCTTGTCCCCTCCAAGACATCATTCCAGGTTTCAGATAATGATACAAATAAATCAAGGGTGCAGAAAATGTCAAAGGCAAATCCAACGGCTAGGGATAGCCCAAGGAGGCTCAAGGAGTGCTTTTGCACTGTTCTCAGAGGAAGCACAAGCAAGGATGAAACCCTAGTTTCAAATTAGTATAAATAGGTCTTGATTGTAAGCCCAAAGAGGCAAGTAGTTAAGTAGTTTTTAGATAATCTTTTCAATTCAGTTCACTAGTGTAATTTTGTAATCTCTTTTTTTATTTTAATGAAAATGCTTCAGTTCTCAGTTACTTAACTTTGTTCTCAATTTCAAAATTCAAGTAAAAATTTAAATCTTTAGTATCAGTTTGTTCAATCTTATTAGTGTATTAATACTCTTTCAGAAAGGCACATAAGTTCTAAAAAACATAAAAGAAAACATAAAAAAGGGAAGTTAATCAGGTTCATATAATACCTTTGCTAGACTTTGTGGAAAGCTTTTGGAAGTTCCCCGAAATGGATGGGGAAGAAGGACTTTACCTAGCTTGTCTCACAACATGCTAGGAGCTTGAAGCAGATTCAAGATTCCTTGGTTTAGCCTTGGTTTAAGGTTCTTTGTATTTAGTTCTAAATTTCATTTTTTAGTATAAAATTTCATATTCTGTAAGTGTTGGTATTAGTTGCTTAGGAATAGTGTAATTTTGTTGTTTAAGCTTAATTTAAGTTATCATCAGTAAAACAATTGGTTACTTGTTTGAGTTCACTGATTTGCCTCTTAGAATTTTCATATTCAATCTAGATAAGGGGTGTTTGGATTAGTTTGGTTGACTCAGTTCAAGTTGTTGTTGTTTACTAAAACTAACTCAGACCAGTCACTTAGGCCTATTGAAGTTCATTACCACTCTCAGTTTGGTAGAAGTAAAGCCAAAAGTCAAAAATCACCCACAAGCTTAAATCTGTGTTCAAAGGTGATGCTTAGGAGCTGAGATTTTGTAATTTGATAGATATTAGTGTAATCCAGGATAAATAAACTTTACAATTGCTTATTATCACATTTAGAGTAAGCATGGTTCAGTAGAAATCCGAAATAGTCAAACTTGAGTGTTTCATAAAAAAGTCAAATTGATACATGTATGCAGAATCACCAAAACTCCAAGATTAATTGTGATTTTTGTGCTTGGCTTTAGGCATTGAAACTTTGAAGAGTTATAGTATCCCAACTAGTCCTTGATGTCCATTGGTCATTGTATTTTTGGGAATTTTTCTGTGGGTTTTACAGCCTCACCAACACACCTGCAGGGGAAGTGATCTCCCCTGCACCATCAGTTCCATCTAGCTTCCTTGGCCCTTTTGTGAGACAACTGTGGACCCCACCCCTCACCTTAAGCATTTTGGGAGAGATTATCAGCTCTAATGTCCATAGCTTAGCTTAATTGTGACTTGGCTTATTGTGGATCAGCTTAATTGAGCCCTACTCCACCCTGACCACTCAGTTACACTGAGCAAGTCAGAGATTGGTTCCCAAGTTTCCCAAGCCTCCCACAAGCTCATAACTTGAGCTTTCACCTTAATCTTGGGCAATTTGGAAAGCCCCTCAGGAGGACTTGTTAGTTGTACCATCATTTTGAGCCTTTGATCAGCTTTGTGGACCCCACAGGGGGCTGCAAGTGAGCCCTTGAGAGCTGTTTGGACCTGATTGTATCTAGGATTGCTTATTGGTTAGATTTAGCTTATTCAGTTGAAACTTCTTGATTTTCTTGCTCAATTCTAGTTCATTTAACCTTTGTCTAGCTTAATTAGTACCTTAGGCCAGTAGTGTAACTTGTTTGCATATTGTGCTTCATCAAAAGTCCATAACCAATAAGCTGTTAAGCTTTTTTGTCACTCAAACCACTTATTGTCCAATTCCAACCAAAGTTCCTTTGTAAAAAGTGTTTCTTTTTAGTTGTAAATTAGTTGTGAAAAAGAAAAATTAGAAAAAGACAAAAAAATTAGAAGTGATAGCTTCTATTTAAGCCCCTTTGGCTTATTTTCTGCTTATCTATAAGCAATAACTATTTTTAAATTTTTCTTAGGTTTCTGTTATCATAATAGATTTTTAGGAATTTTTCCAGATTTTTCTAATCTCATTTGGTATTTTTATAATTTAGTTTAATTTTAATCAATTAAATAGTTAGTTTTTAATTATTAATAATTAATTAAAAAGTAGGAAAAATAGTTTTTCTGTTTTAAAATTAGTTTTATATTATTTTAGATTTTTCTAAATTTAATTTTCATTTTTCTAGTTAAATTTTATAATTATTTGTAATTTAGGATAATTTAGTTAATTAAAAAGTAATTAATAATTAGTAATTAATTAATAGTAATTAATTAAATAGTTGTAAAAATAATTTTAATTTTCCAAAAATTTTCTTATATCATTAAGATTGTAAAAATATAATTTTCATATTCGTAGGACTTTATTTGTTCACGTTTCACATTTTATTTCGCGCACTCGAGTTTTATTAAAGTTAACTTTTGCGTTTTTAATCCTAGCTTACGTTTTAAGGTTCCCTAATTTTCTATTATGTTTCCCGTAGTATCTTAGGTAGTTTTTAAGTATTACTTTTAATTCCCATTGTAGATTCACACTTAGGTTACGTATTTGTTCGTTAATTCGTGATTTTCGTTAATTTAACGTACCACGATACCAAATAACCTTTCTCAACCAAACATACAAGATTTTAATCTCGATCTTTTCACGAAACTTTCCATTCACACCTCGTTGGGGTACGACCCAGGAAATCACTTCCCGGTCTCACAATTTGAATATCACTTTCACAAGTTTTGCGAGGTAATCGTTTTCCTAAACGGTTTACTCGTACTACTTCACGTTTATTTGTCTCACGACAAATTAGACCTCACGTTTGTTGATATTTTGATAAATTGTTTTTGCACACACCAACAACACAACGAATCAAATGGCGCCGCTGCCGGGGAGGCTGTGTGTCGAAAGTCTTGATAAGGTTTAGACGATTAGTCTTGTAGAACCTTCGCAAGAAGTTACGCTTTTATAAAACTTATAAAAAACCAAAAATATTTTTCTTTTGTTTCTATATATGTATTATATCTATATAAGATAAGAAAAACACAAAAAGATTTTCCTGTTTCTTTGTTTAATAATAACATTAAAATCTTACCACCGCAAATCAAGGCAGAACACCTACCAACTGGGGGTGTGACCATAATAAGTTCCCAAACCTAAGATCAAAACTTGCCTTTGTATCACTTGCGTTTTGCAAAACTTTTAAACGAGAAACAAACTTTAAGAGGAGTCGAAACGGTATGTGGCGATCCAACGAACTTCGCCCAGTGAAAGATCTATTCTTCTCTCCCGCTCCTTTGTGCGTTTTTCTTTAGAAGTCGACCTTGCGTTCTTGATTATTGGTTTAAGTTCCCTTGTCGTTTAAGTGATATTGTTTTAATTGAGTTTGTTTTTGTGGTGCATGCGCACCCGTTCGTCTACATCAACAAGTCCTTTGCAAACGCTTAACAACATTCCAAGAAGAAGGCGAAATCGACGACGTACCAATCCAATAGTCGAACCCGAGATTCGTACTATTCCTACTGATGAGGCGAAAAATGATCCGTTTTTAGGGGGTCATTTAAGCCCGAATCCGAATTTATTTGATCAAATATTGCCCTAAATCGGTCCTTTTGTGATTTTAGGTACTTTGGGAGAGAAATCTGGAAAAGGAAGCAATTCGGACGTTTTTGGAGCATAAAAGTGAAGAAAACGCCAAAGTCTTAATTTTCCATGCTGGGAACAGTAGGTGACGGCGTCAAGAGCAAAACCTTGACGGCGTCAAGAGCAAATTTCATGAATTTCCATGACGACCCAGAACAGATTTGACGGCGTCACGTAGGAAGGGCGTCAAGAGTAAAAGAGTCATGACGGCCTGGAAGTGTATAAGTCTTGACGGCGTCAGAAGTAGATCTAGGCAGTCCGAGAAGAATTTTGGCGGCGAGGTGACGGCGTCACAAGTTTATTCTTGACGCCGTCAGACCTATTTTTCTATATATAGTTTTCTAATTTTCACACATTAAGGAGAGAAGTTTTGGGAGAAACCCTAAGTACGATTTTGGTGTAACTTTACAGGTTTTTCAAGGGTTCCAACCCCTTGATACCTTGCATGTTTAATCAAGATAAGTGTTCTTCTAATTCAATCAATATGTCTATGTGTTGGTTGTCTGTATCTTGTTCTTGTCTCAATTCCATTATGCTAGGCTAGATCTATCTTGTGTTTGCTTAGATCTAATGAAACCTAGATGTTAATTATGTGTTGATTACTTGTTTATCTTTGTCTTGGATGAGTGATTATATGTTAGGCTTAAGAAAACTGGCAGATCTCCACTTGGTAACATGCTTGAACGTCTTAAGAAACATGAACCGAGGCGCACTAGGTCTTTATTGGTTGTATTTAATGCATGAGCCACTGTTTACAATCCCTATAGTTGTGCTGGGCATGGTGTAGGAGGAGATAAGAGCTCATAGAATTGGGGAGTTATGTGTGCCACCCCATGAATGGTATTAAGGAATATGATCCGTCATCCATGCAATTATAACAAGTAATTAACGTGTAAAAGATGTCTAGGGAGTAGTGAAATCTAAGTAAACACATTTTCTCCAATTACTGCTCACAACTTTAGTATAATTAGTTTATTTTAATTTCTAGTATTTTATTTTGATTGCGTCTTAGTATTTGGTTAGTTGATTAGCAGCTAATTCCGCCCAAATCCTTCAAACCCCGAGATTTTACTTGCTTTCATAAAAATATAAAAACACAAAAATAATCATCCCTCACATTTAGAACTAGTATTTAGGCTTTCTAATCCTAGCGACACTATTCCTAAGCTGAACGATCAATCCCCCGGTACTTGTCACTATACTATACTACAACGATCAGGTACACTGCCTGGTGGGGGTTGTAAGCTTCTCGAGATCCCTCGAGAGGTAAAGCCTGTTGCGATTCCCACGCATCAAGTTTTTGGCGCCGCAGCCCGGGGAATAGTTATTGTCTAGGTTAGAATTTCTTTTTATTAGGTCTACTTGCTAGATTCCTTTCTAGTAAGATTTTATTTTTATTTTTAGGTTTTCTTTAGTCTATCTATTTCTTTGTGCCTTTGTTCGTAACCACCCGACACCATGGACAACGGGAACATCTTTGAACCCGTCATCCCACCACAACAAAACCCACCATTAGAACCCCTTAGGCCCCGAACCTTAGGAGAGTATTCCCGACCTAGCCACCAAGGCTACCGAAACACCATTGAGCTCACCGGAGCCAATGTGACCCCCTTGCGATCCGACACCATCCGGTTGGTGCAAAGCGGATGTGCATTCCATGGACTTCGTTCCGAAGATCCAAACCAACATCTTAAGGACTTCCTCAAAATCGTAGATTCCATAGACCTAGGTGTTGAAACTAGAGAGACAACCCGATTACGCCTATTCCAATTCTCTCTATGGGATCAAGCTAGTCAATGGCTTGAGCGTTTACCCGCGGGATCCATCACCACATGGGATGATCTCACCACTCGTTTCCTTGCTCAATTTTTCCCACCGGGGAGAACTACTAAGCTTAGAAATGACATCTTGATGTTCCAACAACGTCAAAATGAATCTCTTTATGAAGCATGGACTCGTTTCAAGGACTTACTCCAAAAAGTCCCTCATCATGGCATAGATCTTTGGCTCCAAGTCCAAATTTTTTATGACCATATCGACATCTCCACGAGGCGAGCCATTGACCAATCGGCCGGTGGTAAGCTACGTGATCTAAGTGCGGAACAATCATGGGAACTCTTAGAAGATCTTGCTCTCTATGACAACGAAAGTTGGAATGATCCCCGTGACTTAAACAAAACGGTCAAGGCAATATCTTTGCCTTCGAACAATTCTAGCACTCCCGACCGTAGGATCATGGAACTTGAGGACCAAGTCAAGTTTCTCATGAAATCTTACGAAGCTCCTAAGCCTTCAAGCCAAGTGAACAAAATCACTTCTTCATGCGAATTATGTAGTGGTCCCCATGACACTCGTGATTGTGTGGAACTCCCTGGAACAGCTTTTGCGGACTACGCATCCACGTGTACCGACGAAGCGGGAGATAAGTGGTACACTTTCAAGCCCGAGCCAAACACATACGGTGATTCATACAACCCCTCATGGAAAAATCACCCAAACCTTAGGTGGAAACAAAATCAACCCAATTCTTCCAATCCGCCTAACCGTTACCAACCAACCGGTCCACCATCCAACCGTACTTTCAACAACAATCCTTCTAACAACTATGGTAGTACCAACAATCTTGAAGGATTGATGTCAAAGTTTATGGCATCTCAAGAACCAACAACAAACGGAGATGACCAACAAGATTGACAACTTGTTGAAAGCCCTCAACAACCAAGCGTTAATCACACCTAGGAAGGACACTAGGGACACCAATAGTGGAAGCCAAATTAAGGACCCCTCATCATCCAAACATGTCCACTTTGTCAATGTTGTCACCATTAAGCCAATAGATAAGGAGATAGAAGAGAGTGACAAGAATGAAGTTAGAGCAGAAGCCGAGACTAAGGATGAGAATAGGGAAGTTGAGGTTGATAGTAGAGAGGAATTAGAGGAGGTAGAACCTATAGAAGAATACTTTGATAAGTTGCTAACCAAGGAAGAATGGGAATACCATAAGGATTTATTCGATAGCCCCGAGAGAACATATATCTTTGGCGACCCCTTATCAAAATGGGAGACCCCTCTAACATTAACATCCCATGCAATATCGGGCACATGCATATATGGAAAGCTTACATCGACCCTAGATCCCCCGTGAACATCATGACTAGGACTTATTACAATTGGGTGATGAAGAAGCAACTTGATTTTAGGATGATGCCTAATAAGAATCTGATAAGTAATTTTGCGGGAAGAGTGAAAGGATTGCATGTGATTATAGGGAATCTCACCTATGAGATCGATTTTATGATAGTTGAGGACACTCGTCCGGTGATAGATGCTTGCCCAAGCCAAATAATATTTGGAAGACCATTTGTTGAGGCCACTAGGATGAGTTATGATCCGACTTTAGGGATAGTTAGATTCAAGGAAAGGAATGATGAGGTTGCTTATCAAATGCCCTACAAGATTGAGCAATACCGCCTTCTCTCTAATTTCTAAAAGGAACACAAGCAAGCGGCTTATTATAGGAATGAGGAGGATAGACGTAGAGGAGTAGAGTATGTGAGAAATAGGATGCTTGGTTTCTACAAAGAGTGCTTGCAACTAGGTCCGGAATACAAAACTGGTTTAGAAGACGACCTAGAAAATGGAACCAATGATGAAATCACGTAGTAACCCATGACCTTAAGTCTAGCTACAAGACTCGTAAATAAAGAAAAGCGCTTCTTGGGAGGCAACCCATGTTTTGTGTGATTTTATTTTTGTTTGTTTGTTATTTGCTTCCGTATGCATGTTTTATTTTTATTGTTGGTTGATCATGTTTTTAAACTAAATAGTGGAAATACTTTACTTTGTTGTTTTGGCCTAGTCTTAACTCCACCTAAAGGTATTTTTGCAAAAGATAAGTGTAAGGGGAAACCCCAAATATGTTTTTAAGAAACAAACCGATCATGATTCTCCACAATATTAAATGAACATGTGTATTCGTATTTGTTAGAGTCAAATGCTT
The DNA here is from genome assembly GCA_030686995.1 of Artemisia argyi. NCBI lineage: Eukaryota > Viridiplantae > Streptophyta > Magnoliopsida > Asterales > Asteraceae > Artemisia > Artemisia argyi. The sequence goes on from CM060677.1 coordinate 64,202,091, forward strand.
GTATTGAGTCATAATGAAGTTTTGCAGGATTTTCTAGGAAGTAGGACCAAGTTTTTCCAGAAATTTTCCGGAAACTTAACATAAGGATTGCTGCAGGTCAATTCTGACGGCGTCAGGGGTTTACTCTTGACGGCGTCAGGAGTTAAAATCTGGAAATTTTACCGGTTTTGTTTTTCTAACGGAGTCTTATGGTTTTTGTGAATTATTAAGTTCTATAATCTCCAGGAGATCTGCAAACTTCATTCCACAAGCATTATATCTTATCTTGTTTTCTAGGATTTAGTAACTTATATAGAATGCCACCGATTTTACGCGAGGTTGTCTTGTCTATTTTGTCACGTTTTACAGGTTATGTATGACAAGAAGATGATTTATATTCTGGAAGGGAAGCTTTGATTGTTCATTTTCTTGGAGGAAGATTTAACCTAGCCACCCTATTATCCATACCGAGCGAATCAGGGGAGTATTTGATTTCATTCTTTACTTTTTCACTTTTACATTCTTTACTTGGACATTGGGGACAATGTTCATCTTAAGTGCAAGGGGAGGGTAAAAAGATGATACCTTACATATGCACTTTCGCTTGAGTTTGTTTTGTTTGATGGTAGATGTGTAATAAAACTATGAGAAATACTTGTTAGTGCAATTTTAGCGCCAAATTTAAAATTTTTTTACAACATTTAGGAGTGAAACTTTAGCCATAGCAAGCGTCTCATGGATAGGAGATTGTATGACTTGCACAAAATCGTATATTCAGAAAAATTTTCCACCCAAATATTTGAGGTTCGCCTTTAGATTTGATAGGAAAAGCATTTACTATTAGTGCTTATGAGTATACCGGTAGCATTTAGATTCTAGAACTTGCGTTAGTGATGCATCCCGAGACCGCTAGTGAGACTACATTCGTGTGGTAGGATTTACTACATGATAAGAGGCATTAGGATTACCCTTGTGTTAAACCCGTATTATAATTACTTGACCATTTAAGTCATATTACTTGGCTAGTTAAGTCAACTAATTTTTCCCACACCCTTAGCGTTGTACTCATTTTTAGTACACGAAACCCCTAGTACACCCCTCCGAGCCTATCTTTTCGTTTCTAACTTTAAGCATTTTACTTAAAGGATGAATTTGTTACACCCCACTTAAATGTACAACCAAATCGCCTTAGCTTTCCGTGTATGCGCTCATTTTTAGTGCATTATTGTTATTTGTTAAACCCTAAGTTAACTATCTAATTGATTACATGGTTGCTAAGTCGAGTCATATCCTTGTACATATTGTTTTGGGACGATTGGGACTCATGGGTAAGTACTTATTTTATGAGTAATGGGGAAGAACATCATTTACTACCCCCATACGTATGTTAATCTTAAAAGTGCTCCAAGTGTTTTGATTATCTTGATTCGAGTCATTAGATTAGTTAAATGTAAAGTATGTAAAGATTCAAGTGTAAGGGGAATATTCATCCCCTATGATGTATTATTTTGGATGGTAGGGTAAGAGTGTATAAAAAAAAAAAAATCGAAAAAATCAAGAAAAAAAGAAAAAATAATAGAAAAAGGAAAAAAAAAAAAAAAAAAAACATACGGACTACCATCCCTTTTTATTCTATGTTCATTTTATGTTTTTGTTATTTTTCATTTATTAACTTAAGTCGAGTCTAGTCTTGGCTTAGCAACGCCATATTGTACATGTAATTAACCAAGATTGTTAACTCGCCACCAGTAAACTTTCCTTTATCCAACAAAACCGTGTATTTCATATCCCTACACCTAACATTACAACCCTTTAAAATACCTCTTTGATAGTTTATCCTAGGTGCTTACGCCATGTGGTGGAGGTTTGATCCTTTCCCAAGCCTATGGTAATCTATTTTGCTATGACAGGTAGTGAGAGATATCTTCCGTTTCCATATTGTAATTTACACTTTATTACACCCAAGAGATGTGAGTATCTAAACACTATTTGTGAGGTGCTAGTGTATGACCTCCGTGCTTGTCTATTGGTCTTTAGTGGAATGATTATTTGTTGTAATTACTTTTATATTAGTGTTAAATGACCCCTAACTTGTATTTTGACTAGAATAAAAGCGCATTTGCTTGAGGACAAGCAAATCTCAAGTGTAAGGGTATATGATGAGGCGAAAAATGATCCGTTTTTAGGGGGTCATTTAAGCCCGAATCCAAATTTATTTGATCAAATATTGCCCTAAATCGTTCCTTTTGTGATTTTAGGTACCTTGGGAGAGAAATCTGGAAAAGGAAGCAATTCGGACGTTTTTGGAGCATAAAAGTGAAGAAAACGCCAAAGTCTTAATTTTCCATGCTGGGAACAGTAGGTGACGGCGTCAAGAGCAAAACCTTGACGGCGTCAAGAGCAAATTTCATGAATTTCCATGACGACCCAGAACAGATTTGACGGCGTCACGTAGGAAGGGCGTCAAGAGTAAAAGAGTCATGACGGCCTGGAAGTGTATAAGTCTTGACGGCGTCAGAAGTAGATCTAGGCTGTCCGAGAAGAGTTTTGGCGGCGACGTGACGGCGTCACAAGTTTATTCTTGACGCCGTCAGACCTATTTTTCTATATATAGTTTTCTAATTTTCACACATTAAGGAGAGAAGTTTTGGGAGAAACCCTAAGTACGATTTTGGTGTAACTTTACACGTTTTTCAAGGGTTCCAACCCCTTGATACCTTGCATGTTTAATCAAGATAAGTGTTCTTCTAATTCAATCAATATGTCTATGTGTTGGTTGTCTGTATCTTGTTCTTGTATCAATTCCATTATGCTAGGCTAGATCTATCTTGTGTTTGCTTAGATCTAATGAAACCTAGATGTTAATTATGTGTTGATTACTTGTTTATCTTTGTCTTGGATGAGTGATTATATGTTAGGATTAAGAAAACTGGCAGATCTCCACTTGGTAACATGCTTGAACGTCTTAAGAAACATGAACCGAGGCGCACTAGGTCTTTATTGGTTGTATTTAATGCATGAGCCACTGTTTATAATCCCTATAGTTGTGCTGGGCATGGTGTAGGAGGAGATAAGAGCTCATAGAATTGGGGAGTTATGTGTGCCACCCAATGAATGGTATTAAGGAATACGATCCGTCATCCATGCAATTATAACAAGTAATTAACGTGTAAAAGATGTCTAGGGAGTAGTGAAATCTAAGTAAACACATTTTCTCCAATTACTGCTCACAACTTTAGTATAATTAGTTTATTTTAATTTCTAGTATTTTATTTTGATTGCATCTTAGTATTGGGTTAGTTGATTAGCAGCTAATTCCGCCCAAATCCTTCAAACCCCGAGATTTTACTTGCTTTCATAAAAATATAAAAACACAAAAATAATCATCCCTCACCTTTAGAACTAGTATTTAGGCTTTCTAATCCTAGCGACACTATTCCTAAGCTGAACGATCAATCCCCCGGTATTTGTCACTATACTATACTACAACGATCAGGTACACTGCATGGTGGGGGTTGTAAGCTTCTCGAGATCCCTCGAGAGGTAAAGCCTGTTGCGATTCTCACGCATCACCTACCATGGCGGCTGAGCCCACTATGAATGAGCTTCTCCAAGCACCCATCGAGGGATACGGAGATGCTATCGGTGTTCCAGCCATCGTAGCTGACAACTTTGAGCTCAAAACGGGGTTGATAAATCTTGTCACCTCGCGTCAATTCTACGGTTTCGAAAGGGACGATCCTCAAGATCACATCCGATGGTTCAATAAAATCACATCCACCATCAAATGCAAAAATGTCCCTGAGGAGGCAATCAAACTTCTTCTCTTCCCGTTTTCCCTCGATAGGGCAGCCAAAAATTGGCTTGACAAACAACCCCCTCGATCAATTGAAACATGGGAAGATTTGGTTAAGAAGTTTGTGAATGAATTCTTTCCTCCTTCGAAAACCACGGCCCTCAAGAATGAGATCATGAAATTCACTCAGAAATTCGATGAATCATTCGGTGAGGCATGGGACCGTTATAAGGATATGCTTCGTAAATGTCCTCATCATGGTTTCTCCGAGTTAATGCAACTTGATACTTTCTATAATGGTGTGAGCTAAATTGATCAAGACTCTCTAAATGCCTCCGCGGGAGGTAATTTCTTGAATCGAACCACAAAGGATGCTTTAGTGATCATCGAGAATAAGTCTAAGGTCTGCATTCCACGAAGCAAGCCCGTTGTTTCCCAAGTAAATGTTAGTCCTTCTACTCCATCACCCGTGGCTCAATCTAGCACCGATGCTAGACTTGACAAACTCACAAAAGCTATTCATGCTTTGGTTCTCACCAAAAATAAGAAAGTTTCTCCTCAACCTGCCGAAGTCAAAAAGGTTGAAGATTGTGTTACTTGTGGTGGTCCACACGCATATTACAATTGTACTGCCACCGATGGCAATCCATTTGAAGTTAATGCGATAGCCGGTAATCCTAATCAAGGAGGTAATCAATACCATCCTCAAATAGAGCCAAATTACCGTGCTAGCAATCAAGGTGGTCCACCCGGTTTTTCTCAACCCAATAATCCAAATCGATTCAATCAAAATCAACAAAGAAATCAAAATGTTCAAAATCAATTTCATGCCCCCAATAATCAATTTTTAAATCAAGGGGGAAACTTCAATCAAGGTTTTCAAGCTCATAATCACCAAGCTCCTAATGTTGCTTCAAATGAACTTGCTAATTACATCAAAGCAAATGAAGCTAACATGAAGGGAATGCAAAACCAAATCAACACTTTGAAGAATGATTTTCAATCTTCAATGTCGAGACAAGGAAATGAGCTTAAGAATGAACTTCGAAACACTAATCACAAGATTGAACAATCTCAAAGCAAGATTGAGAACATGTTTACTAGTCTTATGAATCAAATAAGTCAAGCTCCTACTTCGGGTACTCTTCCGGGAAACACCATTCCCAACCCGAAGGGTGAATTGAAAGCTATTTCCACTCGTAGTGGTAAAGTAGTAAATGGACCCTCGACTCCTATTCCTCTACCTTTGAAGGAAATGGAACGAGAACCCGAGGTTACAAAGGACAAAGTGCAACCCTCAAGCTCACGAAGTACCGCACACGTCCAACCCTCGGTTGATCCAACTTCAATTCCCGAATTTGCTTTTCCAAAGAGAATTCCTAAGCCTTCGATCCCGTATCCTTCAAGGCTTAATGATCAAAAACTCCGTGAGCAAACTAATGATCAAATGAAGAAGTTTCTTGAGATCTTTCAAAAGTTACACTTCGACATTAGTTTCGCGGATGCTCTTCTCTACATGCCCAAGTTTGCTTCCACTTTCAAGAGTCTTTTAAGTAATAAAGAGAAATTGTTTGAACTCACCAAAACTCGTTTGAATGAGAATTGTTCGGCGGTGCTTCTAAAGAAACTTCCTGAAAAATTGGGAGACCCCGGGAAATTTCTCATTCCTTGTGATTTCCAAAAGCTAGAAGAATACTTCGCCTTGGCCGATCTTGGCGCTAGTATAAATCTCATGCCTTTCTCTATTTGGCAAAAGCTTTCACTTCCCGAGCTTACACCAACAAGAATGACTCTCGAATTAGCAACCCGAACGGTTACGGTTCCGAAGGGTATTGCTGAAGATGTCTTTGTGAAGGTTGGTAAGTTCCATTTCCCTGCCGACTTCGTAGTCATTGATTTCGATGCCGATCCTCGTGTTCTCCTTATTTTGGGAAGACCATTCTTGAAAACGGCTCGTGCATTAATCGACGTCTTCGAAGGTGAAATGACTCTAAGAGTTGGCGATGAAAAATTGGTCATTAACATTGAAAACACTTCAAAAGATCTTCTCGAACTTGAATGAGAAGCAATTAACCAAATTGATGTCATCGATATTACATGCGATGAATACTTTGAAGAAGTGTTAAATGTGCAAGGATCAGTTAATTCTACCATCGATATCTATTCCCCCTCTCTCACTCCTTTTTGAGGGAGGTGACTTCATTTTGGAAGAAATTGAAGCTTGCTTATCATGTGATTCTCGTGTTGATCATGATTCTATCAATCCCGAGGAAGACATACTTCTTCTTGAGAAGTTGCTGAATGATGATCCATTATCTCTTCCTCCAAAAGAACTTCATAACGAGGAAGTCAAAAATGTTGAAAAAACTGATGACTTCCCCGAGGTTGAACTCAAGGAACTTCCGCCTCATCTCGAGTATGCATTTTTGGAGGGTGACGATAAGTTTCCCGTCATAATTGCCAAAGACTTGAATGAGGAAAATAAAACCGCTCTCCTCAAGGTTTTAAAGTCACACAAGCGAGCCATTGCTTGGAGACTTTCCGACATCAAGGGTATTAACCCGAAATTTTGTATGCATAAAATTTTGATGGAGGATGACTTTAAACTGGCGGTTCAACAACAAAGAAGGGTAAATCCAAAAATCCATGAAGTAATCAAGCAAGAAGTCATAAAACTTCTTGATGCCGGATTGATTTACCCTATATCGGATAGTCCTTGGGTTAGTCCGATTCATTGTGTGCCCAAGAAGGGTGGTATTACGGTTGTTAAAAATGATGATAACGAGTTAATTCCTAATCGATTGGTAATGGGTTGGCGTGTTTGCATTGACTATCGAAAGTTGAATGATGCCACCCGTAAAGACCACTTTCCTCTACCTTTCATGGATCAAATGCTCGAAAGATTGGCGGGAAACGAATACTATTGTTTCCTTGACGGTTTTTCGGGTTATTTCCAAATTCCCATCGATCCTCAAGATCAAGAAAAAACGACTTTCACGTGTCCATATGGAACATTTGCTTATCGTCGCATGCCTTTTGGCTTGTGCAATGCTCCGGGCACGTTTCGAAGATGCATGATGGCCATTTTTCATGACATGATCGAGAAAACAATGGAAGTCTTCATGGATGATTTTTCGGTCGTTGGGAATTCATTCGAATCATGTCTCACCAATTTAGACAAAATGCTTCAAAGGTGTGAAGACACCAATCTTAGTCTAAATTGGGAGAAAATTCATTTCATGGTCAAGGAAGGAATTGTCCTTGGCCATAAGATCTCTAAGAGCGGGATTGAGGTTGACAAGGCTAAAATAGATGTCATTGCTAAACTTCCTCCTCCCACAACTGTTAAAGGTGTTCGAAGTTTTCTGGGTCATGCCGGCTTCTATCGTAGATTCATTCAAGATTTCTCAAAGATAGCTAGGCCTATGACCCGGCTTCTTGAAAAAGAAACTCCGTTTGTCTTCTCTGCTGAGTGCATCGAAGCTTTCCAAACTCTCAAAAGAAAGCTTACCGAGGCACCAATTCTAGTTGCCCCCGATTGGGACCTACCTTTCGAACTTATGTGTGATGCGAGTGATTTCGCCATAGGTGCGGTCTTGGGGCAACGAAAAACCAAGCATTTTCAGCTGATTCATTATGCAAGCAAAACCTTGACCAAAGCTCAAGCTCACTACACCACAACGGAAAAAGAATTACTAGCCGTGGTGTATGCGTTTGAGAAGTTTCGGTCATACTTAATCTTGACTAAAAGCATAGTGTACACGGATCACTCCACTCTCAAATATCTCTTTGCCAAGCAAGATGCAAAGCCGAGATTGCTCCGATGGGTTCTCCTCCTACAAGAATTTGATATCATTATTCGTGATAAAGAAAGGAGCCAAGAACCTCGCTGCTGACCATCTTTCCCGATTGGAAAACCCTCATCAAGATGTTCTCGAGAAAAAGGAAATAAATGAAACATTTCCTCTTGAGACACTTAATGTGCTTTCTAGTCGTGGTGATTCTAGTACCCCATGGTTTGCCGACTTTGCAAACTACCATGCGGGGAATTTCGTTGTGAAAGGGATGTCGTCCCGCCAAAAGGATAAGTTTTTCAAAGATGTGAATCATTACTTTTGGGACGATCCCTATTTGTTTAAAATTTGTGCGGATCAAGTTATTCGTAGGTGTGTTCATGGCCAAGAAGCCATGGAAATTCTTAAGGCTTGTCATAATGGACCCACCGGTGGTCATCATAGCCCAAACTACACCGCTCGAAAAGTATTTGATTCCGGGTTTTATTGGCCCACAATTTACAAAGACGCCCATGACTTAGTCAAATCTTGTGACTCGTGTCAACGTCAAGGAAAGATAACACAACGGGATGAGATACCACAAAATGCCATCCAACTTTGTGAAATCTTCGATGTTTGGGGCATAGACTTTATGGGGCCGTTCCCGTCTTTACGAGGGAATAAGTACATACTCGTGGCCGTTGACTATTTGTCAAAATGGGTCGAAGCAAAAGCTCTCCCAACCAACGATGCCCGAGTAGTTGTAAAGTTTTTAAAATCACTCTTTGCTAGGTTTGGAACTCCCCGCACTATCATTAGTGATCGCGGTACTCACTTTTGCAATGACCAATTTGCAAAAGTCATGCTCAAGTATGGTGTCACTCACTGACTTGCTACCGCTTATCACCCACAAACGAGTGGGCAAGTGGAGGTTTCAAACCGTGGTTTAAAAAGAATTATTGAAAGGACCATAGGCGAAAACCGTGCCTCTTGGTCGGACAAATTAGATGACGCTCTATGGGCTTTTCGCACGGCTTATAAAACACCCATCGAGTGTACTCCCTACAAGCTCGTGTATGGAAAAGCGTGTCATCTACCGATTGAGCTCGAGCACAAAGCTTATTGGGATTTAAAGAATGCATATTTTGTTCTCAAGTCCGCGGGTGATCATAGGAAAGTTCAACTCAATGAACTAAATGAACTTCGTGATCAAGCATACGAAAACTCTTTAATCTACAAAGAGAAAACAAAGAAGATCCATGACTCCAAAATCAAGAACCGCGTTTTCAACGTTGGTGACTGAGTCCTTCTTTTTAACTCTAGATTGAAGATATTTTCGGGTAAGCTTAAAACCCGCTGGACTGGGCCTTACACCGTTGCCAAAGTTTTTCCGTATGGTACCGTCGAGTTGTCTCAAAATGACGGTCCAAATTTTAAAGTAAATGGGCATCGGTTGAAGCATTATTTTAGAGGGGACATACCACCCATGGTTGTCCCGGACCTCAAAACTTTCCCCATGGACCAATGAATTCGGGGATCGAGTCAAGCTAGCGACTCGATAAACAAAAACAGTAGCAACAATACGGGTTTTCACCCGTATCTCTGATTTCTTTCTACTTTCTACCACCCTAGTGTGAGGGAATGGCCAACTCCCCGCTGTTTGAAAATGTATATATGTATATAAGGTTTCATCAAAAAAAAAAAAATGTGTGTTTGTATGTACAGATAAATAAAGTGAAAAATTACAAAACAATTTCCCATAGTTAGTTCTTAATATTATCTTTTTACGTTCAAGGATTTGGCATAATAGCCGGGACTTTGAATATTGAGGACAATATTCAATTCTAAGTGTGGGGGAAGGGAAAATTCTAGCGAATTTTATCACATTATATCCTCTAGAATCCCCGTTTTTGGCCTAAAATTTTAAAAATTTTTCACTTTATTTCAAAATTTTTGTGGTAATCAGTCCGCCATGTCTAACCGACAAAGGGATTGGCTAATCCAGGAGCAAACGGCTCTTGGTAAAGATATCTCAAACCCGTCGATGGCTTGCAATTTTCCCAAAATTGTATGGTAAATCAACTCGCCATATCCCATAAAGCGAATGAGTTGGCTAGCCCGCAAGATTATGGCTTGTGGTAAAGACAGTGGAAAAACCATAATTGGTAATCAGCTCACCAAGATGTTGACTATTCCATCAAGAGTTGGCTAGTCCAGAAGCAAATGGCTTTTGGTAAAGACTAATCAAATCCGTTGACAGCTGGTGGTTTGCTCAAAATCACACGGTTATCAGGTGGACCACAGTTCTTACATCTGGCTACTCCAGAAGTGATGGCTTTTGGTAAAGAGTTTCAAATCCATCAAGTTTTCCAAAAAGATTGCTAGGGACTAGCAATAGTTTAGTGTGGGGGATTGATGAGTGCTCAAACACTCATCGTTTTTGTCGTATTTAAACTACCAAAGCATCCGAAAAACACTCAGAAATGCATCAAAATACTAAAAATATCCCAGGGATTGTATTTTATACGTTTCAGATGCAAAATGAGTAAAAACAATGAAAAATGAACAAAGTTTACACAATTGGCAGTTTTAGTCCCCTAACTTTCAAAAATTTACAAAACTAGTCCCTGAGCATTTGTTTTGAAAGAAAAGTCAACCTAAGGCATTTAAAAGTCAAATGTCATCAAATATTGTCCTTAGGTAAAAACTTTGGAAAATTTACAAAATTGGTCCCTTCAGTTTGGAATTTGGCGTAATCAGTCCCTGGGGAATTTTAAAATGAAAAATATCTTTTGTGACTTTCATCTTATTGGTATATGGCAAACTTGGTCCCTGGAATATTTTGGATGGATTGGCAGAATTGGTCCTCAAATTTCAGCATAAATACAAAATTGGTCCTTGCAATTCATTACAAACGGACCCTTGTGTAATTTCATAAACCAAAACCAAACCAATCCACTCCAAATCCAATACCCAAGCCCACAACATCCCAAGGCCCAAATAACCCCCAAGCCCACCCACCTTTTTATTAATAAAAACAAAGGACGGGGTCAAAAGGTCAACTCCCCACCCCCCCTTCTTCCCCGCCAAAACATACAGCCCCCAAACACCCTGTACCTCCCAACATCCTTGTCCCCCCCTCTTTTCTCCAACATTACCTACCCAGCCACCCTACACCATCCCAACAAGTCAACCCCCATGGAAATACAATTTCTTGTCCCCTCCAGGACATCATTCCAGGTTTCAGATAATGATACAAATAAATCAAGGGTGTAAAAAATGTCAAAGGCAAATCCAACGGCTAGGGATAGCCCAAGGAGGCTCAAGGAGTGCTTTTGCACTGTTCTCAGAGGAAGCATAAGCAAGGATGAAACCCTAGTTTCAAATTAGTATAAATAGGTCTTGATTGTAAGCCCAAAGAGGCAAGTAGTTAAGTAGTTTTTAGATAATCTTTTCAATTCAGTTCACTAGTGTAATTTTGTAATCTCTTTTTTATTTTAATGAAAATGCTTCAGTTCTCAGTTACTTAACTTTGTTCTCAATTTCAAAATTCAAGTAAAAATTTAAATCTTTAGTATCAGTTTGTTCAAGCTTATTAATGTATTAATACTCTTTCAGAAAGGCACATAAGTTCTAAAAAATAGAAAAGAAAACATAAAAAAAAGGGAAGTTAATCAGGTTCATATAATACCTTTGCTAGACTTTGTGGAAAGCTTTTGGAAGTTCCCCGAAATGGATGGGGAAGAAGGACTTTACCTAGATTGTCTCACAACATGCTAGGAGCTTGAAGCAGATTCAAGATTCCTTGGTTTAGCCTTGGTTTAAGGTTCTTTGTATTTAGTTCTAAATTTCAATTTTTAGTATAAAATTTCATATTCTATAAGTGTTGGTATTAGTTGCTTAGGAATAGTGTAATTCTATTGTTTAAGCTTAATTTAAGTTATCATCAGTAAAACAATTGGTTACTTGTTTGAGTTCACTGATTTGCCTCTTAGAATTTTCATATTCAATCTAGATAAGGGGTGTTTGGATTAGTTTGGTTGACTCAGTTCAAGTTGTTGTTGTTTACTAAAACTAACTCAAACCAGTCACTTAGGCCTATTGAAGTTCATTACCACTCTCAGTTTGGTAGAAGTAAAGCCAAAAGTCAAAAATCACCCACAAGCTTAAATCTGTGTTCAAAGGTGATGCTTAGGAGCTGAGATTTTGTAATTTGATAGATATTAGTGTAATCCAGGATAAATAAACTTTACAATTGCTTATTATCACATTTAGAGTAGGCATGGTTTAGTAGAAATCCAAAATAGTCAAACTTGAGTGTTTCATAAAAACGTCAAATTGATACATGTATGCAGAATAACCAAAACTCCAAGATTAATTGTGATTTTTGTGCTTGGCTTTAGGCATTAAAACTTTGAAGAGTTATAGTATTCCAACTAGTCCTTGATGTCCATTGGTCATTGTATTTTTGGGAATTTTTCTGTAGGTTTTACAGCCTCACCAACACACCTGCAGGGGAAGTGATCTCCCCTGCACCATCAGTTCCATCCAGCTTCCTTGGCCCTTTTGTGAGACAACCTGTGGACCCCACCCCTCACCTTATGCATTTTAGGAGAGCTTATCAGCTCTAATGTCCATAGCTTAGCTTAATTGTGACCTTGGCTTATTGTGGATCAGCTTAATTGAGCCCTACTCCACCCTGACCACTCAGTTACACTGAGCAAGTCAGAGATTGGTTCCCAAGTTTCCCAAGCCTCCCACAAGCTCATAACTTGAGCTTTCACCTTAATCTTGGGCAATTTGGAAAGCCCCTCAGGAGGACTTGTTAGTTGTACCATCATTTTGAGCCTTTGATCAGCTTTGTAGACCCCACAGGGGGCTGCAAGTGAGCCCTTGAGGGCTGTTTGGACCTGATTGTATGTAGGATTGCTTATTGGTTAGATTTAGCTTATTCAGTTGAAACTTCTTGATTTTCTTGCTGAATTCTAGTTCATTTAACCTTTGTATAGCTTAATTAGTACCTTAGGCCAGTAGTGTAACTTGTTTGCATATTGTGCTTCATCAAAAGTCCATAACCAATAAGCTGTTAAGCTTTTTTGTCACTCAAACCACTTATTGTCCAATTCCAACCAAAGTTCCTTTGTAAAAAGTGTTTCTTTTTAGTTGTAAATTATTTGTGAAAAAGAAAAATTAGAAAAAGACAAAAAAAGTTAGAAGTGATAGCTTCTATTTAAACCATTTTGGCTTATTTTCTGCTTATTTATAAGCAATAACTATTTTTAAATTTTTCTTAGGTTTCTGTTATCATAATAGATTTTTAGGAATTTTTCCAGATTTTTCTAATCTCATTTGGTATTTTTTATAATTTAGTTTAATTTAAATCAATTAAATAATTAGTTTTTAATTATTAATAATTAATTAAAAAGTAGGAAAAATAGTTTTTCTGTTTTAAAATTAGTTTTATATTATTTTAGATTTTTCTAAATTTAATTTTCATTTTTCTAGTTAAATTTTATAATTATTTGTAATTTAGGATAATTTAGTTAATTAAAAATTAATTAATAATTAGTAATTAATTAATAGTAATTAATTAAATAGTTGTAAAAATAATTTTAATTTTCCAAAAATTTTCTTATATCATTAAGATTGTAAAAATATAATTTTCATATTCGTAGGACTTTATTTGTTCACGTTTCACGTTTTATTTCGCGCACTCGCGTTTTATTAAAGTTAACTTTTGCGTTTTTAATCCTAGCTTACGTTTTAAGGTTCCTTAATTTCCTATTATGTTTCCCGTAGTATCTTAGGTAGTTTTTAAGTATTAATTTTAATTCCCATTGTAGATTCACACTTAGGTTACGTATTCGTTCGTTAATTCGTGATTTTCGTTAATTTAACGTACCACGATACCAAATAACCTTTCTCAACCAAACATACAAGATTTTAATCTCGATCTTTTCACGAAACTTTCCATTCACACCTCGTTGGGGTATGACCCGGGAAATCACTTCCCGGTGTCACAATTTGAATATCACTTTCACAAGTTTTGCGAGGTAATCGTTTTCCTAAACGGTTTACTCGTACTACTTCACGTTTATTTGTCTCACGACAAATTAGACCTCACGTTTGTTGATATTTTGATAAATTGATTTTGCACACAGCAAAACACAACGAATCAGTATACTTGTCAAAAAAATATGGTGAAAAACTTTTAACATTTGTTGAGATACATTGTAATATTATTGCGTTATATTCTAATTTTTACAATGTTATACATGGTTTTAGGATGCTTTGTCTGTTACCAATGAGAAAAATGCTCCATCAAATTAAAAAAGCCACACGCTTGATGAGCATAGATGATTGAGATTATTTAAATTGAAGATTTGAGCCTTATGAAATTGATGATTACTTTTCATTGATGTTGAAAATACTTTTTTTTTCGTTCGATCTATTATTTTCAGACAATGTTTTATATTAACTATATTATGTTTTACCTTAAGGAGAATTATATTTGAATTTATTATTTTAATGAGTATGTTTGTACTTTCACAATATAAATTTTATATATTTAAATCTACGAGGTTGTGGTTTGGCCTATAAGAAGAAGCTTTTGCAAAGTTAATTCGTGGCTTCATTCATCATATATGCACAATTTAATATATCTCAAAATCATCTTATTTTTGTTATTATTCAAAACAATAAGCATCTTTATCAAATCACACGGTTTTACCTTTATTTACGCCAAAGATTTTCTAATAAAACTTATAAAGATTTGATACCCTAACTGTTTACCCTAATCTTTATCTATATAAACAAAACGATTTGCAGTCTTCAATGCATCAAGCAATCAAACTTTCGGAGTAAGAAAAAAACATCAGAAAGTTAGACTCACAGCTTCAATACTCTGGTGAGTTTGTATCATAATCATTTTTTTTTCGAGTTATTAATTTGTCCTATATTGTAACACAGTTTCTTCATTTTATGTATTTAGCCCAAAAGTTTGATTCTAATAAGAGAGATGTTGAAGGAAATTTTTTTGAATCTGATATGGAAGATGGTGCATACAAAAAGGGGATTGATTCGCACACCAATTTTTTTTGATAAATACACCATTTTGTACAACACTGTAATGCACAAAGAGTACACAGAATGTGGTGCAAGAATAAAAAATGTTGGTGTGCAAATCACCTCCCATACAAAAAGGATACTCGTCCTTTTGCTGATGTATCAGTTGTTGATATGGAGAAAAATAATGAAAATCGTATTGAAAATTGATTCAGTATATGCTATGATAGAAAACACTAATTCTAAACGAAAACCATTTAAACATGGTAATAGTACATACTATGATTCTGATGATTCCATAGATCCATATATACTTAAAAGTATAAGGGTAAATTGCAAAAATAGTCACTAAAGAATCACGAAATTGCAAAAATGGTACCGAGTCATAAAGGCGTGCAAATTTGCCTCTAACGTTACGTAAAAGTGCAAAATAGCCATCGAGAGCGTTTTTCCGTTAGTTTCCTCGTTAAGTGCCACGTCATCGAGGGTAGTATCGTCATTTCATTGCTTTAAGTATCACTATTCTTTAGTGACTAAATTTTCAAAGTAATTTTTATCTTTTATTTCCCTCCACCACCACTACCACACAACACCACCACCACCCTCTACCGCCACCACCACCACCACCACCACCTTGACCACAATTCAGTTCATGTCTAACAAGGGCATTAAAGGTGCCTTGTTCATCTCCATATCCCTATTCTATGTGTTTGATCCTGAAACATCCAATGAGTTTTCTACTGATCCCTGAAATCCCTTTAAACCCACACAGCTGCCTTGCTTTTATAATCATTTTCCTTCTTCAAAATTCTTATCATACCAGCGATGTGGGACAATAAAAAAATCTAAGTTTTGAAAACATCTTTGCAAGTTCCCAACTTGATCTTCATTTGGCACAATGACTAAAGATTAAAATTTTGAAATTTGTTTAGCTCGGGTTTTTAACTTTTTATAATAGTTAATTCATCATAAACACTAACAGAATAAGTTTTAATCTGAATTTAATTTCATTCTGGACATAATGCTTATGGTTCTTCTGTAGACTGTAGTAATAAAATCCGATGCGTGTCTGAAAGTGAAGAACACAGGACTGGAGTATGTTGTTAATGATACTCGAATTATCAGAACTTGTTCAATGTAATTTCGCCTTTTTAAACGTGATTTAGTGATACTGGCACCTCTTTGTCTCTTATAAATAGATCAGGAGCCTGTAAAGCATCATCTCCAAATGAACACAATAAATGTTCCTCTTAATGGACCGACCTGGAATATTTACAAGAATGATTATTACTAAAATGCGCCATTTCTAATTTAAGTGAAATTTGATATCATTCACAAAATCAGTCATAAAGCGCCATCTTTGTCTTGAAGAAATAGTCATGAAATTTTCGCAGTAAAGCAAGTGGGTCATTTTCGTCAAGATTACACAATCCGTATTGATCCATCTTGCCTCAAAGAAATAGTCATCTTGAACTGAAGCCATTTACAACCTACAACATAGTCGTGCATATCACTTTCTTTTTTAACATCAGACATGTTCAGCATATATTTGGAATCTTGGTTTGGTTCTTGATTCTTTGACTCGCTAATTGAAGTGTTTGAATGTACCTCTTTCATCTCAAAATCACTCTCCATTGTGTTTGATCCTGATGCATTCAATGAAAGTTTTCTACCAATCCAATAAAACTTCTTAAAACCTATAGCAGACTCATATGTGTCGGTTTTTACAACTTCTGATGCTTTATCTTCTGTCTGCAGGAAGCAATATGTAAAAGCATCAACCAGTATTTGGCTCTAGTACTCTAGTGAAATTGATATTGATATCTAACTATTTTGGGGTCAACTAAATTCAGTTCAAACGCAGCTGCAATAAAACTGTATCTGATTATTTAGGGGTCTTTTTACATATAAATACTGAAATTACCAAACACTCGTAAACTGAGTATCTAATTATCACAAGTTTGAACTGAAGTACATCTAATTAGCACAAGTTTGAACTGCGTATCTAATTAGCACAAGTAATGTGGTTTGAGAAACGATATCAGTCTTTCTTATTTATCTAAAATGATCTTTCTTTATCTAACTTGATCTGTACGTGGTTGGTTTATAAAGCTATTGATCGCCATGACAACACGAATTGACCATGTCAACTCTTAACAAAGTCAAAGTTGGTAGTTTCTTACTCACAAATTTTAACCAATTTTAATCATCTCCCAATTTATGAATCTATCATTGATGAGGCGAAAAATGATCCGTTTTTAGAGGGTCATTTAAGCCCGTATTCGAATTTATTTGATCAAATATTGCCTTAAATCATTCCTTTTGTGATTTTAGGTACTTTGGGAGAGAAATCTGGAAAAGGAAGCAATTCGGATGTTTTTGGAGCATAAAAGTGAAGAAAACGCCAAAGTCTTAATTTTCCATGCTGGGAACAGTAGGTGACGGCGTCAAGAGTAATTCCCTGACGGCGTCAAGAGCAGAATTCCATGACGACCCAGTACAGATTTGACAGCGTCACGAAGGTAGGGCGTCAAGAGTAAAAGTCATGACTGCCTGGAAATGATTAAGTCTTGACGGCGTCAAATGTAGATCAAAGCAGTCCGAGAATAGTTTTGGCAGCGAGGTGACGACGTCACAATGTTGGTCTTGACGCCGTCAGACCCATTTTTCTATATATAGTTTTCTAATTTTCACATTAAAAAGGGATGAGTTTTGGAGAAACCCTAAGTACGATTTTGGTGCAACTTTTTCAGGTTTTTCAAGGGTTCCAAACCCTTGATACCTTTCATTGTAATTGAGATAAGTGTTCTTTTAATTCAATCAATATGTCTATGTGTTGGTTGTCTATATCTTGTTTTTGTCTTAATTCCATCATGCTAGGCTAGATCTATCTTGTGTTTGCTTGGATCTAATGAAACCTAGATGTTAATTATGTGTTGATTACTTGTTTATACTTGTTTTGGATGAATGATTTATATGTTAGGCTTAAGAAAACTGGCAGATCTCCACTTGGTAACATGCTTGAACGTCTTAAGAAACATGAACCGACGCGCACTAGGTCTTTATTGGTTGTATTTAATGCATGAGCCACTGTTTACAATCCCTATAGTTGTGCTGGGCATGGTGTAGGAGGAGATAAGAGCTCATAGAATTGGGGAGTTAAGTGTGCCACCCCATGAATGGTATTAAGGAATATGATCCGTCATCCATGCAATTATAACAAGTAATTAACGTGTAAAAGATATCTAGGGAGTAGTGAAATCTAAGTAAACACATTTTCTCCAAGCTGAACGATCAATCCCCCGGTACTTGTCACTATACTATACTACAACGATCAGGTACACTGCCTGGTGGGGGTTGTAAGCTTCTCGAGATCCCTCGAGAGGTAAAGCCTGGTGCAATTCCCACGCATCAAGTTTTTGGCGCCGCTGCCGGGGATTGTCTATATTTACATTTATTCCTAAACTTTCGCAAAAGAGTGCGGCGCTATCAAGATTTTGGCACCGCAGCCCGGGGAATAGTTATTGTCTAGGTTAGAATTTCTTTTTATTAGGTGTACTTGCTAAATTCCTTTCTAGTAAGATTTTATTTTTATTTTTAGGTCATCTTTAGTCTATCTTTTTCTTTGTGCCTTTGTTAGTAAATTAAATTCATTGACTGTTCCGTTGACCATTATGGAAAACGCGAATCCACCCCTTTCCCCTAGAGAAGTGGCTTTGTTACGTGAACAAATTGAGAGTGAGATTAGGGAACTTAGGGAGCTTAATAGTTTGATTAAGGTTGAGCTCGAACATGCATTTAGTGACCTAGCGACCGCCTTGTATTCAAATGAGGACCTAGGGCCTAATGACCTTGTGAATGTTATTGAGGGACTTGAAGAGGGGGAAATAGATCCAAAGCTTAATGACTATTTTAATCTATACCCCACTAAGGAGGAGATTGCATATTATAATAATCTTATCGATAACCCGCGATCTCCTTTCACTATAATTGAACCTAAGATAAAGAGAGGCGATCCTAAGAATGCTAAGATACCGTGTATGATTGGGTATAGACACATTAGCAATGCTTACATTGACTTTAAATCTCCAATCAACATTATGTCCTCAATTGTTTATAATGATATAGTGAAAACAAGACTTGAACCTAGAAGAGATCCCAAATACCCCGGTGGAGTTTGTAACTTTGTCGGGAGAGTTAAAGGTCTACATGTCTTTGTTGGTAATTTCACTTTTGTCACCGAATTCATGATTGTGGAGGATCTTGCTAATGTTATTGATTGTCGATTATCCAATGTTGTATTTGGTAAACCGTTTATTGAGGGGTCTAAGTTGGAATATGATGTGATAGGAGTAACGATCCGATTTGCAAGTAACGCCGATAGTATCACTTATAGGATGCCTAATAGGATGAAAGAATTTCGCTTTATATCCCGTTTTGATAAGGACAACGTTGGTGCTTTTGAGGACATCAATGAAGAGGATAAGAAAAAGGGCATGAATTATGTATGGGAAAAAAGGAGTCTTTATTACAAAGATTGCTTGGCCCTTGGACCAAGGAATAAAGTCGATAAAGAATTTGCCCAAAAGATTATGGGGGCGGTTGAGAAAAAGGTAATTGGTTTTTACAAAGAATATCTACAATCGGAGAGTGGAACCAATGATGAGGTCACGTAGTAACCCATGACCTTGAGTCTAGCTACAAGACTCGTAAATAAAGAAAAGCGCTTCTTGGGAGGCAACCCATGTTTTGTGTGATTTTATTTGTTTGTTTGTTATTTGCTTCCGTATGCATGCTTAATTTTTATTGTTGGTGGATCATGTTTCTAAACTAAATAGTGGAAATATTTTACTTTGTTGTTTTGGCTTAGTCTTAACTCCACCTAAAGGTATTTTTGCAAAAAGATAAGTGTAAGGGGAAACCCCAAATATGTTTTTAAGAAACAAACCGATCATGATTCTCCACAATACTAAATGAACATGTGTATTCGTATTTGTTAGAGTCAAATGCTTGTATTGAGTCATAATGAAGTTTTGCAGGATTTTCCAGGAAGTAGGACCAAGTTTTTCCAGAAATTTTCCGGAAACTTAACATAAGGATTTCTGCAGGTCACTTCTGACGGCGTCAAGTGTAAAAATCTGGAAATTTTACCGGTTTTGTTTTTCTAACGGAGTCTTATGGTTTTTGTGAATTATTAAGTTTTATAATATCTAGGAGATCTGCAAACTTCATTCCACAAGCATTATATCTTATCTTGTTTTCTAGGATTTAGTAACTTATATAGGATGCCGCCGATTTTACGCGAGGTTGTCTTGTCTATTTTATCAGGTTTTACAGGTTATGTATGACAAGAAGATGATTTATATTCTGGAAGGGAAGCTTTGATTGTTCATTTTCTTGGAAGAAGATTTAACCTGGCCACCTTATTATCCATACCGAGCGAATCAGGGGAGTATTTGATTTTATTCTTTTTACTTTTTTCACTTTTACATTCTTTACTTGAACATTGGGGACAATGTTCATCTTAAGTGTAAGGGGAGGGTAAAAAGATGATACCTTACATATGCACTTTCGCTTGAGTTTGTTTTGTTTGATGGTAGATGTGTAATAAAACTATGAGAAATACTTGTTAGTGCAATTTTAGCGCCAAATTTAAAATTTTTTACAACATTTAGGAGTGAAACTTTAGCCATAGCAAGCGTCTCATGGATAGGAGATTGTATGAATAGCACATAACCGTATATTCAGAAAAATTTTCCACCCAAATATGTGAGGTTCGCCTTTAGATTTGATAGGAAAAGCATTTACTATTAGTGCTTATGAGTGTACTGGTAGCATTTAGATTCTAGAACTTGCGTTAGTGATGCATCCCGAGACCGCTAGTGAGACTACATTCGTGTAGTAGGATTTACTACATGATAAGAGGCATTAGGATTACCCTTGTGTTAAACCCGTATCATAATTACTTGACCATTTAAGTCATATTACTTGGCTAGTTAAGTCAACTAATTTTTCCCACACCTTAGCGTTGTACTCATTTTTAGTAAACGAAACCCCTAGTACACCCCTCCGAGCCTATCTTTTCGTTTCTAACTTTAAGCATTTTACTTAAAGGAAGAATTTGTTACACCCCACTTAAATGTACAACCAAATCGCCTTAGCCTTCCGTGTATGCGCTCATTTTTAGTGCATTATTGTTATTTGCTAAACCCTAAGTTAACTATCTAATTGATTACGTGGTTGCTAAGTCGAGTCATATCCTTGTACATATTGTTTTGGGACGATTGGGACTCATGGGTAAGTACTTGTTTTATGGAGTAATGGGGAAGAACATCATTTATTACCCCCAT
This sequence comes from Artemisia argyi, assembly GCA_030686995.1. Lineage (NCBI taxonomy): Eukaryota > Viridiplantae > Streptophyta > Magnoliopsida > Asterales > Asteraceae > Artemisia > Artemisia argyi. The sequence goes on from CM060677.1 coordinate 64,223,054, forward strand.
ATGTACGTTAATCTTAAAAGTGCTCCAAGTGTTTTGATTTTCTTAATTCGAGTCATTAGTTTAGTTAAATGTAAAGTATGTAAAGATTCAAGTGTAAGGGGAATGTTTATCCCCTATGATGTATTATTTTGGATGGTAGGGTAAGAGTGTATGCAAAAAAAAAAAAAAAAAAAAAAAAAAAAAAAAATCAAGAAAAAGAGAAAAAAAAAAAAATAGAAAAAGGAAAAGAGAAAAAACATACGGACTACCATCCCGTTTCATTCTATGTTCATTTTATATTTTTGTTATTTTTCATTTATTAGCTTAAGTCGAGTCTAGTCTTGGCTTAGCAACGCCATATTGTACATGTAATTAACCAAGATTGTTAACTCGCCACCAGTAAAACTTCCTTTATCCAACAAAACCGTGTATTTCATATCCCTACACCTAACGTTACAACCCTTTTAAAAGACCTCTTTGATAGTTTATCCTAGGTACTTATGCCATGTGGTGGAGGTTTGATCCTTTCCCAAGCCTATGGTAATCTATTTTGCTATAACAGGTAGTGAGAGATATCTTCCGTTTCCATATTGTAATTTATACTTTGTTACACCTGAGAGATGTGAGTATCTAAACACTATTTGTGAGGTGCTAGTATATGACCTCCGTGCTTGTCTATTGGTCTTTAGTGGAACGATTATTTGTTGTAATTACTTTTACATTAGTGTTAAATGACCCCTAACTTGTATTTTGACTAGAATAAAAGCGCATTTGCTTGAGGACAAGCAAATCTCAAGTGTAAGGGTATATGATGAGGCGAGAAATGATCCGTTTTTAGGGGGTCATTTAAGCCCGTATTCAAATTTATTTGATCAAATATTGCCCTAAATCGTTCCTTTTGTGATTTTAGCTACTTTGGGAGAGAAATCTGGAAAAGGAAGCAATTCGGATGTTTTTGGAGCATAAAAGTGAAGAAAACGCCAAAGTCTTAATTTTCCATGCTGGGAACAGTAGGTGACGGTGTCAAGAGTAATTCCCTGACGGCGTCAAGAGCAGAATTCCATGACGACCCAGTACAGATTTGACGGCATCACGAAGGTAGGGCGTCAAGAGTAAAAGTCATGACGGCCTGGAAATGATTAAGTCTTGAAGGCGTCAAATGTAGATCAAGGCAGTCCGAGAATTATTGGCGGCGAGGTGACGGCGTCACAATGTTGGTCTTGACGCCGTCAGACCCATTTTTCTATATATTGTTTTCTAATTTTTCCATTAAAAAGGGAGGAGTTTTGGAGAAACCCTAAGTACGATTTTGGTGCAACTTTTACAGGTTTTTCAAGGGTTCCAAACCCTTGATACGTTTCATTGTAATTGAGATAAGTGTTCTTTTAATTCAATCAATATGTCTATGTGTTGGTTGTCTATATCTTGTTCTTGTCTTAATTCCATCATGCTAGGCTAGTTCTATCTTGTGTTTTCTTGGATCTAATGAAACCTAGATGTTAATTATGTGTTGATTACTTGTTTATACTTGTCTTGGATGAATGATTTATATGTTAGGCATAAGAAAACTGGTAGATCTCCACTTGGTAACATGCTTGAACGTCTTAAGAAACATGAACCGACGCGCACTAGGTCTTTATTGGTTGTATTTAATGCATGAGCCACTGTTTACAATCCCTATAGTTGTGCTGGGCATGGTGTAGGAGGAGATAAGAGCTCATAGAATTGGGGAGTTAACTGTGCCACCCCATGAATGGTATTAAGGAATACGATCCGTCATCCATGCAATTATAACAAGTAATTAACGTGTAAAAGATGTCTAGGGAGTAGTGAAATCTAAGTAAACACATTTTCTCCACTTATTGCTCACAACTTTAGTATAATTTAGTTTATCTTTATTTCTAGTATTTTATTTTAATTGCATCTTTAGTATTGGGTTAGTTGATTAGCAACTAATTCCGCCCAAATCCTTCAAACCTGAGATTTTTACTTGCTTTCTAAAAAATATAAAAATACAAAAATAATCATCCCTCACCTTTAGAACTAGTATTTAGGCTTTCTAATCCTAGCGACACTATTCCTAAGCTGAACGATCAATCCCCCGGTACTTGTCACTATACTATACTACAACGATCAGGTACACTGCCTGGTGGGGGTTGTAAGCTTCTCGAGATCCCTCGAGAGGTAAAGCCTGGTGCAATTCCCACGCATCAATCATCCAAAATAAAGGCACGAAATATATGAATCTATCGTCCAACACAAGGATTCCAAATTCAGTGGCTAACCCATTGGTGGCATTATAAAAGTTAGCTAACTACGGGTGTCAAGTTATGCAGTCTAAAAAGCTTCAACCAAATGCATCAAATACCATGTCAGAATGAGCAAGGCTGTACAAGTACTCTCTATTTAGTATGTCTACCCATGTACAAAAAAAGGTACTTGTATCTTTCACACCGTTCATATTCTGAGATTTTATTACATAAGTAGAATGCATAATTAAGTAAAAATGGCATATGTAGGTAGGATTCATAAATACATGCAGTTCTTGTTCGGACTTATAGATTTATGAGTAGCTATGAATGCTACATGTAGGTAGGAGATTTGACCTTTTCTATGGGAAGATGATGAATAGTGTTTAGGAAGTGTGGTGGTGGTAGAGGGTGGTGGTGGTGGTGGCGGGAGAGAGTGGTGGTGGTGGTGGCTGTGAAATAAAAGTAAAAACTTCGATTGCAAATTTAGTCCTTAAATCTACAGTGAAATGACAATACTACCCTCGTGAAATGGCACTTAACAAGGAAACTAACGGAAAAACGCTCTCGGTGGCTATTTTTGACTTTTAAGTAACGGTAGTGGCAAATTTGCACGCCTTTATGACTCGGTCCTATTTTTGCAATTTCGTGATACTTTAGTGACCATTTTTGCAATTTACCCAAAGTATAATGGAAAAGAGTTGTTTTTGTCCTGTTTGTTCAGGAACATGCAAATGTCCACCTGAAAATGTGAATGCACTTATTGTTCACCTCCCACGCTATAATTATGTTGAATTTTGAAAGTTGTGTATGTTTGTTGATATAAATAATGCGTAAAAACGTTATTAATATTTTTCAATATCCCTAAGTTTTGATGATCACAAAATATAAAATCATTAAACGTAAAATCATTACGTAAATAGGTATTTAGTGACAAAATATCATTATATCCAACTAATTCACTTAAGGTATGAATAAACAAGTGCCTAATACATTTTATGATCAAAGGAAGGTTTATTTACTAATTACAAATGATATAAAATGGTATAAACATTTTATATAAAACACTTTTGGTAATTAAAGGAAAATGTTTATTTCATAATAAATATATGAATTCAAATTTTTAACCAAATTCAGTTAAATTTTCACCAAATAAACTTTCCCCAGAAAAGACAAAAAATCTGGCCGTTTCACATGGGCGGCCCCCTTAATTATAAGGGGCGGCCCCCTTAATTTTAAGGGGGCCGACACACAATTAAGGGGGCCGGCATACGCTCCTGTGTCAGATTTCTTTTCCTATAAATACTGGTTTAAATCTGAATTTTTCCTCACCTTTTGCACTAAAACTTTCTGTTCTAATTCTCTCAAATCATCTTCCTAAATCCTTTGTTCATAAACATATTAGTTCTTGTTTCAAGTGATCCAATCCTTCAACATTCATAGTGCAAGAGAAGAATACTCCTCCAACATCTTGTTAAGAAGTATTGTAGGCTTGTGTATATTGTAAAGGTGTAGAAGTTGTGTAATAGATAGATCTAGGTGTGTTAGTAGTTGTGAATAGAATTAGTTATGTTGGGTAGAAGTAGAAGTAGTGTTGTGAAAGAGAAGTAGTGAAGTTGTGTAGTAGTAGTGGTGTGCATAAGTTGTGAAGAAGGTGTGTAGTGGTGTGAGATTGGTTCTAGCTACTATTAGGACTTGACATTTAGCTTAGTGTTGTAAATTGGTGTAAGCAAAAGTTGTGTAAGGTTTTCTCCGCCATAAGGGAGCTTGTTGACGTAGTGAAGAAAACTCTTGAGTTAGGTGCTCGTGGAGTGGAGTAGGGCGAAGAGGTGCTTCGTAGCCGAACCACTATAAATCCTTTGTCTTGTGGTGCGATCTTTCCATCTTTATCTCTTTACTTATTTACTTATATTGTTTTCATTTCATTTCGTAGATATTAGTTTATATAAGTGTTGTTTATTGATCTTACATAAATTTAGAATCGATTATTTTGCAAACAAAGTTTTTATAAAATAAAAATTGACGTAAAACTATTCAACCCCCCCTTCTAGTTTTTCACAATTGGCATCAGAGCTACGTTAAACAAGATTTTAAAAATAAACTGTATTTTAAAACTTGAAATCGATCTATGGAATCGGAAAAATATTTAGAAGGGAACATGACATTTAAACCACCATATTTTGAAAATACAAGTTTTCTTAAATGGAAAAATCGATTCGAAAGTTATGTGAAATTAATAGATTATGATCTTTGGCATGTCATTTCAATTGGTAATTTTCAATCAGCAAAAACCACTTTTGAAAAAACAAGATAATTATTTCAAATTAGTGCTTGATAAAAATGATACTGCTAAAATGATTATATACAAAGCTTTACCAAATATTGAATATGAAAGAATATTTTTTTTGTCAAACGGCAAATGATATGTGGAAAAGTCTTTTAAATTCTCATCAAGAGAAATGTCAAGCCAAAGAAAATTTTATATATAAAATTGTTGAAAATTAAAGTATAGTAGATAAGTATTTAGTTCCAATGAGTACAAGTGCTACTAGTTCAAATTTTGCATGTGTAGGTAATAATGACGAAAACCCCATGAGTCATACTAAGAGCAAACAAGAAGGGTGTACAAAGTCAACGATCGAACATAATAATGATAACTGTTATAGTTTCGAAAGTGAAGATGAGGAATATGCAAAGGTTGTTAAAGAATTCAAGAATATTATAAAGAAGCGACTAAAAGCATGTCACAACCCGCTATTTCCCAGGTCAATACTATTTTCTAAACTCGAATTTAAATTATTGACTTTTAATTTGAAAGATTTTATGTGAGCCCTTTTACTTGAATCGACGCGAATTTCTAACTAAATTCTAAGTACTCTAGGACTTAGACTAATTGTAGTCCACAACGCTCCGGTACCTTGCTCCTTCCCCAATTCACAATTTTATACAACAACACTAATTCCTATTCTCTAAATACTTACGGTTTTTAAATTCAACAAACGTTAATTTTTATTCAAGAATGTAACACCCGACATACCCGACTTTCTCAACAATTATTTTTAGGGTATTTTTATACTTTCAAAATTATTACAAAAGTCCCAAAAATATTTTCCGATGTCCAAGTTAAATTCTTTACACCTTACGTTTAATTACGTATAACTTCCGTTAACTACCAAACTAATACCCAATACATATTTTTAATACCCAATACATTCAATATATATTTTTTTTATACAAATTGAAACATTTTCTTCCAAATATAATCAATGAGCCGCCCCTTTCTTTTTTGTTCCATAATTATTCACCTATTTTCTTTTCTACTTGTACTAAAATGCCATGAAACACGAAATTTAATTTAGGAGGCTAGAGCCCCATTTTTGCCTCCCTTTTCCCCTTAAAACTCGGCAACCAACAAAGACCAATGTACAAGATATTTTTGACCCTTTTACCCATTTGGTTATATATATACATACCTAAACTAAATACTCATTCCTTAGTTACAAGAAAGAAATACAATCACCTCCCATCTATATACACATTTCGACACCACCAAGGAGCAAGGGAAGAAAAGGAAGTTGTGGTCACTTTCGAGGGTACTTAGGGTATATTAACAAGGGTTGGATACTAATCTTTGGGGTTACACAAGTGTTGTTACAAATCTCATCTCACAAACCTCTTTGTAAGTAATATTTACACTACTTATACTTCATAATTTTTCATGATTTTTATGCTTGTCTAGTATATATACTTGGTTATCACTTGGTACATGTTGAAAATCTTTACATCCACTTTGATCTCTTAACAAGGAAATATATTTGAACAAGTTTTGATTTCAAGAAAATTTTGTTAGTAAAGATCTTTACAAGAAAATAATAAAAACTTTATATATATACATATATGATTAGTAGATTTGAAGTTGTAAAATACTTGGATGATCTTGTACATGGATCTTGAATATTGTTAAGTTTATGTTTAGATCACCATATACTAGTTGAGAAGTTGATGGATGAACTAGGACTAGATTTGGAGTTGTTGTAAGTGGTGAAAATAAATAAAACACTAGGAAATATAGTTTGACATTATTTATGATGAATCTGTCCTATTCGACCCTTCACAGAAAACTCAGTACCTTGGTGACCATATTAGGCTAGAAATATAGAAAATAGACTTAATAACGAAAACATAGCCGCTTGAACGAGTTAAAACGGACTTATAACGAAAAAGATATGCTATTTTCAAGATTGACGACTAAAACTATATTTTCTTAAATTATGATTCTGTCCTGATTTTTCAAGCTAGGAAAACTGAGATTAACTGATATCTAGACTAGCCGAGACCTTGAAAAACCTAAAGTATACTTGAATACCTTCGCGGGAATATATAGAACTTGAAAAACGGAACTACGACGCAAAAGTTATGGCCTAGGAAAATTGCGGCAAAACACTAAAATGTTGACAGCTTTTGTGCTATATTTAAAAGCTGATGGGAATATTAAAATGAGTTGTTGGACACTTTAGAGTGTAGTTTGGCCAAAATGACGTAAATAAAAATGGGAGAGCATTACGTATACTTATTAGGTACGTTAGAGATTTTCAAAATATATATTTTCAAGACGACTAATATTTGGTCGTGAGATTTACAAGCTACGTTTTCTAAAACGGTGGATGACTTAAAAACGAGATCACCTTAATTACCTACATTTTTAACGATAAAAATTTCAACAACATGTACAAGTGATAATATAGTGTATGACTTGCATGCTTGACCTTGTTTTCGAACCTAAGACATATGTACTATTTAGGTCGCGATTAGAGTACCCGGACCTTATTTCTAACTACTACTTTGTCTGTCGGATATTGCTTTTGCTAAGGTGAGTTTTCATAGCCCCGTTTTCAATTACTTATTTGATTTCAAATCCCACGGGGGAGAATACATTGCACCAACTATTTTTTTGTACATGCCCAAGTATTACAAATTCCATACATTGCTTAAGTTGCCTTACTACCAAGTTAAGTCCCCTTATATATCATGGACCGTTAATTATATTTTCAAGTGAGAGTGAGTGAATAGATCTATTGAGGGTGACGCCTCCATTCGTGTTTGGGTTGCTCCAACGGGACGAATGCATTTCATGTCTTAACAATTTGAGTGTCTGGTAAACACTCTGGTGGGGCCATTACAAAGTCTAGCTTCGGGGTCATGAGCTTAAGAGACAATGTAGCATTTTGACATTTTTTGTCAGTTTATTTTATACTTGTGGCTTATGTACATACGATTTAACTTACAAACCTATGGAATTCACCAACATTCGTGTTGACGTTTTAGCAATGTATTTTCAGGTTATTAAGGTAGCTCATGTGGCATGCATTTGGACCTTCATGGAGTCGCGGAGTCGACGCGTCTCACTATATTTTCCGCACTTATGATACGTTTGATCTTGTTGAACTTATTTTTCCGAAATTGACAACATCTTTTGGGACCTATGTTTTGTAAACTCTGAATGTTTTTAATGATCAAACGACGTATTTTCTAAACGACACTTTAGGTCGTTCAATATATCCTTGTTGTGATGCTATGACCGTTACACCCTCAGGCATTCCATTCCGCTGCAAGTCAGGTAAATTGGGGGTGTGACAGATTGGCATCAGAGCTAAGATTATAGCGAACTAGGATGTATCTTGGACCCTAGACTATAACCACATCATCATAGCATCTCATCATTTCATCATAGGTGCATATTCATTATACATGTTGTTTCATGCACACATTGTGCGAGTTATTTATACCCATACTCACATATATATATGATTATGTTGACCTGGTTCACAAGTGACATGTCTTCAATACCCTCCCTGTCATCCTTTCATCGGATTCCGATGTTTAAGATATCATGTTATCTTCCACTACCATTGTACTATCAGTTACACTTATGCTGCCATTAGCACCATTGAATTGTTATAGGAACAAGGTTTTCCTATCATCCAGCCCATACATAGAATGCCGTTTGGTAGAGTATTCAGATTTAATCTTAATGGACCTATTAGGATGCTTATTGAAAGAAAGATGGTATGTCTTCTTTCCTTCACTAGTAGGGCGCTTACTACTCAGGAACTACCACCACCGTCAGTTACTTATTTCACTATTGGTCGTCCCATAGTGCGTACTTCAGCTTTACCTCTTAGGTGTCGCGAGATAGCGCGAAAGAGGGTAGTATTCCATTCACTATTATCACCATCGTCTCCTAACTCATCACTAGGATCTCATCGTCATCAATGTTATTCTTATCCTTTAGATTACCACCATTGTCATTTCCATTTTACATTTCCACTTGCCATGAATTAGATAACACCTTGCGGAAAATACAAAGACCACAGACTCAACAGGAACCTCCGCAACGCCAGGAAGTCTCTAGACTAGACTTATATCTTCACTAGCTTTTACTATTATCCTAGCAACGAGAGGTGTTGCATAGTTCAAAGAAACTTGTGGTATCTTGATTGTTGTACAACGGAATCACCAAGTGTTGACTCTACCATATGGATATGGTTGTGCTATCTATAATATCGGTCCATGTAGACCAAAAATTTCATGTGTTATATTCATGAGTTACGAATATGATGGTTTTATTACTTATAGATTCTCATGGTCTCTTATAATTTGATCAAAATAGATTTAAGCAAACCACTTCAAGAATGACGCAAGCCGCTGTTGAACAACTCACTGTCAGGAACATAGCCACCGCCCTCACCAAGGAACTTACTCACGTGGAATTTATGGGTTGTAATCCCCCCTCCTTTAGCGGAACTATAGACACAAAGGAATTTGTCAAATGGTTCAAAGAAATAGAAACAATATTTCAATGTGGCGACTGCCGTAAGGAAGACAAGGTTAAGTTCGCCACTTACACTTTTCAGGATCATGCCCAGAAATGGTGGACTAAATATGTTCAGGTAGTAGGAGTGGATGCTGCTTACTCACACTCTTGGGAGAAACTAAAAAGGATGATGAGTTTAAAATTTTGTGTGAAAAGCGAGTTACAAGCAATTGAACAGGAAACACTAAACCTTACCATGGTAGGAGATGATGTTGTCAAGTATACTGCTCATTTTTATGATTTAGCTCGACTAGGCTCTGCAATGGATGAACCGGAAAGCAAGAAACTTGAAAGGTACATCGGAGGACTTTCTCCAGAAATTCGTATGTTGGTCATCTCATTGAAACCCGATACCATGCCTACAGCTATCAGAATGGCGATCGAAGCAAAGGAACGCATAGCTCACACCAAGATCTTAGGAGGCAATGGTAGCAACAAGAGAAAGTGGGTCGGTAAGCTGGATGCTAATGTGATGAGGCGAAAAATGATCCGTTTTTAGGGGGTCATTTAAGCCCGAATCTGAATTTATTTGATCAAATATTGCCCTAAATCGTTCCTTTTGTGATTTTAGGTGTTTGGAGAGTGAATTCTGGAAAAGAGGCTATTTTGGACGTTTTTGGAGCATAAAGTGAAGAAAACGACAAAGTACCAAAAATCCAAGCTGGAAATACAAGGTGACGGCGTCAAGGGTTTGCTCTTGACGGCGTCAGACATGAAGAATAATTTACCGTAGCTGGTGACGGCGTCAGATGAAGTTATGACGGCGTCAAAGTGGCCAAGATTAATTTACCGAAGGTGGTGACGGCGTCACATAGGCCGTCACGATTGGATCTAGGGCGTCCGAGGAAGTGTATGGCGGCGAGTTGACGGCGTCAGATTTTACTCTTGACGCCGTCAGGACGATTTTCCTATATATAGTTTTCTAGTTTTTTCATAAAAAGAGGAGAAGTTTTGGTGAAACCCTAAAGACGATTTTGGTGCCTCTTTTACAGGTTTTTCAAGGGTTCCAAACCCTTGAGACCTTGCATTGTAATTGAGATAAGTATACTCTTAATTCAATCAATATGTCTATGTGTTGGTTGTTTATCTTTTGTTCTTATCTTAATTCTACTATGCTAGGCTAGATCTCTCTTGTGTTTGCTTAGATCTAATGAAACCTAGATGTTGATTATGTGTTGATTACTTGTCTATTCTTGTTTTGAATGAATGATTTTATATGTTAGGCTTAAGAAAACTGGCAGATCTCCAAATGGTAACATGCTTGAACGTCTTAAGAAACATGAACCGAGGCGTACTAGGTCTTTATTGGTTGTATTTAATGCATGAGCCACTGTTTACAATCCCTATAGTTGTGCTGGGTCATGGTGTAGGAGGAGATAAGAGCTCATAGAGTTGGGGAGTTATGTATGCCACTCCACGAATGGTATTAAGGAATACAACCCGTCATTCATACAAGTGTAACAAGTAATTGACATGTAAAAGATATCTAGGGAGTAATGAAGTCTAAGTAAACACAATTTCTCCAATTACCGCCCACTCTTTCAAAACCCGAGATTTTAATTGCTTTCATAAAAATATAAAAATACAAAAATAATCATCTTTCATCTCTAGAACTTTTAATTAGGTTTTCTAATCCTAGCGACACTATTCCTAAGCTGAACGATCAATCCCCCGGTACTTGTCACTATACTATACTACAACGATCAGGTACACTGCCTGGTGGGGGTTGTAAGCCTCGCGAGATCCCTCGAGAGGTAAAGCAAGGTGCGATTCCCACGCATCAAGTTTTTGGCGCCGCAGCCTGGGGAATAGTTATTGTCTAGGTTAGAATTTCTTTTTATTAGGTCTACTTGCTAGATTCCTTTCTTGTAAGATTTTTTATTTTTAGGTCTTCTTTAGTCTATCTTATTTCTTCGTGCTTTTGTTCGTAACTCTTTACCATCCGACATCATGGAAGGTGGTAACATCTTTGAACCCATCATCCCACCACAACAAAACCCACCATTAGAACCCCTTAGGCCCCGAACCTTAGGAGAGTATTCCCGACCTAGCCACCAAGGCTACCGAAACACCATTGAGCTCACCGGAGCCAATGTGACCCCCTTGCGATCCGACACCATCCGGTTGGTGCAAAGCGGATGTGCATTCCATGGACTTCGTTCCGAAGATCCAAACCAACACCTTAAGGACTTCCTCAAAATCGTAGATTCCATAGACCTAGGTGTTGAAACTAGAGAGACTACCCGTTTACGCCTATTCCAATTCTCTCTACGGGATCAAGCTAGTCAATGGCTTGAGCGTTTACCCGCGGGATCCATCACCACATGGGATGATCTCACCACTCGTTTCCTTGCTCAATTTTTCCCACCGGGGAGAACTACTAAACTTAGGAATGACATCTTGATGTTCCAACAACGTCAAAATGAATCTCTTTATGAAGCATGGACTCGTTTCAAGGACTTACTCCAAAAAGTCCCTCATCATGGCATAGATTTGTGGCTCCAAGTCCAAATCTTCTATGACCATATCGATATCCCCACGAGGCGAACCATTGACCAATCGGCCGGTGGTAAGCTACGTGATCTTAGTGCGGAACAATCATGGGAACTCATAGAAGATCTTGCTCTCTACGACAACGAAAGTTGGAATGATCCCCGTGATTTGAACAAAACGGTCAAGGCAATATCTTTGCCTTCGAATAATTCAAGCACTCCCGACCATAGGATCATGGAACTTGAGGACCAAGTCAAGTTTCTCATGAAATCTTACGAAGCTCCGAAGCATTCAAGCCAAGTGAACAAAATCACTTCTTCATGCGAATTATGTAGTGGTCCCCATGACACTCGTGATTGTATGGAACTCCCCGGAACAGCTTTTGCGGACTACGCATCCACGCGTACCGACGAAGCGGGAGATAAGTGGTACACTTTCAAGCCCGAGCCAAACACATACGGTGATTCATATAACCCCTCATGGAAAAATCACCCAAACCTTAGGTGGAAACAAAATCAACCAAATTCTTCCAATCCGCCTAATCGTTACCAATCAAACGGTCCACCATCCAACCGTACCTTCAACAACAATCCTTCTAACAACTATGGTAGTATCAACAATCTTGAAGGATTGATGTCAAAGTTCATGGCATCTCAAGAAGCCCGCATAGCTAAGTTTGAAGCCGATTTCAAACAAAATCAAAGCGAGATGACCAATAGAATTGATGCATTGTTGAAAGTTCTCAATGACCGAGAAATGGGAGCACTCCCAAGCGACACCATCAAGAATCCGAAACTAAACGTTAATGCCATATCTTCAGTTTCGTCACCCACTTCGTGTCCACAATATTACTCGGTTAAATCAACGAGCACGTGTTTCAAACAACACCAAGTTCCCCAAAAGGACCAATCAACTAAAACACCCACTATAGAGCCGGTCAAAAGCATAGTTGAAACACCTCTTACGCAAGACCTTGACGATGAATTCAAAGAACTTCACCTCGAACGCCCCGTCATTGATGTCTTAGCGCGTGCTCCTTACTATAGTGCCCTCCTAGAAAAATATGAGAAGTATAAGCTAGGTAAAAATGGGACCGCCTTCGTTCAAAACAAGTTGCCTAAAAAGCTTGATGATCCGGGTATATTTGTTTTGCCTTGTAAGATAGGAAGATCCGAAGCTTTCGACACACTAGCCGATTTAGGGTCAAGCCTCAACTTGATTCCCTTATCCTTATTCACCGCTCTTAAGCTAGGAAAGTTAGAGGAAACGGAGGTATTGATAGGGCTAGCGGATGGAAGTATTGCCCACCCTGTTGGAATGATTAAGGATGTAGTTGTTCACGTAGGAAGGTTAACTATATTAGCGGATTTTCACGTTCTAGACATGGTTAGTGACACTACATGCCCATTATTGGTAGGAAGAGGATTTTTAGCAACCGCTAGTGCCATGATAGATTGCAAGGAATCCAAGATAGCGGTAGGAGAAGGCGATACTTGGTCGGTGTATGATGTTAAGAAGCATAGTTATGATTGTGATGATGAACCAACACCGCATTGGGTAGAGATGAATAGGAGACCATCTAGATATGGACCTTGGATAGAAAGGAACTTCATAGGACCTCAATGCCCATTTTATCTAGAAAAGGATTTCGTTGAGAAGACACATTCGGTAGAACAACTCATAGCTAGGGATGAGGAGCTAGATCCCTTTGAGGACCCCTTAGTCTTTAGAAAGATGATTGAGTTTTTGAGCGTAATGCCTATTAATATAGAGTTGAATAAATGGAAAAGAGATGGAGATAAGTATAAATGGAGGTGGGACAAGCCACCTAGAGAAGGTAACGGGTCATGGCATATTAGAATGACCTTGTATGATCCGGATGGAGAAAAGTTTGAAAGGTCATACCACACTAAGGGAACCAATAGAAAGTTGAAACCTAAGTTCAATCCCAAAGATGTCCTCAATGAGGAACTCACCCGAATCACGTAGTAACCCACGACTTTGAGTCTAGCTACAAGACTCGTAAATAAAGAAAAGCGCTTCTTGGGAGGCAACCCATGTTTTGTGTGATTTTAATTGTTTGATTGTTATTTGCTTCCGTATGCATGTTTTATTTTTATTGTTGGTTGATCATGTTTCTCAATTAAAATGTGAAATACTTTATTATGTTGTTTAGCCTAGTCTTAACTTCAACCTAAAGGTATTTTTGCAAAAGATAAGTGTAAGGGGAAACCCCAAATATGTTTTTAAGAAACAAACCGATCATGATTATCCACAATATTTAATAAACATGTATATTCGTATTTGTTAGAGTCAAATGCTTGTATTGAGTCATAATGAAGTTTTGCAGGATTTTCCAGGAAGTAGGACAAAGTTTTTCCAGAAATTTTCTGGAAACTTAACATAAAGATTTCTGCAGGTCCATTCTGACGGCGTCAGGGCATTGCTCTTGACGGCGTCAGGAGTCAAAAATCTGGAAATTTTACCGGTTTTGTTTTTCTAACAGAGTCTTATAGTTTTTGTGAATTATTAAGTTTTATTATCTCCAGGAAATCTGCAAACTTCATTCCACAAGCATTATATCTTATTTTGTTTTCTAGGATTTTGTAACTTATATAGGATGCCGCCGATTTTACGCGAGGTTGCCTTGTCTACTTTTGTCAGGATTTACAGGTTATTTGTGACAAGAAGATGATTTATATTCTGGAAGGGAAGCTTTGATTGTTCGTTTTCTTGGAAGAAGATTTAACCTGGCCAACTAAAATCCATACCGAGCGAATCAGGGGAGTATTTGATTTCATTCTCTTTACTTTTTTAACTTTTACATTCTTTACTTGAACATTGGGGACAATGTTCATCTTAAGTGTAAGGGGAGGGTAAAAAGATGATACCTTACATATGCACTTTCGCTTGAGTTTGTTTTGTTTGATAGTAGATGAGTAATAAAACTATGAGAAATACTTGTTAGTGTAATTTTAGTGCCAAATTTAAAATTTTTTACAACATTTAGGAGTGAAACTTTAGCCATAGCAAGCGTCTCATGGATAGGAGGTTGTATGACTAGCACATAACCGTATATTCAGAAAAATTTTCCACCCAAAAATGTGAGGTTCGCCTTTAGATTTGATAGGAAAAGCATTCATTATTAGTGCTTATGAGTGTACCGGTAGCATTTAGATTCTAGAACTTGCGTTAGTGATGCATCCCGAGACCGCTAGTGAGACTACATTCGTGTGGTAGGATTTACTACATGATAAGAGGCATTAGGATCACCCTTGTGTTAAACCCGTATTATAATTACTTGACCATTTAAGTCATATTACTTGGCTAGTTAAGTCAACTAATTTTTCCCACACCCTTAGCGTTGTACTCATTTTTAGTACACGAAACCCCTAGTACACCCCTCCGAGCCTATCTTTTCGTTTCTAACTTTAAGCATTTTACTTAAAGGAAGAATTTGTTACACCCCACTTAAATGTACAACCAAATCGCCTTAGCCTTCCGTGTATGCGCTCATTTTTAGTGCATTATTGTTATTTGTTAAACCCTAAGTTAACTTTCTAATTGATTACATGGTTGCTAAGTCGAGTCATATCCTTGTACATATTGTTTTGGGACGATTGGGACTCATGGGTAAGTACTTATTTTATGGAGTAATGGGGAAGAACATAATATTATTACCCCCATATGTACGTTAATCTTAAAAGTGCTCCAAGTGTTTTGATTTTCTTAATTCGAGTCATTAGAATAGTTAAATGTAAAGTATGTAAAGATTCAAGTGTAAGGGGAATTCTCATCCCCTATGATGTATTATTTTGGATGGTAGGGTAAGAGTGTATGCAAAAAAAAAAAAAAAAAAAAAAAAAAAAAAAAAAAAAATCGAAAAAAAAAAAAAAAATAGAAAAGAAAAAGAGAAAAAACATACGGACTACCATCCCGTTTTCATTTTATCTTCATTTTATGTTTTTTGTTATTTTTCATTTATTAGCTTAAGTCGAGTCTAGTCTTGGCTTAGCAACGCCATCTTGTACATGTAATTTACTAAGATTGTTAACTCGCCACCAGTAAAATTCCCTTTATCCAACAAAACCGTGTAATTCATATCCCTACACCTAACGATATAACCCTTTAAAAAGACCTCTTTGATAGTTTATCCTAGGTGCTTACGCCATGTGGTGGAGGTTTGATCCTTTCCCAAGCCTATGGTAATCTATTTTGCTATGACAGGTAGTGAGAGATATCTTCCATTTCCATAATGTTATATTACTGTATTACACCCGAGAGATGTGAGTATCTAAACACTATTTGTGAGGTGCTTGTGTATGACCTCCGTGCTTGTCTATTGGTCTTTAGTGGAACGATTATTTGTTGTAATTACTTTTATATTAGTGTTAAATGACCCCTAACTTATCTTTTGAGTAGAATAAAAGCTCATTTGCTTGAGGACAAGCAAATCTCAAGTGTAAGGGTATATGATGAGGCGAAAAATGATCCGTTTTTAGGGGGTCATTTAAGCCCGAATCCGAATTTATTTGATCAAATATTGCCCTAAATCGTTCCTTTTGTGATTTTAGGTGTTTGGAGAGTGAATTCTGGAAAAGAGGCTATTTTGGACGTTTTTGGAGCATAAAGTGAAGAAAACGACAAAGTACCAAAAATCCAAGCTGGAAATACAAGGTGACGGCGTCAAGGGTTTGCTCTTGACGGCGTCAGACATGAAGAATAATTTACCGTAGCTGGTGACGGCGTCAGATGAAGTTATGACGGCGTCAAAGTGGCCAAGATTAATTTACCGAAGGTGGTGACGGCGTCACATAGGCCGTCACGATTGGATCTAGGGCGTCCGAGGAAGTGTATGGCGGCGAGTTGACGGCGTCAGATTTTACTCTTGACGCCGTCAGGACGATTTTCCTATATATAGTTTTCTAGTTTTTTCATAAAAAGAGGAGAAGTTTTGGTGAAACCCTAAAGACGATTTTGGTGCCTCTTTTACAGGTTTTTCAAGGGTTCCAAACCCTTGAGACCTTGCATTGTAATTGAGATAAGTATACTCTTAATTCAATCAATATGTCTATGTGTTGGTTGTTTATCTTTTGTTCTTATCTTAATTCTACTATGCTAGGCTAGATCTCTCTTGTGTTTGCTTAGATCTAATGAAACCTAGATGTTGATTATGTGTTGATTACTTGTCTATTCTTGTTTTGAATGAATGATTTTATATGTTAGGCTTAAGAAAACTGGCAGATCTCCAAATGGTAACATGCTTGAACGTCTTAAGAAACATGAACCGAGGCGTACTAGGTCTTTATTGGTTGTATTTAATGCATGAGCCACTGTTTACAATCCCTATAGTTGTGCTGGGTCATGGTGTAGGAGGAGATAAGAGCTCATAGAGTTGGGGAGTTATGTATGCCACTCCACGAATGGTATTAAGGAATACAACCCGTCATTCATACAAGTGTAACAAGTAATTGACATGTAAAAGATATCTAGGGAGTAATGAAGTCTAAGTAAACACAATTTCTCCAATTACTGCTCACAACCTTAGTTTAATTAGTTTAATTTTATTTTTATTGTTTTATTTTGATTGCATCTTAGCTTTGGGTTAGTTGATTAGCAACTAATTCCGCCCACTCTTTCAAAACCCGAGATTTTAATTGCTTTCATAAAAATATAAAAATACAAAAATAATCATCTTTCATCTCTAGAACTTTTAATTAGGTTTTCTAATCCTAGCGACACTATTCCTAAGCTGAACGATCAATCCCCCGGTACTTGTCACTATACTATACTACAACGATCAGGTACACTGCCTGGTGGGGGTTGTAAGCCTCGCGAGATCCCTCGAGAGGTAAAGCAAGGTGCGATTCCCACGCATCATAATGCTTTTCAACAACCATTTAAGATACAACAAGTGGTGGAGACCTGTGCTGCTGGGTCAAGCCAAAAGAAAAGGTGTGTGGGTAAATTACCCGAGTGCAACAAGTGTCAGTTTCATCACAAAGGATCTTGCCCCTCTCAATGTAAAAACTGCCAAAAGCTCGGACATGAAGCCAAGGACTGCAAGGCTCCCACCCTCGCAAAGCATAAAAAACTCACGGTAATCTGCCGTGAGTGTGGAGTAGTGGGACACTTCAGGAGTGAATGCCCGGAGTTGGGAAACCAAAATTGGAAGAAGAAGTTTATGTTTTAATTATATACACCGCAGTTTGAGCCCTCTAGGGTTGTACTTTTCTTTTGGTACTTTCCATAAGTACGTTGGTGTAACCTAGTAGTATTAATCACTTTCCTATCTAATTTAATGACTATCTTTCGTTATCTCAGCGATAATCACTACCTTCGTTTATTCTATTTTCTATTCCAATTGCTCAATTTTCAATCGTTTCGCAACATTATACCATTGTCTTATTAGGGATTAGGCTGATTTCGTTTTTGATGGACTAGTAGACTATTACCATTCCATAAGATTCACCCATGCATCCAATAAACCATTTAGCGAATTTTGTTCCAAGCTATTTTACTACTGTGTGAGAAAATTGTTTTACATAATTTCTAAAATAAGCTATTTTGTTATCACCCTATAAATTGATTTTTCGTTATTGCACCAAGTATTTACTATTATTACGCGAAACAATTTTCATGTTACTAGAAAGGAAATGACTAGAATACCATTTTTCAAAACAATGCGTTGAACACCATCTAAAACTTTTGAGAAAAGTAATACTATTTTGACTAAATCAAGCATCGCATCATTAGTCCTCAACTATACATAGCTTGATCACCTATGTATAATTCAGGAAGGATTATGCCATGAAGGAAATAGTTACTTTTTAAAAAGTATTGCTAATAACAATCTTCATTTAAAAGCGTTTTAAACAAGTAAACTCTTTTATAAATATCTTTTTTCTGACAAACACTCTCTGGATACTTACCCCACCTGTCACCCATTTAGCCATAAAGTTGGACTTTCCATTGACTTCTTTATGAAAGACTTTCCATATCAACTACAAGTAGGATTCCTCGATCCAAGAAAAACAATACAAGGATTATGGAAATATTAAACCTAGACTAAGAAAAATTTATAATCCAACAACAATCCTAAGATATCACGAGACCATCCGAACCACCATCTCTGACCTAGTTGTCAAAATTTTATAATTCAAAGGTACTAGCTAGAATGAGCTACAGGATCGAACACATTGTGAAGGTACGCTAAGCAACACTATAGAAATAAACCAAGCCTCTTAACCGATACTGTAGAGTGTTTTGATTAAACATGGTCTCATCTAAACGCAAACTTCCCTGTAATGAGTTTTCACCATGGATAACTGATTTGAGTTAAGGATAACGATATAGATTTCCCTAAGGCGTTGTGTTCGCTAGAAATTTTAAGATAACCTCATTTTCATACCAGGAAAGGAATCAGACCCGAATATATATTTTGCCAATATGACGATAATTTCAACGATAAACCATCTCAGGACTTAAGTTAGTTTGAATACCTAGGCTTGTAGTTTTGCCTGACAACCACCAATAGGCAAAGAAAGACATATGTCTTAGCATCCGTTAGACCAAAACACAAGGAATCAAAATTGTTACCCATATTCTGTCTCATTCAGATAACGCCAAGTTCGAAAGACAAAACGTTGTGGAATTAGTCACAAGATTTATTGTACCCATTTTAATTGTTCCTGATAAAGGTAATCGAATCACCTCAGACTTCTAGCAATCATTTTAAGATTTCCTTCGGAATCCCATTTAGATGTAAACACCGCCTATCATCATCAGACCAATGGTCAGATTGAGAGGACAATTCAAACATAGGAAAGATATGCTCAGAGAGTGAGCAATTGACTCTAGAAATGGTTGGACTAACCATTTATCATAAATCAGATTCGTTTGCAATGATAGTTATCGCACGAGCGTAGAGACTACACTATTTGAGGCACTTTATGGTCGAAGTACCAATTACCCATTTACAGACCGAAATCGGAAAGTTAAATTCACTGGTCTAGAACTAAACTATGGAACAACGAAGGAAATTTCACAAGGCAAGAACCAGTCACAAGCAACGAGGAACTGGTAGAAGTTAGGTTGGTGCATGACGCACATTATGCGGATTGGGTATCCCTGAACAGCAAACCATCTAGATTCAAGTGGGAGAATGAACTAAGTTGAAAGCTTTGACTTGGAGAGGCATGATACAATTTTGGTAACACGAGAGATTGGACCTCTAGTATATTGGACCATTTAAGATTCATTTTAGAATCGACCAGCTGACATACAAAATTTGAGTTCTGGCAGGGTTCAACAACATATATTATCCATATTACATTGTAAACCTCAAAAAGCGTTGATCATCTATTGACGGACCGAACGCGGAAAAAGCCAAACTCACTATTCCTGTAAGCACTCACGAAATAACCAGGAATTTCCTGCAAATCAAGAATCAGTTACAAGTCGATAAGTTGTAAACCCTTAGAATTTCAAGTTGGTGGTAGGGTTACATTAAAAGTTCTGCCTAGGAAAGGCATGATACCATTCAGAAAAATCCGGGAAGTTAAACTCAATGTACACTGGACCATTTAATAGTTCAGACAGAGTAGGCCAGTAACCCTCAGACTTGAGCCCTGTTAGAGAGTAGTAGTATTGCACAAACATGTTTCACATATTTCAAACCTCAAGAAATGACTTTCAGATTAGTCACTTATGATTCCATTAGAAGGAACCCAACCCAATGACAAACCGAAACCTGGTAATAGAACCAGTAGAAATCATGGACCGTGAGGTCGAACGGTTGAAGCAAAGTCAAATTCCTATCGTGATAGTTCGCTGGAATTCTCAAATATTATTATCTCTTCACCAATACCACTCCAATGACCAACGCTGACTGAATCTCGCGGACGAGATTCCCTTTTAGGGGGTAGAATGTCACAACCCGCTATTTCCCAGGTCAATACTATTTTTTAAACTCGAATTTAAATTATTGACTTTTAATTTGAAAGATTTTATGTGAGCCCTTTTACTTGAATCGACGCGAATTTCTAACTAAATTCTAAGTACTCTAGGACTTAGACTAATTATAGTCCACAACGCTCCGGTACCTTGCTCCTTCCCCAATTCACAATTTTATACAACAACACTAATTCCTATTCTCTAAATACTTACGGTTTTTAAATTAAACAAACGTTAATTTTTATTCAAGAATGTAACACCCGACATACCCGACTTTCTCAACAATTTATTTTAGGGTATTTTTATACTTTCAAAATTATTACAAAAGTCCCAAAAATATTTTCCGATGTCCAAGTTAAATTCTTTACACCTTACGTTTAATTACGTATAACTTCCGTTAACTACCAAACTAATACCCAATACATATTTTTAATACCCAATACATTCAATATATATTTTTTTATACAAATTGAAACATTTTCTTCCAAATATAATCAATGAGCCGCCCCTTTCTTTTTTTGTTCCATAATTATTCACCTATTTTCTTTTCTACTTGTACTAAAATGCCATGAAACATGGAATTTAATTTAGGAGGCTAGAGCCCCATTTTTGCCTCCCTTTTCCCCTTAAAACTCGGCAACCAACAAAGACCAATGTACAAGATATTTTTGACCCTTTTACCCATTTGGTTATATATATAAATACCTAAACTAAATACTCATTCCTTAGTTACAAGAAAGAAATACAATCACCTCCCATCTATATACACATTTCGACACCACCAAGGAGCAAGGGAAGAAAAGGAAGTTGTGGTCACTTTCGAGGGTACTTAGGGTAGATTAACAAGGGTTGGATACTAATCTTTGGGGTTACACAAGTGTTGTTACAAATCTCATCTCACAAACCTCTTTGTAAGTAATATTTACACTACTTATACTTCATAATTTTTCATGATTTTTATGCTTGTCTAGTATATATACTTGGTTATCACTTGGTACATGTTGAAAATCTTTACATCCACTTTGATCTCTTAACAAGGAAATATGTTTGAACAAGTTTTGATTTCAAGAAAATTTTGTTAGTAAAGATCTTTACAAGAAAATAATAAAAACTTTATATATATACATATATGATTAGTAGATTTGAAGTTGTAAAATACTTGGATGATCTTGTACATGGATCTTGAATATTGTTAAGTTTATGTTTAGATCACCATATACTAGTTGAGAAGTTGATGGATGAACTAGGACTAGATTTGGAGTTGTTGTAAGTGGTGAAAATAAATAAAACACTAGGAAATATAGTTTGACATTATTTATGATGAATCTGTCCTATTCGACCCTTCACAGAAAAATCAGTACCTTGGTGACCATATTAGGCTAGAAATATAGAAAATAGACTTAATAACGAAAACATAGCCGCTTGAACGAGTTAAAACGGACTTATAACGAAAAAGATATGCTATTTTCAAGATTGACGACTAAAACTATATTTTCTTAAATTATGATTCTGTCCCGATTTTTCAAGCTAGGAAAACTGAGATTAACTGATATCTAGACTAGCCGAGACCTTGAAAAACCTAAAGTATACTTGAATACCTTCGCGGGAATATATAGAACTTGAAAAACGGAACTACGACGCAAAAGTTATGGCCTAGGAAAATTGCGGCAAAACACTAAAATGTTGACAGCTTTTGTGCTATATTTAAAAGCTGATGGGAATATTAAAATGAGTTGTTGGACACTTTAGAGTGTAGTTTGGCTAAAATGACGTAAATAAAAATGGGAGAGCATTACGTATACTTATTAGGTACGTTAGAGATTTTCAAAATATATATTTTCAAGACGACTAATATTTGGTCGTGAGATTTACAAGCTACGTTTTCTAAAACGGTGAATGACTTAAAAACAAGATCACCTTAATTACCTACATTTTTAACGATAAAAATTTCAACAACATGTACAAGTGATAATATAGTGTATGACTTGCATGCTTGACCTTGTTTTCGAACCTAAGACATATGTACTATTTAGGTCGCGATTAGAGTACCCGGACCTTATTTCTAACTACTACTTTGTCTGTCGGATATTGCTTTTGCTAAGGTGAGTTTTCATAGCCCCGTTTTCAATTACTTATTTGATTTCAAATCCCACGGGGGAGAATACATTGCACCAACTATTTTTTTGTACATGCCCAAGTATTACAAATTCCATACATTGCTTAAGTTGCCTTACTACCAAGTTAAGTCCCCTTATATATCATGGACCGTTAATTATATTTTCAAGCGAGAGTGAGTGAATAGATCTATTGAGGGTGACGCCTCCATTCGTGTTTGGGTTGCTCCAACGGGACGAATGCATTTCATGTCTTAACAATTTGAGTGTCTGGTAAACACTCTGGTGGGGCCATTACAAAGTCTAGCTTCGGGGTCATGAGCTTAAGAGACAATGTAGCATTTTGACATTTTTTGTCAGTTTATTTTATACTTGTGGCTTATGTACATACGATTTAACTTACAAACCTATGGAATTCACCAACATTCGTGTTAACGTTTTAGCAATGTATTTTCAGGTTATTAAGGTAGCTCATGTGGCATGCATTTGGACCTTCATGGAGTCGCGGAGTCGACGCGTCTCACTATATTTTCCGCACTTATGATACGTTTGATCTTGTTGAACTTATTTTTCCGAAATTGACAACATCTTTTGGGACCTATGTTTTGTAAACTCTGAATGTTTTTAATGATCAAACGACGTATTTTCCAACCGACACTTTAGGTCGTTCAATATATCCTTGTTGTGATGCTATGACCGTTACACCCTTAGGCATTCCATTCCGCTGCAAGTCAGGTAAATTGGGGGTGTGACAGATTGGCATCAGAGCTAAGATTATAGCGAACTAGGATGTATCTTGGACCCTAGACTATAACCACATCATCATAGCATCTCATCATTTCATCATAGGTGCATATTCATTATACATGTTGTTTCATGCACACATTGTGCGAGTTATTTATACCCATACTCACATATATATATGATTATGTTGACCTGGTTCACAAGTGACATGTCTTCAATACCCTCACTGTCATCCTTTCATCAGATTCCGATGTTTAAGATATCATGTTATCTTCCACTACCATTGTACTATCAGTTACACTTACGCCGCCATTAGCACCATTGAATTGTTATAGGAACAAGGTTTTCCTATCATCCAGCCCATACATAGAATGCCGTTTGGTAGAGTATTCAGATTTAATTTTAATGGACCTATTAGGATGCTTATTGAAAGAAAGATGGTATGTCTTCTTTCCTTCACTAGTAGGGCGCTTACTACTCAGGAACTACCACCACCGTCAGTTACTTATTTCACTATTGGTCGTCCCATAGTGCGTACTTCAGCTTTACCTCTTAGGTGTCGCCAGATAGCGCGAAAGAGGGTAGTATTCCATTCACTATTATCACCATCGTCTCCTAACTCATCACTAGGATCTCATCATCATCAATGTTATTCTTATCCTTTAGAATACCACCATTGTCATTTCCCTTTTACATTTCCACTTGCCATGAATTAGATAACACCTTGCGGAAAATACAAAGACCACAGACTCAACAGGAACCTCCGCAACGCCAGGAAGTCTCTAGACTAGACTTATATCTTCACTAGCTTTTACTATTATCCTAGCAACGAGAGGTGTTGCATAGTTCAAAGAAACTTGTGGTATTTTGATTGTTGTACAACGGAATCACCAAGTGTTGACTCTACCATATGGATATGGTTGTGCTATCTATAATATCGGTCCATGTAGACCAAAAATTTCATGTGTTATATTCATGAGTTACGAATATGATGGTTTTATTACTTATAGATTCTCATGGTCTCTTATAATTTGATCAAAATAGATTTAAGCAAACCACTTCAAGAATGACGCAAGCCGCTGTTGAACAACTCACTGTCAGGAACATAGCCACCGCCCTCACCAAGGAACTTACTCACGTGGAATTTATGGGTTGTAATCCCCCCTCCTTTAGCGGAACTATAGACACAAAGGAATTTGTCAAATGGTTCGAAGAAATAGAAACAATATTTCAATGTGGCGACTGCCGTAAGGAAGACAAGGTTAAGTTCGCCACTTGCACTTTTCAGGATCATGCCCAGAAATGGTGGACTAAATATGTTCAGGTAGTAGGAGTGGATGCTGCTTACTCACACTCTTGGGAGAAACTAAAAAGGATGATGAGTTTAAAATTTTGTGTGAAAAGCGAGTTACAAGCAATTGAACAGGAAACACTAAACCTTACCATGGTAGGAGATGATGTTGTCAAGTATACTACTCATTTTTATGATTTAGCTCGACTAGGCTCTGCAATGGATGAACCGGAAAGCAAGAAACTTGAAAGGTACATCGGAGGACTTTCTCCAGAAATTCGTATGTTGGTCATCTCATTGAAACCCGATACCATGCCTACAGCTATCAGAATGGCGATCGAAGCAAAGGAACGCATAGCTCACACCAAGATCTTAGGAGGCAATGGTAGCAACAAGAGAAAGTGGGTCGGTAAGCTGGATGCTAATGCTTTTCAACAACCATTTAAGATACAACAAGTGGTGGAGACCTGTGCTGCTGGGTCAAGCCAAAAGAAAAGGTATGTGGGTAAATTACCCGAGTGCAACAAGTGTCAGTTTCATCACAAAGGATCTTGCCCCTCTCAATGTAAAAACTGCCAAAAGCTCGGACATGAAGCCAAGTCTGCAAGGCTCCCACCCTCGCAAAGCATCAAAAACTCACGGTAATCTGCCGTGAGTGTGGAGTAGTGGGACACTTCAGGAGTGAATGCCCGGAGTTGGGAAACCAAAATTGGAAGAAGAAGTTTATGTTTTAATTATATACACCGTAGTTTGAGCCCTCTAGGGTTGTACTTTTCTTTTGGTACTTTCCATAAGTACGTTGGTGTAACCTAGTAGTATTAAGCACTTTCCTATCTAATTTAATGACTATCTTTCGTTATCTCAGCGATAATCACTACCTTCGTTTATTCTATTTTCTATTCTAATTGCTCAATTTTCAATCGTTTCGCAACATTATACCATTGTCTTATTAGGGATTAGGCTGATTTCGTTTTTGATGGACTAGTAGACTATTACCATTCCATAAGATTCACCCATGCATCCAATAAACCATTTAGCGAATTTTGTTCCAAGCTATTTTACTACTGTGTGAGAAAATTGTTTTACATAATTTCTAAAATAAGCTATTTTGTTATCACCCTATAAATTGATTTTTCGTTATTGCACCAAGTATTTACTATTATTACGCGAAACAATTTTCATGTTACTAGAAAGGAAATGACTAGAATACCATTTTTCAAAACAATGCGTTGAACACCATCTAAAACTTTTGAGAAAAGTAATACTATTTTGACTAAATCAAGCATCGCATCATTAGTCCTCAACTATACATAGCTTGATCACCTATGTATAATTCAGGAAGGATTATGCCATGAAGGAAATAGTTACTTTTTAAAAAGTATTGCTAATAACAATCTTCATTTAAAAGCGTTTTAAACAAGTAAACTCTTTTATAAATATATTTTTTCTGACAAACACTCTCTGGATACTTACCCCACCTGTCACCCATTTAGCCATAAAGTTGGACTTTCCATTGACTTCTTTATGAAAGACTTTCCATATCAACTACAAGTAGGATTCCTCGATCCAAGAAAAACAATACAAGGATTACGGAAATATTAAACCTAGACTAAGAAAAATTTATAATCCAACAACAATCCTAAGATACCACGAGACCATCCGAACCACCATCTCTGACCTAGTTGTCAAAATTTTATAATTCAAAGGTACTAGCTAGACTGAGCTACAGGATCGAACACATTGTGAAGGTACGCTAAGCAACACTATAGAAATAAACCAAGCCTCTTAACCGATACTGTAGAGTGTTTTGATTAAACATGGTCTCATCTAAACGCAAACTTCCCTGTAATGAGTTTTCACCATGGATAACTGATTTGAGTTAAGGATAACGATATAGATTTCCCTATGATGAATCTGTCCTATTCGACCCTTCACAGAAAAATCAGTACCTTGGTGACCATATTAGGCTAGAAATATAGAAAATAGACTTAATAACAAAAACATATCCGCTTGAACGAGTTAAAACGGACTTATAACGAAAAAGATATGCTATTTTCAAGATTGACGACTAAAACTATATTTTCTGAAATTATGATTCTGTCCCGATTTTTCAAGCTAGGAAAACTGAGATTAACTGATATCTAGACTAGCCGAGACCTTGAAAAACCTAAAGTATACTTGAATACCTTTCGCGAGAATATATAGAACTTGAAAAACGGAACTACGAAGCAAAAGTTATGGCCTAGGAAAGTTGCGGCAAAACACTAAAATGTTGACAGCTTTTGTGCTATATTTAAAAGCTGATGGGAATATTAAAATGAGTTGTTGGACACTTTAGAGTGTAGTTTGGCTAAAATGACGTAAATAAAAATGGGAGAGCATTACGTATACTTATTAGGTACGTTAGAGATTTTCAAAATATATATTTTCAAGACGACTAATATTTGGTCGTGAGATTTACAAGCTACGTTTTCTAAAACGGTGGATGACTTAAAAACGAGATCACCTTAATTACCTACATTTTTAACGATAAAAATTTCAACAACATGTACAAGTGATAATATAGTGTATGACTTGCATGCTTGACCTTGTTTTCGAACCTAAGACATATGTACTATTTAGGTCGCGATTAGAGTACCCGGACCTTATTTCTAACTACTACTTTGTCTGTCAGATATTGCTTTTGCTAAGGTGAGTTTTCATAGCCCCGTTTTCAATTACTTATTTGATTTCAAATCCCACGGGGGAGAATACATTGCACCAACTATTTTTTTGTACATGCCCAAGTATTACAAATTCCATACATTGCTTAAGTTGCCTTACTACAAAGTTAAGTCCCCTTATATATCATGGACCGTTAATTATATTGCCAAGCGAGAGTGAGTGAATAGATCTTTTGAGGGTGACGCCTCCATTCGTGTTTGGGTTGCTCCAACGGGATGAATGCATTTCATGTCTTAACAATTTGAGTGTCTGGTAAACACTCTGGTGGGGCCATTACAAAGTCTAGCTTCGGGGTCATGAGCTTAAGAGACAATGTAGCATTTTGACATTTTTTATCGGTTTATTTTATACTTGTGGCTTATGTACATACGATTTAACTTACAAACCTATGGAATTCACCAACATTCGTGTTGACGTTTTAGCAATGTATTTTCAGGTTCTTAAGGTAGCTCATGTGGCATGCATTTGGACCTTCATGGAGTCGCGGAGTCGACGCGTCTCACTATATTTTCCGCACTTATGATACGTTTGATCTTGTTGAACTTATTTTTCCGAAATTGACAACATCTTTTGGGACCTATGTTTTGTAAACTCTGAATGTTTTTAATGATCAAACGACGTATTTTCCAAACGACACTTTAGGTCGTTCAATATATCCTTGTTGTGATGCTATGACCGTTACACCCTCAGGCATTCCATTCCGCTGCAAGTCAGGTAAATTGGGGGTGTGACAAAGCACAAGATAAAAGGAAAATCACCCGAAGAAGAATTTCGAGTGACGAAGATGAAACAATGAAGCACAAATGTTTCGTGGCTCATGCACCCGATGAAATATGTCTAGGAGTAGACTTGGAGCCCGATGAGTGGATAAAGGATAGTGGATGCTCAAGACACTTGACGGGGAATCGCAAGCTATTTTCTACATATAGGGCATACAACGGAGGTAATGTTGTTTTTGGTAGTGATCGTCGTGGAAAAATCATAGGCAAAGGTACGATCTCTCAAGACTCTCTAACTACTGAAAATGTCGAGCATGTAGATAATCTAACTTATAACTTGCTTAGTATAGGTCAAATATGTGATAATAAGTGTAGGGTTAACTTTACCGAAAAAGATAGTGAAATAATTAAGGATAAGAAAGTTATAGGTAGAGGAATTAGGAAAGGAGGTATATATGTTATGAAATTAGGAGATAAACTGGAAGATAAGATATGCCTAGCTACTATAGATGAAAACTCTACTTTATGGCATAGGAGATTAGGTCATGCAAACATGCAACAAATACAATCTTTAGTCTCTAAGGAACTTGTTAGAAACTTACCTAGTCTAAGATATGATCAACACTTTTGCGATGCTTGTAAAATTGGAAAACAAGCACATGCTAGTCACAAAGCTAAAAATATGTTATCCACAACTAGATGCTTAGAATTACTTCATATGGACCTTTTTGGTCCATCCGCTGTGCGGAGCTACGGTGGCAATCGTTACACGTTAGTTATAGTAGATGATTATTCACGATACACGTAGACTAGGTTCTTAAGTGATAAAACCGAAGCCTTTGAAAAATTTGAGATATTTAGTAAAATGATACAAAATAAGTTAGGATGTTCTATAGTATCAATTAGGACGGACCATGGTAGGGAATTTAATAACGAAGTACAATTCGGAAAATTTTGTGAGAAGAATGGAATATCTCACAACTTTTCCGCTCCACGTACTCCGCAATCAAATGGGGTAGTAGAAAGAAAAAATAGGTATTTACAAGAAATGACTAGAACGATGTTAAATGAACAATCTATCCCACAAAAATTTTGGTGTCACGCCGTAGATACATCAACATATATACTTAATAGGGTTTCCATTAGACGAATCTTAGGAAAAACACCATATGAACTATTAAGAGGTAGAAAACCTAATATAGGCTACTTTAGAGTATTTGGAAGTAAATGCTTTATTCTTAATACAAAAGACTATCTCACTAAGTTCGACCCTAAGGCTTACGAAGGAGTTTTTCTAGGATATTTTCAAAATAGTAAGGCATATATAATTCTTAATAAACATACCATGAAACTAGAAGAATCCCTAAATGTAACCTTTGATGAAACTCCCCCACTGTTAGAATTCAATAACCATGACAATCATATAAATCAAAGTGCACACGTATGCGGAAGCGTAGGATCAAGTATAACACATAAATATTAACTAAAACATAAATAAGAACGTACCGTGGTGATTCTAGCCCGAACAAGAATCAAAAGCAATAGTCTTTAACAATATGAAGAACCCTAATAAGGGTTTATATGGATCAATGATTAACCCCTTACCGTTTTGTTAATCGATCCCTTGATAACAACAAAAGTATGTTGTTACCTCGTTCTTGTACACACAAACTACCAACGAATAAAGGTTTGATGCAAGTAAACAAAACCACTTAATTTGGTTAAACCAAAATCGACCCAAATCCCTAAGGAGGGGGGTTGGACGATCGGCCACAAAAGAAAACAAGGAGAAAAGAATTTAGGGTTTAGTGTGTGTGCACAAAAGATGTGAACCCCTAATCCTTGGCCTTGTATATATACTAGAGGATTTCTTGGTGACCAAGCAAACATGGGTTGGGCTTGACCCACCCTTGTTCGACCGGCCTAGCATCCCACAAGGGGATTCTAGATCCTTCTTGACACCCAAGTTTCACTCTAGTCCTTATCTTTCTTATTTAACGATAGTTAGTCCATACGGTTAATAACTAACGACCGTTTAGTCCATTAAGTGTTATAAATATATATATTCGATACATTTAACATATATATATTTATTATTCATTATTCTTGTTTGTAAAGTGTGCAATCCCGAGGTCTCGGGTTCGAAACTAGACATTTACATATTAATATTTATCCATAATTCCAACAGCTCCCACTTGGATATCTATTAATAGTAAAATGACATTGGTTAGCGTCTTGCAACACTCCAATGCCCCTAGTTCAATCCGAGCTAGGTTTTCTGAAAAAAAAAACCTTTAATGATTCATCATTATAATTATCCTTTTGTTTCTAATACCACATTAATAAAGATGTGAGGTTCTTTATTAAATTTCTGTTTCTCGTCTCTTCATGATTTAACAAAATTACCAAAACATCTGAACGTATTCCAGATAGACTTTGGGCGTGGCCACGCAAACATTTTGTAAATCCTACGAGGGGCCCAGCAGTATTAAACTTCTGAACAAATCAGAAGGAACAAATTCTCTCTTGACTACAAGAATAACCCATGAACTTTGCAACACTTCTGAAAACAACCCTTATGACTCCCTGTTACGGTGAGCGGTAGATTGCTTCACAAAAATGCACTACATCCATGACACTTATCTGGTATCTCAAGTCTGAGGATAACTTTAAATATGATTCTCACATTTAAATATTAAATCATATTATTGGGATAAGTCCAATATTAAATTCATCTAATATCATGTGAAATTGGTATGTCAACGCATCAATATACTTTCAAGTATATTCTTAACCAATACTCAGATTTGTCTTAGTTTAATGATATTCCCATATCATTAATCGACAATGGACAATTTAGAACAACATAAGTTATTCACGGATTTAAACATGCAAATATAGGACACAATTTATTATTAATGAAAACAAACGTACTAAGTACTTTAATTCATTATAAATAATAATTGCTTAACGTCCCTTATCCAAATACCAAAATAGATCAATGCATGATAATTCTAGTTAATGAATCTTGTCTTAAGTAATAACTTGAAGACAATTATGCCTCAAGTAATCATACTTGTTGACATGGCATAATTTCATCTAACTTTGATCTATCTGAATTTTGAGAATACTTTTTTCAAGAATTCAATAATTAAAATTCTTGTATGTGTTCATCCAACTTTCTTGATATAGCCACATAGTATTTATAAATAGTGTGACATCCTCAATCACTAATTTATGATAATCAAACTTTCAAACCTTTTAAAGTTTAAAGTATTCTAATTCTTTAATGTATAATGCAACTATGCTCTTAGTAAGCACAACTAGTTCTCATGGCCATTAACAAGGATAAAATCCTACCATGACTAGTTATTGAGTGTCATCTCAATTAAACCAGCATCATTGTATATTAAACACAATATGCTCTTAAACTTTCCGTAAACTTAATATCCAATGTGTAATGTTTAGGAGCTATTCCAATTTGAGGATCATTTTTCTAATTTCAAACATTTTCCATTAGAATATCTATTACACAAGTTATATAATAACTTTTAATTGGATATCAAATATTGTCAAATCATTTAAGCACTTAAGCATGATACAACAATAATATAATGCACATGAAAATCCTTCAGTCAAACTTAGATTTTACTCATGTTTGATCTTTACAAATATGTATATCCATTTAGTCATCCTAAATAATATATCATATTCTATTTAGAATTTATTTACCGCACTTGTCTATTTAATAATAAACTTTTGTTTCAAGGTTGTATGTTATATTTCCTAAATCTTTCAAGTAACGTTTCATTCCAAATTAAGTCTAACCTTTTACTTATATGGAATGTTACTCTCATATGTTATACAACATATATGATTTAGTAAATAATAACATAATACTCCCACTAGCTTTCTGGAATACTTAGAAATTACCTTATTTTAATTATAAACCTAAATATAGATTTAATAATTTATCATAAGAATAATCTCCTAGATGCCTGCATTTTTCCATTCATGGATTATTGCATTTTGTACACTTCCAAAGATTTGCATGAATTCATAAACTCCTTTTTGATTACTAATCGTCCTCGCTTAAGTAATTATTCAAGAAAGAGTTTTTGATATTCCATTGTCAAATTTCACATTCATGTAAATATGACAATTACAATCTTTATATCTTTAATGTTCTTACGAAAGAATATTCAATCATAGTTAATTGCTTAAGTATGATTAATAATCTTGTCATAAGATATTCATTAAGATATGTGTACAATTTTGTCCATATGATTTTTACACAAAGATTTAAACCACTAGGGTTACATAATCTTTGAATAAACTCATCTCCATTCTCTAACCATTAAGAATTAAGATAAACCAAATTTTAAATTTGAATATCTTTATGAACAGCATCTATAACATTCATAGTATGAGTAATTTACCCAATTCATTATTTTGGTAATACTACATCATATGATCATCAGCATATTAATTAAATATCTGAGATATCCAAGTGGATCTATGAATGATAATTCCATCATCTTGAGGTTTATCATTTACATGTTAAGCCTCATCATGATTTTAACTAGTGTGGTTTTAGAAGATTATGTATCTTGTAATTCTATCTTTTCTAGATAAAATTCTCCCACTTGCCTTTAGCAATATAGAGATTATCTATAACTACTTAGCAATTAGAGCAACAATCCAATTTTCTCTTTTAGGACATTACAAATACACATTGATAGTTCCTGATATTCTTTTGTTAACAACCTTCTTATAAGTAACTTAACAAATTCAGAACTTCAATTTAAGACTTAATGTGATTCATCACAACAACGTCTTATTAATCTTCTAGGAGTCTAATTGAGTATATTCAAGCCATACTCAATTTCTAACCTTGATAACTTTTTGGAAGAAAAGAAGTCATAGTTATCTTTAATCAAACAATCTAACAAGAGTTTGATTCCCTAACTGAACATACTATCCATATGTGGTACTTCAATTAGAATTAATATTGTAAAAAGATCTAACAATATATATAAGATAACCATATTCCTGTTGGCATACTTATTTACCAACTAAGTCAACTTAATGGTATAATAGTATTTCCAAACCAATTGCATGCTTTATAACACAAGTACTTTTGACCAAGTCACTTCATGTTTATGTCTTATAAAAACATAAACTTGTTATAATCTCACTATACGTTATTAATCATTGATTAACTCAATAACTTCTTGTATATGTCTTAATTAAAAGACCATAACAAGCTAACGTCTTACTTAATTATAAGTCTTGTAATACTTAGAAGACTTCATGTTTATAACTTATACAATAAAGTATAAACATGTATAATTAAAGTAATCATGAACACCATCATTTGGTTTCAATAATATTTTCAAGTTAACTTACTACTTCATGTTTATTTATGTCATTCTAAGAATACATAATTATTGAAGTAGTATTATATTACTTCATGCATTTATGTCATTCCAATAATACATAAATATTATAGTTGAAGTTGTCTTGTTATCATATTGACACATGTTCTAATAGATATCTAATTTAGAAACTGTAAATTATCCATGTAGGTCTCACGCATGCATGGAAATTTACCTTGTTGTTAATATTTAGTCTGCGTCTCACGTTTACTAAATTATAACACCAAGTGTTTCTTAGATTAGATGTATTAAATCTAATTAGAATTATAATCTCTTACTTGCAGTTAAGAGAATCCTTTAAATCATATTCTTATGTGTTGTACTTTGCACACAATGAAGATTTCTCCCACTTGTGCATTGAACAACACCATGTTACATTCAAACAACACGCACGCGCTTGTCAATGTGAACAATATGATTTGTGTCATTAGCATAACTAGTAGATATAGAGTTACTCAATCAATCAAGGAAACGTACATGACTATCCTTGAAAGTATTAGTGTCTATATTTGGAAAGTAATTACCTCGAGATAATCAAAAGATAATCTAAGTTATAATCAAGACAATAAGTCTTGTAACTCCCACTGAATTAGAGAACATAATAATCCCTTATTCATTCATAAGTACACAATACTCCCACTAAATTTGACAACATTGTAAATGTTTCATTAATTAGTGAAAGAAATAGTGTACTATTTACTTTCCTACATCTTTTAAGAAAACCCATTCAAACAATTATATAGGTTATAAAAGGATGTAATCTACTTCATAAATGTGATTCATCACATTCCAAATTATTAACTTGAAAAAGCTGGGCATGCAATTTCTTCCTGTATAGATCTACCATACCAACAATTGTATGTAGTATCTTTAAATGGTCAAATCAAAACAACTAGATAAAATAATCTAATTTGTCTTTTACCATTATGCAGTAATCAGTCTAGTTTCTTAATTTAATAACTCATAAGGTGCATATACTCTTACTATTAAAGTTTGCTATGAGTTATGTATTTAGAATTTAGACAATTCTAATCATCCTATTATACCTTTCTCATTCATGAAAAGGAATAGGATTTAAGTCTCACACTTCTCGTAATGGAAAGAAGACTATATTTGTTCTTTTAGTAACATTGACTCTAACCAAAAACCCAAATGGGTGTAGATCAATTAAAAGAATAA
The DNA here is from genome assembly GCA_030686995.1 of Artemisia argyi. Lineage (NCBI taxonomy): Eukaryota > Viridiplantae > Streptophyta > Magnoliopsida > Asterales > Asteraceae > Artemisia > Artemisia argyi. The sequence continues at coordinate 64,257,813 of CM060677.1, forward strand.
CTTACGTTTACGGTTTGAGTTGCATTAATACATTTAAAGAATTTACAAAATTCAATTTTAGTATTTTCGATAATTTATATTTCCAAGAAAATATAATACCCAAGGCTATATTCATATAACCAACTAATTTTCTTGAAAATCTAGGATCTAACTTTACATAGTTTCACCACATCAGTTGATCTGCTAGTGGTGAAAGTACAAAAGATAGTAATCTGTCGAACAATAATTGGCAAACAAGATTTCCAATTCCTAGATCATTATGGGATTTACATCAAATTGATTCATCAATTTGCCTTGTAAGCATGTTTCATCCCATCTTATGCCTTAAGTTCTAGGTCTCACGCATCAACTTAATTAAGTCGTCTACCTTAGAAACTGTAAAATTACAATTATGGTCTCACGCGTTAAAAGAATTTTACCTTGTTATAGTAATTTAGCCTAGGTCTCACGTTTACTAAATTAAAATTCCAAGTGTTTCTTATAGGTAGATGGCACGTAACTTAAATTTTAAGGGTATCAATTTTTGATATGTCAATCAAAATTACGTACAAAGATGCATGCACTCATCTTTATAACATAAGTTTTCATAAAAACTTTTTATATTCAATTCGTGAAATTAATACACAAAGTTTTACTTGAGGTTTATGCCAAAACCCTAAGATGACTTTCTACAACATATGATTTTAAAAGTAATTCATTTAAGACATATTCAAGATTGTGATAACCAAGGCAGACTCTAAGGCTCTTTTCTAAGCCTTCAAATCACGGTTATGAATATCATCTTAAAAGACTTAATTTTAAAAGCATATTTGCACAAAACATCATTCAAGCAAAAGTTTATGGATTCAATCTCAAAATAGTAATAAAGTTTGAATTTTGCTAGTCTCGACTGGGAGCTGATTACCGTGCGAATCGGACCACGATTGTCATAAGACCTTTGCAAGATTCTTACTTTATCACTTTAGGGTTTCACAATTATTAGTCCGTATTAATTTTCTTTATGAAAACAACCCTTTTATTGCTTACAACAAGTCCAACTAAAAACAATAAAACAAGTACCAAAGAAAATCAAACAAACAATAATAAATAAGTGAAACAATTAGCCACATGCAATCCGTATTAGAAAAGATCCTAATAAAATCAATTCTAGGTATAATAATGCATGTAATCAACTAAGGCCTTCCCCTCTTAATGGAGGTGAGTCACATACATTGACGAATCAATTGCGTAGGCCAAAGCTAAAAACACACCACATAGCATATAAAATTGATTTTAATATATATTGGAGTCTTCCCCAATTAAAGATCTATCTAAACATGTGATAAAATAAAAAAAAACAAGATCCATGACGAACATGCATGTAAGTCACGGATTAAAACCTAACAATTAGCACGTTGGTCACAAGATACGATCAATTAACCGGTTAATGACCTAGGGTTTCTAGTGATTACACATAATCCAATAAAACCATAAAACCCTAATTAGGGTTTCATAGAAAAAACGACTCCGCCCCCCCAAATTAGGGTTAGGGTTTCGAATAAAAAATAGGAAAAACCCTAGATCAAAAACATGTATCTAAAACAATTAAAGATCCGATTTTTATTACGTTTTAGTAATCAATTACATGTTATACATGGCTCGTGATGCCACTGTTAGAATTCAATAACCATGACAATCATATAAATCAAAGTGCACACGTATGCGGAAGCGTAGGATCAAGTATAACACATAAATATTAACTAAAACATAAATAAGAACGTACCGTGGTGATTCTAGCCCGAACAAGAATCAAAAGCAATAGTCTTTAACAATATGAAGAACCCTAATAAGGGTTTATATGGATCAATGATTAACCCCTTACCGTTTTGTTAATCGATCCCTTGATAACAACAAAAGTATGTTGTTACCTCGTTCTTGTACACACAAACTACCAACGAATAAAGGTTTGATGCAAGTAAACAAAACCACTTAATTTGGTTAAACCAAAATCGACCCAAATCCCTAAGGAGGGGGGTTGGACGATCGGCCACAAAAGAAAACAAGGAGAAAAGAATTTAGGGTTTAGTGTGTGTGCACAAAAGATGTGAACCCCTAATCCTTGGCCTTGTATATATACTAGAGGATTTCTTGGTGACCAAGCAAACATGGGTTGGGCTTGACCCACCCTTGTTCGACCGGCCTAGCATCCCACAAGGGGATTCTAGATCCTTCTTGACACCCAAGTTTCACTCTAGTCCTTATCTTTCTTATTTAACGATAGTTAGTCCATACGGTTAATAACTAACGACCGTTTAGTCCATTAAGTGTTATAAATATATATATTCGATACATTTAACATATATATATTTATTATTCATTATTCTTGTTTGTAAAGTGTGCAATCCCGAGGTCTCGGGTTCGAAACTAGACATTTACATATTAATATTTATCCATAATTCCAACACCCACTACCTAAAACATTACCCTTAGAAGATGATGATGTTATAGAAGAAGAAGCTATTGAGGTTAGTAAAACTAAACCCTTAGGTAATGATCTTGAAGTAGAATCTTTAGAAGAAAATGAAGTTGTAAATGTTAAAGAATGAAAGTCACATCCATTAGATAACATAATAGGTCACCTAAATCAAAGAACACTTAGATCACAAGCTCAAGATAAAAATAACTTCTTTTGTTTTGTGTCAACAATAGAACCTAAGAATATAAATGAAGCCTTAAAGGATGAAAGTTGGATTATGGCTATGCAAGAAGAATTAAATCAATTTAAAACAAATGATGTTGGGAACTAGTTCCAAATCCTAGGAATGCAACCGTAATAGGAACTAAGTGTGTATTTAGGAATAAATTAGATGAAAATGGAATAGTAACTAGGAATAAAGCTAGGTTAGTCACCCAAGGTTATAATCAACAATAGGGAATTGATTATGACGAAACCTATGCTCCTGTAGCTAGATTAGAATCCATTAGAATCCTTTTAGCTTATGCCTGCGCCCTAGACTTTAAGTTAAACCAAATGGATGTGAAGAGTGCATTCCTCAACGGTTTTATCAATGAGGAGGTTTATGTGGCACAACCTCCAGGATTCATTGACTTCGCAAAACCTGATTATGTTTACAAACTAAAGAAAGCTTTATATGGTCTTAAGCAAGCTCCAAAGGCTTGGTATGATAGACTTAAAGCTTTCCTAGTTGAGCATAATTATTCCGTGGGAATGGTAGATAACACTCTCTTCACTAAAAGAAGTGACCCAAATATCATCATTGTTCAAATATATGTCGATGACATTGTATTTGGATTGACTTGTCAGGATATGTGATGAATTTGCCAAAATCATGCATGATGAGTTTGAGATGAGTATGATGGGTGAACTAAACTTCTTCCTAGGATTACAAATAAAACAACCTAAAGATGGAATATTTTTTAACCAATCAAAATACATTAAGGAAATGCTTAAGAAATTTGGCCTAGAAGACTCAAAACCCCTTAAGACACCTATGTCTACGGAAGTGAAACTCACAAGAGAAGAAGAAGGTGAGTCCGTAGATAACACTAAGTATAGAGGAATGATAGGTAGTTTACTATACTTAACGGAAAGTAGACCCGATATCATGTTTAGTGTTTGCCTTTGTGCCCGTTTTCAAGAGGATCCCAAAACCTCTCACCTAGAAGCGGTTAAGCGTATCTTCCGATACATTAAAGGCACTATACACTTAGGATTATGGTATCCTAAGGGATCCGGCATAGAAACCATTGTCTATGCGGATTCGGATCATGCGGGAGACTACGTGGATCGAAAAAGCACTAGTGGTATTTGCACGTTTATGGGATGTTGCCTAACGTCTTCGTTTTCCAAGAAGCAAACCGCTCTTGCTATTTTGACCACCGAAGCTGAATATGTAAGTGCTGGAAAGGCATGTCAACAAGCACTATGGATGAAACAAGCTCTCGTAGACTATGGCGTTAGGTTAGAAAACATTCCTATAATGTGTGATAATAAAGGAGCAATAGATTTAAGTAAGAATCCTGTTCAACACTCTAGGACTAAACATATAGAAATACGTCATCACTTTCTTAGGGATAACCTACAAAAGGGAAACATAACAATAGAAAAGGTAGCCTCGGAAGATAACATTGCGGATATATTTACTAAGCCCCTTAAGCGTGAATTATTTAACCACTTGCGTTTAGGATTAGGAATGATGGAACAAATAGATTAAAATTTTATTTCTGAAATTTCATGATTCTAATTTTTTTTTCTGACTGTCAGATGGGCGGACCCCTTAAATCTATAAGGGCGGCCCCCTTAAAATTAAGGGGACTGATTGATGCTAAACCGTCAACCTAAATTGACCAGGGTATGGTCAACAAGGTCAAACAGCCTAGATCAATGCTCCGAGGAATACAGTGTTTTCCCGGGTCGTTTAAGTCCCGACGAGGTGTGAATTGTAAACAAACGGTTTCTTGATCGGGTGAAATTGGATGGGAAAAGATTTTGAGTTATTTGAACAAAGGAATTTACGAAGAAATAGCTTAAATAAGCTATATGAATAAGACGGGAAAGGAGGAAAAACCAGAAACGATTAAAATCTAAAAACGCGTACGTTACGTTTAAATAAACGTAGACGTACGAAATAAAACGCGAGTTCTAACAAAATAAAAAACTTACAAAAGTGAAAATCACATTTTTACAATCCTAATAATAAAAGAAACTTTGTAGAAAATTAAAATTACTTTTTACACTATTTAATTATTTAATATTAATTAAAAACTATTTATTAATTACTTATTATTAATATTTAAATAACTAAAATACAATATAATATTATTTAAATACTAAAAAGGTAAAAATAAAATTCCTAAACTTATAAAATAACTAAAAATAAGTTTTAAAATTAAAAATAACTATTTTTTGTCTTTTTGTGAATTTTCTTTTAATTAATTACTATTTAATTACTAATTAACTAATTAACTATTTTAAATTAAGAAAATTACTAAATGAACAGTAAAAATTCTAAGAAAATTTATAAAATTACTTTATAACATCTAAAAGCTATAAAAAATATAAAAACTAAATTTTACTTAATAAAAACTAATTATGCTATTTTAAACTAATTATTAATTAATAATTAATAAAACTAAAGTTAATTCTAATAAATACCAAATGAAAAGATAAAAATCTGAAAAAATTATTATAACTACTTCAATATATGAGGAATTTAATAAAAATATAAAATAGCTAAGTACTTAATTAAAAATTAAAAATGAAAATTAAAATTAAATTACATTAAATAGAAACTATCACTTAATTTTAAATTGGTTTTTCTTGGATTTTCTTTTACAAACCTATTTTATAACTAAAAACAAAAACTTTTTACAAAAACAACTTTTTAGGAGCTTAAAAATAAGCAAAGTACAAGCTTATTATGGTGGCAGTTGACTTTGGTTGACCAAAATGGAAAAATAAGCTAAATCAGCTTTGGTGGGACCCACAAGGGTGAAATCTGGTACAATTAAGTTATTTAAACATTAATAAGCTGGAAAAAGCCAAAAAGGACCCCACAATAAGCTATAAGCTAAGAATAAGCACTTGGCTTATTTGTTTGAAACTGAAAATGGGGACAGACTTAGTGAGCTAAATTAGGTGGGACCCAGGGTGATTGAGATCAAGACCAAGGTCAAAGGATGATCCCTACCAGGAGGGGGGTTGCTAGGAACGATTATGGTGGTTGTGGGACCACTGAGGTGGCTAGAACACCACCACAAAGTGGTGGTGGTGGGAGATGGTTCTGTGCAGCAGGGCACACAGATGAGCCTGCAGCCCACTTTGGGGCTTTGTAGGGGCAAGGAAAAAAATCACAAAAATAAAAGAGCTATGGGAACTTAAAGTTTAGCTAGTATAGAACAAATAACAACAAGCTTTAAGCCCTAAAACCTTGTACACAATTCAATTAAAATCCCTCAAGTTTTGAAAAAACTGAAAAGATGAACACTTTGACTTTTTGCAAAAACTTTGCTTATTTGACTTTGGCCAATTTCTACTGGATTAAACTAACTAACATTGATGTTTTGGGTGATATAAAAACTAAATTAGGATAGAAAAGTAACTTTTAGACTAAATGGGTGAGTTTGGGTTGTCCACTGACCCAACAGTGGACTGTGAGGGGAATTGGGTGGAATTTTGACTTTAGAACTAGTGAGGTGCCATTATTATGCTTCTTACTACTCTAATGTTACCCTAGGAGTGTGAACAAACTAAATTTGACCCATGATAATCATCACAGCTCAGTACAGCAGACTGAGCCAAACACTCCCTTAAGAGCTTAAAAACTTAATGAACACAGTTTTAACTATATAATGATGAGACTAAGCAACAAAAGGATTATATAAACTATAATAACACCACTCAGACTACCCTAAACAAGACAATAATTCTAATAAGCAAAAAGGGAAAAACAGTTAACTAAAAAGTGATAATAGACTAACTAGGAAATGAAAATGAGCAACAAGTGATCTAACCTCAAATCAATTATGCCAAAATCAAATTTTACCAAACCAACAAGCTGTTCAAACCAGGTATTCCACCTAAATCCCTTCTGGATTACCTCACCATGACCATAAGCTTCTGTTGACTATTATTGACCTGAGGATTTTTTTTTTTTTTTTTATTAAAACTATATTTTAAATATAACTGAGCTTATGAAAGCTCAGAAAGGGCTTATGTGAGTTTTGAAGAATCAGAAAACAATAACTATAAACACAATAACCAAGATCATGAGACTTTTGAGTGAAAATATTGCATTAACAAAGATGATACTGAAAACAAATATTGATTGTGAAAATAAGGTTTACAAACACTGAAAATGAAGATCACAACTAATATGAACTGGAAAATACAACTGAAAATTTAACTAATCTAGATACGACATTAAACTATACTAAATTAACTAATTCTACTCTACTGCTTGCTTCTTCTCTTTTTCTTTTCTTTTATAGGACCTGGGGGGATATCTCTGACTTTTCCTACCATTTCTGACCCTTGGATTAGCTCCAATTCATCTCAGCCTTCAAAGTGTGTTTTGGCGGGAAATGGGTAAAAGGCAGGTGTGAGTGGATTAGGTGTGGTAGATGGGATATTAATGGAGGGGGAAGGTTTGTTGGTGAAAGTATTAATTGAGGCTGATGGTTTGGTGAAAAGGAGGGAGCAGGGAAGAGACAATGAGCCTGGAAATGGGGGATGTGGGAGGCGATGAACAGTAGACGAGGGGGTGTTGGGTTTGACTTATGTTGACCTGCGTTTTTAATATTAAGGGGAGTGGGCCGGGTTATAGTTTTGGGCTTGGGGTTTTGGTTACTGGATCAGACCATGGTGTTGGACAAAGGGTTGGTTTGTTTAGGGTCCATTTGGTTAAGAATAATAAATCACAAGGACCAATATTGTAATTTGGCTAAAGTGAGGGGCTGAATCTGTAAATGTTCCAAAATGCTCATAAGGACCAAAAATGCCACTTTCCATAATCCAAGAACCACATTTGCAATTTTTATATTTTTCAAAATTCCCGAGGACTAAAAATGATAATTTTCAAAGTCCGGGGACTAAAATTGCCATTTTATGAAAATCTTTTATCCAAGTATCCATATTGAATATTTTTAAACTTCCAAGGATTAAAAATGATTTTTATTTCAAAAATATCCCACCAGGGACTGAATCTGCCAAAATTTGAAACTCCAGGGACCTTTTATGCCAATTTGGATTTTTAGGGACTAAACATGTAATTTTCTCAAACTTTTTACCCAAAGTCTAAATTTGATAATTTTTACTTTTAAAAAACTTTGGGTTGACTTTTCTTTCGTTTTAAAACGTCAGGGACTAGTTTTGTCAATATTTGAAACTTGAGGGACTGAAACTGCCAATTGTGCAAACTTTGTTCGTTTTTCATTTGTTTTTAAACGTTTTGCATCTAAAACATATAAAACACACTTTTGAGATAATTTCAGTATTTTGATGCATTATTGGGTGTTTTTGGATGTTTTGGCAGTTCATATAAGACAAAAATGATGAGTATTTACACACTCATCAATCCCCCACACTAAACTATTGCTAGTCCCTAGCAATACTGTTTTGAAAACTTGATGGATTTGAAAAACTCTTTACCAAAAGCCATCACTTCTGGAGTAGCCAGGTGTAAGAACTGTGGCACACCTGATAACCGTGTGATTTTGAGCAAACCACCAGCTTTCAACGGATTTGAGTAGTCTTTACCAAAAGCCGTTTGCTTCTGGACTAGCCAGCTCTTGATGGAATAGTCAACATCTTGGTGAGCTGATTACCAATTATGGATTTTCCACGGCCTTTACCACAAGCCATAATCTTGCGGGCTAGCCAACTCATTTGTTTTCGGGGAGTTGATGACCCACACAATTTTGGGCAAATTGCCAGCCGTCAACGGATTTGATATGTCTTTACCAAGAGCCGTTTGCTCCTGGACTAGCCAATCCCTTTTGTCGGTTAGACAAGGCGGACTGATTACCAAAAATTTTGAAGCACCAGTGAAAAAATTTTTGAAAATTTTGAAATTTTGGCTAAAACGGGGGTATTATATAGTAAAATGTGATAAAATTCGCTAGAATAGCGAATACCCCCCACACTAAGCATGAATATTGTCCTCAATATTCAAAATCCCGGCTATTATGCCGACATTTTGAACATAAAAGGGCAACATTACAAGCTAAGCGTGGAAAACACCATTTTGTTTTTCACTTCATATGTAATCATAGCATGGGGGACTCCCCCACACTTAGGGTGAAAACCCTATAAGCATGCTCTGTTTTTGTTTACCGAGTCGCGAGCTTGACTCGACCCCGAATTCATTTGTCCTTGGGGAAGCATGATGTGGAAGAAGCAATCTCACTCGGACTTTCATTCAAAATGTTTGGACAAACATATGAAGCACGTGAAAGTTCCACACCGATGAGATATGTATCCGGCTCAAGATAATGATACATGAAAATGCCGGGATCAAATATAGTGTCCTCACTCCCGAAGGAGTGAAGAAGAGGAGAAATCACCTGGTAGGTGAAGGAAAGAAGAGAGATCTGAATAGCAATTAAGATAAGAACTTCCTCCTCAAGAAATGTATATTCAAGTGGAGAAGGCAAGTCCTTGAGCTTGATCTCAGGAAATTTATCAGTTTCCTCAACTGATTTGATTTCCTCATTATGAAGTTGTTTGGGTGGGAGAGGGGGGAATGGATCTTCGTTTAACAAACTTTCTAGAAAAAGAATGTCCCCCTCAGGATCAAGATAATCATCATCAACTTCATACGAAGTTGAACTATCTTCAGTAAGAAAAGCCTCGAATTCGTCCAGATCATTTTCACTATCCGGAGGAAGTGGATTGATCTGAGTAAGTTCAATCGAAGGATCACGAGTAAGTAAGAATTCTAACTCTCTCAAATCCTCTTCAAAGTCAAAGACTTCATTTTCATCCCTTGGTGGGATGGGATCCATATGAGAGAGTTCATCAGCGAACTCTTCAAGAAGAAAGTCAACATCAAAGTGGAGAAGTGATGCATCAATAAATTCAATGTCTCCATAAGATAAACAATCATCACTGGAATCAGAGACAGTCTCAATTTGATCATTTGGATTATTAGGGGGTGAAGGAATATCACACACATGATCCAAAGTCCCCTGTGACTCTCCTGGGATTGGGACAAGGATCTCAACACTAGACTTTATTAATTCGTCCGATCCCTTACTAGGAACAGTGCTAAGATGCTCATCCCCCATGATCGGAGAGTGAGTGTGAACTTCGGGTGTGATAACAGCAGACGGAGGGAGATACAAAAGACTAGCACACATAGATTCTATATTTTTCATGTGTTCTTCTGCTAGCAATTCTTGCATACTCTTATCTCCCTGTGCTTCCACGGAAGGAATCTCAACTGATGAACTAGATGAAGCTTTGTAATATTCTTTCATTTGAATAGAATCCTCATCATCATCGTCATCATGAAGAGCAGCAAAGCGAAGATTGGCACGTATTTTAGCCGCTCTTTGCTCAGCAAGTAATTCTTCCATGCTTTTTTCGTTTCTAGCTTCTCGTTCTTCAGCAAGTAATTCTGCCATTGATTTCTCACGAGAATCTTGAAATGATGTAGTAGCCAACTCCTCCTTAAGATCTTTCAATATCTCAAGAGTCTCAATTAAAATGTCTTGCGCAGTAACAAGAGGAGTTGCTTGGGTCATTTGGTACTGTGGAGGTGGGTCTGAATACGAATAGTCGTAATTGTTACAAGGAAACGGATTCCCTGTTTGACAATCAGAGCTAGTGTGTGGACCTCCACAATACTCACAACAGTAAAACTGATGTGGCTGTGAGTCGTGTGTGCTGTAGTCATAATTGTAATCAGGAAACTGCTCATAGACAAGCGTGTTTCCCGATTGACAATCAGAACTGTAGTGGGAACCACCACAGTACTCACAACAGTTAAACTGTTGAGTCTGGACTGGTGTATCTTGATACGAGGCATCATTGAAGTTTGGATAATATGATTCTTGCTCGTATGAATGTGATGGGTAATCGGAAAAATTTGAAGAGTCGTTGAATGAGTCTTGATTAGGGTCATAAGCAATTGGATTACTCGACCCACAAAACAAACAACTCCCGTTTTGAATATTGTTACCACATTGCACACATGTACACCAGCGACATGGCAAACCAAAAAGTGGCTCACCACAACCGACACAAGGAATAAAATCCGGAGGTGGGACAAGTGGTGTGCTCTTAGAGCTAGCAATTTCCACCACTTCCGTTATGGTCTCGGGTTTTGGTTCTTGATAAATGTGAAGTTTAGGTTTGTTCTTTTCAGTCTCAGCCCTAAGCTCAGCACGTATGCTTGACAAACTTTTGACCGTAAACCGTGAAAGGTTAAGATCAATTCTTGAAGGTTTAGGAGCAATTGTGAGCTTAGGTTCTTGGACAACCGCAGGTTGGACGTATTTAGCACTTCCATCGTTAGAGGGAAATACAGGATCCTTTGTCACCTCGGTTTCTCGATTCATTTCCCTCACCGGAGAGGGAATATGAATCGATGGTCCATCATAATCACTACGACATCTCGATATTTTTGATAAGGCCATAAGTTTTTCAATTTTGCTTTGAAAGGCCCATTGCTCAAAGAAATCGTCATCGAGAGATGTCATTTAGAATTATACATGAGAGGGGTTTAAGAAGGTAGAATCAAATGGATAGAGGGTAAGGAAAAATATTTTTGGGTTTTTTTTATGAAAAGATATGGACAAGGATGGATAAATATACAAAGGAACGAATTCCAAAGACACTAATCAGAAAAACCGTTTAGATAAACGCGCACAACCTCCCCGGCAGCGGCGCCAAAAGTTGATTGATGCTAAACCGTCAACCTAAATTGACCAGGGTATGGTCAACAAGGTCAAACAGCCTAGATCAATGCTCCGAGGAATACAGTGTTTTCCCGGGTCGTTTAAGTCCCGACGAGGTGTGAATTGTAAACAAACGGTTTCTTGATCGGGTGAAATTGGATGGGAAAAGATTTTGAGTTATTTGAACAAAGGAATTTACGAAGAAATAGCTTAAATAAGCTATATGAATAAGACGGGAAAGGAGGAAAAACCAGAAACGATTAAAATCTAAAAACGCGTACGTTACGTTTAAATAAACGTAGACGTACGAAATAAAACGCGAGTTCTAACAAAATAAAAAACTTACAAAAGTGAAAATCACATTTTTACAATCCTAATAATAAAAGAAACTTTGTAGAAAATTAAAATTACTTTTTACACTATTTAATTATTTAATATTAATTAAAAACTATTTATTAATTACTTATTATTAATATTTAAATAACTAAAATACAATATAATATTATTTAAATACTAAAAAGGTAAAAATAAAATTCCTAAACTTATAAAATAACTAAAAATAAGTTTTAAAATTAAAAATAACTATTTTTTGTCTTTTTGTGAATTTTCTTTTAATTAATTACTATTTAATTACTAATTAACTAATTAACTATTTTAAATTAAGAAAATTACTAAATGAACAGTAAAAATTCTAAGAAAATTTATAAAATTACTTTATAACATCTAAAAGCTATAAAAAATATAAAAACTAAATTTTACTTAATAAAAACTAATTATGCTATTTTAAACTAATTATTAATTAATAATTAATAAAACTAAAGTTAATTCTAATAAATACCAAATGAAAAGATAAAAATCTGAAAAAATTATTATAACTACTTCAATATATGAGGAATTTAATAAAAATATAAAATAGCTAAGTACTTAATTAAAAATTAAAAATGAAAATTAAAATTAAATTACATTAAATAGAAACTATCACTTAATTTTAAATTGGTTTTTCTTGGATTTTCTTTTACAAACCTATTTTATAACTAAAAACAAAAACTTTTTACAAAAACAACTTTTTAGGAGCTTAAAAATAAGCAAAGTACAAGCTTATTATGGTGGCAGTTGACTTTGGTTGACCAAAATGGAAAAATAAGCTAAATCAGCTTTGGTGGGACCCACAAGGGTGAAATCTGGTACAATTAAGTTATTTAAACATTAATAAGCTGGAAAAAGCCAAAAAGGACCCCACAATAAGCTATAAGCTAAGAATAAGCACTTGGCTTATTTGTTTGAAACTGAAAATGGGGACAGACTTAGTGAGCTAAATTAGGTGGGACCCAGGGTGATTGAGATCAAGACCAAGGTCAAAGGATGATCCCTACCAAGAGGGGGGTTGCTAGGAACGATTATGGTGGTTGTGGGACCACTGAGGTGGCTAGAACACCACCACAAAGTGGTGGTGGTGGGAGATGGTTCTGTGCAGCAGGGCACACAGATGAGCCTGCAGCCCACTTTGGGGCTTTGTAGGGGCAAGGAAAAAAATCACAAAAATAAAAGAGCTATGGGAACTTAAAGTTTAGCTAGTATAGAACAAATAACAACAAGCTTTAAGCCCTAAAACCTTGTACACAATTCAATTAAAATCCCTCAAGTTTTGAAAAAACTGAAAAGATGAACACTTTGACTTTTTGCAAAAACTTTGCTTATTTGACTTTGGCCAATTTCTACTGGATTAAACTAACTAACATTGATGTTTTGGGTGATATAAAAACTAAATTAGGATAGAAAAGTAACTTTTAGACTAAATGGGTGAGTTTGGGTTGTCCACTGACCCAACAGTGGACTGTGAGGGGAATTGGGTGGAATTTTGACTTTAGAACTAGTGAGGTGCCATTATTATGCTTCTTACTACTCTAATGTTACCCTAGGAGTGTGAACAAACTAAATTTGACCCATGATAATCATCACAGCTCAGTACAGCAGACTGAGCCAAACACTCCCTTAAGAGCTTAAAAACTTAATGAACACAGTTTTAACTATATAATGATGAGACTAAGCAACAAAAGGATTATATAAACTATAATAACACCACTCAGACTACCCTAAACAAGACAATAATTCTAATAAGCAAAAAGGGAAAAACAGTTAACTAAAAAGTGATAATAGACTAACTAGGAAATGAAAATGAGCAACAAGTGATCTAACCTCAAATCAATTATGCCAAAATCAAATTTTACCAAACCAACAAGCTGTTCAAACCAGGTATTCCACCTAAATCCCTTCTGGATTACCTCACCATGACCATAAGCTTCTGTTGACTATTATTGACCTGAGGATTTTTTTTTTTTTTTTTTTTTTTTTTATTAAAACTATATTTTAAATACAACTGAGCTTATGAAAGCTCAGAAAGGGCTTATGTGAGTTTTGAAGAATCAGAAAACAATAACTATAAACACAATAACCAAGATCATGAGACTTTTGAGTGAAAATATTGCATTAACAAAGATGATACTGAAAACAAATATTGATTGTGAAAATAAGGTTTACAAACACTGAAAATGAAGATCACAACTAATATGAACTGGAAAATACAACTGAAAATTTAACTAATCTAGATACGACATTAAACTATACTAAATTAACTAATTCTACTCTACTGCTTGCTTCTTCTCTTTTTCTTTTCTTTTATAGGACCTGGGGGGATATCTCTGACTTTTCCCACCATTTCTGACCCTTGGATTAGCTCCAATTCATCTCAGCCTTCAAAGTGTGTTTTGGCGGGAAATGGGTAAAAGGCAGGTGTGAGTGGATTAGGTGTGGTAGATGGGATATTAATGGAGGGGGAAGGTTTGTTGGTGAAAGTATTAATTGAGGCTGATGGTTTGGTGAAAAGGAGGGAGCAGGGAAGAGACAATGAGCCTGGAAATGGGGGATGTGGGAGGCGATGAACAGTAGACGAGGGGGTGTTGGGTTTGACTTATGTTGACCTGCGTTTTTAATATTAAGGGGAGTGGGCCGGGTTATAGTTTTGGGCTTGGGGTTTTGGTTACTGGATCAGACCATGGTGTTGGACAAAGGGTTGGTTTGTTTAGGGTCCATTTGGTTAAGAATAATAAATCACAAGGACCAATATTGTAATTTGGCTAAAGTGAGGGGCTGAATCTGTAAATGTTCCAAAATGCTCATAAGGACCAAAAATGCCACTTTCCATAATCCAAGAACCACATTTGCAATTTTTATATTTTTCAAAATTCCCGAGGACTAAAAATGATAATTTTCAAAGTCCGGGGACTAAAATTGCCATTTTATGAAAATCTTTTATCCAAGGATCCATATTGAATATTTTTAAACTTCCAAGGATTAAAAATGATTTTTATTTCAAAAATATCCCACCAGGGACTGAATCAGCCAAAATTTGAAACTCCAGGGACCTTTTATGCCAATTTGGATTTTTAGGGACTAAACATGTAATTTTCTCAAACTTTTTACCCAAAGTCTAAATTTGATAATTTTTACTTTTAAAAAACTTTGGGTTGACTTTTCTTTCGTTTTAAAACGTCAGGGACTAGTTTTGTCAATATTTGAAACTTGAGGGACTGAAACTGCCAATTGTGCAAACTTTGTTCGTTTTTCATTTGTTTTTAAACGTTTTGCATCTAAAACATATAAAACACACTTTTGAGATAATTTCAGTATTTTGATGCATTATTGGGTGTTTTTGGATGTTTTGGCAGTTCATATAAGACAAAAATGATGAGTATTTACACACTCATCAGGGACCGGCCTCACTTTAAGGGGGTCGGCCATCTGAGCATTAAAGACATTGAAATTTTCTTTTCCGTCTTCTCAAGTCTGAGTCTAGGATTCTGTTTTGCACAAAAATCAGGAATTGAGATATTTTGTTTTTGCATATATATTTCTAAAAAGAAAACCTCAATTCATTTCAAAATCATTCTCACGATTAGGAAAACTCATTGTTGAATAATGGTAAAAACGTTTTTCCAAAATCATGCATAAGAGTTAACATGAAGTGTCAAAATATATAATCCAATATATATCTTTGGCAAATCATGGACTAAGTAAATTAAATCAAGGAGTTTTTGGATTGCTTCTTAGGATACATGTATTTCTTTGCATTAGGAGTCGAAGCAATCGCATCTCCACATTTGTTGCATATAGGCACACACTAGAAAAATGTCAAGTTTCACTTGGTCCTAATTTGTTCCATCATTAGTTTCTCCCTTACTAAGTTGCCTTATACCTTATTTGTTGCCTTAGGATACATAACTTGCTTATTTGTTCTTTATCATTATTGCCTTTGCATGAAAACTATTATATTTGCGTAGTTTCCTACATATATATACATTCCATGTATACTTCATCAAGATAATATTTGTTTAGTTGCCTAAAGAGATGGACTTGCCCAAAACCAAACCTAAAAACAAACATCTTTCTAGAAAAACCTGTGCTAAAAACCATTTCTGGCAATCTGGGAACCAAGCATTGGGTGGCCCCCATAATTATAACGGGCAGCCCCCTTAAAATTAAAGGGGCCGGCCACCTGATGGTCGAGGTTCCCTGTTTGCTTTCTGCTTTTTAGCCCATTTCACCCTATTTTGATTCCCCACTTCCCTAAATTCACAAACATACTTTGTCTTTCAAATCTATCACATATTATCCTTCCATAAACACCAAATCATCACACTATAAATACCCTCATTCATCATTAGTAATCACTCAATCAATCATGTCTTCCCCAAATCATCCAAGAACCAAACCCACAAGAGGTGCAAGAATCACCGTCAAACCCGTATGGAGAAGAAAACTTGACACATGTCAAAAATTCTCATCCATTAATGATGTTGTCTCAAACCAACCAACAACTAAACATTCACTTCACCTAAATGAAACCTTCACTCTACCTCCACAAGACAACCTTACTATCTCACTCACCACAAAACTTCCAAATGATCCTTTTGAGGAACATACTCAATCCCAAAACCACATCCATCTTTCTCATCAAGACATGAATCCTATGTCTAATGACCAAACCTGAATCCCCAACAACAACCCAACTCCTCCATCATCACCTTCCTCTGAACATAAAAAGTTCGTTGAGGAGCTCAAAGAAGCCCATGAGCTTAGTGCTCTCCTTGCCCTACATCCTGCTCAACGCAATTTGGTTCAACAACCCTCTACCACTCCATCCTCACCATCCAACAACATTGTCCCACTTGAGAATCATGTCAACAATTGTCCTTGTTGCATTTTTATCCAAAAACAAACCATTGCTCTCAATGAGCACTTTACATGGATTGAGTATCTCCTCACAAGGTCTTCCCCACCACCATCACAAACACTACAATCCAACTCTTCCGCTCCAAGCTCACCACCATCCACCACTCCAAAATCTCCAACCAAAATTCCCACCAATGTCTACCTACATTAAATCCATGTTTCACATCTCCAAGCAAGTCCTAGAGACCTCAAGATGGCAACTTAGTATTATCTAATGTAGTTTACTAAGAAAAGCATATATGTATGCTTTTTGTAACAATGATTATGTTTTCCAACATAATCTATTTTTATGAATAATAAATGCTTGTTGAGATTTATTGTTTGTTTTTTTACTTGTTCTCTAGTTATATATTTAGTTTATTGCATGCATATATATTGTTTGTTCTAAATATTTTTGCAAGCATTCCATATCTCTATTTGTCATTTAACCTTAAAACGAGGGGGAGTACACATCAAGGGGGAGCTCATCCGTTTTCGGGACAACCTTTTTGATGTTCACGAAAAGGGGAAGAAGTGATATAAACTCACTAAATACTTGCATATATAATAATTTTTGATTTAATGAGTTAGATTTTGTAATCATCAAAACGGGGGAGATTGTTGATATAAATAATGCGTAAAAACGTTATTAATATTTTTCGATATCCCTAAGTTTTGACGATCATAAAATATAAAATCATTAAACGTAAAATCATTACGTAAATAAGTATTTAGTGACAAAATATCATTATATCCAACTAATTCACTTAAGGTATGAATAAACAAGTGCCTAATACATTTTATGATCAAAGGAATGTTTATTTACTAATTACAAATGATATAAAATGGTATAAACATTTTATATAAAACACTTTTGGTAATTAAAGGAAAATGTTTATTTGATAATAAATATATGAATTCAAATTTTTAACCAAATTCAGTTAAATTTTCACCAAAGAAACTTTCCCCAGAAAAGACAAAGAATCTGGCCGTTTCACATGGGTGGCCCCTTTAATTTTAAGGGGGCTGGCAAACAATTAAGGGGGCCGGCATACGCTCCTGTGTCAGATTTCTTTGCCTATAAATACTGGTTCAAATCTGAATTTTTTCCTCACCTTTTGCACTAAAACTTTCTGTTCTAATTCTCTCAAATCATCTTCCTAAATCCTTTGATCATAAACATATTAGTTCTTGTTTCAAGTGATCCAATCCTTCAACATTCAAAGTGCAAGAGAAGAAGTAGTTGTGTATATTGTTAAGAAGTATTGTAGGCTTGTGTATATTGTAAAGGTGTAGAAGTTGTGTAATAGATAGATCTAGGTGTGTTAGTAGTTGTGAATAGAAGTAGTTGTGTTGTGTAGAAGTAGAAGTAGTGTTGTGAAAGATAAGTAGTGAAGTTGTGTAGTAGTAGTGGTGTGCATAAGTTGTGAAGAAGGTGTGTGGTGGTGTGAGATTGGTTCTAGCTACTATTAGGACTCGACATTTAGCTTAGTGTCGTAAATTGGTGTAAGCAAAAGTTGTGTAAGGTTTTCTCCGCCATAAGGGAGCTTGTTGACGTAGTGAAGAAAACTCTCGAGTTAGGTGCTCGGGGAGTGGAGTAGGGCGAAGAGGTGCTTCGTAGCCGAACCACTATAAATTCTTTGTCTTGTGGTGCGATCTTTCTATCTCTATCTCTTTACTTATTTACTTATATTGTTGTCATTTCATTTCGTAGATATTAGTTTATATAAGTGTTGTTTATTGATCTTACATAAAACTAGAATCGATTATTTTGCAAACAAAGTTTTTATAAAATAAAAATTGACGTAAAACTATTCAACCCCCCCTTCTAGTTTTCCACAATGTTTATGATTATTAGTTTGAATTGCTTATGTATTTTTATCGAGTGCCTTATATAATTTATAATGAGAATAGAAGACATTTTATTTATTAATATAAATTAGTTTATGATATTGTTTGACCATTTATGATAATGTCAACTCACATTCCTATCCTATTTTCGCATGTTATTGTTTTATAACAATATTAAAATGAATATATATATTTTTTAACCTAACACTAATCTAACAAAAAGTAAACCCAAAGCCCCATGTGTGTACGGGGATCTAAAACTAGTGTATATATACACAATTGACTATCTGACTAATATAGTAGTATTTCTTTACACTAGATGAGTACCCATGCATAGCAACGGGATTTTATAACGGCAGATAGTTTAGTGATAAAAAAAATTTATAAGTTTTAACGAAAAATAATAAAAGTTTGAGGATATGGTGATTAAACATAATGTTTTGAAAGCCGGTTCGACCCAGTTGAACCATTCCGGTTGAAAAACGGATCATTTTAAACCGGATCAACCTGACAGGTTGGGTTGCAAAAATGGGTCAAACTAAACCGGGTCAACCCGCGCGGGTTTGAAGCGTCCGTGTCAACCCGGTTTCAATGTGTATTAATAGTTTCTTTTTGAATCATATGTTTTTAATATTTCTTAGTTTAGTTTCAACTTTTCACTTTTCACTTTTTGGTTTTTCCTTTACTAGATGAGAACTCGCGCCTAGCGGCAGCGGTTCATAGCAGCAGACAATTAACGATATGCGATATTGTGGTAAGTGTTTCCTATAACGTTCAAAATAGATCATAAAAAGATCAAAATGTTAGGTCACCATTTTGTAAACACAAGTATGATATTGATAGAAATGAGATGAGAAAAGAGATTGGTTGATTATAAGAAATGAGAGAAAAGTAAGAACAAGAGTTTCACTAATGATATTCAAATAACCAACAATGTGAAAGGTTACATAAGCTTTCTATTTATAAGGGAGGAGTAGGGCAACACTCCCTTCCTCCCTTATCTTACTAATTCGTGGGCTTTCAAGCCCATAGGGCTTTAACACTTAAGCCTTGTAACATAAAACATAATGAAATAAATACCAAAGCAACCTATTATAAAAGGTAATGACCGAGACTTGACTAAATACAGAAGTATGATCCCAACAATCTCCCCCTAAGGGTCGGTCATCACGGTTGCTTGACGTCTTCATCTTTGTCGTAGACTTGTGACATGTAAAAAACTAGACGTCTTCAAAATGGTTGAATGATAATGAATGTACTTTGCTCTGTGTCTTTGTTCTTTGGTGGTGATGTAGTGATTGTGTAATGAAGTTGTCTGCCGTTCGTCACTCCTGCGTCTGTGGTGGTTGTCCGCCATTCCAACATACTCATACATCTTTGGACTTAGACTTTCACGTACAAGAAGTTCCTTTGCATACTCTAAGGTCTTTAGTCTTTATACTTTGTAGATTCTTCTTATTGGTGTAGAATCTTTCTTTGAACTTTGTGTTGTTAAGATCTTTGGGGGAGCTATCATATGCTTCAAGATGTATGTATGAGCATGTTGGAATCTACCATCATGGAAGTGAGGTACCTGCGAGTAAACAATTAACAATAAAACATCCGGTACTTACAGATAAGGAATTAGAACTCATCAACAGCATATTGTGAAGACTCCCTCTAATCCTTATCCAGGCCGTTCCCATATCAGATACTCCCGAAGGAGCTTACGAGACCTACTAAGTAGCTCAATGACTGGGTGAGTCGCTGGGGATCACTCCACGACTGTAGACCACTATGGAACCACCGCAAACACTAAGCGTAACCCTTGTGGGGTTACCGAAGTGACCTGATGTCAGGGCTGTTAGATGTTGACCCTGGCAGGATTTCCGTTCAATCATTGAGAAATACATAAGTAATCCTCTCATAAACGTTCTAGGAAGATTGCTAAGATCTGCGAAGGACTCGATAATTTACAGCTGGTGTCCATTGATGTAGAACACCAGTTGTAGAAATACTAAGTGTTCCTAAGAGATCTTTGATGTATCTCAAGGCTCTAGACTCTATAAGTGCACACTTAGGTTTCCTATGCGGAGACTAGGGAGGGGTCTCCTGCTTCAATATCAACCGTCTCTAAGAGATAGGTCGATAGATTACACTGGTTCCCCGTGAGAAAGAAACAAGCTCTTTTAAGAGAACTTGAGTGGTTAAGAAGGTTTAGTGCATTGCGTCACTGGGTCCATGACGACTTGATCTTCAATACTGGTGTTGTCTTTTGCAATAACCAGTAGCATACGTATTGAACCCGGTGTCTGCCCTAAGGTTGAACATATGGAGGGCTATTTCTTTTCACCCTTTTCTTTACATTTCTTTTTAATTCTTCAACTCCTTCTTTCCCTTTCATTCTTTTCTCCTTTTTTTTTCGTATCATACATAAGGACTTCTAATTCTAACTATGGGAGATGTCCTTGGGTAGATCCCTCTGGCTCTGGCGGATCATGGGATGGATATTCCTATCTTAATCACCTTATAACTCCGACAGTAGCAAAGAAACCTTTGATTGAAAATCTCTCAAAGTGTTTGTGATAATCAAATATTTTGGTTAACATTTTGAGAGTTTTGTGTACACTTTTGAAGGGCTCCCCCTGCACATGTGCTCATAAGTATTTAATAAATTTGCACATGCGGGAGGAGCAAGCATTTTTGAATTGATCTACTTTCCGTGAACAAGACCGATTCGAGACACGCTTACATCACTAGTTAAACTAGCTTGAAGTTATTACCCGGCCTGGTCAAGTCCACAGAAAGTTTCTCGAGACGGTACATTTCTACTAAGACTAATCCTTTTCGAGACACGCTTACGTGGTTAGTTAAAGAAATGCATTGTCAGCTTTTAGGTGACAACTAGCTCTAGTAACTAACTTGATGTTATTACCCGTCGAGGATAAGTCTTTTCGATTTTACTAACTTTTATTATCTCGTCAATTCCTGGGTGAATCTGAGTCTAGCTCGCACAAGATACAACTTTCAGCTTTGACTTCATATATTTTAATCACTTTTTCATTTTCTCCCCCTCAAAAATAGCATATGAGATGTTGTTTTTGATAAACTTTTGATTAAAATATGCTTTTTGAGTCTTATAGGGAGATTCACCAAGAACTTTTGATTGTGAACAAAGTATTTTGTTTTGACAAGTGCTCCCCCTCAATAAGTGATTAGGTCTTATTGAGGTGAAATACTTGTCCTTTTGAGCAGAATTATGAAAATTCATAAACATTTGATTAATTCTACTCAAAAGTAAGAAGCCTTCGCTCCTTATATTAGGATTGAGGCACTGATGCGTACCTCAGGGTCCTTTCTTTACAAGTTCGGGTTGTACACTGAAATGCGTGTACAAGCCATTATGAAGTATACAATTGACAAATCAAATCAAACTCTTACAACTTTCTACCAATCAGGTCTTTGAAATGTCAACACCAGAAACCTTTGTCTGCCTCCAACATAGCTTTCCAATCTCCGAAACTGATCCCTGCGCTTCAACCGGTTCTTAATCCTTGTAATGAATCTGCGAGCATCCCTGGTCTCATCGGTGTTCCATCTTTTGGATTTCCCTAGTGCTATGTCATTGATTCTACTTTTGATTCCATCTCTGACGAACTTCAAGGTTTCATCACAGAACTTATGTATTTCTTTGTAGCCCATGAAGCAGTTTTGACCGTTGACACTGCGGTAAGTGAACCCAAATGCGGGATGCTTGATCAAGGTGTATTGAGGTAGATGTTGAAGGTCGGGGATGTCGAACATGTTAGGTTTGGTGAGATTCAGCTTCTTCTGATAACTTTCCACTCCCAGTTGAAGATCTTCTACTCTTTCTCTGATTGCTATTTGCTTAATGAAGATTAGGAGAGCTTGGATAAGGGCAAGCTGCATTTCTTTGGGCAAGTTGTTAAGCTTTCCTTGTACTTTGAGTAGGTACAAATCTTCAATGTCGTTGAGAAGTAGTCGTGGAAAGTCTGACTCGGAAATATCATACTCCTTTTCATCAAGTCTCTTGAGTGTGATTTTGCTGAGGAAGGGGTACCCAAAGTGAGTGACAGTCGAGATGAATTGAATCGAGACTATCTTCAGATCACTTGCTACATCACCCATTGTCTGATTGAGTCTGCTGCTTCGATAGTACTGTGCCCGGTTTTTTGGCCAATGATGTATACCGTAGAGTGCGTTCCGGTCATATTCAACAATTCTATCGATGAATAAGGCTGAAGCTTCTTCTTCGATGGCATTGTTGAGATATCGAGCTGCAGGGAGAAAGGCAAGTGATGTAACGTACTTCTTCTCAATCTTGCTGCCAAGTTTCAGAAATTCCAAGTCGGTGTTGAAGAAGAACTTGTAAGGGATCTTTGGTTCCTTAGGCTTCCCAATCATCGGTAGTGGTTTGGACCAGTCAGTTATGTATGGTGCGGTTTTCCTTGTGACCGGATCGACGTAAGATTCAGGATTGATCCAGTCAATATTGCTAAACATAGCTCGAGCAATATTTTCTAGATGGTACTCAAGCTCGATGGAGTTAGCCGACCTATCTTTCAGAAGATTGAACGCATCATTCTTGATTATGCGTAGCTCTTTCTTGTTCATCTTTTTCATCTGAAACTTATGCTGAATGAACTGAGCGTATTCCACTGTTCGACCATCTTGAGGTTCTTGATTTTCTGCAAGTGGCGGTTGCGAATTAATCATCTTATCAAACCAGGAGTACTCGACAGTTTCGTCTTGGTCTAGCCATTTGAGGACGGTTTTTGGTTTCTTTGGTTCTGTACCTTTTGATGAGGTGTCCGGTTTGTGTTGATGATGCTTTCGTTTCCTTTCTTTCTTCTTCTTAGATGATGGTTCTGGCACTTCATCGGGTTGAGGAATCTCGTCACCACCTGTGTATTCGAAGTGATCATGTGCTTTGGGAGCCGAACCAGATGCCTTGGGTTGTTGTGAAGATGTTGTTGTTGTTGGAGGGTTGACCGGTGCTTGTGGTTGAGATGAAGGTCCTTCGGCTTGTTTTTGTTTCTTTGCCTGAGAGTTAGGATCCTTATCTTCATCATCTCTTGGACGTTTCAGTTTGTCCGCCTCTGTGCTGCAAGACTCTTTGGTCATTTTGGCTTTCAAAGCTTCCAGGATTTTAGCTTCTTCTGGTGATAAGGTGAACTTGCTTGCCAGTTTGTCCAAGAGTTGGGCTTCTAATTCGTCCATAGATAACCCTGGTAGTGGAACAGTTGATTTGTCAGCTCGAAGAGTAAACGTGGTAGATCGGATTACTTTCTTGACGGCTTGCTCTGCGAACTTGGTGAGTTCATCTCTCATCGGTGCCAGTAGATCTTTCAACTCAGCAACTAAATGTTGTTCCATGTACTGGTGTGCTTGAGCTGCTAATGTGGCTTCCAAGTTCTCTTGCACATCCTTAGCTAAGAAGGTTTCAACTTTTTCTTGCAGCTCCTAGACGTTCGTATTCAGCTTCGTCAATTCAGCAACTTGGGTTGCTAGTGTTGCAACCTGATCTTCCAATTTGTTTTTCTTCTTTTCATGAGCTCTTCTGAATGCAGTCTTTATCAACTTTGATGCAGCAGAGGCTTTGGTACTTGCAGGTTTCTTGATTGATTTGTCATGTGTAGATTCGGATGCAGGAGGTGATGACTGTGAAGATTCAATGTTGGTGGTAAGGTCTTTGTCATCTCCTCTTTGTGGTTCGGGTTGATCAACTTTTGTAGCTTTGGCTGCTTCCTCTTCCAACCTTTGTTCTTCAGCAAGTTTGTCAGCTTCGGCCTTAAGCCTTAATTCTTCAGCAAGCCTGGCTTCTTCTTCTCTTTTCAACTTTTCTTCTGCCAGCTTGGCTGCCTCTTCAGCCTTCCTACTTTCTTCCATACGGATTGTTTCCTCCAGCTTGGCTTGTGCAAGCTCCTCAAGCCTAGCCTCCTCAGCTTCCTGTTTTTTCTTTAATTCCTCTTCTTGAGCCCTTTCTCTAAGCTCCATTTCTTCCACAGTCATCAACCGTGGAGCATCAGTATCCATGGGATCTTCCTCTTCCTCTTCTCCAGTTGCTAAAACATTAGTCATTTCCATGTCTGTGGGAGATACCGAAGGATTGTCGTAGGCGACCAAGTCAGTATTAGTTCCTGTAGTAGTTTCAGGAACATTGCTAGATCCACCAGCTTCATCAGTTTGAGTAAACAACGGAGGTGGAGGTAGATCAGCATTGAATGCATCAATTTTGCTGCGGAGGATGCCCAAATTGAGAGCTCTTTCATTTTCTTCTTCAACTGAAAGGCCTATGTTTGAGTGAGCTGATTCTTGTTCAGCAGTCATCAGTTCCTTAAGTTTCTCATTCCTGACCCTTTCTTCTTCCAATTTAGCCTCTGCTTCAGTGAACGGTCTTCGATTGAGATCTGCTGGGTATTCAGCATTGTCAGCAAATTCATCAATGTTCTTATCCCAATCTTCGAACGTCAAGTCTTTATCATCAATGTCTTCAAGATTGACATTCTCGGTAATATTGGCAAAGGCTTCCTTGTAAACTGGACCTTCGTCGGACTCGGTTTCAGAGTTAGACGGTTTTGGAGAAGATTGTGGTGAGGGAAACCACCCAGGTTCAGGAATGGATGCGGGCTTCTTGACAGGAGTCCTTCTCTTGAGAGTACCCTTCTTTTTATGTTTAGACTGGGTAGAACTGCCGGAGCTCCCAGTCTTGCTACCTTTCTTTCCTTTCTTCTGCATGAACGAAGGTAGAACAACTTCGTCCAGGAAACCAACTTTGTCTGCTTCAAGAGCTTGAAGGTAGTACTTGTAATTCGGGCAAAGTTTCACTTTGTCATTCAAGAGACAGTCGGGAAATTTCTTTCCTTGCTTGCGTGTGCTGGTGTCGAGTCTCTTGATGATTCTGAGAGTATCTTCATTTCTGAAAGTATTCTTATCTTTGTCATCAAGTCTCTGTGGGATATCGTCATACTCACGAAGGAAGCTTTCGATGAGTAGTTTTGTGAAACGGACAAATGGAATGTTGGTGGTCTTGTGTTGAATGTGCCACACAAGGTCTTCCCAAATGATGCTGGCATAATCTACTTTCTTTACATTTGCCACTGCCCAAAAGAGTTTGAGGTGTTGGAGCTTGGGGTGTTCATGGCCAGTGTCTCTGCCAGATAAGGACTTGGCAATTAGAATGTATAGGGTTCTCCATGGTTGTGGAAGAAATCTGATGTTGACCCTAGAATGTCTTGTCACAACTTCTTCTGATTCGTCATAGCCAATATCCCGTAACCACTCTATTAGCTCTTCCTCTGTAGGTACTTGATCATATTCTTCATCTGGGCCAAGTTTGGGTAACCCAAGAACATTCCTAAGTAAATCAATGTCCACAGTGACCTGTCTGTCATGAAGCATGCAAGTGAAGGAAGCTTCCCCAAGGTCAAGCTGAAGTGTATGCCAAAACTGGTGTATGTAGAAGCAGGAGACTGAAGCTGACTTCGTGAATAACAGCTTGTTGGGGTGATATAGGAGAGCATCCACTGCAACAATACATGATGATTCGTTGCAAGTGATTTTGTTGAAGTTGATTCGTAGGTTGTTCTTGCCTATCTTCCTGGTGTAATCAGCTGGAAAGGTCTCTTCCCATGAAAGTTTAGGTTCAGGTTCTGGTCCATATGGAACATCATTGTGTTCTGCCATCTGAATTGATCATAAACAAACATAAACATGGCAATCGTTTACTTTGTTAGCTCAGACATAAGATTACATGATTGTGCATATTATGAATTGATCAGTGGGTGTTTGTGTGTGTGAAAACTTTTGTTATATGACAAACTTGTGTTATTATCATTTGGTAGAAACTTCTAACTATTAAGTTACAACATTAGTTTATCATTACAAGAGATTACACTTTGGAAATTTTTTCAACACTTAGGAAATTTCATGAATTGGACAAGTTTACGCGTAACCTAAAAATCCTACGCATAACTTTTATTAAGCGTAAGAAATGATATTAGGCGTAGGTGCAAAGTCTACGCATAACTTTATAAGTTACGTGTAAGTTCCATCTTTTGCGTAGGCTTAATTTTACGCGTAGGAGTTTATCTTATGCGTAAGATTAGAACTTAGGCAAAGGATTGAACCTTAAGCGTAAGTTATAACTTGTGCGTAGGTTTTGACTTACGCGTAAGATCATGACTTAAGCGTAAGAAATAACTTATGCGTAAGTTAATCCTTTTATGCGTAAACATTGTCTTATCCAAGACAATGTTTGTCTACGTGTCGAATCTTACGCGTAAGATTCAATCTTACGCGTAGGATGAACAACTTGTGCGTAAAACGTCTTTTTTCAGAAATTCACCTTTAGAAATTTGAGTTGTTTGATTCCTGAAAGTGTAAAATCACAACCACTGATCAATAATCATACCAACACACTTAAACTCACAATATTATGCGTAAACAAGACAAAACTTGAGTTACGCGTAGACATGCATGAACACATAATCACAAACTGAATCAATCATGTTTCTGGGTTAAAATGAACTTAGGGCAAGTGTTCCTTACATCCTAAGGAACTTGTGGTTCAAATTATAACATCTTTCATCCACAAATTCAAAAGATTAAAACTGCTAGTGCATTCGAACCCTAAACGTATGATCCATGATCAAAATCAGTTAATGGAAGCAATTAAGTCACACGATTGAGTTCCTAAGCATGAAACAACATAATCCCCATCATCAATTTCAAGCATTACACACAGAATCAAGAACCCCTAATTGACTCGTATGAACCCTAAATCCATATAAATCGATTATGTGTTTCTGGGTGAGATTAAAGGTTAGATACATGATTATTAACATCTAAAGATCATATCCCACTAACAAATTTCATCATAACACAACTAGTTTCTGGGTTGAATCTTAACGCAACACTCTAGATCAATTATGCCAATTGAGACAAATTAAGCCGTTGGATTAAGTTAAGATTAAAAACCCATGTTAGAAATCATGATCAAAACTTGTTACAACTTACAGATTAGAAGATTAATGAATGGATTTGATGAATGATTGTGGATCGTTGATTGAGTAGGTGAAAGTGATAAATATTTTTGCAGGTGGGAGTAAATGTGAGGTCAAACGTATTTTGACCGAGGTTAAATCAAGTTTGAAAGATTGACAAGTATGGTCCCTTAACCTTATTCACCATTTACTCTTAATGCCTAAACTCATTATCTCTTTTAACTTTCGTTAATAACACCAAGTTGTGACAAGAACAACTTTGTTGAATAATACTCCCCCTCGACCTTAGACCGTAGTCTTAAAAAAATCTTAAAAATTTTATTATTTAGGTCAAGGTGAGTAACCCGAAACACTTTTGATGCATCCTTTTAAGAAAAAAAAACGTAATATTTTTGGTAAAATGCAAGTATAAAAGTTAATATTTTTTTTTTTGTGAAAATTTTAAAATACTTTTCCTCCCCCTCAACACTTGTTTTGAATAATTAAAGACGTTTTTTTTAGAGAAATTAGTGTTGAAAAGAAAGGAATATACTTGCATTTTTTTTTAAGAATATTTACAAAGATAGTGTTGATGTTTGACGATCAATTGTGTTTTAAAAACTTTTCCAGATCCTCTGGAGTCAAATATCGCATACCAATTTGGTGAACTACACTAGCAAACCTTGATGGTGCTAAGGATTTGGTCAGTAAGTCCGCCAATTGGTACTCAGTCCCAACAAAATAAAGTTCAACAGTACCCTTTTCCACATGCTCTTTGATGAAGTGATATCGGAGATCGATGTGTTTGGATTTGCAATGATGTACTGTGTTGCAGGAGATAGCAATTGCACTTTTGGAATCACAGTAGATAGGAATCTTGTTGAATAGGTAGCCATAATCCTTAAGTTGTTATCTCATCCAAATGAATTGAGCACAACAAGCAGACATGGCTACATATTCAGATTCTGTAGACGACAGTGATGTGCAGCCCTGTTTCTTTGATTGCCATGACACAAGTTTATCTCCGAGAAACTGTAATCCACCAGATGTACTTTTGCGTGTGTCTAAACATCCTGCATGGTCAGCATCTGAAAAAGCAATTAGTTCAAAACCAAAATCCTTCGGATACCAGATTCCCAAGTTAATGGTTCCCTTTATGTATCGAAGGATTCTTTTGACCTCACTGAGGTGTTTTTCAGTTGGTTTGGACTGATAGTGAGAGCACATGTAGATAGCAAATACTATATCAGGTCTACTAGCTGTGAGATACATGAGTGACCCAATCATACTTCGGTATTTGGTAGGGTCAACAGGAGTCCCATGTAAATCAGCATCTAGTTTTGTGGTATAGCCCATTGGTGTATTATAAGTATCACTGGTCATCATTCCATGTTTCTTTAAAATTTCAAGAGCATATTTGGACTGATTTATAAAAATTCCACGAGGTGATTGATGAACTTATAGTCCTAGAAAGAACGAAAGTTCACCCATCATGGACATTTCAAAATTATCTTTCATTAATTTTGCAAAATCATTAGAGTAACTTCTTTTTGTTGAGGCAAAAATAATGTCATCGACATATATTTGAACAACAAGTAAGTCCTCCCCGTAGGTTTTTGTAAATAGTGTTGGATCCACCGATCCTTTAGAAAATTTATTGGCCAGCAAGAAAGTGGACAGTTTGTCATACCACGCCCGTGGGGCTTGCTTAAGTCCGTAGAGTGCCTTTTTGAGTCGGTAAACGTGGTTAGGACGCTCAGGATCAACGAAGCCGTCTGGTTGGCTCACATACACTTCTTCACGGAGTTCTCCATTAAGAAATGCGGTTTTCACATCCATTTGGTAAACAACCATGTTCCTGTGTGCAGCATAGGCCAAAAAGATCCGAACAGCTTCATGTCTAGCCACTGGAGCAAAGGATTCAGCAAAATCAAGTCCTTCTAGTTGGGAGTATCCTTTCGCTACCAAGCGTGATTTGTTACGTATGACAGTTCCTTCAGCATCTAGCTTATTCTTCCATATCCATTTTAACCCGATGACAAAGACTCCGTCAGGTCTTTCAACTAATTCCCAGACTTCCAATCTTATGAATTGCTGAAATTCCTCTTGCATAGATTCAATCCAGTTGTCATAAGTCATTGCTTCTTTAATGTTCTTAGGTTCTTCGTGACAAACTGTGAGTGCATAGATACAAGTTTCTCCATCCGTGTGAAGTCGTTGTCTTGTCATAACAGGTGCATCTGGATGGCCAATAATATGAACTAGTGGATGGTCTCGAGTCCATTTGTGTGTTGAAGGGTGTAGTTGATAAGTATCTCGCATGTTAGCAGGATCCAAATTGCGTGTAGACGACTCAGCAATATCAGGAAAGGTAGGAGCCAGTGCAAACGGCTTAAAGAACGCATCAGGATCATGCTCTGTGGGTTGTGGAACTGATGGTGGTGTTGGATCTTCAGCTGATTGGTGGGAGTTAGAAACAGTTTGTTCTGCTGTAGATGGTGATGCAATTGGAGGACCGTCTCTCTCAACAGTTGTAGTAGTTTGTTGAGGTGAGTTTGGCACTGGAAGGTTATCAGGTTGAGCAGCGGAATTAGGTGAGACCTCAGTAGAACGGTATTCAATTGTATCATCAAATAGTAGAGCAAACAAGGTTTCCAATTCTTTGCGGTTGAGTGGCAATGGTTCAGCCGAAGATTTCGGAGAGTTAAGATGCTTGAATTCAGGTCCTAAGCTGTGTTGCTCAGAAGCCATTTGTGTGAGTTCATCAAAATTAGCGTGAATGGTTTCTTGAATTTCTCTTGTTCGACGATTCCATATCCGAAAACCTTTAGAATTTTCACAATATCCAACGAACACTCCGATGTCAGCCTTTGCTTTAAGTTTACCTAAATCATCACGATCATTTTTCAGATAACAAAGTGCTCTAAATATATGAAAGTAATCTATATTCGGTTTTCTTTTGTGAACAATTTGATAAGGTGTTTTGCGATGGCGTTTAGTAATCATGGAACGGTTTTGGGTGTAACATGCGGTTGAAACAGCTTCCGCCCATAAGTAATCTGGTAATTGAGCATTAATCAACATAGTTCTAGCAGCTTCCACTAACGTCCTATTGCGTCTTTCAACAACTCCATTCTATTCTGGGCTTCTAGGAATAGATGTTTGATGTTCAATTCCCACTTTCTCAAAATATGACCGAAGTGTCTGATTCTTAAATTCAGTTCCATTGTCAGTTCTGACTATTCGTACCGTATTATGTAGCTGAACTTGAATTTTAGTGAGAAAGGTGATGATCATTGAAGGAGCCTGATCTTTAATTCGTAAGAAATAAACCCAAGTCCATCTTGAGTAGTCATCCACAATTACTAGTATGTAGCATTTACCGTTGATACTTTGAACACGCATCGGTCCACATAAATCCATATGAAGCAATTGTAAAACATGATTCGTACTTTGCTCAGGTTTTGAAGGAAAATGAGCCCGAGTACTTTTTCCTTGTTCACAGGCTGGACATAAGTGATCTTTGGTAAAACGGAATCTTGGAAATCCATCAACAAGTTTGTGACGAGCAAGGTCAGTCATTGTTTTGAAATTCAAGTGCGAAAGACGTTTGTGCCATAACCAAGATTTAGTCAATTCTGCTTTGGAGAGAAGACATATCGGAGATGTAGCAATCATATCTGACATTGATATTGTATAAAGATTAGAACCTCGTGAGCCAGACATTAGATCGTTTCCTTGTAAGTCACGAACGAAACAGGTTTTCTCACGAAATGCAACTTCTAGATCTCCATCACAAAATTGACCGACTGAGAAAAGGTTGTGTCCAAGGCCTTCCACATAATAAACACGACTGATTTCAATGTTCCCACTGATATAGTCACCATATCCCATGATTAAAGCGTAATGATCATTCCCGAATCTGACAGTACCAATGAACTTTGAGACAAAGTTGTGTAACAGTTTGAGATTGCCTGTCATATGTCGGGTGCATCCGCTATCAACAATCCAGAGAACAATCTGTACCACCTGCATCACAAGAAGAAGACACGGATGGAACAGAAGTAAGGGTGGAACCCAAAGAAAGTGCGGGTTCCTGTTGGTTAGAAGCACATGTATTCAACAATTTAGGAATCCATTTAAAGTCTGGTTTGTGTTGTAACCAACGTTGCCAATTCCAACTAGTTCTTGCTTTCTTAATGTTAAATGGACTAGTAGTTGGCTCATTCCTAGATTTGTTCTCGGCACCTATGGGGGTAACTTCAACATCATTAGAAACCGTAGAAGGCGGCTTTCCTAAGTTAGACTTAGAGGCAGTAGTGGGCCTAGAAGGAATGCGTGTCCTACGTTTCTTATGACGATTAGTAAGAGAATTAGCTATACATTTTGTATGATCACCAGATGACACGCTTTTACGACAAAACACACAAGATGCATTAATATTCAAAACATTCAAAGGTTCATCATTCGTTACATTTAGATTTTGATTACAATTTGCCAGATTAGAATCTAAATCTGATGCAACATGAGTTTTATTCAAGTTCCTAAGTTGGTCTTCTACTCCTTGAGCTTCTAGTGATCCTCTTTTACGTTGCCAGAGCCTATTCTTCTTTTTACTTTTTCGCTTGGGTCTACTAACGCTATAAGTGGAGACTAGTCCTGTAGAAGTGGAGTTACCAACATTAGTATTTTGAACAACATTCCCTTTAGAAGTTATGTCTAATTGATACATTCCTGGTGCTATCACCGTGGTGTCAACCATCTTTCCTTTTTGAAGTAGCTTAATTTTCTCTTTCAAATCGATGATGATGTGATTTTTATCCTGAATTTCAGACTCAAGTTTCACATTGCAGTAATTAATGTCATCGCGGTTTTGTTGCCATTCGACATTTTCAATTTTTAAATCCGCAATTTCTTTCTCATATTTGAGACAGAGACTTTTTAAAGACTCATTGTTTTTGCAAAGCTGACAAGAGTTTGAAACATTTTGACTTTGAAGTTTCAATTCCATTTCAAGACTTTGAGCTTGACACCATTCAAGCCTTTGTTTGAGTTGACAAATTTCTTTTGAAAATTGTTTTGTCACATCATCATTCTTAATTCTCAGCTTTTCATTCTCATGATTCAGTGTCTCAATTTCCACATTCAACGAGTTATTATCAACACAAAGATCATCCACAAGCATAGAAGTACCAGTTTTATAGAGATCATTCATGATAACAGAATAAATATCAGCATTGAGAATTTGTTCCAAGAGTCGATCAGCATCATTTTTTAAAACTCTATTTCTTTGTTTTTGAACTAAAATCTCATTTTCAGTAGAGTTGAAAACGTTTATCATATTTTTCACCTCGTTTTGAAGTTCCTGATCCCAACGTGTAGCACAGAGACGGAGGTGTTTGACAATTGGCAACATTTGTTTTTGAAAAATATCTCTTTTTTCACGCTCGTAAGCGGATTGAAAAGTTTCAATTTTTATTTCAGAATTACGTGCAATTGTTTCCTCCAAAATTTCGATGTCTTCCATAAAAGTTTTGAAATAATTTAAGGCACGACAACTTTTGGGTAAAGGTGTAAGTTCACCGGATGATGGTAAAGGACCATTTATTTGTGCTACAGTTTGGACAGGGGCCGCATTAGAGGATGAAACATATGACTCTTCGACAAACCATGATTTCTCAGGTAATTCCTTTTGAGTAACAAAAGATTTAGAAAGAGGTGGAGCTTTTGAATAGTCATATGGTGTCCAATATTGAACATAACTCATTTTTGATCGACTCTCGTCTTCAAGTTCTTCTTCTTCCTCCGTATCAAAAACAACATCACGCACAATCGTATTATCAAGCAAATGGTCCATACTGTAAATTTTAGGAATTTCTTTGAATGCCGTATGAAGAAACATTGAATTGTAATCGCCAAGAGCAAATCCTTTATCGGGTCTCGGTTTTAAAGTAAATTTCTGAATAGTTGTGACAGAGTTCCCGTGTTTGTAAACAATATTACGAAATTCTTTGAGTTGTTTTTCAAGATCAACAATATCACCGAGTAAATCATTTATATACTTCCTTTTTCGTATTTTATGTTCACAAAACTCCTTTTTGCAACTGGACAATTCGGTTTCTGTTTTTGAAAGTTCTCTTTGAAGACGTTCAACTTGCATTTTCAGTTCACATTTTTCACTTTCAAGTTTAGAAATCAACTTTCCGTTTGACTGAATTAGATCTTGCATTTTGTGCTGAAGATCTTGCTCTTTGTTGTAAGATTCTTGAAAAGCTTTTTCAAAACTTTTTGTATGTTTAATCTTTTCTTGCTGATTTGAAAGTTGTATTTTATAACACTCAATATCTCTTGCAAGTGCTGCATTTGTTTCTTTTAAAACTTTGTTTTTCTCGTTGCATTTTGCGATTAGCAATTGTTGAGCATTCAGTTGTTTAGATAACATTATGAGGTCAGGGTCTGGATCAAATGATGGTTCATGTTGTTCGAAATGATCATGTTTATCATTCTCAATAGGATCATCAAATGAAACAACTTTGTCATCATCAAATATGACAACTGTGCTTATTTGTTCATCTGTTTGAGAAGATGAAGATGATTTAGATGGAACAACTTGCGCCATATCTGATTTAGAAGCAGAAGGTGAGGCTATTTCATGTATTAGGCATGCTTTTTGGTCATGTACCTGAGACAAGCCGTCAGTGTCATACACTGGACCTGAATCATTAAACTGAAGTTCCTGCATGTTGGCCATAAGCATCACAGTTGCATTGGCTTCCAGATCTTCCATGTCATCATCATTGTTCACATTTGCCATGAAGTTGTTATCCTGTTCAGGGAAATGCCCATCTTTTTCATCTTGAAGAGCGATGAGTAATGCCTGCTTGTGAAACTTACTACCCCGAGTTCTCGGTTTGGGACATGATGTCGCTATATGACCTTGTTCATTACAATTGTAGCACCACACTGTATTCCCTGAGTTGGAGTTCCTTGTTGCAACTGGTTCAGACCTTTGCTGAGAAGACCCTGAGTTGTTCCTGAACCCTCCATTGTTACTAAACCTCTGACCATTCCTAAAATTTCCTGAAGAATTTCCTGAACCAGATCGACCATAGCTACGATTCTGAATTTCCACTCTTCCATCATTGACAACAGCTTGATTCCTTGTGTTAGAAGATGAACGTTGACGGTTGTTTGTTTTGTTGGAGAATTTGCTAAAAGCACGAGCAATAAGAGCAAGTCCCTGATTCAACGTATTAAAGTCATCATCGTCATCGTCATTGGAATTTGAGTAATACACTGCATCATTGTTGTTTAATGGAACAAGTTGATTAGAAGCATTCTGTGGAGATGAATCATAAGGGACCATTTGGTTCGAGGTAGAAGATTGTGGATAACTGAAGTAGTTCTGCTCTTGAACATATGCATGATTTGACATTGGTGGTGGAGCATAGGGAGATTGAGCTACGAGTGCCAAAGAATTTGGTGTTGGTGTTGGTGTGTATCCTCCTCGTAGAGCTCTATCTTTTTCCACTTCAGGTTCATGGTGTTTCAGAAAATCATACAACAAACCATATGGTGCATCATGAAGATTTTTTGTTTGACGAACAAATGTCACATATTTATGCCAATCTGGACCAAGACTACCAACGAATTTGGAGTTCACTGCTATCCTTGGTACTGTGATTTTGTGACGTTCCAAATCATTGACCACATTTGTGAAACGATGATAGTAGGATTCAAGTGACTCTCCTGGTTCAATTGTGATGTCTGTGTATTCCATGTAAAGTTTGGATTCCATATCATCTTTGTTCAATTGAGTGCCTTCCATAAGGAGATGAATGTGTTCCCACATAGCTTTGGCTGTTTTCTGAGTATCGACACTTCGATAAATTGGATTAGGTATACCTTGAAGTATATAAGCCATTGCATACTCATCAGCTTCACGATGTAATTTCTGTTCTTCAGTGAGTGCAGTTTCTCGAAGGGGTCTATCACCAGGAGGACGTGGAGGATCAGCAGTTGGATCACCAATTTTAAATCTTGTTGGCCACTCAAATGGTCCTTCAAGTATCACTTGTTTCAAGAATTTCCCATGAGGTTTCTTTAGTTCAAGAAATCGTAAGAATCGACTTGACCATTGAACATAGTTCCAAGGTGTTAGCATTGGAGGTGTTTCAAGTGATCTTGCCTCATGTCTGGATTGTTGAGTTGTAATAACTTCACACATTCTATCAAACCAGTGAGGTTGTTTGGAGGAAAACTGAGTGTTCTGTTGTGACATCTGATATGATTGTTGTTGTGGAATGATTTGATGTTGTTGCATCATGAGATATTGTGGTTGTGGATTAAACGGTTGTTGATGAAATTGTGACTGAGAAGGTTGTTGATATGATTGTGGCTGATGGTATTGTTGTTGCTGAGGATTTGAGAAGTAGTAATGTGGTGGTTGAGACATCTTTGAACACTTGTGTAGAAATGGATCTTTGTAGAAGATTGAAATGCACGTTCCTTTGATTAAGTCCAAAATCCCTGGGGTAAGTTGAATTCTTACGCGTAACTATAATCTTACGCGTAAACTTTAGGTTATGCGTAAAGAGTAGTTTAGGCGTAAACAATAAGTTTATGCGTAAGTTTTCTCTTTACGCGTAAGCTTTGGCTTATGAGTAAGTTTAGACTTATGCGTAAGGTTAAACAACCAAACAAATCTTTCAAACTTATCCAAGCTTGAAAGATATCCGAAGTCAAAGTATTCCACTAACTTATCCAAGCTAGGGAAGTACTGAGTCACCGTAACCCAAGGAGAGGACCTTTGATAAAAGTTAAGCGTAGATTCTGGAACTTACGCGTAAGATATGATCTTATGCGTAAGAGCTTATCTTCTGCGTAGATAGTGACTTAGGCGTAGGATTCACAACTTCTTCGTAGGATCTTGAGCGTAGACAATGAACTTACGCGTAGGAAATTGTGTTACTCGTAGGTTTTAGGCGTAGAAGACCAAAGTTACTCGTAAGAACAGGGTTTTGACCTTAGTTACTCGTAAGAAAAGGGTTTTAGCCAAAAGTTACTCGTAGAAAGGACAAAAAGTACTGTTGACAGCTTTTTAATCGTACTGTTCACGTACGTTACGCGTAAACAGGTCAGAAACTTGAAAAATCTCAAATTTTTGAAGAAAAAATGCTTAGAAATAAGGTACTTTTGATCAAATAACTTCACCAATACTTAGAAAACACTAACTATTGAAGATTTTGCTACCAAAAACTAGTTTTTCAATATCAAAGAAGCTATAAAACCTTAAAAAAACCTTAAAAATCACAACTTTATGCAAAAACTAAGCTTCAAATCACTATATCAACCTTGAAACTTGTCCAAGCTTCAAGATTTGAGTGAAAGAAATAAAGAAAAATGCAAAAAGATGAAGAACAAACACCAAAATCCCACGTTAACAATAGAAAGTTCACTTCAATCTCTATTAGGCGAATGATACCACTTGTTAGGTCACCATTTTGTAAACACAAGTATGATATTGATAGAAATGAGATGAGAAAAGAGATTGGTTGATTATAAGAAATGAGAGAAAAGTAAGAACAAGAGTTTCACTAATGATATTCAAATAACCAACAATGTGAAAGGTTACATAAGCTTTCTATTTATAAGGGAGGAGTAGGGCAACACTCCCTTCCTCCCTTATCTTACTAATTCGTGGGCTTTCAAGCCCATAGGGCTTTAACACTTAAGCCTTGTAACATAAAACATAATGAAATAAATACCAAAGCAACCTATTATAAAAGGTAATGACCGAGACTTGACTAAAATACAAAAGTATGATCCCAACACAAAATGTAATTGCAAACTGTTGTAACATGTGATAATTTAACTCTAGACAAGTACCTGTGCACATCAACGTGATTTTATAGCGGCAGATAGTTTAGTGATAAAAAAAGTTTACAAGTTATAAACGAAAAATAATAAAAGTTTAATGATTTGAGGATTAAACATAATATTTTGAAAGGAATGAGATCCTCTCAAGTTGAGAGAACAACTTGACTCAAGTTGCATGATTGTGAGCCATTGGATTTGATCCAATGGCTCATAATGTACCAAATTGAGTCAAGTTGATCCTCTCAACTTGAGAGGATCTCAATCCATTTTGAAACCCGGTTCGAACCGGGTAGTACAACCAGTTGAATCATTCCGGTCGAAAAATGGATCAATTTATACCCGCTGGGTTCGAAGCGTCCTACGTCAACCCAGTTTCTAATATGTATTCATAGTTTTATTTTGGACTTGTTGCCGAAATGTCTTGTTTTTTGTTTTCAGACATTATAGCAAGAGTTGATGTAAATGATGGAGAAGAGAAGGATAATTTATACTACTCATTTTTCGTAATTATTGCTCCAAGTAGTAAATGCAAAATGGTAAGTCATTAATTGATAATTGTCGATTAACAAATTTCTTTTCTCAACCCATTATAAGACCATATGGAAAACGGCAACACACTAATTGAAAAATTAATTGTACGACTTTCCTTGATTTTCAGCATTTGCAATATCTTTAAATTGATGTCAATGTTTTTGAAATTTTCAAATAAAGTTGACTATATTTTCAAATGCATGGCTAGTTAATAGTTGCCTTAGTTGCCTGTAATAGTAGTGGAATGCAATGCATTTCAACATTTTATTTTTTAATTCATTTTTCAACTTTCCAACATTAATAATTTATAGTCGAGTACCCGCACTTAGCAGCGGCGGTGCCAAGTTTCAGACATAATTCCGGTGGTGGCAATTAGTTTTGAACATAAGTTTGATGCGTTGTTTTGTGTCTGGTGCGATGGCTCATGTGAGTTCTGCTACTGTGGTTTTTTATGCATAGTTTCTAGTCGTGGTTATAAATTATCGACGTATACACAACTAGTCGTGGTTAATAATTATCGACGTATACAAAATACTAAATTGAAATAAACTCAATATTTTAGCAGACGTCACATATTACAACATTCACAAATGAGATTAAATATTCCAATCCAACCTACCAACTTTCTTTTAAATAAATTCCGGTATGAAAAGTATTTGTCTACCAATTTTCGCGTTATATACGTTTTTGATTGACGTCAATTCATATTTGTTTTAATAGTTACCAGTATCTTGAGTATCATTTTTCTTTTAAACGCTAATCATATTTTATTTTGGCATTGTACTATGGTCATTGAGTCATTTTATAGATATCAACAGCTATACATTTTAGGCTATATATTTTTCAAGGTATAATAAAATACATATGCAACATTTACCTTTTCTACATTTGTGCTTTATTACTTCTACTTGAAACACTAAAATAACCTTTAGAGATATCAAAGGCTTTTGATTTTCAAATTTTAATTGTTCTCAAAATAATACTGAAAAGTTTTACCAATGCACAAAGATATAAAAATACATATTTATTTTTCATGAAGTAGCAAGAGGATTCATTCACTTTGTTTTTCTTGTATTCTGAAAAAAAAAATGAAACTCAACAAAATAATATCTTCCAATTTTACTAAGCAAAACACAGCTCTTACACAAACTCATGAAACATCAAAGTCGTTCCATCTAAACCCTTTAGAACATGTAAATTTACACTTGCCTCAAAACATGTGTCTTCGACAAACATGCAGACCAATAAATTTCGTATACAAACTAAAACATATCCGGCATTAAACATCACAAATACACAAATCCAACATTAAACATAACAAATAAATAGATCTAGCAATATACATCACAAAAAATATCAACCAATCTCAAACTTTCTATAACAAACTTAGACATAAACCTTATAACAAAATTACACCATAAAACTTATAACAAATTTACACCATAAACTTTATAACAAAGTTTACACTATAAATAACAACAATAACCACTATAACAAATATTACAAAAAATTTAGAAATAAAGCATACTATTCCGGCGATAGAAACAATTTCCGGCAGCGACACAATTTTTTCCGTCGTCCACAAATTTTTTTCCGACAACAGTGGTAACTTTTTTCGGCGATGGAAGAAATCCGGTACCTACGGTAACAACGGATTTACAAAAGAAACATTAAGAAATTCATTGCTTCAACAAATATATAGATTTATAAAAGCATTCAAAACTTAGAAAAATACATAAATCTTTACATAAAAACCTCACAACTTGAAAAACGTTTCGAGATCTAAGGTGGTGGCAGGTCTCGGTGGATTGGTTAACGCTGGTAATAGGGCTTGGTGATGGTGTGGATTTTTATGGTGGTTGTGTCGGTGGTGTTGGGGGTGGGGTTGTGGTGGTGGTGTTGATGGAGGAATTGTAAGAGAGAGAGAGAGAGTGGTAGTGGCTGTAACCACTGGTAAATTTCACTTTGTACTAAACTAATATAATCCATTTTCTACATATAATTTTTTTTGATTAAACGCTATCAGTTTATCTAATCAAAACAACCCACTAATGTGATGTTACTCACATTCCTAATAAACTGCTCACACGCGGACCTACACCAACATGCCCTATGTTAATAAACACCCATATACGTCAAGTATAAAAGTTTTCAACTTTTATTTGCCACTTTACTTTAATTCGTTAACGAACGATTATTAAACGTTTAAACTAAACGATTGCTATCAATTAGGGTTTTCACGAAACCCTAATCTATTATAATTATGAATTTTTGTAGCTAAATCACAAACTTAAAATGCAATTCCCTAAAGCTCGTAGTATACTAAACCTAAACTAAAAATTACCAAACCAAACTAAAGTCTAAAAGTACAACACATCCTAGCTCATTTACAAGTGATTGAACACAAAACCAACCCTTTATATTTTTGGTCTCGACATAGAAGCAAATCCAAACTAAACGAGCCCTAAATTAGTTACATACTAACTAAAACCTAAGTAGCCTAATATGAAAATCATTTAAACCTAAACTAGTTCCTTGCAACTTGTCTTGAAGATATTTAGCAACTTCATCAAATATGTCAAGCCATCACATGGTTACCTCCTTTAATAGCTGATGTCACAACTCGTAATTTCCGGTCATTTTCCAAACCTCGACAATTTACTATTCACAAGTTACTATTCATCATTTACTATTCATCATTTTTGAGGTCAATTTGACATTCCGAGAAACATTCAGAAATTTTACTATTCACTTGACACTATTCATTTCCGGAAGAAATTTCACTATTCACGTGCATTACTCATGTCATCGTAAAATTAGTTTACGAGTATTCAAATTCGCGTAACCGTATTGGTTCAGGAGCGAATTCATGCAATATCATTTGGGACATCTCATACAGACTAGAAATAGTCTGCATATCATCATTTTGGCACTTGCATACTATTCCACTCGTAGGATATTTAAATTAATACTTTTGATATATTTGACTTTTTACGTATGTTTATTCTTAAATAAACGTTAACAAACGATCAATAATGTGACTAACACGTCCGACACTCCCGACTATGATCCCAATATATTTTTATACTCATTCTTATAATATAAAAATTATAATATTAATTTACCCGGTGTTTTCCAATCAATTGCTACATTTTACGGTCGGAGCTTATAACTCCGTCGGTTTGCGTTATTTCAACAAGATAATTATTTTGACACCCGATTCTCATCAGGAATAATATTTTACAACTCTTACAACTTCGTCGTGTTTTATTTCACCTCTTTAAAATTTATTTTTAGTTAACTCGGTACCCGGTACACCTTAAAACTACAAATGAACACAAAATACTACACCAAATACCACTAATACATTTACACACTCCATCTCTTCTCTTACACAACCCATTGCCGCCCCCCCCCCCCCCCCCTAGCCCATAATATTTCTTACAACTTTGAAATATTACTTACTTACTCTATTATTGAAGATCTTCTAATTAATGCACCAAAAAGTCTTGCATACAAGTAACTTATTCACTCATTTTTCATCCCATTCCACAAGTTATCACTAAAACCATACTCTCTCTTTCTCTTTACACCTACAAACGGCAACAACAAGAAACAAGGGCAAGACCAAGATTTTTCCAAGATCAAGTATATTATTTAGTGTATTTTGTATTTCCTTTTTGGGTTTTGAAAGATAAACTCAAGGATTATTAGGCTTTCACCATCCAAACTTCATTAATCTTCCAAGTAAGTTAACAAAACTCATTTCATAATTTTTACAAGTTATTACTATGTTTATATATATATTTTTTACAAGAACTCATGCATATATTGACTTATACCACTTTATTTTACAAACTTATAACTTATAAACCCTAGAAGGTG
The DNA here is from genome assembly GCA_030686995.1 of Artemisia argyi. Taxonomy (NCBI): domain Eukaryota; kingdom Viridiplantae; phylum Streptophyta; class Magnoliopsida; order Asterales; family Asteraceae; genus Artemisia; species Artemisia argyi. The sequence continues at coordinate 64,299,611 of CM060677.1, forward strand.
ATTTTAGCTAGATCCTTGTTTGATCCACTTGATTTGTGATGTTTAGGAACCCATGACACCCTAAGAAGGTGTATGGTAGGATTAGGCTAGTTTTGTGGTGATTGAAAGTGGTTTGATTGAAGTTAGAACTAGAGTAGAACCTTAGAAATGGTTTTTGAAACTACATATTGACCTACTGTCCCTATTTTTAATTCGTGGGAAAATCAGTAGATGGTGGTTAATTTTTGACCAAAGATTTAGAAAATACTTTCAAAAACGAAGCCGTGGGTGAAAGAACGGATTAAAACGAGTTAATAACGAAGGAGATATGATTTTCCGAAATTAACGACGAAAACTTTTTTTTTCTGAAAACTGCATGCTGTTTGACAGTTTTCGACGGGCAAATAGAGGCGTTAAACGTAACCTAGAGGAGCCGAGCTATCAAAAATATATTAGTATATACTAAAACGAATCCGTGGATATAAAGAACGAGTAAAATGAGCTTAAAACGACCAAGTTGTACGCGTTTTAACATCGTCAAAACTATATATATATTTTGTCACTACTAGAAAATAATATAACTACGTACTAAATGACATATTTTCTAGATTTCTTATTCAAGGAGTTTATTTTTAACTAACGAAGTACGTACGACTCAAGGTCTATTACGCAACTACTAGACACTATTATAAGGTTTTCTAGACGAGGAATATAACACTAACATTTTTATACGATATACTACGACAAGTTATATACTTCTATATTTGGACTTATTTTTCTAAGTATGGAAACTATTATACTTTGACAATAACTAGTATTTCCAAGTTACGAGTGGTATAGGCATCATGTGCATGTGCATTCATTTCATCACGTCATGATCTAAGGTAGATCGTTATTACTCATATTAGGTTGCGGTTAGAGATTGTGCCTCATTTCAGTGTATCCACTTTTGTCATCGTAGCTATCGCTCCAGGTGAGTCATAGCCCCTACTTTTTAATTATTTTGCAAACTCTTTGGGGGAGAATACATGCTCGTTTTACTTAAATGCATTCCTTGCTTTACCTGGTTGATTACCTCCATTTCATTGGTATGCTTGATTACTTGTTTTTCATGTGACTTGTCTCTTAAACATTATTACTTATTTTATATGACCTCATTGTCAGTATTAGTTCTCTGGCGACATTGTCAGTATTAGTACTTATTAGTTCTCTGGCGACATTGTCAGTATTAGTACTTATTAGTTCTCTGGCGACATTGTCAGTATTAGTACTTATTAGTTCTCCGGCGACATTGTCAGTATTATTTATCTGGCGACATTGTCAGCATTGTTTATGTAACCTCGTTGACTGAATTATTTATATAGCCGTTTTGCTATATTTATCTTAGAATTTAAACACAAGTATTACTTTTGTTCACGTAAACGTATTACTTTTGGTAGTGGGTCGTAAACACACAGGTTACAAGTCTCTTATGGCGGGACTTGGAACTGAGTGGATTTACGATGCCTTTGCTGGGCGATCTTTTCTCTATAGGCATTATTTGTTAAACAAACTCTATGAACTCACCAACCTCGTGTTGACACCTTAGCATGTATTTTCAGGTTTTAAGCATATGGCACGCTACTGGAGGTTTTGGCAGGGCATGGCATGGTCATAGAAGACTCTGATTATTTATATGGGGACCGTTTTAAACTATTTTAAGGGCCTACTTCCGCACTATTTTTAACGATGTAAATTCAACATTTTTGATTAAACGATTTTATTCTAAATGATTAAAGTGAAAACCATTTTTGTACTTGTGTTGTGATATCAATTGAGTTACACCCCAGCTGCATGTATGCTTCCGCTGGACCTGATTTTGGGGGTGTGACAGCTGAGGCGTGGAATTGCGCCCTCACAAAAGGTTTTACCTCTCAAGGGATCTTGAGAAGCTTGCAATCCCCACCAGGCAGTGTACCTGACCATTGTAGTATAGTATAGTGCCAAGTACCGGGGGATTGATCGTTCAACTCAAAGAATAGTGTTTGCTAGGGTTAAAACTCACTAAAACTAGGTTTAGAGATGAGGAATGATTCTTTTTGTATTTTTGTATTTTAAACGAAAGCAAGTAAAATCTCTGTTTTGGATGGAGTGGGCTGAATTAGTTGCTAATCAACTAACCCAAATAACTAAAGATGCAATCAAAATAAAATAAACTAAACTTAAACTAATTATGGCAAAAACAATAATGATAGAAAATGTGTTTACTTAGATTTCACTACTCCCTAGCTATCTTTTATAGGTTGGTTAATTTGTTACAATTGCATGGATGACGGGTTATATTCCTTAATACCATTAGTAGGGCTGTGTACGATCTTCCCTAACTCTATAAGCTTCTACCTCTTCCTATGTCGAGCCGACTACTAGCTCCTAATATGGCCTCATTAGTAGTTACCTACACATTAAATACAACCAATATATCGTAGTACACCTCCGATCATGTTTCTTAAGACGTTCAAGTAAGTTACCAATTGGAAGTCTGCCAGTTTTCTTAAGCCTAACATCGAATTCATTCATCCACAACAATTATAAACAAACAACCAACCCATAATCAATATCTAAGTTTCATTACATCTAAGCAAACACAAAGAAAACCTAGCCTAGCATGTTAAAGAGAAGACAAACGTAAGATATAATCAAACAACACATAGACATATTGAATGATTTGATGAAAGACTTATCTTCAATTAAGCATGGATGAAACAAGGGTTTGAAACCCTCAAAATATCTGTAAAATTCGTCTAGGGTTTACTCCCTTAAAAGTTGCAAACCATGAATGAAAACTAGAAAACTATATATAGATTTTGTATCCTGACAGTGTCAAGAGATAGGTGTGACACCGTCAACTCATCGCCAAAATAATACTCGTATTGCCTAGATCCTTTTCTGACGCCGTCACTCTTTGTGGACTCTGGGCCGTCTCTCTTTGGGTCATACATGACGACCTTGGCATTTTATAACGTGACGCCGTCACAAACTCTTTAGAAAACATTCTAGCGCGTCACGTGTAATTGATTTATCCACCTCTTTATCAAGTTATGACGCCGTCACTAGCAACCTATGACGCTGTCATGTGCAATTTCTAGCATGATTTTGAGACTTTGTCGTTTTCTTCACTTTTTCGCTCCAAAAACGTCCAAAATGCTTCCTTTTGTAAATTTCCTTCCAAAAGTACCTAAAATGACAAAAGGAACGATTTAGGGAAATATTTGATCAAATAATCTCGACTTTGGCCTTAAATGACCCCCCAAAAGCCGTACACTTTTCGCTTCATCAAATACCCTTACACTTGAGATTTGCTTATCCTCAAGCAAATGCGCTTTTATTCTAATCAAAATACAAGTTAGGGATCATTTAACACTAAGATAAAAGTAATTGCAACAAATAATCATTCAACTTTAACCAAAAACAAATAGGGAAATTATACACTAGCACCTCACAAATAGTGTTTAGATACTCACATCTCTCGGGTGTAATAAAGTATATATCACAATATGGAAATGGAAAACATCTCTCACTACCTGTCATAGCAAATAGATTACCATAGGCTTGGGAAAGGATCAAACCTCCACCACTTGGCGTAAGCACCTAGGATAAACTATCAAAGAGGTCTTTTAAAGGGTTATAACGTGAGGTGTAGGGATATGGTAAACACAGTTTTTGTTGGATAAAGGCAATATTTACTGGTGGCGAGTTAATCATCTTGGTTAATTACATGTACAATGTGGCGTTGCTAAGCCAAGACTTGACTCGACTTAAGCTAATCAAAAAACTAACAAAACATAAAATAAACATAAAAGAAAACGGGATGGTAGTCCGTATGTTTTTTTCTCTTTTTCTATTTATATTTTTTTCTGGTTTTTTTTTTTTTTTTTTTTTTTTTTTTTTTTTTTTTTTTTTTTTTTTTGCATACACTCTTGCCCTACCATCCAAAATAATTCATCATAGGGAATTTGCATTCCCCTTACACTTGAACTTTTACATACCTTACAATCAACTATTCTAATGACTTGAATTAAGATAATCAAAACACTTGGAGTACTTTTTAAGATTAACGCACATATGGGGGTAATAGTTGATGTTCTTCCCCATTACTCCATAACACTAGTACTTTACCCATGAGTCCCAATCGTCCCAAAACAATATGTACAAGATATGACTCGACTTAGCAACCATGTAATCAATTAGACAATTAACTAAGGGTTTAAACAAATAACAATAATTCACTAAAGATGAGTGCATACATGGAAGGCTAAGGCGATTTAGTTGCACATTTGGGGTGGATTGTTAACAAATTCTTCCTTTAAGTAAAATGCTTAAAGTTAGAAACGAAAAGATAGGCTCAGAGGGGTGTACTAGGGGTATCATGTACTAAAAATGAGTACAATGCAAAGGTGTGAGAAAATTAATTGACTTTACTAGTCAAGTAATGATGACTTTATTGGTCAAGTAATTATAATACGGGTTTAAACACAAGGGTGATCCTAATCCCTCTTATCATGTCGTAAATCCTACTACACGAATGTAGTATCACTAGCGGTCTCGGGATGCATCACTAACGCAAGTTCTAGAATCTAAGTACTACTGGTACACTCATAAGCACTAATAATGAATGCTTTTCCTAATAAAGCTAAAGGCGAACCTCACATATTTGGGTGGAAATTTTTTTTGAGTGGTATGGTTTTTGTGCTAGTCATACATCTCCTATCCATGAGACGCTCATTAAGGTTAAAGCTTCACTCCTAAATGTTGAAAAAAATAAATAAATTTGGCGCTAACATTGCCCTAACAAGTATTTTTCTTAGTTTTATTACACACCTACTATTGAACAAACAAACTCAAGCGTAATTGTATTCTCTAAGGTATCATCATTTACCCTCCCCTTACACTTAGGCTGAACATTGTCTCCAATGTTCAATAAAAAGGATGTAAAAGTAATGAAGGTAAAAGAATGAAAACAAATACTCCCCTGATTCATTCGGTGTGGATAAATGGATAACATGGTTAAATCCTCCTCCAAGAAAATGAACGTTGAAAGCTTCCCTCCAGAAATATAAATCATCTTCTTGTCCAATATAAACTGTTAAACCTGAGAAAACAATCATGGCAAACCTCGTATAAAATTGGCGGCAATCTATATATATAACGATATAATGCATGTGGAATGAATATTTGCAGATTTCCTGGAGTTTATAAAACTAAAGAATTAACAAAAACCTTAAGACTCCGTTAGAAAAACAAAACTTGCAAAATTTTTCAGAATTTTTACACCTGACGCCATCAGGTTATGATCCTGACGTCTTCAGAGTGTTCTTACAGAAATCTTATGTTGAGTTTCCAAAATATTTCTGGAAAAACTCATGCCTTAATTCCTGGAATTCCTGCAAAACATCATTATGACTCGATACAAGCATTTGACTCAAACAAATACTAATATACATGTTCATTTAATATTGTTGTGGTTCATGTCCAATTCCCGTTCTTAAAAACCAATTTAGTTTTCCCTTACACTTATCTTTTGCGAAATACCTTTTTATGAAGTTAAGACAAACAACAAGGTAAAGCATTTTCACAATTTATTATGAAACATGATCCACAAACAATAAAAATCAAGGATGCATATGGAAGAAAATAAAATCAAACAAACAAACAATCAAAACAAAACAAAAAAAATAAATAAAACATAGGTTGCCTCCCAAGAAGCGCTTTTCTTTATTTACGAGTCTTGTAGCTAGACTCAAGATCATGGGTTATCCTATATGAGTGAGCTCCTCATCGAGGACATCTTTGGGATCAAACTTAGGTTTCAATTTCCTATCGGTTCTCTTGGTGCGGTATGACTTCTCAAAAATTTTCTCCATCCGGATTATATAGAATCATCTTCATATGCCATGATCCGTCACCTTCCTTAGGTGGCTTGTCCCAATTCCATTTACATTTATCACCTTCCCTTTTCCACTTGTTCATCCCTAAGTTGATAGGCATCACTCCTAGGAATTCAATCATTTTCCTAAAGACTAAGGGATCCTCAAAGGGGTTTAGTTCTTCATCCCTAGCTATGAGTTTCTCTACCGAATGCGGTTTGTTTATAAACTCCTCCTATAAATAAAATGGGCGTTGAGGTCCTATGAAGTCTCTATTTACCCAAGGTCCGTACCTAGATGTTCTCCTATTCACATCTACCCAATGGGGCGTTGGTTCCTCATTAGTATCATAGGCGTGTTTCTTAACATCATAGACCGACCAGGTTTCTCCTTCTCCTACCGCTATTCTAGATTCCTTACAATCAATCATCGCACTTGCGGTAGCTAAGAATCCTCTTCCTATTAATAACGGACATGTAGTGTCACTAACCATATCAAGGACACGGAAATGGGCTAACATTGTCAACCTTCCTATATGCACTAACACATCCTTCACTACCCCAACCGGATATGCTACACTTCCATCTGCAAGCCCTATGATTACCTATGTTTCATCTAACTTTCCTGGCTTAAGAGTGGTGTACAGAGATAATGGAAGCAAATTTAGGCTTGACCCAAGATCGGCTAATGTGTCAAAAGCCTCAGAATTTCTGATCTTACATGGTAAAACGAATATGTCCGGATCATCTAATTTCTTAGGCAACTTGTTTTGAAAGAAGGCGGTCCCATTCTTACCTAACTTAAGTTTCTCTTCATATTTTTCTAGAAGGGCATTCTAATAGGGAGCACGGGCTAAGACATCAATGACGGGACGCTCAAGGTAAAGTTCCTTGAATTCTTCGCCAAGGTCTTGTGTGGGAAGTGTTTCAACTATGCTATTGACCAAATTGATGTTGGGCGTTACATTCAATTGGTTCTTTTGAAAGATTTGGGTTTGTTTGAAAAACGTGCTCATGGCATTGACCGAATAGTATTGTGGACAAGAAGTAGGAGACAAAACAGATGATATAGCGTTAACGTTTAGTTTCGGATTCTTGACCGTGTTATTTGGGAGTGCTCCCATTTCTCAGTCATTGAGAACTTTCAACAATGTGTCAATCTTATTGGTCATCTCACTTTGCTTTTGTTTGAAATCGGCTTCAAACTTTTCTAAACGAGTTTCTTGAGATGCCATAAATTTGGACATCAAATCTTCAAAATTATTGGTACTACCATCGTTGTTGGAAGGATTGTTGTTGAAAGCAAGGCTAGAGGGTGGACCGTTTGGTTCATAACGATTAGGTGGAGTGGAAGAATTGTTTTGGTTTTGTTTCAACCTAAGGTTCGGGTGATTTTTCCAAGAGGGGTTTTATGAATCACCATAAGGGTTTTGCTCGGGTTTGAAAGTGTACCACTTGTCTCCCGCTCCGTCGGTACGTGAGGATGCATAATCCGCGAAAGCTTGTTCCGGGAGTTCCATGCAATCACGAGTGTCGTGGGGACCACTACATAATTCCCACGAAGAAGTGATTTTGTTCACTTGGCTTGAAGGTTTAGGAGCTTCGTAGGATTTAATGAGAAACTTTACTTGGTCTTCAAGTTCTATGATCCTACGGTCTGGAGTGCTTGAATTGTTTGAAGGCAAAGATATTGCCTTGACCGTTTTGTTCAAATCACGGGGATCATTCTGATGTGTGCTTATTTACACATCCTTTTTATCCTTAAATCAGACCAAATACACCAAATACTAACCAAATATGCCAAGAGAATGTATGTTTTTGTATTTGTGTATGTGCAAGTACGGATATGTGAAAAATGAACAAAAACAAAGGCAAAACCGACAAAAACAAGCACGAGATTGGAAAAAGGTCAGAAGCTGGAGCCAGGGAAGCAAAATGATTAAAAGTGTCATAAGAAGTCCTCAAAGATTCAGAAAGTTTCAATATTAGTCCCTGATCAAAGTTTGAAGAGATTTGCAATTTCAACCCCTGTACTTTCAGATAAATACAAAAGAGGTCCCTTGAAGAAATATTCAAAGAAAAGTCCAATGAGATCCTCCATATTTCAGAGTTTGACAACGAAAGCCCTTGGGAGAAAGTTTTGATAATTTACAGATTTGGTCTTTGGTAATTCCTAAATTACAACTTTGATCCTTATAATTTAAATCCCTAAACTAATAATACTCTCCTATACTAAAACTAAATAAACCCAACACCACTTTAAGCCCACAATATGTATATCAAAACCCCCTCAGCCCATCTCCCCACTCAGCCCAATCCACCACGCACCAATACTATTAGTACCCGGTCAAAACTCTACCCGATCCAACTCCCTACCCGGTCAAAAAGGTCAAAACATTTTTAATACTAAAACACCCGCCCCCAATTTATTTACTAAACCCAAAAAAATGACTGCAGATAGAACCCTAAAAATTACCCTTTCTCATCATTAACCTCGTACCAATTAATTACCCAATCATATGGTATTCTAGAAACTGACAGGGTGTCAGGAGACGTGAGGAATGACAAGTGGACCAATAAGCATACACATGAAGGATTCACAGGTTACTCACACGATCCAAAGGCTAATAATTAGTGGAAGGATCTGGAATTGAATCAAGGGCTATGGAGGGACTCAAACAAACACAGAGGCACACGGATAGATGACCTGGCAATCCATCTCAAGGCTATATATACCCCTCACTCACATCAATTCATCTCTGTTAGATGTTAGGTTAGCTTAGGAGTAGGAGTAGGGCAGTTAGAATTAGTAGTTAATCTCAGTTTATTGTAATATTTTCAAATTTTCATATTGTAATCTTTCAAAAGCTTTAATATAAATTCAGTTTCATTTTAAATATCTGTTCAAGGTTACTTTCAATTGTGTCCAATTTAATCCTGTTACGATTTACAATGTTGTTTTAGCTTAATACGTTTATTTGAGTTTAAACAATTGTTGTTGGTAAGTGTTATTGCTTGATCCTGTTTAGTTGGTTAACAAACTTTCAAGGTCAACGATAGTCAAACTTGGTTCTAGTTTATGATTATGGTCAAATCTGGTGTGGTTTGATGATCACTGGTGGTGTTAAAGCTTATTAAAAATAGGCTTTGGTTGGAATGCACCTTATGACAGTTAAGGGTTTGATACCTGTAAGATCGTTTTTACTTCTTTCAATTCTGTTAGTGCAATTAGTTTAGATCCATTTCAATTAAGTTGTTTATCTATTTGATTGTTACTCTTAAAGTTTATTTCAGTAGTTTTGTTAGAATTGTAGTTATGGATTCACTTTTAGTTATTAAGCATTGGTTCTGTTCATTTTTTTTAGTTTCATATAATTAGATCTGCTTATCTTTGTTTCTAAGATCTTAAGTTGTTTAGATTGGTCATTTAGCATTTAATACAATTAGGCAGCTTATTTGAATCCGTAGATTAGTTAGTTTAAGCTTGGAACTCCATAGTTGTAGTGTTATCTGTCATCAAGGGTGTTTGGATTAATTTAGTTAACTATGTTTCAGTGGTTATCAGGTAGTATAAGTAGTTTAAATATCTCATATTAGGTGCACTTAAGTTAGTTTAGGCATAAAAACCATAGGTCTCATAGCAAAAGTCAAATTTAGGTTGTAATTTCATTTATGTCTGCACATTTAATTTTCTGCTATCATCATCCTTTAATACTGTTAGTTTAGATTATAATTAGGTCAATTAGAATATAATTCAGCTTAATGTTGCATTTAGGGACAGAATTGGTCAAGAGAAATTCAAGTTGGTGAAAGCTTAGGTGCAAAATTTAAGTCAAACCTGCAGCCCCCATAGGTTCATGTGCTGCTGATCTCAGGCTAATTTAGGTATTCAAATCTGTTTGTAAGTATGACTTTTCAATGTATTTGGCATCTCAGTAGTTCAACCAATGGTTTGCCCCCATAAGCTCTGCCTTATCAGCTTATTTTCACTACTCATTGAGCTTATCAAGTAGTAAGGTTCAAACCAAGCTCTATTATCAACATTAAGGCCTGCTTTAGTGTTTTAGAGCTTAATAACTGAAATCAGTGGTTTATCTGAGCCCATTTATGCCCCAAGTTATTGTTTCCATTAAAGTTTTGTTTATTACTTATTCTGCTTAGCTTATTGCTTATCTCCATAGTGCTTATTTGACTGTTTTGAACCTTATCTGTTTTTTTGTGTGTCATTTGACCTCAATTATGTCCCGTTAAGCTTTATTGAGTCAAATATACTTTTGGATAAGTGTTGGTCAACTCTGGTCAAGGAGTGCTTAATAATAAGCACATCAAATAAGCAGTTTTTAGCTAATAAGCACTTTTCTGAATTATTTTCTTTACAAAATTTTTTCTCAAGTTTATTTTAATATTTTAGAATTTCTGTAATTTTTTCAAAATTTTCTGAGTTCATTTACTATTTTTCTTATTTTATTTTTATCTTTAATCAAAATTTAATACTTTTTAATTACAAAAAAATCAGAAAAAGCCTAGAAAAATCAAAAAAATATTTTAGAAATTTATTTTCATTTATTTTAGAATTTTAGAAATTTATTTTGCATTTTTCCCATTTATTTTGAATTTAATTTTAATTTTTAATTAGATTTAATAATTTTTAATTCCTACAAAATACACAAAAGCAAAAAAAAAAAAATTTAGTTTTTAGTTTTAAAATTACTTTTTAGTTATTTTATAATTTTCAAAATTTAATTTTTATTTTTCTCACCTTATTTGCATTTTCTTTTAATTTTTAATTAGTTAAATAGTTTTTAATTCATAAAAAATAAATAAAAAGTCAAAAAATATATTTTTCTTTTTCTCAAAATTTTCTTCTATCATTTTTAACTTTTTAAAATTATTTTCAAGTCCGTAGGAGTAGTGTAGCTTAAATTTCACGTTTTATTTCGTACGTTAACGTTTATTTTACGTTTAAGCTTACGGTTTCGATTTTACGTTACATTTTAAGTTTGTTTACTTGATTTACGTGCTTAGTTGGTTATTTGTGTTTTATTTCCATAATCCTTAGTGTAATCCCATCAAAATCACTTTTTACCACTTTCACGACACATTTCACGAATCGGGAATTCGAAATTACATTCACACCTTCGTTGGGACACGACCCGGGGAAATACTTTCCTAAGCATTTCTTCGGAAAAAAAAAACCTATACTAAAACGATCGAACCAAAAAAATGGCGCCGCTGCCCGGGAAGGTTGAAGTGAATTTTTCGTTTTCGTTTTTCGAAATTGTGTTTTGAAAACCTTCCTTGTATGTATTTTCTATAAAAAAAAAAAAAAAAAAAAAGAAAAATTGAAAAATCAAGAACACTTTTCCTAAAGTGTTTTCAAAAATACCAAAAAATTAATAAAGTTACAGCCTCGACTCTCCCATTGAAGGGTGGGCATTGTAAACCAAATAAGCTTAACGACAAAAGAACGCGTGAAATTAGTTGCTAATCAGATTACTTTAATTCTATGACGGAATAAGCGGAAAATACGGATAGCTTTGACATTAAATTGCAAGCTGAAGAGAGATCCATTCTTCTCTCCCGTTCCGTCGCGAGTAGATTTAAAGGAAACGGTTACGATTAACGTAACGTTCGAAAAAACAAAAGAAAATAAAAGTTTTAAGTTTTTGAATTTCGTTTTCCAATATATAAAAATACAAAAAGATTTTCATTTTCCATTTTGATTTTCCTTTTATTTGATTTTATGATAATTAAAAACCAAAAATAATCTTCTTATCCTCTTATCATTTGATTCTTCTTCTTTAACCCTCTAAACCAATAATTCTTATGGATCCGACTTGTTTAAAGTGTGTAGAACCGTTCTTTGAAGGTTCATGTGTTTGGTGTACGTGCAAAACAATGTGGTAATGATATTCACGATGGAGTTTGTTGGTTTTGTAATACTACCGAGTATGTTCGAAACACAATCCTTCAAAACGATACCGATTACTATCCAACACCACCGCCGTCTCCGTTCACTTAATTTAATTGTGGAAATCCATCCGACGAAGGATTACTGTGTGGGCAATGTTTTTGTAATCAATGTGGATATCAATTGTATATGTTACGCCCCGAGTGCTGAAACGTCTTACGCTTGTGATACGAGTTTTGATAATTATCCTCAAAACGATTTCAATCATCCTTTTCAAAACTTTTATGAGCAAGTACCATATTTTAATGAAAATTTGTTCCAAAGTTCATCAAATTTTGAAAATTGTGGGGGATCGTTTGAAATTTTTTATTATGAGTCGAATTCTTGTTACGATTCTCATGGTTTTAACCAACCCCCACAAACTTCCGGTGTGAAATTAAATCCATGATCGAGAAGTTAAAAGAGTTGGTGGCAAATCGTTATACTCATACTCCCGAGCCTCGTGAGAAGTCTATTGCAGAATTACTTGCTGAAGAGAGAGCGTCTAATCCTTTTAAAAATTTTGTTTACTATGATTACGACGACGATGATGAGAAAATTACGTTCGTTCTTAATCCTCACAAAACTTCCGATGTTTCTCCCGTAGAACCCGAGGACTCTCTAAAAATGGGGACGAGCATCTAAACACTATTCCGGCAACGAAATCGGACGAATTCAATAAGTCTAGTGTTGAGAACCTCGTCCCAATCCCAAGTGAGTCCGGGGAAATTTCTAATGGTGATTCTGAAATTGTTTCTGATACTTCTTATCCTTCTTTCACACCGGTTGAGAGGAGTGATGTCTTTTTAGACGAGATCGAGGCTTGTCTTGCTAACAATGATTCTAATCCGACGATGGTTGACGACTCTAATTTTGATCCGGAGGGAGATATTCGTGTCCTTGAAGAATTATTGAATGAAGAACCGTCAACTTTTCTCCCTCTGATGAGCAATGAAGATTTTGATGAAGTTGGAAGTTATTCCGATTCTCACAATGAGTATACTACGAGTGATGAAGATTCTTGTGGAGATATCGATGATAATGATGAAGATGATGATGCGAAAATTCAAGATGAAGCCCTTCGTGAGAAATTATCCAAAGTTTATCTTCTCATTTCTAAGATCGAGGCATTGAATGATCCTCTGATTTTTTCTCCTATCCCCGTTATGGATAGTGATTTCTTACCCAAGCTTGAAATTTTTCGATTTGAAGAGACGAGTAGTGGCAGTCCCACTATTCATGCTGATATCTCTCTTCCGGATTATGAGCGTTTTGATTTTGATATTAATTCTGTGCTTATTTCCGATAATCCGTCACATGACCCTCTTTTAGAGGATATGAATCCATTTCTTGCTGCGGATGACTCGATACCACCGGGTATTGAGAATGACGATAATGGCCTTCGAAGAAATGTTCTTGAAGAAATTCACAATGATGATGTACTTACCGATGTTGATTCATCTATCTTCGATTTACCTTCTTCTCATCCACCCGCGAAATCACCCGATGTAGATGTTGAATCAGATACAAATAATGATAATTTTGGAGAGGTGGACGAGATTTCTGAACAAGATGTTCCTGTGCTTGATATTTTACCCACCCAACCCACCGGTGATTCTGAACTTGAATTTGCTTTTACCATCCGGGTGTTTTACCCATTCTTTTCTTATCCCATCATTTCTTCACTTTTCCACTCCACCGGGAGTGAGGATACCGTTTTTGACCCCAGCATCTCCGTTTATCATACCGGGTGTCCGTTCCAACTGCTCTCCTGATGCGTGGGAATTGCACCAGGCTTTACCTCTCGAGGGATTTCGAGAAGCTTACAACCCCCACCAGGCAGTGTACCTGATCGATGTAGTATAGTATAATGACAAGTACCGGGGGATTGATCGTTCAGCTAGGAATAGTGTCGCTAGGATTAGAAAACCTAAAGACTAGGTCTAGAGATGAGGGATGATTCTTTTTGTATTTTTTAGTTTTTTATAAAAGCAATTAAAAATCTCGGTTTTGAAAGAGTTTGGCGGAATTAGTTGCTAGTCAACTAACCCAATACTAAAGATGCAATCAAAATAAAATACTAAAATGAAATAAACTAAATTATACTAGAGTTGTGAGCAATATGTGGGAGAATTGTGTTTACTTAGATTTCACTACTCCCTAGATATCTTTTACATGTTAATTACTTGTTATAGTTGCATGGATGACGGGTTGTATTCCTTAATACCATTCATGGGGTGGCGTACTTACTTCCCCAATCCTATAAGCGCCTACTTCACTCCTATGTCAAGCCGGCTAAGAAGCTCCTAACATGGGATCACTAGAATAGTCTTGACGCCCTTGTTGTGACGCCTTCAGGTTTTCACTGGGTCGTCATGGATTTTACTCTTGACGCCGTCATGATCTTCTTCTTGATGCCGTCAGGTACTGTTCTCAGCATGGAAATTTAAGTCTTTGCCGTTTTCTTCACTTTTATGCTCCAAAAATGTCCGAATTGCTTCCTTTTCCAGAATTCACTCCCAAAGTACCTAAAATCACAAAAGGAACGATTTAGGGCAATATTTGATCAAATAAATTCAATTCCGGGCTTAAATGACCCCCTAAAAGTGGTTCATTTTTCGCCTCATCATATACCCTTACACTTGAGATTTGCTTCTCCTCAAGCAAATGCGATTTTATTCTAGTCAAAATACAAGTTAGGGGTCATTTAACACTAATATAAAAGTAATTACAACAAATAATTGTTCCACTGAAGACCAAAGACAAGCACGGAGGTCATACACTAGCACCTCACAAATAGTGTTGAGATACTCACATCTCTCGGGTGTAATAAAGTAATATCACAATATGGAAACGGAAAATATCTCTCACTACCTGTCATAGCAAAATAGATTACCATAGGCTTGCGAAAGGATCAAACCTCCACCACATGGCGTAAGCACCTAGGATAAACTATCAAAGAGGTCTTTTAAAGGGTTGTAACGTTAGGTGTAGGGATATGGAATACACGGTTTTGTTGGATATAGGCAGTCTTTACTGGTGGCGAGTTAACAATCTTGGTTAATTACATGTACAATATGGCGTTGCTAAGCCAAGACTAGACTCGACTTAAGCTAATAAATGAAAAATAACAAGAAACATAAAACAAACATAGAATGAAATGGGATGGTAGTCCGTATGTTTTTCTTTTCTCTTTTTCTTTTTTTTTCTTCATACACTCTTACCCTACCATCAAAAATAATACATCGTAGGGAATGTAAATTCCCCTTACACTTGAATTTTTACATACTTTACAATAAACTAATCTAATGACTCGAATTAAGAAAATCAAAACACTTGGAGTACTTTTAAGATTAACGCACATACGGGGGTAATAATATGATGTTCTTCCCCATTACTCCATAAAACAAGTACTTTACCCATGAGTCCCAATCGTCCCAAAACAATATGTACAAGGATATGACTCGACTTAGCAACCATGTAATCAATTAGATAATTAACTTAGGGTTTAACAAATAACAATAATGCACTAAAGATGAGTGCATACACGGAAGGCTAAGGCGATTTGGGTGTACATTTAAGTGGGGTGTAACAAATTCTTCCTTTAAGTAAGATGCTTAAAGTTAGAAACGAAAAGATAGGCTCGGAGGGGTGTACTAGGGGTTTCGTGTACTAAAAATGAGTACAACGCTAAGGTGTGGGAAAAATTAATTGACTTAACTGGCCAAGTAATATGACTTAAATAGTCAAGTAATTATGATACGGGTTTAACAAAAGGGTGATCCTAATGCCTCTTATCATGTAGTAAATCCTACTACACGAATGTAGTCTCACTAGCGGTCTCGGGATGCATCACTAACGCAAGTTCTAGAATCTAAATGCTACCGGTACACTCATAAGCACTAATAGTGAATGCTTTTCCTATCAAATCTAAAGGCGAACCTCACATATTTGGGTGGAAAATTTTTCTGAATAGTACGGTTTTGTGCTAGTCATACAGTCTCCTATCCATGAGACGCTTGCTATGGCTAAAGTTTCACTCCTAAATGTTGTAAAAAATTTTAAATTTGGCGCTAAAATTGCACTAACAAGTATTTCTCATAGTTTTATTACACATCTACCATCAAGCAAACAAACTCAAGCGAAAGTGTATCTGTAAGGTATCATCATTTTACCCTCCCCTTACACTTAGGAAGAACATTGTCCCCAATGTTCAAGTAAAGAATGTAAAAGTGAAATAAGTAAAACGAATGAAATCAAATACTCCCCTGATTCGCTTGGTATGGATAATAAGGTGGCCAGGTTAGATCTTCCTCCAAGAAAATGAACAATCAAAGCTTCCCTTCCAGAATAATAATCATCTTCTTGTCATACATAACCAGTTAAACCTGAGAAAACAGACAAGGCAACCTCGCATAAAATCGGCGGCAATCTACATATGTTAATAAATCCTAGAAAACAAAATAAGATATAATGCTTGTGGAATGATGTTTGCAGATTTCCTGGAGATTATAAAACTGATAATTCAACAAAAACTTTAAAACTCCGTTAGAAAAACAAAACTGGTAAAATTTCCAGATTTTTACACGTGACGCCGTCAAGAGTAAACTCGTGACGCCGTCAGAAGTGACCTGCAGAAATTCTTATGTTAAGTTTCCGGAAAATTTCTGGAAAAACTTCGTCCTACTTCCTGGAAAATCCTGCAAAACTTCATTATGACTCGATACAAGCATTTGACTCTAACAAATACGAATATACATGTTCACTTAATATTGTGGAGAATCATGATCGGTATTGTTTCTTAAAAACATATTTGGGGTTTCCCCTTACACTTATCTTTTGCAAAAATACCTTTGGATGAAGTTAAGACTAAGCCAAACAACAAGGTAAAGTATTTTCACCATTTTATTTTTGGAACTTGATCTACCAACAATAAAAATAAAGCATGCATACGGAAGCAAATAACAAACAAAGAAAATAAAAATCACACAAAACATGGGTTGTCTCCCAAGAAGCTCTTTTCTTTATTTACGAGTCTTGTAGCTAGACTCAAGGTCATGGGTTACTATGTGACCTCATTCTTGTTTTCACTTTCTGATTGTAAATGTTCTTTATAGAAACCAATCACCTTTTTCGCAATCGCTCCTATAATCCTATGGGCAAATTCCTTATCGACTTTATACTTTGGTCCTAGAGTCAAGCAATCTTTGTAGAAAAGACTCTTCTTTTCCCATACATAATCCATGCCCTTTTTCTTATCCTCTTCATTGATGTCCTCAAAAGCACCAATGTTGTCCATGTCAAATCGGGGCACAAAACGAAATTCTTTCATTCTATTAGGCATCCTATAAGTGATCCTATCGGTGTTACGTGCGAATCGGATTTTCCTTCTGTCTCATCATATTCTAACTTGGACTCTTCAACAAACGGTTTACCAAACACAACATTGGATAATCGACAATCAATAACATTAGCAAGATCTTCAACAATCATAAAGTCAGTAATATAAGTGAAATTCCCAACAAAGACATGTAGACCTTTAATTCTCCCGACAAAGTTACAAACTCCACCGGGGTATTTGGGATCTCTTCTAGGTCCAAGTCTTGTTTTCACTATATCATTATAAACACTTGAGGACATAATGTTGATTGGGGATTTAAAGTCAATGTAAGCATTGTCAACGTGTCTATACCCAATCATACATGGTATCTTAGCATTCTTAGGGTCGCCTCTCTTTATCTTAGGTTCGATTCTAGTAAAAGGAGATCGAGGGTTATCAATAAGATTGTTATAGTACGCAATCTCTTCCTTAGTGGGGTATAGATTAAAATAGTCATCTGGCTTTGGATCAATCTCCCCTTCTTCAAGCTCCTCAACAACATTCTCAAAATCATTAGGCCCTAGTTCCTTATTTGAATACAAGGCGGTCGCTAGGTCACTAAATGCATGGTCGAGCTCAACCTTAATCAACCTATTAAGCTCCCTAAGTTCCCTAATCTCATTCTCAATTTGTTCACGTAACAAAGCCACTTCTCTAGGGGAAAGGGGTGGATTCGCGTTTTCCATAATGGTCAACGGAATAGTCAATGAATTTAATTTACTAACAAAGGCACGAAGAAAAAGATAGACTAAAGAGAACCTAAAAATAAAAATAAAATCTTACTAGAAAGGAATCTAGCAAGTAGACCTAATAAAAAGAGATTCTAACCTAGACAATAACTATTCCCCGGGCTGCGGCACCAAAAACTTGATGCGTGGGAATTGCACCAGGCTTTACCTCTCGAGGGATCTCGAGAAGCTTACAACCCCCACCAGGAAGTGTACCTGATCGATGTAGTATAGTATAATGACAAGTACCGGGGGATTGATCGTTCAGCTAGGAATAGTGTCGGTAGGATTAGAAAACCTGAAGACTAGGTCTAGAGATGAGGGATGATTCTTTTTGTATTTTTTAGTTTTTTATAAAAGCAATTAAAAATCTCAGTTTTGAAAGAGTTTGGCGGAATTAGTTGCTAGTCAACTAACCCAATACTAAAGATGCAATAAAAATAAAATACTAAAATGAAATAAACTAAATTATACTAGAGTTGTGAGCAATATGTGGGAGAATTGTGTTTACTTAGATTTCACTACTCCCTAGATATCTTTTACATGTTAATTACTTGTTATAGTTGCGTGGATGACGGGTTGTATTCCTTAATACCATTCATGGGGTGGCGTACTTACTTCCCCAATCCTATAAGCGCCTACTTCACTCCTATGTCGAGCCGGCTAAGAAGCTCCTAACATGGGATCACTAGAATTTGCTCATGCATTAAATATAACCAATAAAACCTAGTATACATCGGTTCATGTTTCCTAAGACGTTCAAGCATGTTACACAATGGAGATCTGCCAGTTTTCTTAAGCCTAACATTGAAATCATTCATCCATTACAACCATAAACAAGTAATCAACATATAATTAACATCTAGGTTTCATTACATCTAAGCAAACACAAGATAGATCTAGCCTAGCATGTTGAAATCAAGACAAGCATAAGATATATTCAAACAACACATAGACATATTGATTGAATTGAAAGAAGACTTATCTCAATTGAACATGAAAGGATTCAAGGGGTGAAAACCCTTGAAAATACTGTAAAATACGACCTAGGGTTTACAAAGTTCAGCCCTAGTTTTCTCCACACAAGTTCCTCTCTTAATGAATGAAAAATAGAAAACTATATATAGATTTTGATAGATGACGGCGTCAAGAACAAAATTCTGACGCTGTCATCTCGCCGCCAAATAGTTTCTCGGACTGCCTAGATCTGGGTCTGACGCCGTCATGTGTACTCCTTATGCATGCCGTCACCAAAAATAGTCTTGACGCCCTTGTTGTGATGCCTTCAGGTTTTCACTGGGTCGTCATGGATTTTACTCTTGACGCCATCATGATCTTCTTCTTGACGCCGTCAGGTACTGTTCTCAGCATGGAAAATTAAGTCTTTGCCGTTTTCTTCACTTTTATGCTCCAAAAACGTCCGAATTGCTTCCTTTTCCAGAATTCACTCTCAAAGTACCTAAAATCACAAAAGGAACAATTTAGAGCAATATTTGATCAAATAAATTCAATTCCGGCCTTAAATGACCCCCTAAAAGTGGTTCATTTTTCGCCTCATCATCTCCCCAAGGACGAATTAATTCGGGGATCAAGTCAAGCTCATGTGACTCGGTGAACAAAAACAAGCGCTTCGTGGGAGGCACCCCATGCTTATCTATTCATCTTCTTTATTTTCTTATTTCTAATAAGTGTGACGTGAGGAGGGCGACCTCTTCCATATCTTGTGTTTTCGTGGTTGTTTGTGAATGTTCAGGAATTTCCCCGAAGTTTGAGGACTCTCGTGCTCGTGGTTTGTCATTCTCTCCGCTCGAGTCTCATTCTTCGCTGCTCTTTCGAAAATTCACCATATCCAAAATATTATCGACTAACGTTTATCTCTTGGCATACTTAATAAAGGGCCTTAGATATTACGTAGACTACCCGTACCCTTAAAACATTGAGGACAATGTTTCAATTTAGTCTTGGGGGGGGGGGGGGATGAATCTTCGATTCGATTTGACCTTGCACCTTCGTCTGAGCTGTTAACTTACGCAACTCCGTTTTCCACCAAAAATTTTAAATTTTTGTCACCTCTTTATTATATATATATATATATATATATATATATATATATATATATATATATATATATATATATATATATATATATATGTTATGAATAATAAGATTTGACACCTTGTTTTGACTTTCCTACCGGTGAGAGTAGAAATAAATGTTTCGACTTGACCGGGCGTGTTGAGCCCTAGCTCGTCTCCCTTAACCAATATAATCAAAAGATTATGGCTAAGCATCCGCGGATCTCATTACTTGTGATTTTTAATTTGCGGAGATCGAGGAATGATAGAGTTTATTTAGAAGTTTCATGCTAAACGTGGAGTAGTTGGATCTCTTTAGAGCCCACAAAAGGTACTTGTGGCCTCCTTGTTCCCACAAGATTGCACACCAATAAAAATAGATCTCTAGGATTAATTAATTGTATGGGGTTTGGGCAATACTTAGTTTTTTCTCCTTCCCAACAAAATCTCTGCATACGGGGGTTTGGTACACATAGGGGTACTGCCAGTGTTACGGTGAAATAGACTATTGCATCTTGCCGGTTCGCAGCCGATGTTGTGATCTTAGTAAAGGCCGTAGGACTCGGGGTTTGGCATATGATTATGAATATCAATAATAATAGTCCAAAGCCAAATAAAAAGGCAGAGGAATCCAAAGCTATAAAAAGCAACGGATATAAATCCAAGGTCATAATAAAGCTCTTACATATTGGCGGCTCAAAAAACCGTTGTTGTAAAAGAAATAAAGGACTAAGGACCAAATATTATTAAAGTGCTTATAATTATGCAAAAATGCCAAGCTTCAACTCCGGGGGTTTCCCTAATAAAAAGCTTCCGTTTCGGGTCTCAGACATGGGATGTCTCGGTCGTAAATAAAAAGGGGGCCCCCACAAATCGTGTTAAATCAGAGACCTTCATGTGGACCCGATTTCTGTATGCAGGGATTTTTGAGGGAAAGTTTGGAAACTACTTAGCGTTTAAATTTTGTGCTCTTATCTGACTAACAAATATCAAAACGAGAAAATATGAAGCAATTCATTTCTCACAAAATAAAATCTTGAGATACCAAACTTGGGAACTGGGAACAAGAGGTAATGACACAATTAACTTTTGTGGGTAGTTTTAGCACCTAACTTGTGGGTAAACAATGATCCCGATTTTACGCTTAGTTTGGGGGCTTGTGAAAAATCAAGGATGACGATTTTTATCCGTATGGTTTCCTCTCTGTGAGAAGTGTTTCTGCTCGTTGACCCTGAAAGTTATCAACAGATAAGAATTGATAATGAAAGTCAAGGCAAACCGTCACCTATATAAAGAAATAAAAAAATACAAAAAGAGTAGTAGTAGTTGTTATTCATGAAAAATCGGAAAACGGAGCGTTTTTTGAGAATAAATGATTTTAATATCTCTTATGAACATCATTGCTACTTTACAACGTCAGTAAAGAGAGGTTTTAAAATTATTTATCTTTTAAGCGTGAGGTTATGACAATGCGTGAGGACACGGCAATACCTTAGTCTGGGGATTTTGATGTGTGCTTATTCACACATCCTTTTTAGCCTTAAATCAGACCAAATACACCAAATACTAACCAAATATGCCAAGAGAATGTATGTTTTTGTATTTGTGTATGTGCAGGTACCGATATGTGAAAAATGAACAAAAACAAAGGCAAAACCGACAAAAACAAGCACGAGATTGGAAAAAAGGTCAAAAGCCGGAGCCGAGGAAGCAAAATGATTAAAAGTGTCATAAGAAGTCCTCAAAGATTCAGAAAGTTTCAATATTAGTCCCTGATCAAAGTTTGAAGAGATTTGCAATTTCAACCCCTATACTTTCAGATAAATACAAAAGAGGTCCTTTGAAGAAATATTCAAAGAAAAGTCCAATGAGATCCTCCATATTTCAGAGTTTGACAACAAAAGCCCTTGGGAGAAAGTTTTGATAATTTACAGATTTGGTCTTTGGTAATTCCTAAATTACAACTTTGATCCTTATAATTTAAATCCCTAAACTAATAATACTCTCCTATACTAAAACTAAATAAACCCAACACCACTTTAAGCCCATAATATGTATATCAAAACCCCCTCAGCCTAATGCACCACGCACCAATACTATTACTACCCGGTCAAAACTCTTACCCGATCCAACTCCCTACCCGGTCAAAAAGGTCAAAACATTTTTAATACTGAAACACCCGCCCCCAATTTATTAACTAAACCCAGAAAAATTACTGTAGATAGAACCCTAAAAATTACCCTTTCTCATCATTAACCTCGTACCAATTAATTACCCAATCATATGGTATTCTAGAAACTGACAGGGTGTCAGGAGACGTGAGGAATGACACATGGACCAATAAGTATACACACGAAGGATTCATAGGTTACTCACACGATCCAAAGGCTAATAATTAGTGGAAGGATCTGGAATTGAATCAAGGGCTATGGAGGGACTCAAACAAACACAGAGGCACACGGATAGATGACCTGGCAATCCATCTCAAGGCTATATATACCCCTCACTCACATCAATTCATCTCTGTTAGATGTTAGGTTAGCTTAGGAGTAGGAGTAGGGCAGTTAGAATTAGTAGTTAATCTCAGTTTATTGTAATATTTTCAAATTTTTATATTGTAATCTTTCAAAAGCTTTAATATAAATTCAGTTTCATTTTAAATATTTGTTCAAGGTTACTTTCAATTGTGTCCAATTTAATCCTGTTATGATTTACAAAGCTATTTTAGCTTAATACGTTTATTTGAGTTTAAACAATTGTTGTTGGTAAGTGTTATTGCTTGATCCTGTTCAGTTGGTTAACAAATTTTCAAGGTCAACGATAGTCAAACTTGGTTCTACTTTTTGATTATGGTCAAATCTGGTGTGGTTTGATGATCACTGGTGGTGTTAAAGCTTATTAAAAATAGGCTTTGGTTGGAATGCACCTTATGACAGTTAAGGGTTTGATACCTGTAAGATCGTTTTTACTTCTTTCAATTCTGTTAGTGCAATTAGTTTAGATCCATTTCAATTAAGTTGTTTATCTATTTGATTGTTACTCTTAAAGTTTATTTCAGTAGTTTTGTTAGAATTGTAGTTATGGATTCACTTTTAGTTATTAAGCATTGGTTCTGTCCATTTTTTTTTAGTTTCATATAATTAGATCTACTTATCTTTGTTTCTAAGATATTAAGTTGTTTAGATTGGTCATTTAGCATTTAATACAATTAGGCGGCTTATTTGAATCCGTAGATTAGTTAGTTTAAGCTTGGAACTCCATAGTTGTAGTGTTATCTGTCATCAGGGGTGTTTGGATTAATTTAGTTAACTGTGTTTCAGTGGTTATCAGGTTGTATAAGTAGTTTAAATATCTCATATTAGGTGCACTTAAGTTAGTTTAGGCATAAAAACCACAGGTCTCATAGAAAAAGTCAAATTTGGGTTGTAATTTCATTTCTGTCTGCACATTTAATTTTCTGCTATCATCATCCTTTAATACTGTTAGTTTAGATTATACTTAGGTCAATTAGAATATAATTCAGCTTAATGTTGCATTTAGGGACAGAATTGGTCAAGAGAAATTCAAGTTGGTCAAAGCTTAGGTGCAAAAATTAAGTCAAACCTGCAGCCCCCATAGGTTCACGTGCTGCTGATCTCAGGTTAATTTAGGTATTCAAATCAGTTTGTAAGTATGACTTTTCAATGTATTTGGCATCTCAGAAGTTCAACCAATGGTTTGCCCCCATAAGCTCTGCCTTATCTGCTTATTTTCACTACTCATTGAGCTTATCAAGTAGTAAGGTTCAAACCAAGCTCTGTTCTTAACATTAAGGCCCGCTTTAGTGTTTTAGAGCTTAATAACTAAAATCAGTGGTTTATCTGAGCCCATTTATGCCCCAAGTTATTGTTTCCATTGAAGTTTTGTTTATTGCTTATTCTGCTTAGCTTATTGCTTATCTTCATAGTGCTTATTTGACTGTTTTGAACCTTATCTATGTTTCTGTGTGTCATTTGACCTCAATTCTGTCCCATTAAGCTTTATTGAGTCAAATATACTTTTGGATAAGTGTTGGTCAACTGTGGTAAAGGAGTGCTTAATAATAAGCACTTCAAATAAGCAGTTTTCAGCTAATAAGCACTTTTCTGAATTATTTTCTTTTCAAAATTTTTTCTCAAGTTTATTTTAATATTTTAGAATTTTTGTAATTTTTTCAAAATTTTCTGAGTTCATTTTCTATTTTTCTTATTTTATTTTCATCTTTAATCAAAATTTAATACTTTTTAATTACTAAAAAATTCCAAAAAAATCATAAAAAGCCTCGAAAAATCAAAAAAAATATTTTAAAAATTTATTTTCATTTATTTTAGAATTTTAGAAATTTATTTTGCATTTTTCTCATTTATTTTGAATTTAATTTGAATTTTTAATTTGATTTAATAGTTTTTAATTCCTAAAAAAATACACAAAAAGCAAAAAAGAAATTAGTTTTTAGTTTTAAAATTACTTTTTAGTTATTTTATAATTTTTAAAATTTAATTTTCATTTTTCTCACCTTATTTGCATTTTCTTTTAATTTTTAATTAGTTAAATAGTTTTTAATTCATAAAAAATAAATAAAAAGTCAAAAAAAATATTTTTCTTTTTCTCAAAATTTTCTTTTATCATTTTTAACTTTTTAAAATTATTTTCAAGTCCGTAGGAGTAGTGTAGCTTAAATTTCACGTTTTATTTCGTACGTTAACGTTTATTTTACGTTTAAGCTTACGATTTCGATTTTACGTTACGTTTTAAGTTTGTTTACTTGATTTACATGCTTAGTTGGTTATTTGTGTTTCATTTTCGTAATCCTTAGTGTAATCCCATCAAAATCACTTTTTACCACTTTCACGAATCGGGAATTCGGAATTCCATTCACACCTTCGTTGGGACACGACCCGAGGAAATACTTTCCTAAGCATTTCTTCGGAAAAACAAACCTATACTAAAACGATCGAACCACATTCCAACTTTCGTTGTCATAGAGAGCAAGATCTTCTATGAGTTCCCATGATTCTTCCGCACTTAGATCACGAAGCTTGCCACCGGCCGATTGGTCAATGGTTTGCCTTGTGGAGAGATCAATATGGTCATAGAAAATTTGAACTTGGAGCCAAAGATCTATGCCATGATGAGGGACTTTTTGGTGTAAGTCCTTGAAACGAGTCCATGCTTCATAGAGAGTTTCACCTTGACGTTGTTGGAACATCAAGACATCATTTCTAAGCTTAGTGGTTCTCCCCGGTGGGAAAAATTAAGCAAGGAAACGAGTGGTGAGATCATCCCAAGAGGTGATGGATCCCGCGGGTAAACGCTCAAGCCATTGACTAGCTTGGTCACGTAGAGAGAATTGGAAGAGACGCAATCGGGTCGTCTCTCGAGTTCCAACATCAAGGTCAATGGAATCTACGATTTTGAGGAAATCCTTGAGATGTTGATTAGGATCTTCGGAACGAAGTCCATGGAATGCACATCCGCTTTGCACCAACCGGATGGTGTCGGATCGCAAGGGAGACACATTGGCTCCTTGAGTGAGCTCAATGGTGTTTTGATAGCCTTGGTGGCTAGGACGGGAGTACTCTCCTAAAGTTCGGGGTCTAGGAGGTTGGTTTAGTTGTGGTGGGTTTTGTGGATGGTTTTGTTGTGGTGGTTTGATGGGATCAAAGAGATTACCACCTTCCATGATGGTGGATGTCAAAGGTTACGAACAAAGGAACGAAGAAAAAGATAGACTAAAGAAACCCATAAAAATAAAATGAATATCTTATTAGAAAGGAATCAAGCAAGTAAACCTAATAAAAAGAAATTTTAACCTAGACAATAACTATTCCCCGGGTTGCTGCGCCAAAAACTTGATGCGTGGAATTGCGCCCTCGCAAAAGGTTTTACCTCTCAAGGGATCTTGAGAAGCTTGCAATCCCCAGCAGGTAGTATACTTGACCGTTGTAGTATAGTATAGTGACAAGTACCGGGGATTGATTGTTCAACTCAAAGAATATTGTTCGCTAGGGTTAAAACTCACTAAAACTAGGTCTAGAGATGAGGGATGATTCTTTTTGTATTTTAAATGAAAGCAAGTAAAATCTCAGTTTTGGAAGCAGTGGGCGGAATTAGTTGCTAATCAACTAACCCAAATGACTAAAGATGCAATCAAAATAAAATAAACTAAACTTAAACTAATTGTGGCAAAAACAATAATGAGAGAAAATGTGTTTACTTAGATTTCACTACTCCCGAGCTATCTTTTACAGGTTGATTAATTTGTTACAATTGCATGGATGACGGGTTATATTCCTTAATACCATTCGTAGAGCCGTGTACGATCTTCCCTAACTCTATAAGTTTCTACCTCTTCCTATGTCGAGCCGACTACTAGCTCCTAACATGGCCTCATTAGTAGTTACCTACGCATTAAATACAACCAATATATCGTAGTACTCCTCCGATCATGTTTCTTAAGACGTTCAAGCAAGTTACCAATTGGAAGTCTGCCAGTTTTCATAAGCCTAACATCGAATTCATTCATCCACAACAATTATAAACAAACAACCAACCCATAATCAATATCTAAGTTTCATTACATCTAAGCAAACACAAAGAAAATCTAGCCTAGCATGTTAAAGAGAAGACAAGTGTAAGATATAATCAAACAACACATAGACATATTGTAACAACCGTGATTTTAGCAGGTTAGTTAGACTTTTAGCCACGAAATAATCTAACTTTGTTTGGTATGGTTTGAGTAGTTATATGTGTGTTATTGTGTGTTATAGTGTGGTTAGTATTTGAGTTAGCACTAAATCCCTTCGCGTTGTGGTTGTTATTGTGATTTTTGATGATGTTGATGTTGGGAAAGTTCATTTTGATCACCCATGTGGTGTAGAAATGATTTGTGTATATTTGGCGTTTTGAGGTTTTGTGTAACGAGTCTTCGTTCAAGTTATTGAGCGTTAGTAAGTTACGGGAATGTTGTTTTTGTGAGGAAATGCTTATGGAGTGTTTAAAAATCTATATTTGGAAACTTTATTTTGAAAATGAATATTTTCCGGTTTGTCATAAAATTAAGGTTTATCGCGAAAGACGTTAGGTTTTGTTATGGGAATACATAAAATATGAAAAGTATGAGGTTTTGAGTGTAATAAGTAAATTAATAAAAAAAATAATATTATAAGGGGCGGCCGATTATGGGATTAGAGAGGAAAAAGGAAACCAAATTTGATACCAAATACAATTCTAAGCCTTAAGGGTTATCCAAAATAATTATAAATACAAAATCAAAACTCCCCTACCCCTTTTTTCTGCATATTGAGTCGACCACAAGGGAGAACAAGAAGAAAAAAATTAGGGTTTCATAATTGTCTAGCAATAATCAAGAATCAAGGTAAAATCTTTAACTCTTATGTGTAATTAATTAATTATTTTTATGATTCATGTAATATTTAATATGATGGAATCTAGGGTTTATATACTTCTGTAAATTATTGAAGTAAAACATGTTAGGATGATTAGATGTTAATAATATGGTTAATGGTTAAGGGAATTGAGTGTTAAACGCGTTAGATTATGTGTTAGGGTTTGGACAGAAATCTATGGCTGTAAAGATGTGAGTGTAAATAACAGATGGTTAAGTGTTAAGTCACGAATTTTAGGTTTAAATTGAAGTATAATGAAAGAGATTTCCAAAAAGTCCAGCCACGATTGATTTTAAGGTTGGGAAGTCGGTCTTTTGATTTTTCTTTGTCAAGGTGTCAAAGCTGTCAAACCGGGACAGATTTTGGGTAAAAGTTTGAGGGTGTCATGTGGTTGTAAAATTGGTATTTTGACTTGGCCTTCTGGAATAGTTAAGTTTTAGGTTGTATTAGACTACCACGAAGAGGGTTCGTGATAAAAACTTATGGAAGTAATTATTAAAAATCAAAAGTTTTAGGTGTGCGTTCAGATCCGAATTTGAGTAGTTGACAAGTTTGAATTTCTTATGAGTAGTTGTGTGTGTTATTGGTCCATGGCCTTCTGGGATTAGCTTCTATGCTTATGAGAGACCATGGTAAATTTTTGGTGTAAGTTTTTGAGCTTTATTTGTCGTGATTTTTTGTGGGTGAATTTACCAAAAAATTCTGCATTTTCTGATTTTAAGAGTGCAAGGGATTTAGTGAGTATTAAGTTATGGTAGTGGTTAGTGTGGTGTCTAGGAGATCCATGGTGGGTCATATGAGTCTTAGACATCCATCATATGTGTATTACATGGGTTGTAGCTTTTAGCTTGACCTTGTGTAATGTGGATTATTTTTGTGTGCTATAGATTGTGTATTGTTTTTGTGGAAGCTGCGGAGTTTAAGGTGAGTTCATAGTCCCATATTTTTAGTTTGTTTGAAAATTGGGATGGGAATGATGCTTGTCTTAAATTATTTTGAATTACTGTAATTATGTGTATGGTGTTAAAGAGCTTGAACTTTTAATGTTATCGTATTTATGCTATATGTGAACGGTAATAATATGATGTGTGATAGCTGTGTGGTCCAATTGAGAGGGTGCTTACCATGTTGCTCGTGCATACGACCTAATTGGAGAGTAGCATCCCTACTCACTATTTTTGTGATGTGTGGTCCGATCGGAGGGTATTAATTTACCCATTATTTTGGGAGCGGGGGTCACGATCCGGCCCGATGGTTGCCTTATGTGTGATGTTGCCTAGTAATATATGTAGCTTACATGATAACTATAATTATTTGTCCAGCTATATTTTGTAATCACAGTGATTTTGGTTGCCTTGTATGTTGAGTCTCAAACCTATGAACCTCACCAACGTTATGTTGACATTTTAAGCATCACTTTCAGGTGAGCATTCTAGGGCCAAAGTTGAGGGCAGCAATTAGGCGAGACTTAGTTGCATGGAGACTTACTTATGTTTTGGGATTTGATTTTATTTGGATTTGGATATGATACATTTATGTTTTCTGTTTGGTACTTTCAAATTTATTGAAGATACCTTTTGGATTTTGTTTTGGTTATTTATCTTCGGGTATTGTTACAACACTGTATGTTGGTACATTGCTCTATTTATGTGCATGTAGTTGTTCTCTATGTTGACACCAGGTATTGTGATGATATCCATGAAGTTACACCCGCGCATTTCCGCCGTGGCGGGGTGTGACAGATTGGTATCAGAGCCTTGGTTATAGAGAATTAGGTGGTTTAACCTAGACTATAGCTTAGGAGTCCCTCATATAGTTGCATTTAGGATCTATGTGTAAGTATAATATCTTACATGTCTATTTTCCTAAATTATGAGTTATTTTATTGAGTTTTTGAACATCTATCGAACCCTGTACTTAGCATCGTGTGTGTGTCATTTATAGAATGGCACCTCCTGCGAGAAAGACACTTCGTTGGGCTACTGTAGTTGCTAAGGGACGCAAGAGAGTTGGGAAAATGAAGAGAACCAACAGGAGGGTATTGGTCCCCGCTAGCATGGTACCATGTGTGATTGAAGAGAAGCTGACACTCAAGAATGTGAATGTGGAATTGGTGGAGAGATATGAAACAAAGGTAGCTGATAAGGAAGGCTTCACCACCAAGTACCCGTGCAAGTGTCCTCAGTTTCTGGAAGATGATGGGGTAGTTTGGGCTAGACCCCGAGGATTGTATGATTTTGTCGATAGGATAGATGAAGAGTTAAGAGATCGTGAAGATGATTTTGCAAGACATCCTCTACCACAGAATCATGGAAATAAGAATGGATGGGTGAGCGAGGAGGAGGAAGTGGATTCGGACTTGGAGTCCACTGCGCGTACACCGTTTTAGGTCTTAGATAGGACTCGAACTGCGTACGACTTGTTTTCAATGTTATGTTTTTAATGTTTTATGGTTTTGTTGAGTTGTTTTGATGTTGATTGTATGTTGGAATGTGAATTCCTTTGGATTTTGGGATTTATCCCGTGTTTTAATGAGAAGCCTTGGGCGAGTTTGGATATTTTGGTGTGTATATTATGAGTATTATAGGAGTATATTTTGGTTAGTATTGATTGCGTGCTATTTGTTATAAGATGTTACTATTGTTAGGTGTGGCTTTAGAAGTAAGTACACATGTGGAAGGATACATGTAAAATTGTGGGTGGCCAACACAATTATAAATGTATCACGACATATGGGGACCTACAACCAATGTTACATTGAATCAATGATGATATGCTTATGTGTGGTAGAGTTGAGTTTGTTGGGTTATATGATTGAGAGTGTTTCATGTGATGGGAGGTAGATGATTGAGTAGGATTATGGAGATTGTAGAATCTTGTGAATGGTCTCTATTGGTTCTATTGTCCTGCGTGTTTAGGAAATGGCACCAAGGAAACCAAGACGACCTACCACTAAGTCACCTATGAGTGGAGCTTACCGGACACCGAAGAAGTCCAAGAAGTCGACACCTATTATTGGGGATAGCAACCCTATCTTTCAGCAAATGATCAATCAGCAATTAGAAGCTTTAATGCCTGAACTTGTGACTTAATTGAGTGCGCAGATTGGCAGTGGAGCTCATCCTGGTGGTGCTGGAAGTGGAGGAGGCGGAAATAATGGGTGTACTTACAAGGAGTTCATGGCCTGTAAGCCTAAGGAATTTGATGGAAAGGGTGGTGCAATTGCACTTACTCAATGGATAGAGAAAATGGAGTCTGTGATGGATATAAGTGGATGTAATGAGGTCCAGAAAGTTAAGTATGCGGTTAGTTCTTTGGTTAACAAGGCGTTGACCTGGTGGAACACGCAACTTCAGGCTAGGGGACGAGTTGCGGCTTTGGGTATGACTTGGGAGGATTTCAAAGCCTTAATGGTGGAGGAGTTTTGCCCAGTCAATAAGCTGCAGAAATTGGAAGAAGAGTTGTGGAATCATACTATGGTTGGAGCTAATCATATGGGGTACACTGATAGGTTTCATGAGTTAGCTAGGATGGTTCCTCATCTAGTAACTCCTGAATCGAAGCGTATTGAGAAGTATATCCGTGGATTGGTTCCGCAGATTCGTTCGATGGTTAGGGCGATTGAGCCGACAACGCTTCTAAGTGCTATTCAAAAGGCTGGGGCACTGACGGATGAAGCAGTTATGAGTGGAACACTGGCAAAGTCGGGAGAGAAGAAGCGAGAGGAGGTTGATACTACTAAGACAGCTGGTTTTAGTGGTGAAAATAAGAAAGCAAGAAAAGGAAAGGGGTTCGTAGCAACGGAGCCTATGATGGCAGCAGGTTATGTGGGAACAGTTTCTATGGCTAAGACTGGTAATAATGAGAAGAAGGGATATATGAGTAATGCCCCTGGATGTGCTTTGTGCGGTTACCATCATCTCGAGAACACTCCATGTCGGGTGTGTTTCAGGTGTGGCAAACCTGGACACTTTGCTAGGGACTGTCGTGCGGTGATTACTCAAGCGACTCCAATCAACTCGGTTGGCGCAGGGGTTTATCGCAGGGCATGCTATGAGTGTGGTAGTACTGATCATTTGCATAACGGGTGTCCCAAATTTGTTGGAATGTTTGGACGGCCTGGGAATCAGCTAACTATTGAAGGAGGACAAGGACAAGGGTTTAATAGAAATGCAGCTAAGGGAAAGGCATTTACAATGAATGCAAGCGAGGCGTTCCAAGACCCGAACCTTGTTACTGGTACGTTCTCTCTCAATGGTCATTATGCTACTATGTTATTTGATACGGGTGCGGATTATTGTTTTGCTACTACTGAATTTGCTAGAATATTGGGTGTTGAGTTTAGTGAACTTAGACCTAGTAATTTAATTGAAATAGCTAGTGGTATAGAAATAGAAGTTGATAAGGTTATTCGTGAGTGCTTTATCGTGTTAGAGGGTGTTGCGTTTAAGATTGACTTAATACCCTTAGGACATGGTAGCTTTGACGTGGTAATAGGGATGGATTGGTTGGCTAGGCATAAAGCTGAAGTAATATGCCATGAAAAGGTGGTTCGAATTCCATTAGAGGGTGGTGTGTGCTGAGAGTACAAGGAGAAAGCGTGGAGAAGAATTCGAAATCCCTTACGAGTGCGAAGTCTAGAGAACTCAAAGTGGGGGATATTCCAGTAGTGTATGAGTTTTCGGGCATTTTTCCTGAGGATTTGTCCGAATTACCGCCAATACGACAGGTGGAGTTTCGTATTGAGTTAATTCCTGGAGCGACGCCGGTAGCGAAAGCTCCATATCGATTGGCACCTACGGGGATGCAGGAGTTGGCTGCACAGTTGAAAGAACTCCAAGATAAGGGGTTTATTCGACCTAGTCATTCCCCGTGGGGAGCGCCTGTTTTGTTCGTTAAGAAGAAAGATGGTTCGTTTAGAATGTGTATTGATTACCGAGAGTTGAATAAGTTGACGGTGAAGAATCGGTATCCATTACCTAGAATTGATGATCTTTTCGACCAATTGCAGGGAGCTAGATTTTTCTCAAAAGTAGATCTGCGATCTGGTTATCATCAGTTAAGAGTGCATGAGGAGGATATTCCCAAGACAGATTTTAGAACTCGTTATGGACACTTTTAATTTACGGTTATGCCATTTGGGTTGATTAATGCACCAGCGGTATTCATGGATTTGATGAATCGCGTGTGTAGGCCCTATTTGGATAAATTCGTAATTGTGTTTATTGACGACATTCTGATTTACTCCAAGTCGAAGGAAAAGCATGGGGAACACTTGAGGTTAATACTTGGCTTATTGGAAAATGAGAGATTGTACGCTAAGTTCTCTAAATGTGAATTTTGGCTGCAAGAGGTGCAATTTCTTGGTCATATAGTGAATAGTGAAGGTATACATGTAGATCCTAGCAAGATAGAAGCGGTCAAGAATTGGATGGCTCCTACGACACCATCTGAGATACGCTCATTCTTTGGACTGGCAGGATACTACAGGAGATTTATAGCAAATTTTTCAAAGATTGCTAAGCCTCTCACTATGTTGACTCAGAAGAATAAGAAGTATGAGTGGGGAGATGAGCAAGAAGTGGCTTTTCAGACATTAAAGGATAGTTTTTGTAATGCACCTATTCTGACGTTACCTGATGGGCCAGATGATTTTGTGGTATATTGCGATGCGTCGAATCAAGGATTTGGATGTGTGTTAATGCAAAGGGGGAAGGTGATAGCTTATGCATCATGACAACTTAAGGTTCATGAGAAGAATTATACCACTCACGATCTAGAGCTTGGTGCGGTGGTATTTGCTCTCAAGAATTGGAGACATTATTTGTATGGTACGAAGAGTACCGTCTATACCGATCGTAAGAGTCTTCAGCATATTTTTTATCAGAAGGAGTTGAATATGCGTCAAAGAAGATGGATGGAGCTGTTAAGTGATTACGACTGCGACATTCGTTATCATCCTGGAAAAACGAATGTGGTGGCCGATGTGTTGAGTAGAAAGGAAAGAATTAAGCCAAGGCGTGTGCGAGCTATGAGCATAATATTGGAGTCAGGAATTAAGAATAAGATATTGGCAGCACAAGAGGAGGCTCTCAAGGATGAGAACCTTGTGGCTAAAATGTTGCGTGGTTTAGATCAACAGATGGAAAGGAAGGAAGATGGTGGACTATATTTCTTAGATCGAATATGGGTTCCACTAGTGGGAGATGTGAGAAAGGTGATCATGGATGAGGCTCATAAGACGAGATACTCGATTCATCCAGGGTCTGATAAGATGTACTATGATCTTAGAGATGCTTATTGGTGGCCAGGCATGAAGAGGGAGATAGCTAAGTATGTTAGTCGATGTTTAACTTGTTTGAAGATTAAGGCTGAACATCAGAAACCTTCTGGATTGTTGCACCAGCCGCCAATTCCTGAATGGAAGTGGGATAATATAACTATGGATTTCATTACTAAATTGCCTCGCACAAGTAATGGACATGACACGATATGGGTTATTGTGGACAGATTGACGAAGTCTGCACATTTTCTGGCCATTCGTGAAGATTACAAGATGGAGAAGTTGGCAAGGATCTATATAAATGAGATTGTGGCAAGGCATGGTGTGCCTGTGTCTATCATTTCAGATCGGGATAGTAGGTTCACTTCGCGGTTCTGGCAGTTGGTGCAAAAGGCTTTGAATACACGGTTGGATATGAGTACTGCTTATCATCCACAGACCGATAGACAAAGTGAGCGAACGATTCAGACGTTAGAGGATTTGCTTCGTGCTTGTGCTATTGATTTTGGAGGAAGCTGGGATACTCATTTGCCTTTGGCTGAGTTTTCTTATAATAACAGCTATCATTCGAGCATTAGATGTGCACCGTTTGAGATGTTGTACGGAAGGAAGTGTAGATCACTGGTGTTATGGGCAGAGGTTGGGATGAGTCAGTTAATTGGACCTGAATTGGTACAAGAGACTACGTATATGGTCTTTCGGATTAAAGAAAGACTTAAGGCTGCGAGGGATAGTAAAAAGAGTTATGCGGATAATCGCCGCAAACCTTTGGAGTTTAGTGTTGGAGATTTTGTGATGTTGAAGGTGTCACAATGGAAGGGTGTTGTGCGTTTCGGTAAGAAAGGCAAGTTAGCACCTAGATATGTTGGGCCATTTGAGATTACGGAGAGGATTGGACTTGTGGCTTATCGGTTGAGATTGCTTGAGGAATTAAGTGGTGTGCATGATACATTTCACGTGTCTAATTTGAAGAAGTGTTTGGTGGATGCTAGTTTGCATGTGCCACTAGATGAGATTAAGGTTGATAGAACACTTCACTTTGTGGAGGAACCTGTTGAGATTATGGACCGAGAAGTTAAGAGTATGAAGCGTAGTAAGATTGCATTGGTAAAAGTATGATGGAATTCCAAACGTGGTCCTAAGTTTACTTGGGAGCGTGAGGATCAAATGAGAGCTAAGTATCCTAAGTTGTTTGCTGAGAAGTCTGATGATACGAGCTGTTAAATCTCGGGACGAGCTTTCCCTAAGTGGAGACTGATGTAACAACCGTGATTTTAGCAGGTTAGTTAGACTTTTAGCCACGAGATAATCTAACTTTGTTTGGTATGGTTTGAGTAGTTATATGTGTGTTATAGTGTGGTTAGTATTTGAGTTAGCACTAAATCCCTTCGCGTTGTGGTTGTTATTGTGATTTTTGATGATGTTGATGTTGGGAAAGTTCATTTTGATCACCCATGTGGTGTAGAAATGATTTGTGCATATTTGGCATTTTGAGGTTTTGCGTAACGAGTCTTCGTTCATGTTATTGAGCGTTAGTAAGTTACGGGAATGTTGTTTTTGTGAGGAAATGCTTATGAAGTATGTAAAAATCTATTTTTGGAAACTTTATTTTGAAAATGAATATTTTCCGATTTGTCATAAAATTAAGGTTTATCGCGAAAGACGTTAAGTTTTGTTATGGGAATACATAAAATATGAAAAGTATGAGGTTTTGAGTGTAATAAATAAATTAATAAAAAAAATAAAAAAAAATTATAAGGGGCGGCCGATTATGGGATTAGAGGGGGAAAAGGAAACCAAATTTGATACCAAATACAACTCTAAGCCTTAAGGGTTATCCAAAATAATTATAAATACAAAATCAAAACTCCCCTACCCCTTTTTCCTGCGTATTGAGTCGACCACAAGGGAGAACAAGAAGAAAAAATTAGGGTTTCATAATTGTCTAGCAATAATCAAGAATCAAGGTAAAATCTTTAACTCTTATATGTAATTAATTAATTATTGTTATGATTCATGTAATATTTAATATGATGGAATCTAGGGTTTATATACTTCTATAAACTATTGAAGTAAAACATGTTAGGATGATTAGATGTTAATAATATGGTTAATGGTTAAGGGAATTGAGTGTTAAACATTTTAGATTATGTGTTAGGGTTTGGACAGAAATCTATGGCTGTAAAGATGTGAGTGTAAATAACAGATGGTGAAGTGTTAAGTCACGAAATTTAGGTCTAAATTTAAGTATAATGAAAGAGCTTTCTAAAAAGTCCAGCCACGATCGATTTTAAGGTTGGGAAGTCGGTCTTTTGATTTTTCTTTGTCAAGGTG
This sequence comes from Artemisia argyi, assembly GCA_030686995.1. NCBI lineage: Eukaryota > Viridiplantae > Streptophyta > Magnoliopsida > Asterales > Asteraceae > Artemisia > Artemisia argyi. The sequence goes on from CM060677.1 coordinate 64,335,672, forward strand.
TCAAAGCTGTCAAACCGGGACAGATTTTGGGTAAAAGTTTGAGGGTTTCATGTGGTTGTAAAAGTGGTATTTTGACTTGGACTTCTGGAATAGTTAAGTTTTAGATTGTATTAGACTACCACGAAGAGGATTCGCGATAAAAACTTGTGGAAGTAATTACTAAAAATCAAAACTTTTTGGTGTGCGTTCAGATCCGAATTTGAGTAGTTGACAAGTTTGAATTTCTTATGAGTATCTGTGTGTGTTATTGGTCCATGGCCTTCTGGTATTAGCTTATATGCTTATGAGAGACCATGTTAAATTTTTGGTGTGATTTGTTGAGGTTTATTTGTCGTGATTTTATGTGGGTGAATGTACCCAAAAATTCTGCATTTTCTGATTTTAAGAGTGCAAGGGATTTAGTGAGTATTAAGTTATGGTAGTGGTTAGTGTGGTGTCTAGGAGATCCATGGTGGGTCATATGAGTCTTAGAAATCCATCATATGTGTATTACATGGGTTTTAGCTTTTAGCTTGACCTTGTGTAATGTGGATTATTTTTGTGTGCTATAGATTGTGTATTATTTTTGTGGAAGCTGCGGAGTTTAAGGTGAGTTCATAGTCCCATATTTTTACTTTGTTTTAAAATTGGGATGGGAATGATGCTTGTCTTAAATGATTTTGAATTACTGTGATTATGTGTATGGTGTTAAAGAGCTTGGACTTTTAATGTTATCGTATTTATGCTATATGTGAACAGTAATGATATGATGTGTGATAGCTGTGTGGTCCAATTGGGAGGGTGCTTACCCTGTTGCTCGTGCATACGACCGAATTGGAGAGTAGCATCCCTACTCACTATTTTTGTGTTGTGTGGTCCGATCGGAGGGTATTAATTTACCCATTATTTTGGGAGCGGGGGTCACGATCCGGCCTGGTATGATGTGTTTTGGGAGTGGGGGTCACGATCCGGCCTGATGGTTGCCTTATGTGTGATGTTGCCTAGTAATATATGTAGCTTACATGATAACTATAATTATTTGTCCAACTATATTTTGTAATCACAGTGATTTTGGTTGCCTTGTGTGTTGAGTCTCAAACCTATGAACTTCACCAACGTTATGTTGACATTTTAAGCATCATTTTTAGGTGAGCATTCTAGGGCCAAAGTTGAGGGCAGCAATTAGGCGAGACTTAGTTGCATGGAGACTTACTTATGTTTTGGGATTTGATTTTATTTGGATTTGGATATGATACATTTATGTTTTCTGTTTGGTACTTTCAAATTTATTGAAGATACCTTTTGGATTTTGTTTTGGTTATTTGTCTTCGGGTATTGTTACAACACTGTGTGTTGGTACATTGCTCTATTTATGTGCATGTAGTTGTTCTCTATGTTGACACCAGGTGTTGTGATGATATCTAAGAAGCATGGATGAAACAAGGGTTTGAAACCCTCAAAATATGTATAAAATTTGTCTAGGGTTTACTCCGTTCAAAGTTGCACACCATGAATGAAAACTAGAAAACTATATATAGATTTTGTATCCTGACGGTGTCAAGAGATAGGTGTGACGCTATCAACTCGCCGCCAAAATAATACTCGTATTGCCTAGGTCCACTTCTGACGCCGTCACTCTTTGTGGACTCTGGGCCGTCTCTCTTTGGGTCATACGTGACGACCTTGGCATTTTATAACGTGGCGCCGTCACGAACTCTTTAGAAAACATTCTAGCGCGTCATGTGTAATTGATTTATCCACCTCTTTGTCAAGTCACGACACCGTCACTAGCAACCTGTGACGCCGTCATGTGCACTTTCCAACATGATTTTGAGTGTTTGTCGTTTTCTTTACTTTTTCGCTCCAAAACGTTCAAATTGCTTCCTTTTGTAAATTTCCTTCCAAAAGTACCTAAAATGACAAAAGGAACGATTTAGGGAAATATTTGATCAAATAATCATGACTTTGGCCTTAAATGACCCCCCAAAAGCGGTACACTTTTCGCTTCATCAATAGCCATTCGAACAATGACACCAAACCACCTGGACATTACTAAACCCCATGAATCATCTCGCTACTTAACTTGTTTACAATGTTTAATATGTGTCGAAATAATTCCATGCACTCTAATTCCCTCATCTATATAAGTCGAACCTATTAATAACCTTTTCCCTCCATCCTTGTTTCAAACACAAAAAAAACTCACACACTCTTACCTACTGTAAATCAAGTCCAAGATATGGTAAATAAACTTGTATAAAAGTTTGAAGCTTTGGGAGAGCTTGGTTTCATTTTGACAGTCACTTTGGTCACTTTTTATTTTAATCAGATTCATAAGTGTTGTAAGTCTTCCAGTCCTTTTTTTCCAATCCTTATATTATAGTTTTCTTGTATCATTTGCTTATATTTATAAACAAGCTATAAGTCTAAACCAAATCAAAAACAAGTTTAAACAATGTTTCTGTTATTTTCTATAATAGCTAAACAAACAAACAGCCCTATGTAATTTATTTTATTTCAAGCTATTAGATCATTACCAAGACACTTAAACAAGGTAAATAATCAGTAAGCAAGTTATAAAAAAGAACCATGCACTTTCATTAAGTTTCACAAACTTTCTGTTCTTTTCTGTTTTTACGCAAAACAGGCCCAAACACCCCTTTTGAGACCTATTTCTCTACCACAAGACAAGAGTTTTAGGACCAAACCTTTAGCCTTTTTAACAACCTCCCAGCACACTTCAATTTTCCCCCAAGACTTGGCCAGTTTAAAGCCCTCACAGCATAGATAATAAAGGAGCAAAAGAGTCACAGAAACATTGTCTTATCACATTTTTATTTGGGGTTCTTTTGGCCTTGTCGCTTACTGAAACCAAACACACCACATAAATAATTCGAGCTCATAAGCTCGAATTATAAGCTAATAAGTTGTCAAAAATAATGTTTGAAAACATATTTATCATACATAAAATATTCGTAGCAAGTCGTACCTTTCTAAGCTTAAAACGCATCAAAAATGAAATATAATAAGACTTATCGTCCGCTAATTTTCGAAGAGACTTCAAAGTTATAATCCTATCGTTTATACTATTCTCGTTCGCGTTATTCTAATTCCACACAAAGATTTACAATAATACACATACTATAAGTATTACGCACTAATGAACGACAACAAACATACTGAAACTTGACATACCAACTCAGGTCGCGTGTCAGAGCAGTTTATTCACACAACTTGATTTGTTCCAACAAAACTACTGTATCACCAAGGTGAGTTCGTAGTCCCACTTTTTATATGTTTTACAAACTCGTGGGGAGATACATGCTACAAACCTGAACACAAGTATTTTTCTGTATGCTATCCTGATTGATATTGCCTAAGTTCCCACTGCTGCCACTAAAAGACCCTCATATCATGCACCATTAATCACTTGCGAGTGAACGCAAATATAGTGAATAGATCTATTGGTAGTTGACGCCTCATTTGTTAGCCGGATAGGTGACCAAATGCACTATATTTGAAAATAAACAGGAGAATGGCAAGCTCCTGCCCGAGGGCACTATTACAAACATCATCTATATGATGTACTAACATCATTTTTATGATGTCCAACTGTTAAGGTTTATGTGTCATGAGACTTAAGGAAATATATTGTACTGCAATATCATTGTTCTACTATGATTTAACTTGTGTTCAACTGATTATTATACAAACACTATAGATTCACTCAACCTTTGTGTTGACTTTTAGCATGTTTTATCTCAGGTAACTAAAGCACGATTTGGCACGGAGTGGCTATTGACTTTCTTATATAAAAAAAGGGGCGTCCATTTTGTTATCATTCAAAAATAAGTACTTATATATGTATTTCAATAACTCCCGCTGGGACCTCTCTTTTGTGTAACTCTGATTAAATAAATGAATGATAACTGTTTTATCTAAAACGTCTCTTTTGAGTCGTTTTCTATTATTATGACTGTGATACTTGAAGTAATACTCCAATCTCATTTCCGCTGCGTGTATCAAATATGGGAGTGTTACAAATTGGCATCAGAGCCATAGTTATAGAGAACAAGGTGCAAACCTAAACTATAACTATTTTACACACTTAAATAAAGTCCTCCGTGCCACTACGCCACTAAAACACTACTTATGCATGTTTATGTTGATTATTTAGTTACATTCTGAAATATTTATAATTACCGGGTTGTTACAGAGCTATGTCTTCCTCTGACCCCCTTATTACCATCCTATCGGATTCTGATTCCGAGGATACTCTTCCCCCCAAAGATCCACCAACACCGTTAGCACCACCAGCTCCACCATCATCACATGATATCCCACCAGTTCGCCCTAGGAGAACCCGTGAGACAGCACGAAAAAGGACACATCCTGTGCCCTCACCACCAGCATCACCATTACCACACCAACATCCGTACATGTTGCCTACATATGTACCACCATCAGTTCCAGCATCTTCACCACCACCTCTACTATCATCTCATCCCCGAGATGATATTCCTGAGGACATGATGCCACCTCGAAAAAGAACATACTTTTATTCACCACCATCACCTACAGATTTCACTCCCCCATCCCAACCATTTGAGCTTGGAGAAAGTGCAAGAGCCGCCATTGTCCAATACTGCTCTTTGCCACTACCATCCTTTCTTGACTTTACTCCTTTACCACGGGTGTTTAAGATAGGAGAAAGTTAACGGGCAGCGGTGAACCAACAGTCTACCATTTCCACCCTCATGGCACATATGGAACGACATGAGAAACAGACCGATACTGCCTTAGAATCGGTTAAGCATACAACCGAGAACCTACTTACTAGCCAAGATACCATGCAACAAAAATTAGGCACCTTAGACATCGGGCTACAAGAAACCCGTGACAAGGTAAACAACTTGGAGGAAAGTCACGGACAGCTGAGACAACATATACCTGTGCTATATGAAAATGAACTAAAGTTACTACAGGAGATGATGAAGCGGGACGATGATCTATTGATAGCTCAATCTAAGATTGCCACATTAGAGAAGGTTGTGGAAGATAATCAGGTCCAATCAAGTGAGCATGCAGACCCTTCTCAACAAGATTGCAGAGCTAGAGAGTCGTCTTAGAGGAGCATCTTCATCTGGCAGCAATTAGACTAGACTTTTGTCTACTTGCTTTTGTGCCATATCTCAGCCACAGGGTGTACATATGACGCTAGTATCTAGTTTTTTGCTTTTGTACTATATCCCAGCCACGAAGTGTGTGGTATAAAACTGACGATGGCATCTAGTTTGTTGTATATCTAGCAGCTTTTGTACTATGTCCCAGCCACGAGATGTGTGGCATAAATATGATGCTTGTATCTATTTCGTTGTATAAACAAATTAGCAAGTTATTTACAACTATATGTGGTTGTGATTTTGTTATATTTTGTTGTGATATTGGTTGATGTGGGCCAGAGTTGATCATTTTATACACATGAATGATAGTATTCGGACATGTCGTGATCTTATGATTCTTATAGACTCAGTTGGTTGTGATTTTATATTATATCAGGATTGATTTCTACACATTTACCTTGTTATTTGTATTATCCTAACATAACATGGACATTATACGAATTCTAAACATGTGTTTTTCTTGTGGTATTGATAGAATTTTGCCTCCAAAAAGGAAAACAACTGCGACACCAGAAACAACCATGACTCAGGCTGCTATCCAGAAACTGGTTGCTGACAGTGTTACTGCAGCATTAGAAGCTCAAGCAATAGCAATGGGCTGTTCTGGCAGTGCCAGCAGGCCTAACGGAGAAAGTGAGGCAGCTACCGCACACAAGTGCACATACAAAGATTTCGTGAACTGTAAGCCAACCTTTTTCAAAGGAATAGAAGGAGTAACTGATTTGGCTCGATGGTTTGAGCGCTCAGAGACTGTGTTTATGAGAAGCGGTTGCACAGACGACTGCAAGGTTACTTTTTCCACCGGTACTCTTTTGGAGGATGCCCTATCATGGTGGACTTCTTCCGCCCGTACTATGGGTATTGAAGCAGCTTATCAACTCAGCTGGGCAGAATTCAAAACGAAAATTCTCAAGAAATAATGTCCTCGTACCGAAATTAAGAAACTAGAAGATGAGTTTCACCAACTGGTTGTGAAAGGAACGGATCTTAAAGCATACAAGGGACTGGCTGTTGATTGGCTCCAAACGGTCAACCTAAATTGACCAAAGGATGGTCAACAAGGTCAAACTGCCTAGAGTCAATGCTCCGTGGAATATTGTGTTTCCCCGGGTCGTTATGTCCCGACGAGGTGTGGATTGTATTCAAACGGCTTGTGATCGGGTGAATCTGGACGGAAAAGGGGTTGTGAATTATTTGAACTAAGGAATATACGAAGAAATAGCTTAAACAAGCTATATAGATGATAACGTGAAAGTTAGATACCTAAAAACGTTTAATAACTAAAAACGTATACGTTCAGATTAAATTTACGCGAACGTACAAAATAAAACGCGAGTTTTGTACAAATAAAATACTTACGAATATGAAAATTAACTTTTTACAATCCTAATGATATAAGAAAATTTTTGGAAAATTAAAATTAATTTTTACAATACTACATTAATTATTATTAATTAAATACTATTTTCTAATTACTTAATAATTATTTAAATTAACCTAAATTATAACTAATTATGAAATTACACTAAAAATATGAAAAACAAATTTGGAAAAATCTAAAATATTATAAAACTAATTTTAAAATTAAAATTATATTTTTATGACTTTTTATCTATTTATTATTAATTAAAAACTAATATACACTATTTAAAATTCACTAATAAATAAGAAATTATAAAATAAGCCTAGAAAAATAAAATTAAGACTTAGAAAAATCTAAAAAATTATATAACTTATTTTAAAACTGGAATTATATTTTTAACACTATTTATCTAATTATTATTAATTAATTACTATTTATTAATTACTTAAAACTAATTTAAATTATAATAAATACTAAACAAACAAGGAAAAATCTGAAATTTTTTATAAAATTATTAAATAAGTACAGGACCCTAAGAAAAATATAAAAACACTAAGTGCTTAAAGAAAATAAGCTAATAAGCAATAAGCTTCTTAAATAGAAGCTATCACTTCTTGAAAATTTGGCTTTTTTGAAATTTTCTTTCACAAAACTATTTAATACTAAATAATAACCATCTTTAATAGAGACACTTTGGCTACAAATAAAAAATAAGCTATATAGAAAGCTAAATGGTTGGCAGATTGGGCTTATAAGCTTAATAGGATTTGAAGGGACTTGAATAAGCTTGCAATAAGCCTCACAATACAAACCAAGGGCAAAATAAGCTACAAGGGAGTTGAGTGCATGGAAATTAAGATGAGACAAGTAATGAAATGCTTAGAATAAGCCAATAAGTCCAAATGAGCACTTCCAAATTGCTTAATGAACCAACAGGCCTACAGGCTTCTTTATAGCCAAATCCAGCTTATCAAATAAGCTTTAAGACTACAAATGAGCACTGAACCATAGAGTATGGATTGTGAGCTTTCCAAAAAGCCCAAGCTCACACTATGGGACCCACAGGTGAGCTTTTGAGAAGCTTATGAAAAACCCTTGTGCACACTGATGTTGGGCAGCTTATAAGCAAACAGGCCATCTAGAATCTATGATTAAGCAGTTACTTAAGCTATTAAATGAAAAAGTAAAAGCAAACAAAGACAATAAGCCAGAAGGGCTTCTCAAAGAAGTAAGTTACACAAGCTAAGACCAATTCACAAAGCTTATACAGGCTTATGAATGAGGACTAATCACCCTGATGCAAGGGAGGTGACTCCCCCTGCAAGTATGTTTGAGGCAGAGTAGGGCCCACATAAAAAATCCTAAAAATGAAGTGATGATGAAAACTCAAAGTTAAGCTGGTATACTACCATCCCTGAAAGGTACAAGTCCTAAAAGCAAACACATAATTCACAATTATCCCTGGAAATATTGGATTTTCAGCAAAAGGTGGTTTTTGACTTTTCAATATAACTAATTAGTTTGACTTTTATGAGATTTAAACCTAATCTACTGACTGATTAAGTTATAATTTGTTATAAGGAAACTAAAATAAGCTATAACAATCACTTATGATCAGATTTGAGTGGCCTAGATCACTACAGTTCAAACAGTAAATCAATAAGGGGGGTTACACTTAGATGTTGACTTTCTGAGCTATAATCCTAGTTTTTCTTACTTAACTGAACTAACCTAGCCTAATGTGAGTGATTTCAATCAACAACAACAACATGAAACAGACTTTATCCTAGGTAAACCAACAAATCCAAACACCCCTATTGTAAAGCTGTTTAAGAATTTTCAAAGTAACTGGGTGGTTTAGATTGAGAAAATGAAAAACAAATATGGATTAAGTTATATCATGACAGAATAAGCACTGATTATCCAACAATAAGCAGTTTTCAATAAGCAAACGTGAACAAGCTATATGATCTGATTTTGTAGCAGTTAACCACTCAAATTTATGAGAACTAAGTTTTACTGAGATTATTAAAGTACAACCTACATAATAAGCAATAGGTGACTATGCTAAGCAAAGCTGAGCATCAAATTAAGTAGTTAATAAGCAGTTTAGAACAAGCAGATATAGATGAGCAGTTATACACAAACAAAGTCTTTATCTTTTATTGAATTTAAAAAGAAGACATTACACTGAGATTAAGAGTTAAAATACTTGATAAAAATTAAACTAAAACAATTTCTACACTACAATTACCTACTGCCATCAAATGGCATACAATTAACCTATTTATACTAAAAAGTATTAGGGTTTCCCATCTCCTGTGCTTCTTGTTCTTTTCCCACTTATCCAGAGCCCTTGGATTGGCTTCCAAATCATCCTGACCTTTGAAACCCATTTTGGCGCCAAAAGAGATAATCCACTAGCAGGTTGCTTGGATAGTTTTTAGGAGTAATAAATGCTATTTGAAGGGTTGTGGTGAGCCAAGGAGACAAGGGATGGGTTATCTGATGTGGAGGAGGGGCTTGTGAAGTGTGGCAGAAGGTTTAGCAGGCAAGTGGGAGGGGAAGGTGGAGGGGTTTGACCCGTTTGATATCAAAGGAGGTGGTCAAAGTTTGACCAAGGGGGTGTTGACCGGGGTAATGTATCAAAAAGGGGGTAGGGGTTTTGGGCCAGGGATGTTGGGCTTAGGGATATTTGGTGGATTGGTGTTGGACCAGGTTGGTTTGTTTGGGTATTTAATAATCAAGGGTCCATTTGGTATGTTTATTTCAAGTTTCAAAATCACAAGGACCAATTTGTAAATTTCTGAAACTTTGAGGGTAACTTCTGCCAACTGTTCAAAGTTATTCCAAGGGACCATTCATGCCACATTCCATTAACCCAAGGACCAAGGATGCAATTTTTCCATTTTTCAACACCCGGGGACCATTTGTGTAAATTTTGGATTTTTAGGGGGTGAAATTGTAAATTTCCAAAAGTTATCAAAAAGGGTTTTTTTTTGCCAAGTTAGAATAGTACAAGGGCTTTGAATGATAATTTTCCATTTTTGAAAACCCAGGGACCATTTTTGCCAATTTTGCCATTTTTGAAACTTCAGGGACTAAATTGCAAATTTCTCAAAACTTTTAACTTTTTCACCAAAACACTAAATATGAAAACTTATGATTTCAAAAGGACCTTTGGTGACTTTTCTTTTAAAATAAGTGCTCAGGGACTATTTTTGCAAATTTTTGAAAGTTGGGGGACTGAAATTGCCAATTTTGCAAATTTTGTACGTTTTTCATCTGTTTTTACTCATTTTGCATCTAAAACATATAAAACACAATTTTGAAATATTTTCAGTATTTTGATGCATTACTGAGTATTTTTGTATGTTTTGCAGTTCAAATTTGACCAAAAATGATGAGTGTTTGAGCACTCATCAATTCCCCACACTAAACTATTGCTAGTCCCTAGCAATAAACTGTTTTGAAAATTCAATGGATTTTAATCTCTTTACCAAAATCCATTACTTCTGGAGTAGCCAAATGTATCAGTTCAAGTAAGAACTATGGTCCACTTGATAACCATGTGATTTTGAGCAAACCACCAGCTGTCAACGGATTTGATTTCTCTTTACCAAAAGCCGTTTGCTTCTGGACTAGCCAACTCTGGATGGAATAGTCGACATCTTGGTGAGCTGATTACCAATTATGGTTTTTCCACTGCCTTTACCACAAGCCATAATCTTGCGGGCTAGTGATGCGTGGGAATCGCAACAGGCTTAACCTCTCGAGGGATCTCGAGAAGCTTACAACCCCCACCAGGCAGTGTACCTGATCGTTGTAGTATAGTATAGTGACAAGTACCAGGGGATTGATCGTTCAGCTTAGGAATAGTGTCGCTAGGATTAGAAAACCTAATTACTAGTGCTAAAGGTGAGGGATGATTATTTTTTGTATTTTTATATTTTTATGAAAGCAAGTAAAATCTCGGGTTTGAAGGATTTGGGCGGAATTAGTTGCTAATCAACTAACCCAATACTAAGATGCAATCAAAATAAAATACTAAAAATGAAAATAAGCTAAATTATACTAAAGTTGTGAGCAGTAATTGGAGAAAATGTGTTTACTTAGATTTCACTACTCCCTAGACATCTTTTACACGTTAATTACTTGTTATAATTGCATGGATGACGGATCGTATTCCTTAATATCATTCATGGGATGGCACACATAACTCCCCAATTCTATGAGCTCTTATCTCCTCCTACACCATGCCCAGCACAACTATAGGGATTGTAAACAGTGGCTCATGCATTAAATACAACCAATAAAGACCTAGTGCGCCTCGGTTCATGTTTCTTAAGACGTTCAAGCATGTTACCAAGTGGAGATCTGCCAGTTTTCTTAAGCCTAACATATAAATCACTCATCCAAGACAAAGATAAACAAGTAATCAACACATAATTAACATCTAGGTTTCATTAGATCTAAGCAAACACAAGATAGATCTAGCCTAGCATAATGTAATTAAGACAAGAACATGATATAGACAACCAACACATAGACATATTGATTGAATTAGAAGAACACTTATCGTGATTAAACATGCAAGGTATCAAGGGTTTGGAACCCTTGAAAAACCTGTAAAGTTACACCAAAATCGTACTTAGGGTTTCTCCAAAACTTCTCTTCTAATGTGTGAAAATTAGAAAACTATATATAGAAAAATAGGTCTGACGGCGTCAAGAATAAACTTGTGACGCCGTCACCTCGCCGCCAAAACTCTTCTCGGACTGCCTAGATCTACTTCTGACACCGTCAAGACTTATACACTTCTAGGCCGTCACGACTCTTTTACTCTTGACGCCCTTCCTACGTGACGCCGTCAAATATGTTCTGGGTCGTCATGGAAATTCATGAAATTTGCTCTTGACGCCGTCAAGGTTTTGCTCTTGACGCCGTCACCTACTGTTCCCAGCATGGAAAATTAAGACTTTGGCGTTTTCTTCACTTTTATGCTCCAAAAACGTCCGAATTGCTTCCTTTTCCAGATTTCTCTCCCAAAGTACCTAAAATCACAAAAGGAACGATTTAGGGCAATATTTGATCAAATAAATTCGGATTCGGGCTTAAATGACCCCCTAAAAACGGATCATTTTTCGCCTCATCATATACCCTTACACTTAAGATTTGCTTGTCCTCAAGCAAATGCGCTTTTATTCTACTCAAAAGACAAGTTAGGGGTCATTTAACACTAACATAAAAGTAATTACAACAAATAATCGTTCCACTAAAGACCAATAGACAAGCACGGAGGTCATACACTAGCACCTCACAAATAGTGTTTAGATACTCACATCTCTCGGGTGTAATAAAGTGTAAATTACAATATGGAAACGGAAGATATCTCTCACTACCTGTCATAGCAAAATAGATTACCATAGGCTTGGGAAAGGATCAAACCTCCACCACATGGCGTAAGCACCTAGGATAAACTATCAAAGAGGTCTTTTAAAGGGTTGTAACGTTAGGTGTAGGGATATGAAATACACGGTTTTGTTGGATAAAGGAAGTTTTACTGGTGGTGAGTTAACAATCTTAGTCAATTACATGTACAATGTGGCGTTGCTAAGCCAAGACTAGACTCGACTTAAGCTAATAAATGAAAAATAACAAAAACATAAAATGAACATAGAATAAAAAGGGATGGTAGTCCGTATGTTTTTTCTCTTTTCCTTTTTCTATTTTTTTTTTCTTTTTCTTGATTTTTCGATTGTTTTTTTTTTTTTTTTTTTTTTTTGCATACACTCTTACCCTACCATCCAAAATAATACATCATAGGGAATGAACATTTCCCTTACACTTGAATCTTTACATACTTTACATTTAACTAAACTAATGACTCGAATTAAGAAAATCAAAACACTTGGAGCACTTTTAAGGTTAACGTACATATGGGGGTAATAAGTGATGTTCTTCCCCATTACTCAATAAAATAAGTACTTACCCATGAGTCCCAATCGTCCCAAAACAATATGTACAAGGATATGACTCGACTTAGCAACCATGTAATCAATTAGAAAGTTAACTTAGGGTTTAACAAATAACAATAATGCACTAAAAATGAGCGCATACACAGAAGGCTAAGGCGATTTGGTTGTACATTTAAGTGGGGTGTAACAAATTCTTCCTTTAAGTAAAATGCTTAAAGTTAGAAACAAAAAGATAGGCTCGGAGGGGTGTACTAGGGGTTTCGTGTACTAAAAATGAGTACAACGCTAAGGGTGTGGGAAAAATTAGTTGACTTAACTAGCCAAGTAATATGACTTAAATGGTCAAGTAATTATGATACGGGTTTAACACAAGGGTGATCCTAATGCCTCTTATCATGTAGTAAATCCTACCACACGAATGTAGTCTCACTAGCGGTCTCGGGATGCATCACTAACGCAAGTTCTAGAATCTAAATGCTACTGGTACACTCATAAGCACTAATAATGAATGCTTTTCCTATCAAATCTAAAGGCGAACCTCACATATTTGGGTGGAAAATTTTTCTGAATATACGGTTATGTGCTAGTCATACAATCTCCTATCCATGAGACGCTTGCTATGGCTAAAGTTTCACTCCTAAATGTTGTAAAAAATTTTAAATTTGGCGCTAAAATTGCACTAACAAGTATTTCTCATAGTTTTATTACACATCTACCATTAAACAAAACAAACTCAAGCGAAAGTGCATATGTAAGGTATCATCTTTTTACCCTCCCCTTACACTTAAGATGAACATTGTCCCCAATGTTCAAGTAAAAAATGTAAAAGTAACAAAGTTAAAAAGAATGAAATCAAATACTCCCCTGATTCGCTCGGTATGGATAATAGGGTGGCCAGGTTAAATCTTACTCCAAGAAAATGAACAATCAAAGCTTCCCTTCCAGAATATAAATCATCTTCTTGTCATACATAACCTGTAAAACCTGACAAAATAGACAAGACAACCTCGCGTAAAATCGGCGGCATCCTATATAAGTTACTAAATCCTAGAAAACAAAATAAGATATAATGCTTGTGGAATGAAGTTTGCAGATCTCCTGGAGATTATAAAACTTAATAATTCACAAAAACCATAAGACTCCGTTAGAAAAACAAAACCGGTAAAATTTCCAGATTTTTACACCTGACGCCGTCAAGAGTAAACTCCTGACGCCGTCAGAATTGACCTGCAGAAATTCTTATGTTAAGTTTCCAGAAAATTTCTGGAAAAACTTGGTCCTACTTCCTGGAAAATCCTGCAAAACTTCATTATGACTCATTACAAGCATTTGACTCTAACAAATACGAATATACATGTTCATTTATTATTGTGGAGAATCATGATTGGTTTGTTTCTTAAAAACATATTTGGGGTTTCCCCTTACACTTATCTTTTGCAAAAATACTTTTAGGTGGAGTTAAGACTAAGCCAAAACAACAAAGTAAAGTATTTCCACTATTTAATTGAGAAACATGATCAACCAACAATAAAAATAAAACATGCATACGGAAGTAAATAACAAACAAACAAAATAAAATCACACAAAACATGGGTTGCCTCCCAAGAAGCGCTTGTTTTTGTTCGAGTCACGAGCCTGACTCTTCCCTTATTTAATGGAAATAGGGGAGGTTTTCCCTACACTTAAGATTAAGTGCGGGTGGAAGTAGCGATACACACCCTTAGGGTGGAAATATGCCTCATGAGGAAAGTGTGGTGGATGAATTATATGCTCAAAGGGGTGTGCTCCTATCATCATAACCTTACCTAATTCAATCGGGTTAATTGGTGGATTAAGATTTTCCCCTAGAAAGGGATCATTTTCTATCAACTTCGAAAGTCTCCTAGTTGGGGATCCATCTTGACCTAATAAACCCGGTTTAAACCCATAATGTTTCTTGTGATCAATCATAAATGGGTGATGTAAGCATGCAAGGTCATTTTCCACTCCTATATTGGCTTCCTCTCTACAAGGCTTAGAGTCCACTGTCTTTATCCTAAGACTACCCGAACTATATGGTTTGATGAGTGGATCGGAACCTATTTCAATTCCTAAATTTTCATCCAAGGATGGAAGATTAGGTAACGGTTTTGGTTGAGGCTCCGGTTCATCAGAACTAGGAACTTCCCTAGAACTAAGAGTAAGGTTATCATTATAAGTATTCAAACCTATATCCTCTAGTTGTGTTTGGTCCAAGGGTTCTACCTCTATCTGGGCTCCTATAGTCTCTTCTACTTCTTCTGGGTATGTCACGGGTGGTATGTGTGCCTCAAATGATGGTAAGACTTGTGGGGTACTTAGTGAGCTTATGTTATTTACTTCATCATTCCCTGTGTCATGATCACCTATATCCTCAATATGTGTTTTATTATAATCTAACCCTAACATTTTCCTAAGTATCTCACGTGCTTCTCTAGGCATCTCAACTTCTATATCCGAATCATAAGGATCATCCTCAGTATTCTGACTGCTATATACAAATTGCCCAAAAGATTCATCATCTGTTTCTTGAGATTCATCATCATTGATCATAAAACCTAGGTCTTTCTGATCAATGTGATCATGTTTGGCTACATCCTCCATCACATCAAGGTCACCTATGAGTTCATCATGTATTATGGTAGTGCCTAACCATGACATGCAGCTAGGTGGCTCATACGAAACAATCCTAGGCGAAGGTTTATATGGTGCATAGGTTTCACTAAGTGAGCCATTTTGAGGGGTTGATGGAGCTCCTAAGGTGAATTCATTAAAAGTCTTATGCACTTGGCCTCTTTTCTCAAGGTACTCAATAAAATCAATATAAGATCCTGCCCTCCTCATTTCATTGCTCCATCTTGGTATATCCAAATTAGTGTAATTATATTTTTTCTGGTAAAACTCTAGTGTCGGACTTGGTGGATTCACGTTCTCCATAATGGTGAACGGAAGAGTCAATGGAAAGGTTTTTACGAACAAAGACACAAAGAAAAGATAGACTAAAGAAAACCTAAAAATAAAAATAAATCTTACTAGAAAGGAATCTAGCAAGTAGACCTAATAAAAAGAAATTCTAACCTAGACAATAACTATTCCCCGGCAGCAGCGCCAAAAACTTGATGCGTGGGAATCGCAACAGGCTTTACCTCTCGAGGGATCTCGAGAAGCTTACAACCCCCACCAGGCAGTGTACCTGATCGTTGTAGTATATTATAGTGACAAGTACCGGGGGATTGATCGTTCAACTTAGGAATAGTGTCGCTAGGATTAGAAAACCTAATTACTAGTGCTAAAGGTGAGGGATGATTATTTTTTGTATTTTTATATTTTTATGAAAGCAAGTAAAATCTCGGGTTTGAAGGATTTGGGCGGAATTAGTTGCTAATCAACTAACCCAATACTAAGATGCAATCAAAATAAAATACTAAAAATGAAAATAAGCTAAATTATACTAAAGTTGTGAGCAGTAATTGGAGAAAATGTGTTTACTTAGATTTCACTACTCCCTAGACATCTTTTACACGTTAATTACTTGTTATAATTGCATGGATGACGGATCGTATTCCTTAATATCATTCATGGGGTGGCACACATAACTCCCCAATTCTATGAGCTCTTATCTCCTCCTACACCATGCCCAACACAACTATAGGGATTGTAAACAGTGGCTCATGCATTAAATACAACCAATAAAGACCTAGTGCGCCTCGGTTCATGTTTCTTAAGATGTTCAAGCATGTTACCAAGTGGAGATCTGCCAGTTTTCTTAAGCCTAACATATAAATCACTCATCCAAGACAAAGATAAACAAGTAATCAACACATAATTAACATCTAGGTTTCATTAGATCTAAGCAAACACAACATAGATCTAGCCTAGCATAATGGAATTAAGACAAGAACATGATATAGACAACCAACACATAGACATATTGATTGAATTAGAAGAACACTTATCTTGATTAAACATGCAAGGTATCAAGGGTTTGGAACCCTTGTAAAACCTGTAAAGTTACACCAAAATCGTACTTAGGGTTTCTCCAAAACTTCTCTTCTAATGTGTGAAAATTAGAAAACTATATATAGAAAAATAGGTCTGATGGCGTCAAGAATAAACTTGTGACGCCGTCACCTCGCCGCCAAAACTCTTCTCGGACTGCCTAGATCTACTTCTGACACCGTCAAGACTTATACACTTCCAGGCCGTCACGACTCTTTTACTCTTGACGCCCTTCCTACGTGACGCCGTCAAATATGTTCTGGGTCGTCATGGAAATTCATGAAATTTTCTCTTGACGCCGTCAAGGTTTTGCTTTTGACGTCGTCACCTACTGTTCCCAGCATGGAAAATTAAGACTTTGGCGTTTTCTTCACTTTTATGCTCCAAAAACGTCCGAATTGTTTCCTTTTCCAGATTTCTCTCCCAAAGTACCTAAAATCACAAAAGGAACAATTTAGGGCAATATTTGATCAAATAAATTCGGATTCGGGCTTAAATGACCCCCTAAAAACGGATAATTTTTCGCCTCATCAGCTAGCCAACTCATTCACTTTTTAGGATATGGCGAGTTGAGATACCATACAATTTTGGGCAAATTGCAAGCCGTCAACGGGTTTGAGATATCTTTACCAAGAGCCGTTTACTCCTGGATTAGCCAATCCTTTTGTCGTTTAGACAAGGCAGACTGATAACCACAAAAAATTTTGAACTTTAGTGAAAATTTTTTAAAATTTTTGGTCAAAAACGGGGGTATTAGATAGTAAAATGTGATAAAATTCGCTAGAATATCAAAATACCCCCCCCCCCCACACACACTTAGAATGAATATTGTCCTCAATATTCAAAGTCCCGGCTATTATGCCGATTCTTAGAACGTAAAAGGGCAACATTACAAGCTAAATGTGGAAACACCATTTTTTTTTCACTTTATTGGTAACCACAGTAGGGGTAACTCCCCCACACTTAGGGTGAAAACCCTATAAGCATGCTACTGTTTTTGTTTACCGAGTCGCTAGCTTGACTCGACCCCGAATTCATTGGTTCTTGGGGAAGCATGATGCGGAAGAAACAATATCCATCAGACTTTCATTCAAGATGTTAGGACAAACATTTGAAGCACGTGAAAGTTCCATACCGATGAGATAAGTATTCGGCTCAAGATAATGATACATGAAAATGTCGGGGTCAAAGATAATGTCTTCATTCCCGAAGGAGTGAAGAATAAGAGAAGTCACCCTGTAGGTGAAGAAAAGGAAGAAAACCATGATGAAAATCATGATAAGATATTCTCCCTCGAGAGCAGGCTCATTAGCCTGAATTTGGATTTCAAGGGTTAAGCTCAAAAACATCCCGGGAGGGTGGGTGGGAATTTGCAAATCCTCATAATTGAGTGCATCTCCCCCCGGGCTATCAAACTCCGGAGGAGTCATGATATGATGAGTGAGTTCACCGGAGAACTCCTTATGAAGAGAATTATTCACAAGATGTGAATCTGTGAACTCATGTTCCAGAATAGACTCATCACAATCCTCATTCCGAATACCAAAGATTGGATTATTAGAAATCGAAGTGAATTCAGATTCGAATTCAAATAGAGGATTGGTGAGAGAAGTATTGAATGATTCGGGAACAAAGTGATTATTATTCTCTATTGGACTATTGGGATCAGAAGTGAGTGGTGGATCATAATATAGGAGACTTTCAATTTCTCCCAGGTCGGCTTCGAAATCAAGGAGACCATCATCACTTTCCAATGAAAGTGGATTGATGTGAGTAAGTTCATCGGCGAACTCCTCAAGAAGAGGATCAGCATCAAACTGTGGGATTGATGCCTCAATATACTCAATGTCTCCATGAGATGTACAATCATCATTAAAATCTGAGAAAGTCTCAAAATGATCGTTTGAACACTCAAGAGGGGAAGGAAGATCACACATATGCTCAAGAATTCCCTGTGACTCTATCAGGATTGGGACAAGGATCTAAACACTAGACTTTATTAATTCGTCCGATTCCTTATCAGGAACAGTGTCAAGATGCTCATCCCCCATGTTCAGAGAGTGAGTGGGAACCTCGGGTGTGATAGCAGTTGTTTGAGATGGAATCTCAACTGCTGGGATATCAACTGATGAACTTGATGAAGTTTTATAAAATTGAAGAATATCAAGTGTATCTTCATCATCACTGTCATCAGGAATGAAACGGAACTGAGAGCTAGATCTGGCTGCTTTTTCTTTTGCAATTGATTCCCTAACAGATTTTTCATAGGCATCTTGGGAATTTATTCTAGCAGCCTGCTGTTCAGCTAATAATTCTTCCATGGATTTCTCATGTGAATTTTGAATGAAAGAACATTGTGGGGATGCGGATTTGTTAAAACCGAAATGTTGACATTGATAATCATCATGAGGACCCCCACAATATATACAAGAAAAACTGGGAGCATTTTGAAATGATGTTCTATTCAACTCCTCCTTAAGTTCTTTTAATATTTCAAGAGCCTTTAGACAAAGGTCTTGCTGAGTTTCTTGAGGAGTTATGTGAATCATTTGGTACTGTGGAGGTTGGTCATAATAAGGTGTGTCAAAATTGTCACAAGGGTATGGATTCCCCATTTGACAATCTGAGCTGAAGTGTGGACCTTCACAGTAATCACAACAAAATGATTGTTGTAGCAGATTTAGTGAATCATATGGGTATTGGTCATAACAAAAATTCTGAGCATCACCGGAAAATTGTTCATAGACAAACGTGTTTCCGGATTGACACTCAAATCCTTGGTGAGGACCTCCACAAAACTCACACAGATATGTCAGTATCTCATGATGTGGTGGCTGGTAAGATGAATCAGATGTGTCATGGTAAGGATAGGGAGCTTGGTTATAGACAGACCCATCTCCTGACTCTACCATGCTACAGCCGGAACAATTCCCACCATTATAAGGACCACCACACCATTGACAATCACAATGGTGTGGATACGACATAGAAAAGAATCAAAGGTTCATAGAGGGGTAGGGATGAAGAATCAAAGATGTGAGAGGATAAAGGTGAATATTTTTGGGTTTTTGGAAAGACATTTTATACAAATAAGAGAGAAAATGTTTTTGTGTTCGTTGAAAACTGATTTTAAAATGCTTTCAGGAACTGTTTTGTTTTTATATGAAAATAAGAAGATAATATGAACAAGGGTGGGTAAATATACAATGAGTGTATATCCCGATTCACTAATACGCAAAACCGTTTAGAATAGCGCGCACACCTCCCTGGCAGCGGCGCCAAATTTTGATTGGCTCCAAACGGTCAACCTAAATTGACCAAAGGATGGTCAACAAGGTCAAACTGCCTAGAGTCAATGCTCCGCGGAATATAGTGTTTCCCCGGGTCGTTATGTCCCGACGAGGTGTGGATTGTATTCAAACGGCTTGTGATCGGGAGAATCTGGACGGAAAAGGGGTTGTGAATTATTTGAACTAAGGAAAATATGAAGAAATAGCTTAAACAAGCTATATAGATGATTACGTGAAAGTTAGATACCTAAAAACGTTTAATAACTAAAAACGTATACGTTCAGATTAAATTTACGCGAACGTACAAAATAAAACGCGAGTTTTGTACAAATAGAATACTTACGAATATGAAAATTAACTTTTTACAATCCTAATGATATAAGAAAATTTTTGGAAAATTAAAATTAATTTTTACAATACTACATTAATTATTATTAATTAAATACTATTTTCTAATTACTTAATAATTATTCAAATTAACCTAAATTATAACTAATTATGAAATTACACTAAAAATATGAAAAATAAATTTGGAAAAATCTTAAATAATATAAAACTAATTTTAAAATTAAAATTATATTTTTAAGACTTTTTATCTAATTATTATTAATTAAAAACTAATTTACACTATTTAAAAAATGACTAATAAATAAGAAATTATAAAATAAGCCTAGAAAAATAAAATTAAGACTTAGAAAAATCTAAAATATTATCAAACTTATTTTAAAACTGGAATTATATTTTTCACACTATTTATCTAATTATTATTAATTAATTACTATTTATTAATTACTTAAAACTAATTTAAATTATAATAAATACTAAACAAACAAGGAAAAATCCGAAACTTTTTATAAAATTATTAAATAAGTACAGGACCCTAAGAAAAATATAAAAACACTAAGTGCTTAAGGAAAATAAGCTAATAAGCAATAAGCTTCTTAAATAGAAGCTATCACTTCTTGAAAAGTTGGCTTTTTTGAAATTTTCTTTCACAAAACAATTTAATACTAAATAATAACCATCTTTAATAGAGACACTTTGGCTACAAATAAAAAATAAGCTATATAAAAAGCTAAATGGTTGGCAGATTGGGCTTATAAGCTTAATAGGATTTGAAGGGACTTGAATAAGCTTGCAATAAGCCTCACAATACAAACCAAGGGCAAAATAAGCTACAAGGGATTTGAGTGCATGGAAATTAAGCTGAGACAAGTAATGAAATGCTTAGAATGAGCCAATAAGTCCAAATGAGCACTTCCAAATTGCTTAATGAACCAACAGGCCTGCAGGCTTCTTTATAGCCAAATCCAGCTTATCAAATAAGCATTAAGACCACAAATGAGCACTGAACCATAGAGTATGGCTTGTGAGCTTTCCAAAAAGCCCAAGCTCACACTGTGGGACCCACAGGTGAGCTTTTGAGAAGCTTATGAAAAACCCTTGTGCACACTGATGTTGGGCAGCTTATAAGCAAATAGGCCATCTAGAAGCTATGATTAAGCAGTTACTTAAGCTATTAAATGAAAAAGTAAAAGCATACAAAGACAATAAGCCAGAAGGGCTTCTTAAAGAAGTAAGTTACACAAGCTAAGACCAATTCACAAAGCTTATGCAGGCTTATGAATGAGGACTAATCACCCTGATGCAGGGGAGGTGACTCCCCCTGCAAGTATGTTTGAGGCAGAGTAGGGCCCACATGAAAATCCTAAAAATGAAGTGATGATGAAAACTCAAAGTTAAGCTGGTATACTACCATCCCTGAAAGGTACAAGTCCTAAAAGCAAACACATAATTCACAATTATCCCTGGAAATATTGAATTTTCAGCAAAAGGTGTTTTTTGACTTTTCACTATAACTAATTAGTTTGACTTTTATTAGATTTAAACCAAATCTACTAACTGATTAAGTTATAATTTGTTATAAGGAAACTAAAATAAGCTACAACAATCACTTATGATCAGATTTGAGTGGCCTAGATCACTACAGTTCAAACAGTAAATCAATAGGGGGGGGTTACACTTAGATGTTGACTTTCTGAGCTATAATCCTAGTTTTTCTTACTTAGCTGAACTAACCTAGCCTAATGTGAGTGATTTCAATCAACAACAACAACCTGAAACAGACTTTATCCTAGGTAAACCAACAAATCCAAACACCCCTATTGTAAAGCTGTTTAAGAATTTTCAAAGTAACTGGGTGGTTTAGATTGAGAAAATGAAAAACAAATATGGATTAAGTTATATCATGACAGAATAAGCACTGATGATCTAACAATAAGTAGTTTTCAATAAGCAAACATGAACAAGTTATATGATCTGATTTTGCAGCAGTTAACCACTAAAATTTATGAGAACTAAGTTTTACTGAGATTATTAAAGTACAACCTACATAATAAGCAATAAGTGACTATGATAAGCAAAGCTGAGCATCAAATTAAGTAGTTAATAAGCAGTTTAGAACAAGCAGATATAGATGAGCAGTTATACACAAACAAAGTTGTTATCTTTTATTGAATTTAAAAAGAAGACATTACACTGAGATTAAGAGTTAAAATACTTAATAAAATTAAACTAAAACTATTTCTACACTACAATTACCTACTGCCATCAAATGGCTTACAATTAACCTATTTATACTAAAAGGTATTAGGGTTTCCCATCTCCTGTGCTTCTTGTTCTTTTCCCACTTATCCAGAGCCCTTGGATTGGCTTCCAAATCATCCTGACCTTTGAAACCCATTTTAGCGCCAAAAGAGATAATCCACTAGCAGGTTGCTTGGATAGTTTTTAGGAGTAATAAATGCTATTTGGAGGGTTGTGGTGAGCCAAGGAGACAAGGGATGGGTTATCTAATGTGGAGGAGGGGGTTGTGGAGTGTGGCAGAAGGTTTAGCAGGCAAGTGGGAGGGGAAACCCGTTTGATATCAAAGGAGGTGGTCAAAGTTTGACCAAGGGGGTGTTGACCGGGGTAATATATCAAAAAGGGGGTAGGGGTTTTGGGCCAGGGATGTTGGGCTTAGGGGTATTTGGTGGATTGGTGTTGGACCAGGTTGGTTTGTTTGGGTATTTAATAATCAAGGGTCCATTTGGTATGTTTATTTCATGTTTCAAAATCACAAGGACCAATTTGTAAATTTCTGAAACTTTGAGGGTAACTTCTGCCAACTGTTCAAGTTATTCCAAGGGACCATTCATGCCACATTCCATTAACCCAAGGACCAAGGATGCAATTTTTCCATTTTTCAACACCCGGGGACCATTTGAAAAAAATTTTGGATTTTTAGGGGGTGAAATTGTAATTTTCCAAAAGTTATCGAAAAGGGTTTATTTTGCCAAGTTAGAATAGTACAAGGGCTTTGAATGATAATTTTCCATTTTTGAAAACCCAGGGACCATTTTTGCCATTTTTGAAACTTCATGGACTAAATTGCAAATTTCTCAAAACTTTTAACTTTTTCACCAAACGACTAAATATGACAACTTATGATTTCAAAAGGACCTTTGGTGACTTTTCTTTTAGAATAAGTGCTCAGATACTATTTTTGCCAATTTTTGAAAGTTGGGGGACTGAAACTGCCAATTTTGCAAACTTTGTACGTTTTTCATCTGTTTTTACTCATTTTGCATCTAAAACATATAAAACATAATTTTGAAATATTTTCAGTATTTTGATGCATTACTGAGTGTTTTTGTATGTTTTGCAGTTCAGATTTGACCAAAAATGATGAGTGTTTGAGCACTCATCAGCTGTACTATGTCCAACCATGGTTCCTGATCTTGAAAAGGAGCTGAAGAAATATATCGAGGGACTGCCTCGAAGTATTGAAGGAAATGTTACCGAATCTAAACCAAAGTTACTAGAAGAAGCCATTGATATTGCTCAAAAGTTACTGGACCGAGAAATCAAACGTAATTCTATACAAGGGAATAATGACCACAAACGGAAGTTTGATGACAAAAGAACCACTAATCACAAGAACAACTACCCCAACAACAACAACAACAACAACAACAACAACAACAACAACAACAACAACAATCGTAACAATAACTATAATTATCAGCAAAACCGCAACAACCACCACAATCAATAGAACCGCAGGCAGGAAGTTGCCAAACCTGCTGAAGGAAGTGGTTATGCTGGAAGACTTCCTTTATGAACCGATGCATGCTGCATCACCATAGGCCTTGCACTGTTAGGTGTACAAAATGTCAGAGGATCGGCCATCAAGCCAAAGACTTTAGAGTCACTGGTGCTAATTTGTAGCCGGTAACCGTGATATGCCACGGATGTGGTGAGAAAGGACACTACAAGAATCGGTGCCCAAAACAGAATTCCAACCAGAACAACAATGCCCGCGGAAGAGTTTACTTGATAGGAGATGGAAACACTCAGCATAACCCGGATGTGGTCACGGGTACGTTTCCTCTTAACCAACATCTAGCTAAAGTATTATTTGATACAGGAGCTGATAAAAGTTTTATATCTATCACTTTTGCATCCTTACTTAAACTTACTCCCACTGCCCTAAGCGAAACCTACAAAATTGAACTAGCCAACGGAAAATTAGTAAGCACTAACTCAATAATACAAGGTTGCACACTAACCTTACTAAACCAATCTTTAAATGTCGACCTCATGCCTATTGAACTCGGTAGCTTTGATGTTATCATCGGTATGGACTGGCTATCCAAGTACCATGCAAGAATCATATGTGACGAGAAGGTGGTTCACATTCCATTCAAGGGTGAAACTTTGATTAACCGAGGTAATCAAAGTAAGACCAGATTAAGCATTATATCTTGAATCAAAACCATGAAGTATATTGATAGAGGATGTCACGCATTTCTAGCTCATGTGACGGAGAAAAAGCCTGATGAGAAAAGACTAGAAGATGTACCTGTGGTAAGAGATTTTCTGGAAGTTTTTCCCAAGGAATTGCCTGGTATGCCACCTATTCGTCAGGTAGAGTTCCAAATTGATTTGGTGCCAGGAGCAGCGCCAGTAGCACGAGCACCCTACCGCTTAGCCCCATCAGAAATGCAAGAACTATCTAACCAACTACATGAGATGTTGGATAGAGGTTTCATTCGACCAAGTTCTTCACCTTGGGGAGCTCCTGTCCTATTCATCAAAAAGAAGGACGAAACTTTGAGAATGTGTATTGATTACCGGGAGTTGAATAAACTTACGGTGAAGAATCGATATCAATTACCAAGGATCGATGATTAGTTTGATCAACTCCAAGGATCGAGTGTCTACTCGAAGATTGATTTGAGATCAGGTTATCATCAGCTATGATTCAAGGAAGAAGATATTCCTAAAACAGCTTTTCGAACAAGATACGGTCACTATGAATTTCAAATAATGTCGTTTGGGTTAACCAATGCACTAGCCGTGTTTATGGACCTCATGAACCGGGTGTGCAAACCTTATCTGGATAAATTCGTGATTGTGTTTATTGATGATATTCTCATCTACTCTCGAAACAAAGAAGAACATGAAGAGCATTTGAGAACTATTTTGGAATTTCTCAAGAAAGAACAACTGTATGCAAAATTCTCCAAGTGTGATTTCTTTATTCACACTATGCAGTTTCTTGGGCACATGATTGATCGCCACAGCATTCACGTAGATCTTTCTAAAATAGATGCAGTCAAGAATTGGGCGACTCCTACAACACCCACTGAGGTGCGTCAAATCTTAGGACTGGCTGGCTATTATCGGAGATTCATAGAAGGGTTCTTGAAGATTGCCAAATCTTTAACCGAGTTAACTCAAAAGAACAAGAAATACATCTGGGAAGAAGATCAAGAGAAAGCGTTCCAACTGTTAAAGCAAAAGCTTTGTGAGGCTCCAATTCTAGCACTACCTGAAGGAAACGACGATTTTGTTGTTTATTGTGATGCATCACACCAAGGTTTGGGCGCCGTATTAATGCAAAGGGAAAAGGTTATTGCTTATGCCTCCCGACAGCTTAGGCCTCATGAAGAGAAATACAAAACTCATGATCTCGAACTAGGAGCAGTAGTGTTTGCTCTTAAAATTTGGAGACATTACCTATATGGCACGAAATGTATTGTGTTCACTGATCATAAGAGCCTCCAACACATTCTTGATCAGAAAGATTTGAACATGAGGCAACGCCGATGGTTAGAATTTCTAAGTGATTATGATTGTGAAATTCGTTATCACCCTAGAAAAGCAAATGTTGTAGCAGATGCTTTAAGCAGGAAAGAACGATTAAGCCTCTTCGAGTCAGAGCTTTAGTCATGACCATTAATTTGGAATTACCGTCCCAAATTCTCAAGGCACAGGCTAAAGCGGTAAAAGAAGAAAACATTCAGGCTGAAAATTTAAGAGGTATGGACAAGGCGTTTGAAATACAACATGATGGAACACGTTGCATAAAGGGCAAAAGTTGGTTACCACTCTTTGGTGACTTAAGAAATGTTATTATGCATGAATCACACAAGTCAAAATATTCCATTCACCCAGGTTCTGAAAAGATGTATCAGGATCTCAAGAAGTTATACTGGTGGCCAAACATGAAAGTTGACATCGTTGAGTATGTCAGAAATTGTTTGACATGTTCACGAGTTAAGGCTGAACATCAAAAGCTGTCTGGCTTGTTGATTCAACCAGAGATTCCGGAACGGAAGTGGGAAAGAATAACCATGGACTTCATCACCAAGCTACCAAAGGCAACAAGCGTATATGACACTATTTAGGTCATCGTTGATCGCCTTACGAAGTCAGCACACTTTCTACCAATTAAGTAGACAGATGAAATGGAAAGTCTCGCACCATTGTATCTGAAGGAAATAGTCTCGCGACATGGGGTACCAATTTCCATTATCTCATATTGTGATTCTCGTTTCACGTCCCAATTTTGGCAATCACTTCAGAAAGCTTTGGGTACCCAGTTAGATATGAGTATTGCTTACCATCCTTAAACAGACGGACAAAGCGAAAGAACCATCCAAACATTGGAAGATATGCTTCGGGCATGTGTAATAGACTTTGGAAAATGATGGGATAGACATTTGCTTTTGGTAGAATTCTCATACAACAACAGTTATCATGCCAGTATCAAGGCAGCACCGTCCGAAGCACTTTATGGGTGGAAGTGTCGATCACCCGTCTGCTGGGTCGAGGTTGAAGAAGCCCAACTTACCGGACCAGATATCATTGATGAGGCGAAAAATGAACCGTTTTTAAGGGGTCATTTAAGCCCGGAATTGAATTTATTTGATCAAATATTGCCCTAAATCGTTCCTTTTGTGATTTTAGGTACTTTGGGAGTGAATTCTGGAAAAGGAAGCATTTTGGACATTTTTTGAGCATAAAAGTGAAGAAAACGACAAAGACTTAATTTTCCATGCTGGGAATAGTACCTGACGGCGTCAAGAAGGAAAATATGATGGCGTCAAGAGCAAAATGCATGACGACCCAGAGAAAACCTGACGACGTCAGAAGTAGGGCGTCAAGAGTTATTTTGGTGACGGCCTGGAGCAGAATTACACATGACGGCGTCAGACCCAGATCTAGGCAGTCCGAGAACTTTATTGGCGGCGAGATGATGGCGTCAGAAAATTACTCTTGACGCCGTCACCTCACAAAATCTATATATACTTTTCTATTTTTCATTCATTAAGAGAGGAACTTGTGTGGAGAATACTAGGGCCAAACTTAATAAACCCTAGGACATTTAGTATTTTCAAGGGTTTTCACCCCTTGAAACCTTTCATGTTCAATTAAGATAAGTCTTCTTTCAATTCATTCAATATGTCTATGTGTTGTTTGAATATATCTTATGCTTGTCTTGATTTTAACATGCTAGGCTAGATCTTTCATGTGTTTGCTTAGATGTAATGAAACCTAGATGTTAATTATAGGTTGATTGCTTGTTTATAGTTGTAATGGATGAATGATTTCAATGTTAGGCTTAAGAAAACCGGCAGATCTCCATTGTGTAACTTGCTTGAACGTCTTAAGAAACATGAACCGATGTGTACTAGGTTTTTATGATTGTATTTAATGCATGAGCGAATTCTAGTGATCCCATGTTAGGAGCTTCTTAGCCGGCTCGACATAGGAGTGAACTAGGAGCTTATAGGATTGGGGCAGTAAGTACGCCACCCCATGAATGGTATTAAGGAATACAATCCATCATCCACGCAACTGTAACAAGTAATTAACCTGTAAAAGATATCTAGGGAGTAGTGAAATCTAAGTAAACACAATTCTCCCGTATATTGCTCACACCACTAGTTAAATTAGTTTATTTTCATTTTTATTATTTTATTTTGATTGCATCTTAGTAATTGGGTTAGTTGACTAGCAACTAATTCTGCCCACTCTTCCAACAACCGAGATTTTTAATTGCTTTTATAAAAATATAAAAATACAAAAAGAATCATCCCTCACCTCTAGACCTAGTTTTTAGGTTTTCTAATCCTAGCGACACTATTCCTGAGTTGAACGATCAATCCCCCGGTACTTGTCACTATACTATACTACAACGATTAGGTACACTGCCTGGTGAGGGTTGTAAGCTTCTTGAGATCCCTGGAGAGGTAAAGCCTGGTGCAATTCCCACGCAACAAGTTTTTGGCGCCGCAGCCCGGGGAATAGTTATTGTCTAGGTTAGAATTTCTTTTTATTAGGTCTACTTGCTAGATTCCTTTCTAGTAAGATTTTATTTTTATTTTTAGGTTCTATTTAGTCTATCTATTTCTTCGTGCCTTTATTCGTAATCTCCACCATTCGCCATTATGGCAACCAACGAATTCTCTAACCTTAGAATCACTAAGAGTCGTAGTTCCGCTAGAGACCTTGTTTTGCCTTATGCAGGACCTGATAGAGAAATGCGTAGGCTAAGACGATCTCACTCAACACCTGAACCATCTAGCATAGCCATCGATTTTGATGCACCCCTTTCTGAAGAAAATTCAGAAAATCACCTTACAACCCCTAGCTCCCAATCCAACAACGAGATGAGTACCCCTGCAACTCCCATTCCTAAGCGCCTTAAGGACTACTCCTACCCAAATCCTCGTGGTTTCTCAAACGCCATTTTCTACCCAAACGAACACACCAATGAGGTCTTGCATGCGACCGATGTTTGGTTTGTCCAAAGTGTGTGCAATTTTTGTAGACTAGATGATGATGACCCAATTCAACACATCAAGGACTTCTTAAAAATAGTAGACACCCTCCATACGGATGAGGCCACTAGAGACACGTCCCGATTACGATTCTTCCCTTTCACCCTCTACGAAAAAGCCCAAGAGTGGTATGATAAACTTCCTTCCGAATCTATTTTCACATGGGAGCAACTCATATCCAAATTTTATGAGAAGTTCTTTCCAGCTGGGAAAACTTCAGCGTTTAGAGATAGGATCCTCCGCTTCCGAAAAGGGAAGGACGAACCCTTCCATAAATCGTGGATTAGATTCAAGGATTTAATAAGACAAGTTCCCCATCATGGCATCGAACTATGGCTTTTGGTCCAAATCTTCTACGACAATGTCTCCTCAAATGATCGGAACTGAATCAACAATTCTAGAAAGGGGAGATTAGCCAATCTTTGTGCCGAGGAAGGATGGGATAGGATTGAGGAATATGCTCAAGACCAGGATGACACTTGGGATGAACCTGATTCGACTGTCAGCATGTCTGAAATCACTTCAACATCTTCAGATCGGTTAAGAAAAATTCACAAAAGAATGGAATACCTAGTTGGGTTGCAATTACCTAAACGACTTTCAAATCCTTACTTGATCTGCGACTACTGTGGGGCCCCGCACGAGGTAGAGGAATGCGGAGGAGAACCCACGAATGAACATGCATGCATGTCAGGAGGTGACATCTATGCTGATCCCTCCCTTTTGCCTTTTTACCAAAACGACGATTACACCCTCTAGGGAAATCTGGTAAAGAGAAAAGAAGGAGAGGAAGGCCCTGAATTTGAAATCAGGAGCACTTTTGAAGATGACCTTGGTCGCTTCACTCAAGAAAAAAGGCTTACAATTAAAAGGTCTTGATGAACTTGTCGATGAGCAACAGAATGACATCGAAGAATGGTTCAACAAGCTTAACTCCACCCTCGATAACCTAGACATGCCGTCAGTAAGCCAAAAAGACCCCATGCTCGCGATAACCACTCGAGCTGGAACAACAACCAAGGACCCCCCTTACCCGAGCTCGCACCCTATCACCCCCGATCCAAACAAGCCTCGCGAAGAGGAGGGCGATGTGAGCAGCGAGGCTCCCGAACAACCTCCCTTGGCGACCCCGTCCCCATCGACCCCGCCTAACCAACCTGTGAGAGTCCCATTCCCATCCCGATTAAAAAACCAGAAAACTGAGAATGATAATAAAATATTCTTGTCATATCTAAAAGACTCAGTAATCACCATACCCCTCCTTGATGCTTGTTATCACATGCCAAAGTATAGCACATACTTTAAAAAATTACTAGCCAACCGAAAGAAACTCGAGGGTCTTATGAATCTGGGGGAAGAATGTTCGGTGGTGACCCATCGAGGGTTACCAAAAAAGGTATACGATCCAGGCAACTTCACCTTGCCTTGCTCCATAGGATCTCTATCGATAAAGAATGCTCTTGCCGATTTAGGGGCGAGTATCAACCTCGTGCCTCACTCTATGTTCCTTATAAGTAGGATACTCCAGATTGAAGCCTACCCGTATGAACATCCAACTAGCCGATAGATCAGTCAAATACCCCGTAGGGATATGCGAGAATGTGCTAGTTAAGGTTGGAAAATTCAAATTCCCGGTTGACTTCGTAATCTTGGAGATGGAGGAGGATGACTTGGTACCCATCATCTTATGGAGATCATTTCTTGCTACCGCTCGTGCAGTCATTGATGTTCATGACGGCAAGTTAACCTTACAAGTAGGAACCGATAGCTTAACCTTCGACATTAAAGACACTATGGACCTCTCTCTCGACGTATCTAACAGGCTCTATTTCATTGGAGAGGTCGATGAACTCACGGATGTCATTGATGACTGTATTAATGAACAGATCGAGGAAGGTTGGTTACGGGATGAGAGTTTTCTCCCCTTTTTGGAGGTAGAAAATATGGAGGGTGTTGGAGCAGTCTCCTTCTACCCTAGACAGGAGACCACTGAACATCTCGAACTCCGAAAACCCGAAAATAAGCTTAAGCCTTCTATTATTGAACCCCCTGAGCTAGATCTTAAGGAACTTCCTAACCATTTAGAGTATGCCTTCCTTCAGGGAGACGACCAACTGCCGGTAATCATAAACTCTTCCCTCGAACATGAACAAAAAGTTAAGCTCTTAGAAGTCCTAAAGAAATATAAGGGAGTGCTTGCATGGAGTGTAGCCGACAGTAAGGGGATTGACTCAACTTTTTGCACGCATAAGCTTCTCATGGAAGAAGATTATAAACCTACCGTGCAACCCCAGAGGCGGGTGAATCCCAACATTAAGGAAGTTGTGAAGAAAGAAGTCATCAAACTTCTGGATGCAGGATTCATTTACCCAGTCTCGGACAGCCCGTGGGTTAGTCCTGTACAGGTTGTACCAAAGAAGGGAGGAATGACTGTGGTTAAGAACGACAAGGGTGAGATGGTACCCCAGAGAATGGTTAGTGGCTAGCGGGTATCAAAGTTGTCAAAATCGCGCCTAAGGCGCGCCTAGGCGCTAAGGCACACAAGGCTCTAGCCTTGGGGCTTTTTTTGACTCGAGGCGCACGACATGCATGACTCCCAAAAAAAGCCCGCGCCTTAGCGCTTTTTGCGCCTTGGCGCCTCGGGGGATTTTTGCGCCTAGGCCATATTTTGCGCCTCGTTTTTTTTTTTTTTTTTTTTTTTTTTTTTTTTTTTTTTTTTTAAGATATAATACATGGGCCTTTTAAGTCATAGGTGAGTATTTATATAATTTGTAAATTTGAATTGATTTTATGTTTATTTTATTGATTGAAATTTTCTTTAAGAAGTTATTTTGTTTCATTAAATATTTTTTTACGACATATTATCATGAAAATGTACCATTGTGCCTTGAATATTAATATATTGCTTGCTTGATATTTTGGGTTAAATTGTGAGCTTTGTTAGATGTAAGCTACAAGTGTAGGACACAAACATATTTAGTCTGATATGGATTTTAATTTCTATATAGGTCATCGAGCAAAAGAGTTGATCCGTTCTAGAAGTGACAACCGATCCATTTTAATATTTATAATGGCAATATGTGTTATGCATTAAGTATTTTAATGTTATTTTGTATTATTTAAGCTACATAAATGGTCACATATGTTATAAAAAACTTAATGCTTTTAGTGCGCCTCGCATTCATGAATCCCGCGCCTTGGAATGCGCCTCGACTCGAGGCTCTTTGGCCCCCTTTGCGCCTTAGTGCGCCTTGAGCCTTTCAGAACACTGGCGGGTATGCATCGATTATAGAAAGCTCAATGATGCCACAAGGAAAGATCACTTTCCCTTACCATTCATTGACCAAATGTTGGAGAGATTGTCTGGACACGAGTACTATTGTTTCTTGGATGGATTCTCAGGGTATTTTCAAATCCCCATAGCACCTGAGGACCAAGAAAAGACCACGTTTACTTGCCCTTATAGAACGTTCGCCTACAAAAGAATGCCTTTTGGGCTTTGTAATGCCCCCGTCACTTTTCAGCGATGCATGACCGCAATCTTTCACGAACTTATGGAAGACAACATGGAAGTTTTCATGGATGACTTTTCGGTCTTCGGGAACTCTTTCGACCGCTGTCTTGCTAATCTAGAAAAAATGCTCAAATGCTGTGAGGAAACCAACTCGGTGTTAAACTGGGAAAAATGCCATTTCATGGTAAAAGAAGGGATTGTGTTAGGACATAAGATCTTAGGGAATGGGATAGAGGTGGACCAAGCTAAAGTGGAAGCTATATCTAAGTTACCATATCCCACAACTGTTAAAGCAATACGCAGCTTCCACGCCGGGTTCTATCGGAGATTCATCAAAGATTTCTCCAAAATAGCTCGGCCAATGACTCAATTGCGAATGAAGGATGCTCCTTTCGATTTCTCTCAAGAATGCAAGGATGCATTCGATCTCCTGAAAAAAGAGCTCACACAAGCTCCAATCATGATTACACCCAACTGGGAGTTACCGTTTGAAATCATGTGCGACGCTAGCGATTTTGCTGTCGGGGTTGTATTAGGCCAATGGCGTGACAAGCTATTCCAACCTATTTATTACGCTAGCAAAACAATGAATCCTGCTCAAGAGAATTATTCTACCACCGAAAAAGAATTATTAGCCGTGGTGTTCGCATTCGACAAATTTCGTCAATATCTTGTTCTTTCAAAGACAGTCGTTTTCACTGATCACTCGGCTCTTCGATATCTTTTTGCTAAGCAGGATGCTAAGCCATGACTAATTCGGAGGATCTTGTTGTTACAAGAATTTGATGTTGAAATTCGTGATAAAAGGGGGGCAGAAAATCTGGCCGCAGATCATCTATCTCGTCTTGAAAATCCCTTTGATGAGCACGATGGAAGTGAGATTCGGGATTCATTTCCTGACGAACAACTCAAATCAATGACAGATTCTGAGCCTTGGTACGCCGATTTTGCCAACTATCTCGCAAGCAGACTCGTTCCAGAACACATGACTAGATACAAAAGGAAAAGGTTCTTTTCCCAACTAAAATACTACTTCTGGGATGAACCATTTTTATTCCGGAGGTGTCCTGATCAAATAATTAGACGTTGTGTTTCGGAAAGTGAGGCAGTAAAAATCATAAGAGAATGTCACTCTGGCCCCTCTGGAGGCCATCATGGGATAAGCACCACCGCCCTAAAGATTTTCGATGCGGGATTCTATTGGCCCACAATTTTCCGGGATGTCAAATAAATGGTACAAGCATGCGATGCATGTCAACGGGCTGGGAACATATCACATAGGGATGAAGCACCTCAGAATTTTATACAAGTATGTGAGGTTTTCGATGTCTGGGGAATTGACTTCATGGGACCCTTTCCATCTTCAGAGGGGAATGAATACATTTTAGTTGCCATTGATTATGTTTCAAAATGGGTAGAGGCACAAGCCCTTAGGACCAACGATGCCAGGGTGGTTATTCATTTCCTAAAAAAGCTTTTCGCTAGGTTCGGGATTCCTAAAGCCCACATCAGTGATAGGGGAACCCACTTTTGCAATGCGCAAATGGAAAAGGTCATGAGGAGGTATGGGGTGTCCCATCGATTCTCCACCGCCTATCATCCACAGACCAATGGCCAGGTCGAAAACACAAACAGGGCTATTAAAAGAATATTAGAAAAAATGGTTAGTCAGAATAGGAAATACTGGTCATTTAAACTCAACGAGGCCTTATAGGCATTCTGAACCGCCTACAAGACAACTATTGGAACGACCCCGTTCCGCATGGTGTATGGTAAGGCATGTCACCTGCCGGTAGAATTAGAACATAAGGCTTATTGGGCGCTTAAGGCATGTAATTTAGATTATACAATTGCCGGAACAAATAGGTTCTTGCAACTACACGAGCTTGATGAGCTAAGGCTAGAAGCGTATGAGTCTTCCATTACATATAAAGAGAGGGAAAAAAGATGGCATGACCAACGGATTAAGAAACCCAAGGAATTTTTAGAAGGGGACAAAGTCCTATTGTACAACTCTCGGTTAAGGTTATTTCCAGGGAAACTCAAGTCTAGATGGTATGGACCATTTAAGGTGAAAAGTTCCTCTAAAACTGGAGCTGTTGTGTTACTAGACGATGAAGGTAGAGAATTTACTGTCAACATACAACGTGTAAAACATTATCAAGAAAATAGTAATGAAATGATTAGTGAGGAGGATATAACGTTTGATGATGAGGTCACGTAGTAACCCATGACCTTGAGTCTAGCTACAAGACTCGTAAATAAAGAAAAGCGCTTCTTGGGAGGCAACCCATGTTTTGTGTGATTTTTATTTTTGTTTGATTATTATTTGTTTCCGTATGCATGCTTTATTTGTATTGTTGGTAGATCATGTTTCAAACTAAAATGGTGAAAATACTTTATTTTGTTGTTTGGCTTAGTCTTAACTTCATCCAAAGGTATTTCGCAAAAGATAAGTATAAGGGGAAACCCCAAACATGTTTTTAAGAAACAAACTTGATAATGATTCTCCACAATATTAAGTGAACATGTATATTCGTATTTGTTTGAGTCAAATGCTTGTATCGAGTCATAATGATGTTTTGCAGGATTTTCCAGGAAGTAGGACAAAGTTTTTCCAGAAATTTTCCGGAAATTTAACATAAGAATTTCTGCAGGTCACTTCTGACGGCATCAGGAAGAAATTCAGCTGTATGTCACAAGCGGTAAAATAGTGTTTGGATGTACTTCAGCTGTATGCAGAAAAAAATGTATAAATCGACTAAAAAGGAGAATTTGGTTAAGAAGTGACTTTTGTTATAAACATATGTCAAGTTTGTAAAATTCCTGACGGCGTCACGTGTAAAATTCTGGAAATTTTACCAGTTTTGTTTTTCTAACGGAGTCTTAAAGTTTTTGTTGAATCTTTAGTTTTATAATCTCCAGGAAATCTGCAAACATCATTCCACAAGCATTATATCTTATTTTGTTTTCTAGGATTTGTTAACATATATAGATTGCCGCCGATTTTACGCGAGGTTGCCTTGTCTGTTTTCTTAGGTTTAACAGGTTATATATGACAAGAAGATGATTTATATTCTGGAAGGGAAGCTTTGATTGTTCATTTTCTTGGAGGAAGATCTAACCTGGTTACCATATTATCCATACCGAGCGAATCAGGGGAGTATTTGATTTCATTCTTTTACCTGTTTTAATTTTACATTCTTTACTTGAACATTGGGGACAATGTTCATCCTAAGTGTAAGGGGAGGGTAAAATGATGATACCTTACAGATACACTTTCGCTTGAGTTTGCTTGTTTGATGGTAGATGTGTAATAAAACTATGAGAAATACTTGTTAGTGTAATTTTAGCGCCAAATTTAAAAATTTTAACAACATTTAGGAGTGAAACTTTAGCCTTAGCAAGCGTCTCATGGATAGGAGATTGTATGACTAGCATAAAACCGTACCATTCAGAAAACTTTTCCACCCAAATATGTGAGGTTCGCCTTTAGATTTGATAGGAAAAGCATTTACTATTAGTGCTTATGAGTGTACCGGTAGCATTTAGATTCTAGAACTTGCATTAGTGATGCATCCCGAGACTGCTAGTGAGACTACATTCGTGTGGTAGGATTTATTACATGATAAGAGGCATTAGGATCACCCTTGTGTTTAACCCGTATCATAATTACTTGACCATTTAAGTCATATTACTTGGCTAGTAAAGTCAATTAATCTTTCCCACACATTAGCGTTGTACTCATTTTTAGTACACGAAACCCCTAGTACACCCCTCCGAGCCTATCTTTTCGTTTCTAACTTTAAGCATCTTACTTAAAGGAAGAATTTGTTACACCCCACTTAAATGTACACCCAAATCGCCTTAGCCTTCCGTTTATGCACTCATCTTTAGTGCATTATTGTTATTTGTTAAACCCTAAGTTAATTATCTAATTGATTACATGGTTGCTAAGTCGAGTCATATCCTTGTACATATTGTTTTGGGACGATTGGGACTCATGGGTAAAGTACTTGTTTTATGGAGTAATGGGAAAGAACATCATATTATTACCCCCATATGTACGTTAATCTTAAAAGTACTCTAAGTGTTTTGATTTTCTTAATTCGAGTCATTAGATTAGTTTATTGTAAAGTATGTAAAAATTCAAGTGTAAGGGGAATGTACATTCCCTATTATGTATTATTTTGGATGGTAGGGTAAGAGTGTATGTAATTAAAAAAAAAATAAAAAAATCAAAGAAAAACTAAGAAAAAGAAAAAAAATAGAAAAAGAAAAGAGAAAAAACATACGGACTACCATCCCGTTTCATTCTATGTTTATTTTATGTTTTTGTTATTTTTCATTTATTAGCTTAAGTCGAGTCTAGTCTTGGCTTAGCAACGCCATATTGTACATGTAATTAACCAAGATTATTAACTCGCCACCAGTAAAGATTGCTATATCCAACAAAACCGTGTATTTCATATCCCTATACCTAACGTTACAACCCTTAAACAGACCTCTTTTATAATTTATCCTAGGTGCTTACGCCATGTGGTGGAGGTTTGATCCTTTCCCAAGCCTATGGTAATCTATTTTCCTATGCCAGGTAGTGAGAGATGTTTTCCATTTCCATATTGTGATATATACTTTATTACACCCGAGAGATTTGAGTATCTAAACACTATTTGTGACGTGCTAGTGTATGACCTCCGTGCTTGTCTTTGGTCTTTAGTGGAACGATTATTTGTTGTAATTACTTTTACATTAGTGTTAAATGACCCCTAACTTGTATTTTGACTAGAATAAAAGCGCATTTGCTTGAGGACAACCAAATCTCAAGTGTAAGGGTATATGATGAGGCAAAAAATGAACCGTTTTTAGGGGGTCATTTAAGCCCTGAATTGAATTTATTTGTTCAAATATTGCCCTAAATCGTTCCTTTTGTGATTTTAGGTACTTTGGGAGTGAATTCTGGAAAAGGAAGCATTTTGGACGTTTTTGGAGCATAAAAGTGAAGAAAACGACATAGACTTAATTTTCCATGCTGGGAACAGTACCTGACGGCGTCAATAAGGAAAATATGACGGCGTCAAGAGCAAAATCCATGACGACCCAGAGAAAACCTGACGGCGTCAGAAGTAGGGCGTCAAGAGTTATTTTGGTGACGGCCTGGAGCAGAATTACACATGACGGCGTCAGACCCAGATCTAGGCAGTCCGAGAACTTTATTGGCGGCGAGATGACGGCGTCAGAAATATACTCTTGACGCCGTCACCTCACAAAATCTATATATACTTTTCTATTTTTCATTCATTAAGAGATGAACTTGTGTGGAGAATACTAGGGCCGAACCTAATAAACCCTAGGTCGTTTGTAACAGTATTTTCAAGGGTTTTCACCCCTTGAAACCTTTCATGTTCAATTAATATAAGTCTTCTTTCAATTCATTCAACATGTCTATGTATTGTTTGAATATATCTTATGCTTGTCTTGATTTTGACATGCTAGGCTAGATCTTTCATGTGTTTGCTTAGATGTAATGAAACCTAGATGTTAATTATAGGTTGATTGCTTGTTTATAGTTGTAATGGATGAATGATTTCAATGTTAGGCTTAAGAAAACTGGCAGATCTCCATTGTATAACTTGCTTAAACGTCATAAGAAACATGAACCGATGTGTACTAGGTTTTTATGATTGTATTAAATGCATGAGCGAATTCTAGTGATCCCATGTTAGGAGCTTCTTAGCCGGCTCGACATAGGAGTGAAGTAGGAGCTTATAGGATTGGGGAAGTAAGTACGCCACCCCATGAATGGTATTAAGGAATACAATCTGTCATCCATGCAACTGTAACAAGTAATTAACCTGTAAAAGATATCTAGGGAGTAGTGAAATCTAAGTAAACACAATTCTCCCATATATTGCTCACATCACTAGTTAAATTAGTTTATTTTCATTTTTATTATTTTATTTTGATTGCATCTTAGTAATTGAGTTAGTTGACTAGCAACTAATTCCTCCCACTCTTCCAACAACCGAGATTTTTAATTGCTTTTATAAAAATATAAAAATACAAAAAGAATCATCCCTCACCTCTAGACCTAGTTTTTAGGTTTTCTAATCCTAGCGACACTATTCCTGAGTTGAACGATCAATCCCCCGGTACTTGTCACTATACTATACTACAACGATCTGGTACACTGCCTGGTGGGGGTTGTAAGCTTCTCGAGATCCCTCGAGAGGTAAAGCCTGGTGCAATTCCCACGCATCAATCATTCATGAAACCACCGATAAAATAGTGCAAATTCAACAACGTTTACAAACTGCACGATATAGACAAAAGCGCTATGCGGATGTAAGGCGGAAACCTATGGAATTTGAAGTTGAGGACAAAGTCATGTTAAAAATATCACCAAGGAAAGGTGCTGTTAGATTCGGAAAATGGGGAAAACTAAATCACAGATACATCGGGCCATTCAAGATTCTTGAGAGAGTCGGCCCAGTAGCCTACAAACTTGAGCTTCCTGCAGAGCTCAGTAATATACACCCTACCTTTCACGTCTCTAATCTCAAGAAGTGTTTATCAGATGAAACACTTGTCATTCCAATGAAAGAACTTTGGCTCGATGACAAACTCAATTTTGTGGAAGAACCCGTGGAAATCATGGACAGAGATGTCAAACAATTGAAACGAAACCGTATCCCCATCGTTAAGGTTAGATGGAACTCTAAGAGAGGACCAGAATTCACTTGGGAACGAGAAGATCAAATACGTACTAAGTATCCTCGCCTTTTTCCCAAAACCTCAGCCAACACAGACTGAATCTCGGGACGAGATTCAATTTGACGGGGGAATACTGTAATCATTGGTAAATTTCACTTTGTACTAAATTAATATAATCCATTTTCTACGCATAATTTTTTTTGATTAAACGCTATCAGTTTATCTAATCACAACAACACACTAATGTGACGTTACTCACATTCCTAATAAACTGCTCACACGCGGACCGACACCAACATGCCTGTTGGGAATTACACTAACAGTTACCACTGTTGAGCATGGAAGAAGCCACTGCTGAAGAATGCACTAGCAGTGGAAACTCATTACCACTACTAGTACATAATATTACCACTACTGCAGAATAATTGTTAGGAAACGTGTATTAGATAAGTATAGAAAAGATCTCGTATATATTCTATTATTCTAAGTTAATACGTATCTTGTAAAGGACTCCTTGTGTCCTATAAAAGGAGGTCCTAGGTTAATGTTTATGTACGTATCAAATAGAGAGCTTCAAGGTGTAACCCTAGTGATAAGCTAGATCACTCGTATTACTATTCTTAATAATACTGGAGCTTAAAGTTTGGTTTACATTCTATGTTCATATACAACTGTTCTCACTCACAAACAAACTCACAAAAAAATCTTCTAAATATTACTAAGCATATTCCACATACTTGTTAGTATCATTCAAAGTATCATTCTAACACAAGGCGTGTGTTTAGATCTATCAAGTGGTATCAGAGCCAGGTTTCTGATACTTTGATTTAGAAGATCCGAAGTTTACTCACTCTCACAAGATTCTATGGAGATGGAGAACAGTCAGTCCAACATTGCTGCTAAGCTACCTAAGCTTAAATTGAATGACTATGAGATGTGGAGAATAATGATTGAGCAGTTCTTCTTGGTGCAAGACTATGCACTTTGGGAAATCATTATGTATGGTGATTCATTTAAGCTAGGTACTTCCTCAGAGACTATTGATGGCAAGGTTGTGCAGAAGTTAAATATAGGACCAGTTACAACTGAAGAACGACTCCAGAAGAAGAATGATCTGAAAGCCAGAAGTTTATTGCTAATGACCCTTCCTAGGGATCAAATCTTAGCCTTCAGCAAGTACACAACTGCTAAAACCTTGTTTGAATAGATTTGCTCTGTTTTTGGTGGTAATGATTCTACCAAGAAGACACAGAAGACCTTGTTGAAACAAATCTATGAAAATTTCTCTTCAACAAGTGATGAATCAATTGACAGCATCTTCACTAGACTTCAGAAGATTGTAACACAAATCACTGTGTTTGGAATTCAGGTAGAAAGGGAAGACCTCAACTTAAAATTCTTAAGAAGTTTATCTTCTGAGTTTCATACTAATGTTGATGTTTGGGAAGACAAGCCTGAACTAGAAACCATGAAGCTCAATGATCTTTACAATAACTTTAAAGTTATTGAACAAAGACTGAAGAAGGCTGGGAAGCTAAGTACAAGCTCAGGGAACTTAGCTCTTATCTCATCATCTGTGAATGATAGTTCTGATGATGAAAGTGATGATTATGAGGATGCTGCTCGCATTGTTGTTTCCACTGGCAGTGCAAGTATTTCCACTGATAGTTCTAAAAAGCAGATTGTTGGTCTTGGAGATTCTACTTTTTATGCTTATCTCTCAAGTCAAGTCAATGGTTCAATTCTGACACATGAAGACTTGGATCAAGTCGATGAAGATGACATGGAAGAGATGGATATAAAGTGGCAAGTTGCATTGTTGAGTTTAAAGGCAAAGAAGTTCTGGAAAAGGACTGGGAGGAAGATCATTATTAATGGTAATGAGACTGCGGGGTTTGACAAGAAAAAGGTGGAGTGTTACAACTGTCACAAGATAAGATACTTTTCCAGGGAATGCAGGAAACCTAAGAAGCTAGATAATAGATCTACTTGGTACAAGCAGGATAAGAAGAAGGAGCCTACAGTTGAAGAACCAAAGGTGTTGTTGGCCATTGATGGTGTGAGCTATGACTGGAGCTACATGGCTGATGAAGAAGAAGCATCTCAAGAGTCTGCAATGATAGCAACTGAACTTGCTCTTATGGCTTTCTCTGATTCTGAGGTATACTCTAATAATGGTTGTTCTAAATCATGTAAAGCTTTAAAAGAATATGAAAAACTAAAAGAGCGATATGATGAATAGAGATTAGAGCTAAATCAATCTAGTTATAATCTAGCTAACCATACGAGAGGTATTGTTGTTTTAGAAGCACATATAGAACACTTTAGAGCTAATGAGTCTAAGTTTAATGATGATATTGCTGTTTTAAGAAAAGACTTAGATTATAAGATTGCTGTGAATGAGGCTCTTAGAGAAGAATTAGAGAAGATTAAAAAGGCCAATGAAAATATTCAAATAACTTGTAATACACTAGATCATTAGTCTAAGTGCATTAACAAAATTTTGGAGGCACAAGTAGTCAATAAAATCAAATCAGGTGTAAGATACAAGTCTGTTCCACCACCCCTAAGAGGTGTTCCATCACCTCCTGGTATTGACTTAGCACATACAGGGTTAGAAGAGTTTCAAGAACCAATTAGGACTTATGGCTCTCAATTAGTGAAAGAAGCTATTAATGAAAAGGTTAAGGTTGAGACAGGTGCATTTGAAAGTGCTAGTGATTTATCTCTTAAGTGTTAGGTACCCATATTGATAACACACAAGCAAGAATGAGATAGATATAAGGATAGGATGATTATGAGAATGAGAGAATTAGAATAGCAAGAGTTTCCTTAATATTTCACATAACCAACCAAATAAAAATGAGACCTAAAGGTTCTATTTATAGGAGGGAAGCTAGGGCAACACTCCTAGCTCCCATCATCCTTGAAATCATGGGCCTTATGGCCTTGTGGGCTTTTCATAAGCCTTAAACACATAGAATATAACATAATGTAAGTAACTAATAACTAAGCAACCTAACATTTATTACAAATGACCGAGACTTGATAAAATAGTAAAACTTCGTTCCCAACAATCTCCCCCTAAGGGTCGGTCATCACGGTTGCTCGACGTCTTTGTCATTTCTTCATCTTTGACTTTCATAGCTTTAGATGTCTTTCAAAAATCATTCATCATTCTTTGTTCTTTGTTCATTGTTGTTGTGATAGTGACCAAGTTATGAAGTTGTCTGCCTTTCGTCACTTCCGCGTCTGTGGTGGTAGTCTGCTATTCCAACATGCTCATACATCTATGAATTCTGACTTATACATGCACGTAGTTCCCTTTCTTTCACTTTCGATCTTTAGTCTTTATACTTTGTAGGTTCTTCTTTTTGGCCAAGAATCTTTCTTTGAACTTTGTGTTGCATTGATCTTTGAGGGAGATTTTGATGACTTCAAGATGCATGTATGAGCATGTGGAATCCGTCGCCATGGATATGATGTGTCCCTGCAGGTAAACAGTTAGCAATAAAACATCCGGTACTTATAGATAAGGAATTAGAGATCATCAACAGCATAGTGTGAAGACTCCTTCTAACCCTTATCAAGGTCGTTCCCATGTCAGATACTCCCAAAGGAGCTTACAAGACCTACTAAGTAGCTCAATGACTGGGTGAGTCACTGGGGATCACTCCACGATTGTAGACCGCTAAGAAACCACCGCAAACACTAAGCGTAACCCACAAGGAGTTACCGAAGTGACCTGCTGTCAGGGCTGTTTGATGTTGACCCTAGCAGGATTTCCGTTCAATCATTGAGAAATACTTATGTAAATTCTCTCATAAACGTTCTCGGCAGATTGCTAAGATCTGTGAAGGACTCGATAATTTACAGCTGGTGTTCATTGATGTAGAACACCAGTTGTAGAAATACTAAGTGTTCCTAAGAGATCTTTGATGTATCTCATGGCTCTAGACTCGATAAGTGCACACTTAGGTTTCCTATGCGGAGACTAGGGAGGGGTCTCCTGCTTCAATATCAACCATCTCTAAGAGATAAGTCGATAGATTACACCGGTTCCCCGTGAGAATGAAACAAG
Organism: Artemisia argyi; assembly: GCA_030686995.1. Taxonomy (NCBI): domain Eukaryota; kingdom Viridiplantae; phylum Streptophyta; class Magnoliopsida; order Asterales; family Asteraceae; genus Artemisia; species Artemisia argyi. Next base: position 64,378,964 of record CM060677.1, read on the forward strand.
CTCTTTTAAGAGAACTTGAGTAGCTAGAAGGTTTAGTGGATTGCGTCACTGGGTCCATGATGACTTATCTTCAATACCGGCGTCACCTTAGTAACAACCAGTAGCATACGAATTGAACCCAGTGTCTGCCCTAAGGTTGAACATATGGAGGACTATTTCTTTTCACCCTTTTCTTTACTTTTTCTTTTTAATTCTTCAACTCCTTCTTTCCCCTTTCATTCTTTTCTCCCTTTTTTTCGTATCATACCTAAGGACTTCTAATTCTAACTATTGGTGATGTCCTTGTGTAGATCCCTCCGGCTCTGGCGGATCATAGGACGGTTTTTCCTATCTTAATCACCTTATAACTCCATGATTATCCGACAATAGCCATTGAAACCTTTGAAAATCTCTTAAAGTGTTTGTGATTATCAAACATTTTGTTTAACACTTTGAGAGTTTTGTGTTTACTTATAAAGGGCTCCCCCTTCACATGTGCTCATAAGTATTTAATAAATTTGCACATGCGGGAGGAGCAAGCACTTTTTGAATTGATCAACTTTCAGTTAACAAGACCGATTCGAGACACGCTTACATCACTAGTTATACTAGCTTGAAGTTATTACCCAGCCTGGTTGATGCATGGGAATCGCAACAGGCTTTACCTCTCAAGGGATATCGAGAAGCTTACAGCCCCCACCAGGCAGTGTACCTGATCGTTGTAGTATACGATAGTGACAAGTACCGGGGGATTGATCGTTTAGCTTAGGAATAGTGTTGCTAGGAATAGAAAGCCTAAATACTAGTTCTAAAGGTGAGGGATGATTATTTTTGTATTTTTATATTTTTATGAAAGCAAGTAAAATCTCAGTGTTTGAAGGATTTGGGCGGAATTAGTTGCTAATCAACTAACCCAATACTAAGATGCAATCAAAATAAAATACTAGAAATTAAAATAAACTAATTATACTAAAGTTGTGAGCAGTAATTGGAGAAAATGTGTTTACTTAGATTTCACTACTCCCTAGACATCTTTTACACGTTAATTACTTGTTATAATTGCATGGATGACGGATTGTATTCCTTAATACCATTCATGGGGTGGCACACATAACTCCCAAATTCTATGAGCTCTTATCTCCTCCTACACCATGCCCAGCACAACTATAGGGATTGTAAACAGTGGCTCATGCATTAAATACAACCAATAAAGACCTAGTGCGCCTCGGTTCATGTTTCTTAAGACGTTCAAGCATGTTACCAAGTGGAGATCTGCCAGTTTTCTTAAGCCTAACATATAATCACTCATCCAAGACAAAGATAAACAAGTAATCAACACATAATTAACATCTAGGTTTCATTAGATCTAAGCAAACACAAGATAGATCTAGCCTAGCATGATAGAATTAAGACAAGAACAAGATATAGACAACCAACACATAGACATATTGATTGGATTAGAAGAACACTTATCTTGATTAAACATGCAAGGTATCAAGGGGTTGGAACCCTTGAAAAACCTGTAAAGTTACACCAAAATCGTACTTAGGGTTTCTCCAAAACTTCTCTCTCTTTAATGTGCGAAAATTAGAAAACTATATATAGAAAAATAGGTCTGACGGCGTCAAGAATAAACTTGTGACGCCGTCACCTCGCCGCCAAAACTCTTCTCGGACTGCCTAGATCTACTTCTGACGCCGTCAAGACTTATACACTTCCAGGCCGTCATGACTCTTTTACTCTTGACGCCCTTCCTACGTGACGCCGTCAAATCTGTTCTGGGTCGTCATGGAAATTCATGAAATTTGCTCTTGACGCCGTCAAGGTTTTGCTCTTGACGCCGTCACCTACTGTTCCCAGCATGGAAGATTAAGACTTTGGCGTTTTCTTCACTTTTATGCTCCAAAAACGTCCGAATTGCTTCCTTTTTTAGATTTCTCTCCCAAAGTACCTAAAATCACAAAAGGAACGATTTAGGGCAATATTTGATCAAATAAATTCGGATTCGGGCTTAAATGACCCCCTAAAAACGGATCATTTTTCGCCTCATCATATACCCTTACACTTGAGATTTGCTTGTCCTCAAGCAAATGCGCTTTTATTCTAGTCAAAATACAAGTTAGGGGTCATTTAACACTAATATAAAAGTAATTACAACAAATAATCGTTCCACTAAAGACCAATAGATAAGCACGGAGGTCATACACTAGCACCTCACAAATAGTGTTTAGATACTCACATCTCTCGGGTGTAATAAATTGTAAATTACAATATGGAAACGGAAGATATCTCTCACTACCTGTCATAGCAAAATAGATTACCATAGGCTTGGGAAAGGATCAAACCTCCACCACATGGCGTAAGCACCTAGGATAAACTATCAAAGAGGTCTTTTAAAGGAGTAATGGGGAAGAACAATCTTGGTTAATTACATGGAGTAATGGGGAAGAACATCATATTATTACCCCCATATGTACGTTAATCTTAAAAGTACTCTAAGCCAAGACTAGACTCGACTTAAGCTAATAAATGAAAAATAACAAAAATATAAAATGAACATAGAATAAAAAGGGATGGTAGTCCGTATGTTTTTTCTCTTTTATTTTATTTATTTATTTTTTTTTTTTTTTTGCATACATTCTTACCCTACCATCCAAAATAATACATCATAGGGGATGATTATTCCCCTTACACTTGAATTTTTACATACTTTACATTTAACTAATCTAACGACTCGAATTAAGAAAATCAAAACACTTGGAGCACTTTTAAGATTAACGTACATATGGGGGTAATAAATGATGTTCTTCCCCATTGCTCCATAAAATAAGTACTTACCCATGAGTCCCAATCGTCCCAAAACAATATGTACAAGGATATGACTCGACTTAGCAACCATGTAATCAATTAGAAAGTTAACTTAGGGTTTAACAAATAACAATAATGCACTAAAAATGAGCGCATACACGGAAGGCAAAGGCGATTTGGTTGTACATTTAAGTGGGGTGTAACAAATTCTTCCTTTAAGTAAGATGCTTAAAGTTAGAAATGAAAAGATAGGCTCGGAGGGGTGCACTAGGGGTTTAACTAGCCAAGTAAAACCCCTAGTGCACTAAAATGGTCAAGTAATATTAGTTGACTTAACTAAAAATGAGTACAACGCTAAGGGTGTGGGAAAAATTAGTTGACTTAACTAGCCAAGTAATATGACTTAAATGGTCAAGTAATTATGATACGGGTTTAACACAAGGGTAATCCTAATGCCTCTTATCATGTAGTAAATCCTACCACACGAATGTAGTCTCACTAGCGGTCTCGGGATGCATCACTAACGCAAGTTCTAGAATCTAAATGCTACCGGTACACTCATAAGCACTAATAGTAAATGCTTTTCCTATCAAATCTAAAGGCAAACCTCACATATTTGGGTGGAAAATTTTTCTGAATATACGGTTATGTGCTAGTCATACAATCTCCTATCCATGAGACGCTTGCTATGGCTAAAGTTTCACTCCTAAATGTTGTAAAAAATTTTAAATTTGGCGCTAAAATTGCACTAACAAGTATTTCTCATAGTTTTATTACACATCTACCATTAAAAAAAACAAACTCAAGTGAAAGTGCATATGTAAGGTATCATCTTTTTACCCTCCCCTTACACTTAAGATGAACATTGTCCCCAATGTTCAAGTAAAGAATGTAAAAGTGAAAAAGTAAAGAGAATGAAATCAAATACTCCCCTGATTCGCTCGGTATGGATAATAAGGTGGCCAGGTTAAATCTTCCTCCAAGAAAATGAACAATCAAAGCTTCCCTTCCAGAATATAAATCATCTTCTTGTCATACATAACCTGTAAAACCTGACAAAATAGACAAGACAATCTCGCGTAAAATCGGCGGCATTCTATATAAGTTACTAAATTCTAGAAAACAAGATAAGATATAATGCTTGTGGAATGAAGTTTGCAGATCTTCTGGAGATTATAAAACTTAATAATTCACAAAAACCATAAGACTCCGTTAGAAAAACAAAACCGATAAAATTTCCAGATTTTAACTCCTGACACCGTCAAGAGTAAACCCCTGACGCCGTCAGAATTGACCTGCAGAAATCCTTATGTTAAGTTTCCGGAAAATTTCTGGAAAAACTTGGTCCTACTTCCTAGAAAATCCTGCGAAACTTCATTATGACTCAATACAAGCATTTGACTCTAACAAATACGAATACACATGTTCATTTAATATTGTGGAGAATCATGATCGGTTTGTTTCTTAAAAACATATTTGGGGTTTTCCCTTACACTTATCTTTTGCAAAAATACCTTTAGGTGGAGTTAAGACTAGGCCAAAACAACAAAGTAAAGTATTTCCACTATTTAGTTCAAAAACATGATCAACCAACAATAAAAATTAAGCATGCATACGGAAGCAAATAACAATCAAACAAATAAAATCACACAAAACATGGGTTGCCTCCCAAGAAGCGCTTTTCTTTATTTACGAGTCTTGTAGCTAGACTCAAGGTCATGGATTACTACATGATTTCATCATTGGTTCCATTTTCTAGGTCGTCTTCTAAACCAGTTTTGTATTCCGGACCTAGTTGCAAGCACTCTTTGTAGAAACCAAGCATCCTATTTCTCACATACTCTACTCCTCTACGTCTATCCTCCTCATTCCTATAATAAGCCGCTTGCTTGTGTTCCTTTTCGAAATTAGAGAGAAGGCGGTATTGCTCAATCTTGTAGGGCATTTGATAAGCAACCTCATCATTCCTTTCCTTGAATCTAACTATCCCTAAAGTCGAATCATAACTCATCCTAGTGGCCTCAACAAATGGTCTTCCAAATATTATTTGGCTTAGGCAAGCATCTATCACCGGACGAGTGTCCTCAACTATCATAAAATCGATCTCATAGGTGAGATTCCCTATAATCAAATGCAATCCTTTCACTCTTCCCGCAAAATTACTTATCAGATTCTTATTAGGCATCATCCTAAAATCAAGTTGCTTCTTCATCACCCAATTGTAATAAGTCCTAGTCATGATGTTCACGGGGGATTTAGGGTCGATGTAAGCTTTCCATATATGCATGTGCCCGATATTGCATGGGATGTTAATGTTAGAGGGGTTTCCCATTTTGATAAGGGGGTCGCCAAAGATATATGTTCTCTCGGGGCTATCGAATAAATCCTTATGGTATTCCCGTTCTTCCTTGGTTGGCAACTTATCAAAGTATTCTTCTGTAGGTTCTACCTCCTCTAATTCCTCTCTACTATCAACCTCAAGTTCCCTATTCTCATCCTTAGTCTCGGCTTCTACTCTAACTTCATTCTTGTCACTCTCTTCTATCTCCTTATCTATTGGCTTAATGGTGACAACATTGACAAAGTGGACATGTTTGGATGATGAGGGGTCCTTAATTTGGTTTCCACTATTGGTGTCCCTAGTGTCCTTCCTAGGTGTGATTAATGCTTGGTTGTTGAGGGCTTTCAACAAGTTGTCAATCTTGTTGGTCATCTCCGTTTGTTGTTGGTTGAATTCGGTTTCGAACCTAGCTATGCGGGCTTCTTGAGATGCCATAAACTTTGACATCCATCCTTCAAGATTGTTGGTACTACCATAGTTGTTAGAAGGATTGTTGTTGAAAGTACGGTTGGATGGTGGACCGGTTGGTTGGTAACGGTTAGGCGGATTGGAAGAATTGGGTTGATTTTGTTTCCACCTAAGGTTTGGGTGATTTTTCCATGAGGGGTTGTATGAATCACCGTATGTGTTTGGCTCGGGCTTGAAAGTGTACCACTTATCTCCCGCTTCGTCGGTACGCGTGGATGCGTAGTCCGCAAAAGCTGTTCCGAGGAGTTCCACACAATCACGAGTGTCATGGGGATCACTACATAATTCGCATGAAGAAGTGATTTTGTTCACTTGTCTTGAAGGCTTAGGAGCTTCATAAGATTTCATGAGAAACTTGACTTGGTCCTCAAGTTCCATGATCCTACGGTCGGGAGTGCTAGAATTGTTCGAAGGCAAAGATATTGCCTTGACCGTTTTGTTTAAGTCACGGGGATCATTCCAACTTTCGTTGTCATAGAGAGCAAGATCTTCTATAAGTTCCCATGATTGTTCCGCACTTAGATCACGTAGCTTACCACCGGCCGATTGGACAATGGCTCGCCTCGTGGAGATGTCGATATGGTCATAAAAAATTTGGACTTGGAGCCAAAGATCTATGCCATGATGAGGGACTTTTTGGAGTAAGTCCTTGAAACGAGTCCATGCTTCATAAAGAGATTCATTTTGATGTTGTTGGAATATCAAGATGTCATTTCTAAGCTTAGTAGTTCTCCCCGGTGGGAAAAATTGAGTAAGGAAACGAGTGGTGAGATCATCCCATGTGGTGATGGATCCCGCGGGTAAACGCTCAAGCCATTGACTAGCTTGATCCCGTAGAGAGAATTGGAATAGGCGTAATCGGGTTGTCTCTCTAGTTTCAACACCTAGGTCTATGGAATCTACGATTTTGAGGAAGTCCTTAAGATGTTGGTTAGGATCTTCGGAACGAAGTCCATGGAATGCACATCCGCTTTGCTCCAACCGGATGGTGTCGGATTGCAAGGGGGTCACATTGGCTCCGGTGAGCTCAATGGTGTTTCAATAGCCTTGGTGGCTAGGTCGGGAATACTCTCCTAAGGTTTGGGGCCTAAGGGGTTCTAATGGTGGGTTTTGTTGTGGTGGGATGACGGGTTCAAAGATGTTCCCGTTGTCCATGGTGTCGGGTGGTTACGAACAAAGGCACAAAGAAATAGATAGACTAAAGAAACCTAAAAATAAAAATAAAATCTTACTAGAAAGGAATCTAGCAAGTAGACCTAATAAAAAGAAATTCTAACCTAGACAATAACTATTCCCCGGGCTGCAGCGCCAAAAACTTGATGCGTGGGAATCGCAACAGGCTTTACCTCTCGAGGGATCTCGAGAAGCTTACAACCCCCACCAGGCAGTGTACCTGATCGTTGTAGTATACTATAGTGACAAGTACCGGGGGATTGATCGTTCAGCTCAGGAATAGTGTCGCTAGGATTAGTAAGCCTAAATACTAGTTCTAAAGGTGAGGGATGATTATTTTTGTATTTTTATATTTTTATGAAAGCAAGTAAAATCTCGGGGTTTGAAGGATTTGGGCGGAATTAGTTGCTAATCAACTAACCCAATACTAAGATGCAATCAAAATAAAATACTAGAAATTAAAATAAACTAATTATACTAAAGTTGTGAGCAGTAATTGGAGAAAATGTGTTTACTTAGATTTCACTACTCTCTAGACATCTTTTACACGTTAATTACTTGTTATAATTGCATGGATGACGGATCGTATTCCTTAATACCATTCATGGGGTGGCACACATAACTCCCCAATTCTATGAGCTCTTATCTCCTCCTACACCATGCCCAGCACAACTATAGGGATTGTAAACAGTGGCTCATGCATTAAATACAACCAATAAAGACCTAGTGCGCCTCGGTTCATGTTTCTTAAGACGTTCAAGCATGTTACCAAGTGGAGATCTGCCAGTTTTCTTAAGCCTAACATATAACCACTCATCCAAGACAAAGATAAACAAGTAATCAACACATAATTAACATCTAGGTTTCATTAGATCTAAGCAAACACAAGATAGATCTAGCCTAGCATGATAGAATTAAGACAAGAACAAGATATAGACAACCAACACATAGACATATTGATTGGATTAGAAGAACACTTATCTTGATTAAACATGCAAGGTATCAAGGGGTTGGAACCCTTGAAAAACCTGTAAAGTTACACCAAAATCGTACTTAGGGTTTCTCCAAAACTTCTCTCTTTAATGTGTGAAAATTAGAAAACTATATATAGAAAAATAGGTCTGACGGCGTCAAGAATAAACTTGTGACGCCGTCACCTCGCCGCCAAAACTCTTCTCGGACTGCCTAGATCTACTTCTGACGCCGTCAAGACTTATACACTTCCAGGCCGTCATGACTCTTTTACTCTTGACGCCCTTCCTACGTGACGCCGTCAAATCTGTTCTGGGTCGTCATGGAAATTCATGAAATTTGCTCTTGACGCCGTCAAGGTTTTGCTCTTGACGCCGTCACCTACTGTTCCCAGCATGGAAAATTAAGACTTTGGCGTTTTCTTCACTTTTATGCTCCAAAAACGTCCGAATTGCTTCCTTTTTAGATTTCTCTCCCAAAGTACCTAAAATCACAAAAGGAACGATTTAGGGCAATATTTGATCAAATAAATTCGGATTCGGGCTTAAATGACCTCCTAAAAACGGATCATTTTTCGCCTCATCACTGGTCAAGTCCACAGAAAGTTTCTCAAGATGGTACATTTCTACTAAGACAAATCCTTTTCGAGACACGCTTACGTGGCTAGTTAGAGAGTTCCATTGTCAGCTTTAAGGTGACAACTAGCTCTAGTAACTAACTTGATGTTATTACCCGTCGAGGATAAGTCTTTTTGAGATTACTAACTTTTTATTTCGTCAATTCTTGGGTCAATTCTGAGTCTAGCTCACATGAAATTTGACTTTAAGCAACTTTGAACTTTCATATTTTAGTCACATTCACTTTTTCTCCCCCTCAAAAATAGCATATAACATGATATTTTTGACAATCTTTTTGATTAAAATATGCCTTTTGAGTCTTATGGGGAGAATTCAACAAGAACGATGATTTTGTTTCAAGTGCTCCCCCTCAACAAGTGAATTCTTATTGAGGTGAAATACTTGCTCTTTGAGCAGAGTTATGAAAATCAGAAAATGTTTGATTAACTCTACTTAAAAGTAAGAAGCCTTCGCTCCTTATATCAGGATTGAGGCACTGATGCGTACCTCAGGGTCCTTTCTTTATAAGAACGGGTTGTACATTGTTATGTGTGCACAAGCCATAATGATAACAAATCAATCAAATGAAATAGTTAATGTTGAAATGTTAATACCCATGTGTACCAGTTTAAATTTCATCAGTGATTGGAGCATCAAAGTCTGTGAACTGAGGATCCGGTCTTTGGAAGAGTATGACGGGAAATGAAGGTCTGACACCGATATAACTTTCTAATCGTCTGATCTTTTCCCGACGAACTAACCTTTCTTTAATTTTCATGACAAAGTTTCAAACTTGTCTTCTGGCACTGGATTTCCACCTTGCAGTTTCACCTTTAGATATCTTTCTCCGATCATCATTCAACCTTTTGACTAACCCATCGCGAACTATTTTGAGTGTGACATCACAGAACTTGTGTAACTCATCGAGCCTCATAAAACTTATTAACTTTTTGCTGTTGAGGTAGGTGATGCCAAAAGATGGTGTTTGGATGAGCGTGTACTGTGACATCTGATTGATTCCAGGAAATGAAACTTGTGGCTTAGTCAGATTAACCTTCTGTTGGTAACTTTTCACTCCAAGCTGAAGATCTTCCACTCTTTCTTGAACTATCAATTGTCGGATGAAGAGAAGTAGAGATGAAATGAAGTTGTATTGTGTCTCAGTATCAAATCCACGCATTCTTCCTTGAACTTTTTCTAGATACATGTCTTCAATGTCATTTAGATAAAGGTCAGGAAAGTCTGCTTCGGAGAATTTGTACTTCTTTTCATCTTGTCTTTTAACCACAATCTCATTCATGAAGATGTAGTTAAACCGTTTCGACTCTTGAATCTCCAAGATAGCAATGATCTTTGATTTATGCTTCACATTCTCTAATGACTTGATGTCTAACCTGTGAGTGTAACCGAGATGACGACGTTCAGGCCAGTGCTGAATCCCATGTAAAGCATCTCTGTCGTAAGCTACAATAGAGTCGCTGAATACCGGAGTTGATTCTTCAATTGCAGGAACATCGTATCTTGCGGCTTGTACTGAATTGTCAATGAGGAAGCATATTTCTGTTTAGATTTTTCTTGAGTGAGTTGGAGGTTACGAAGATCCTTGTTGAAGAAGAAGCGGTAAGGTATCTTAGGTTTTTCGGGAAATCCTTGCAGAGGTAACGGTTTAGTCCAGTCGGTGAAGTAATGTTTATCCTGGTTTTTAGAAGATGTGTCGAGATTCGCCTCAGGATTTAGCCAGTCAAACTTACCAGACATTGCACTAGCTATATTCTGCATATGAAAATCGAGTTCCATCTCATTTCCAGATCTAGACTTGAGGAATTCACGTGCATCCCGATCGATTCTTCTTAGCTCCGCCTATGTGAGTTTCTCAATCTAAAGCTCCTTCATGATAACCTGAGTATATTGCAGTGTATTACCTGGGAGTGGTTCTTCATCTTCCAGAGGAGGTTGAGCTTTGACCAAATCAGTCAACCAATCATTTTCAGGTGTGTCATCATTGTCGAGCCATGAATGACGCCTTCTTTTCTTTGATTTCTTAGACTTGGATGTAGTATCCTTGTCTTGAGCTTTTGAGGGTGACGATGGTCCAGGTTGAGAATCAGGAATTGGGGAGGCACGGTAATCGGTATTGGGTTATCCTTCATAATCATCGGTTGGGTGCATAAGATTTTCTTCCTCATCTGTGGGACCTTGACCAGTAGCTGAAGTGTGTTACTGATTTCCAGGAGGAGTAGGATCCTTTTGTGGTTGGTGAGAAGATGATGGACCGGTTCTGGACTTGTGTTTCTTACCTTTTGAGTTCGGGTCAGGGTCGTCATCTTTCCATGACCTCTTCAGGGATCCAGCAGCTTCTTTGCATGACTCTTTAGACAAGTTGGTAGCAATTGCATCGACAAGTGCCTTTTCTTCAGGTGTCTGCGTGGTTTTGTAGGCAACTTTGTCCTAGAGTTGAGCAAGCAGGTCATCGAATGATGGTTCAGAGATGGTTGGAGTTGGCTTGAAGCTTTTGCAGGGTGAAGCGTGAATGGTGTTGTTGACAACATTTTCTTTACAACACTTCTGATCCTGTGCTCCAAGTTGTCCTTAATAGGTGCAATAAGACTTGTTACTTCAGGAGTAACAATTTCAACCAGATTCTCAGTAAGGTAATCTAGTGTGAAAGTCCGAATGAGTCCTGTCAAATCTGCTTTCATGAACTTATCGATTTGCTGCTTTGCTTCCTGAAAATCTTCAACTTGTTTAGCAAGACTAGTAACCATGGTTGTGAGACTGTTGACTTGCTCCTGAAGATCAACTGGTTTTGTTGGTTCATTGATTGATTGTTGCTTAGATGCGGTTTCAGAAGGTGTAGGAGATGAATGTTCCGGTCATGATTCAGATGATGACTCATTGTGAGAGCTTGAAGAAGAAGCTGGAGGAGTCGGATCCTTTGGTGGAGAGTCTTGAGGAGGTGGAGGTTGCAGTGAAGATGTCTGTTTAGATTGTGAAGATGACTGAAGGAATACGTTGGTGTTGAATGCTTCCTTTTCTTCATTTTCCTTTCTTCTGTGTTCCTCTTCTTCCTGTGCAATAAACTCTGGTGTAGTGAAATGGTCAAATCCCAGATCTGTGGCAATGTTCTCCTGTTCACCAACATTCTCCTCTACATTTGCAGTTTCAGTCATGGTGATGTCACCTATTGTATCTGTGACATTCACTTTGTCACCGGGTTGTGAAGTTGGTTCCAAATTGGTAGGCACAACGGGAGGAATCGAGCTGCTGGTAGTTCCTTCATGCTCTGGTTGATCGATAGGTGGTGATGAAGGTTGAGGATGAAGTCGGCTGAGGAGTGATGCTTCCCTCTGTTCTTTGAGATATTTCTTTTCTTCAGCTCGAGTGTCGACAATTATACTTTTCAATTTTCTTTTGTCGACCAATTGCTCAACTATTGGTTCGTCTTCTTCATCATCATTAGGTTCATTTATCGTGATCCCTTTTCTTTTTCTTTTGTCTGCTTCAAAGGTTTCTAGACTTTGCTGTATTGCAATTTCCGTTTCTGGAAATGCTTCTTCAGGTACTATTGTTCTTCGTTCAAAGTCTTCTTCTTCTTCTTCAGATTCTATGTCAAACTCAGAGTCGCTTTTAGAGGGTGGCAGTGTAGGTTCATCTCGAAGAGCGCCTTTGGAGTTACCTTCTTCTTTGGCTTTGTTGCAGGCTTAGGTTTGGGTGTAGGTTTAGGTTTGGTGGAAGGTTTGGTTTTGGTAGAAGGTTTGGTTTTGGGAGTAGCCTTTGACTTTGATTGCGGTGAGCTAGTGGTGCTTGTAGTACTCCCAGATTTCACACTTCCTTTACTACGAGTCTGTATGATAGTTTCTTCCTGAATCCCTTTGTAAGCATCATCGTAGAATTTGTAGTTCAAACTTTTCTTGATATTATCATCAAGAAGATACTCGGGAAGCCTCATTCCTTTTTGCTTAGTAGAAGATGTGGTCATTTTGACAAAAGAAATGGTGAAGTCGTCCTTGTAGAGGTTCTTTGGCTCATTAGGATCTCCCATTCTTTTGATGAATTCCGGTGTATCTTTGTAGAAATATTCAATGAGAAGCTTTGTGAATCTTATGAACGGGATCATAGTCTTTTCACGTCCGTTTTGAATGCTGTAGACTATATCGTTCATTATTGGAACTGCAAAGTCAATAGGTGACATGCTCACCATTCCCCAAAATGCTTGTAAATGCCCAAGTTTGGGATGTTCGTGACCACTTTTTCTTCCTGATATAGATCATACGACTAACAAATAGAATGTTCTCCAAGGCTGAGGTATATTCTTTGCATTGAATCTGGAATGCTTAATCAGAGGTAAGTCATCTTGAACATCGTATCCTAGGTCAATGAAGAAGTCCAGGAGATCCAGTTCAGGCAGCATTGGAGCAAATTCATTGTCAGGTTGAGGTAGAAGGAAGACTGTACGAAGGACATCGTGATCTACAGTGTAGACTTGTCAATCCAGCGTAACAGTGAAAGACTCATCATCTAAGTTAACCTTTGCCGTAAGCCAGAACTGATGAAGGTAGAGCACAGGAACTGAAGTAGATTTGTTGAGCAGATGCTTGCATGGATGTGCAAGGAGAATATCTTTGACAATCTTGCATGAGTTCTTAGGAATTCTCAATTTGTCAAAGTCAACTCGAGGATTGTTATTGCCAATGGTGATGTTGTAGTCTGCAGGAATGATGTCATCCATGGTGAGTAGTGGAAGAGTTTGTTCGGGGACATTCTCGTTGTGTTCAGCCATGTTAATGTTTCTTTTGCAACTTAGAGTTTCCAAAGAGTGTAACCCTTTTCGACATGCTCCTTGATGAAATGATATCGGAGATCAATGTGTTTGGATTTGCAGTGATGGACTGTGTTGCAGGAGATTGCAATGGCACTTTTGGAATCACAGTAGATTGGAATCTTATTGAATAGGTAGCCATAGTCTTTAAGTTGTGATCTCATCCAAATGACTTGAGCACAACAAGCAGACATAGCTACGTATTCAGATTCTATAGATGACAGGGAAGTGCAGTCCTGCTTCTTTGATTGCCAAGACACAAGCTTATCTCCAAGAAACTGTAGTCCACCTGATGTACTTTTTCGCGTGTCTAAGCATCCTGCATGGTCAGCGTCTGAAAAAGCTATTAGTTCAAAACCAGAATCCTTCGGATACCAGATTCCCAAATGGATGGTTCCCTTTATGTATTGAAGGATTTTTTTTTTTTGCCTCATTGAGGTGTTTCTCAGTTGGTTTAGACTGATATCGCGAACACATATAGACATCAAAAACAATATCAGGTCTGCTAGATGTGAAATACATGAGGGACCCAATAATACTTCAGTATTTGGTAGGGTCAACAGGAGTCCCATGTATATCAGCATCTAGTTTTGTGGAATTGGCCATAGGTGTATTCATTGTATCACAGCTTTGCATTCCATGTTTCTTTAAAATCTCAAGAGCATATTTGGACTGATTTAGAAAAATTCCACGAGGTGATTGATGAACTTGTAGTCCTAGAAAGAACGTAAGTTCACCCATCATGGACATTTCAAAATTATCTGTCATTAATTTTGCAAAATCCATTGAGTAAAGTTTGTTGGTTGAAGCAAAAATAATTTCATCGACATAAATTTGAATGATTAATAAGTCCGCCCCGTATGTTTTTGTAAACAGTGTTGGATCCACCGATCCTAGAGTAAAGTTATTAGCTAACATGAATTTAGAAAGCTTATCATACCACGCCCTGGGGGCTTGCTTGAGACCGTAGAGAGACTTCTTTAGCTTGTAGACATGATTGGGACGTTCTGGATCAACGAATCCTTCAGGTTGACTGACATAAACCACTTCACGGAGTTGACCATTCAAAAAAGCCGTTTTCACGTCCATTTGATAAACAATCACATTCCGATGAGCAGCATATGCTAAGAAGATCCGTACAGCTTCAAGTCTAGCTACTAGAGCAAATGATTCTTCAAAATCTATTCCTTCTTCTTGAGAGTATCCTTTTGCTACCAAGCGTGATTTGTTGCGTATGACAGTTCCTTCTGCATCCAGTTTGTTTTTCCAGATCCATTTTAATCCAATGTCAATGATTCCTTCGGGTTTTTCAACCATTTCCCAGACTTCCAATCTTTGAAAGGATTCAAATTCTTCTTGCATAGACTCAATCCAGTTTTCTTAAGTCATAGCTTCTTTGACGTTTTTAGGCACGGTTTCATATACTGTGAGTGCGTATATGCAAGTTTCACCATCTGTGTGAAGGCGTTGTCTTGTCATAATAGGTGCATCTGGATGGCCAATAATTTGAACTAAGGGGTGATCTCTAGTCCATTTGTGTGTCGAATGGTGAAGTTGATAAGTATCTCGCAAGTGAGCAGGACCCAAATTGCGTGTAGATGACTCAGCAATGTCGGGGACAAGTGGAGCCGGTGCAAATGGGTTAATGAATTGTTCTGGGTCATGCTCTGCGGTTTTTGGAAATGATAATGGTATGGAGTCTCTAGCTGAATGTTATGAGTTGGACCCAGTTTGTTCTGTTGTTGTAGGTGATACAGTTGGAGGACCGTCTCTTCCAACAGTTGTAGTTGTTTGCTGAGGTGTATCAGGTACTTGATGTTGATCAAGATGTACAGCGGAATTTGGTGAGGCCTCAGATGGACGGTTAACAAACGTATCATCAAACAATGGAGCAAACAAGGTTTCCACTTCTTAACGGGAGAGGGACAACGGTTCAGCAGAAGATTCCGGAAAGTTTAGATGGTTGGATGCGGGTTCTAAGCTGTTTTGCTCAGAAGCCATTTGAGTGAGTTCATCAAAATTAGCATGAATTGTTTCTTGAATTTCCCTTGTACGACGATTCCATATCCGAAAGCCTTTTGAATTATCACAGTATCCAACAAATATTCCAATGTCAGCCTTTGCTTTAAGTTTACCTAGATCATCACGATCATTAACTGGATAACATAGAGCTCCAAATACATGAAAGTAACTGATGTTCGGTTTCCTTTTATGAACAATTTGATAAGGGGTTTGTGATGGCGTTTTGTGATCATACAACGGTTTTGAGTGTAACATGCGGTTGAGACAGCTTCCACCCATAAGTAATCTGGTAATTGAGCATTCATTAACATCGTTCGAGCAGCTTCCACTAACGTTCTGTTGCGTCTTTCGACTACTCCATTCTGTTCGGGTGTTCGTGGAATGGATGTTTGATGTTCAATTCCCACTTTCTCAAAATACGCCCTTAAAGTTTGATTCTTAAATTCTGTCCCATTGTCAGTTCTAACAATTATGACTGTGTTGCGTAGCTGAACTTGTATTTTGGTGAGAAAGGTGATGATCATTTGAGGAGCTTGATCTTTACTTCGAAGAAAATAAACCCAAGTCCAACGGGAGTAATCATCAACAATTACTAAAATGTAGCATTTACCGTTGATCGTTTGAACACGCATCGGACCACACAAATCCATATGAAACAGTTGTAAAACATGATTAGTAATGTGTTCAGGTTTTGAGGGAAAATGAGCACGGGTACTTTTTCCTTGTTCACAGGCTCGACATAAGTTATCTTTGGCATAGCGGAATCTTGGAAAGCCTTCAACTAATTTGTGACGAGTGAGATCAGTCATCATTTTGAAATTCAAGTGAGAAAGGCGTTTGTGCCATAACCATGATTTAGTCGTTTCAGCTTTGGATAGAAAACAGATAGGAGATGAAGCGATCATGTCAGACATTGAAATTGTGTAAAGGTTAGTGCCACGCTTGCCTGACATCAGATCATTTCCTTGTAGATCACGAACAAAACAAGTTTTCTCTCGAAATGCTACTTCTAAATCCCCATCACAGAACTAACCGACTGAAAAGAGGTTGTGACCCAAGCCTTCAACATAGTAGACTCTGCTAATTTCAATATTCCCATTCACATAGTCACCGTAACCCATGATTAAAGCGTATTGATCATTCCCGAATTTGACAGTTCCAATAAACTTTGAGACAAAGTTTGTTAATAGTTTGAGATTGCCTGTCATATGTCAGGTGCAACCGCTATCAACAATCCAGAGAACAATCTGAACCACCTGCATCACAAGTAGACGACAAAGATGGAACAGAAGTAAGGGTGGAACCCGAAGAAATGGTGGGTTCCTGTTGGTTAGAAACACAAGTATTCAACAGTTTAGGAATCTATTTAAAATTCGGTTTGTATTGTAACCAACGTTGCCAGTTCCAACTAGTTTTTGCTTTATTTTTGGTGAATGCACTAGCTTTTGGCGTGTTCCTAGATTTGTTAATTTCTGCTCTTGGGTTGACTACAACATCATTTGAAACGGCAGTTGGCGTTTTTCCTAAAGTAGACTTAGAGGCAGTAGTGGGCCTAGAAGGAATGCCTGATCTACGTTTCTTGTGACGATGTAAGAGATTATTAGCTACACATTTAGTATGATCACCAGATAACACCCTTTGACGACAAAACACACAAGATGCATTAATATTCAAAACATTTAAAGGTTCAGCATTCATTACATTAAGATTTTGATTACAATTTTCCGGATTAGAATCTAAATTAGATGCAACATGAGTTTTATTCAAGTTCCTAAGGTGATCTTCTACTTCTTGCACTTCTAGTGTTCCTCTTCTACGTTGCCAGAGCCTAGTCTTTTTAGTCTTCTTAACGCGTTTTGGCTTTGGGCTGCTAACACTCTTAGGGGAAACTAGTCCTGTAGAAGTGGAGGAGCTAACATTAGAACTCTTAGTATTATTACCCTTATCTGTTTTGTCTATTTGAAACATTCCTGGTGCTATCACTGTGGTGTCAACCATCTTTCCTTTTTGAAGTAGCTTAATTTTCTCTTTCAAATCAATGATGATGTGATTTTTGTCCTGAATATCAGACTCAAGTAAACCATTGCAATATCGAATGTGATCGCGGTTTTATTGCCATTCGACGTTTTCAATTTTCAATTCCGCAATTTCTTTTTCATATTGAAGACATTTATTTTTGAGAAAAACATTGTCTTTGCAAAGTTGACAGCTTTTTGAAACATTGTGACTTTGTAGTTGCTATTCCGTTTCAAGACTTTGAGCTTGACACCATTCAAGCCTTTGTTTGAGTTGACAATTTTCGTTTGAAAGTTTGTTTCTTACATCATCACTGTTTTGACGCAACGTTTCATATTTATTTTTTAATGTCTCAGTTTCTTTATTCAGCAAATCAATATCAGCGCAGTAATTATCAAACATCATAGCATTACTGGAATAGTAAAGATCATTCATAATGAGAGAATAAATATCAGCTGTGAGGATTTTTTCCAAGAGTCGATCAGAATCCGTTTTCAAAAATCGATTTTTGCGTTGTTGAACCAAGATTGCATTTTCATTTAGAGCGAAAACGTTTTGCATTGATTTAACTTCTTTTTGGGGTTCCTGTTCCCAACGAGTAGCACAATGACGCAAATTTTGAACTAAAGACAGAAATTGTTTTTGAAAAATGTCTCGCTTTTCGCGCTCGTAAGCTGATTGAAAAGTAGCAATTTTTATTTCTGAATTATGTTCAATTACGTTTTCCAAGTTTTTGATGCCTTTCATGAACGTTTTAAATTAGTCTAAGACTCGACAACGTGTTGGTAAAGGTGTCACAGTACCAGAAGATGGTAATGGACCATTTACTTGTGCCACGGGTTTGACAGGAGGCCCATTGGAAGATGAAACATAAGACTCAGTTACATACCATGATTTCTCAGGTATTTCTCTTGATGGAACAAAAGATTTTGAAATGTGAGGAACTTTTGAATAATCATATGGTTTGCAATATTCAACTTGACTCATTTTTGATCGACTCTTTTCTTCAAGTTCTTGTTCTTCCTCAGTATTATATACAACAACACACACAACATTATTATCCATCAATTGGTCCATACTGTAAAGCTTAGGAATTGTTTTGAACACAGTGTGAAGAAAAGTTGATCTGTAATTGCCAATGGCAAAACCTTTATCGGGTCTTGCTTTTAAAGTAAACTTTTGAATTGTCGTTACAGATTCTCCATGTTTGTAAACGATATTTTGAAATTCTTTTATTTGACGTTTGAGAGTGATGTTTTCTTCAATTAAAGAATTTTCTTTTTTTCTTTTTTGCACTTTGTGTTCATAAAATTCCTGTTTACAATTTGACAACTCTGTTTCTGTTTATGAAAGTTCCTTTTGAAGTTGTGCAATTTGTTTTTGAAGATCATTTTTATCATTTTCCAGTTTGGAAACCAATTTACCGTTTGACTCGATTATGTCATGCATTTGCTTTTGAAGATTTTGTTCTTTGACATACGATTCCTGAAATGACTTTTCAAAGCACTTTTCACGTTGAACTGCATTTTGAAAATGTGAAAGTTGTATTTTATAACATTCAATGTCCTTTTTCAAAACTGCATTAGTTTCTTTCAAAACTTTATTTTGCTCGTCCTTTTTGTGAGTAATAAGAATTTGTTCTTGAAGTTGTTTGGCCATGACAATATAGTCAGGATCTGGATCAGAGGAAGGTTCATGTTGTTCAACATGATCATGTTTGTCTTGCTCAATAAGATCATCAAATGGAACGACAGTGTCATCATCAAATATAACAACTGTGTTTAATTGTTCATCTTCTTGAGAAGATAAAAATGATTCGGATGGAACAACTTGCGCCTTATCTGATTCAGAAGCAGAGGGTGATGCATTAACTTCTATGGAGTATTTGGTTAGGTCATGTACCTGAGACAAACCATCAGTGTTAAACACTGGGCCTGAATCATTCAACTTGAGTTCCTGCATGTTGGCCATAAGCATCACAGCTGCATTGGCTTCAAGATCTTCCACATCATCATCGTTGTAAGTATTAGCGAAGAAACTATTTTCTTGATCAGTGACAGTTCCTTCCTTTTCATCTTTGAGAGCCATTAGTAATGCCTGCTTGTGAAACTGCCTGCCGCGGGTTCTCGGTTTTGGACATGCTGTTGCAGTATGACCTTTTTCGTTGCAGTTGTAGCACCCTATCGCATTCCCGGATTCTGTATTACCATTTGCCATATTGTCATTTCTTCTCTGAGGAGCACCTGAATTGTTTCTGAATCCCCTATTGTTGTTGAACCTTTGTCCATACCCAGAATTTCCTGAATACCCTCCTGAACCTGAACGTCCAGGATTACAGTTCTGAATCTCAACTCGACCATCTTGAATGACAGCTTGATTCCTTGTATTTGATGAAGAACGAAGACGGTTGTTGGTCTTGTTTGAGAATTTGCTGATGGCACGAGCGATAAGAGCAAGTCCTTGATTCAACGTATTGACGTCTTCATCATCATCTTCTATCTGATTAGAGTAGTACATGCTATCATGGTTGTCATATGGAGCAAGTTGAGGAGAAGCCTGTTGCGAGGATGATTCATATGGGACCATTTTGTGTGAGGTTGCAGGTTGCTGGTGACTGAAGTAATTTTGTTCCTGAACATAAGCATGATTAGACATCGGAGGATATGCAGCATGAGATTGAGCAACGAGTGCTAGGGGATTAGAGGTAGGTGGTGGTGTAAATCCTCCTCGTGCAGCTCTATCTTTTTCAACTTCAGATTCATGGTACCTTAGATAGTCATACAACAAACCATATGGGGCATCATGAAGATTATTAGCTTGTCTCACAAATGTCACATACTTTTGCCAATGATAACCCAGACTACTGACAAACTTCGTATTGACAGCGATCCTTGGAAGGTGTACTTCATGTCTCTCTAAGTCGTTGACGACATTGGTGAAACGATGATAGTAAGATTCAAGTGATTCCCCTGGTTCGATCATGAAGTTAGTGTATTCCAAGTAGAGTTTAGATTCCATGTCTTCTTTGTTTAGTTGTGTGCCTTGCATTAGTAGATGGACATGTTCCCACATAGCTTTTGCAGTTGTCTGAGCATCAACACTTCTGAATATTGGATTTGGTATTCCCTGAAGTATGTAAGCCATAACATACTCATCTGCTTCACGATGAAGGTGTTGTTCAGTAGTGGGTGCAGACTCAGGAACTGGTACAGCAGTTGGAGCTACTGGAGGATCAGCAGATGGGTCACCTCCAACGTAGTTATTAGGCCATGGAAACGGTCCTTCAAGGATAACTTGTTTCATGTACTTACCATTGGGTTTCTTGAGTTCTATAAACCTTAAGAATTGACTTGCCCATTGAACATAATTACCTGGTGTAAGCATTGGTGGAGTGTCAATAGATCTTGCTTCATGTCTGGATTGTTGAGTTGAAATGACTTCATACATCCTGTTAAACCAGTGAGTCTGTTTGGATGGAGGTTGGCCTTGTTGTTGTGGCATTGAATAGGATTGTTGTGTTGGAACCATCTGATGTTGTTGCATGAGAAGATGTTGTTGTGAATAAACCGGTTGTTGATAGTATTGTGGTGATTGTTGATACTGTTGTTGTTGCTGATGATACTGCTGATTCTGATGTTGCTGAGGATGATTAAAGTTGTAGTACGGTGGTTGAGACATAATGAAACACTTGTGTGAAAAATGGATCTTGTAGAAGATATAGGATTTAGCCAAATTTTGAAAAAACTTGCACAACTGTGATTGCGAAATCTAGGATGGAAGTGGTTCTCGAAAGTTTGTGATATTTGCGAAACTTAGTGACTGTATGGTGTTTTCGAACTTTTAATCCTTGAGATTGCGAAACTTTGAAATTTCGAAAGTTAATTGCAAAATTTAGTGGCTGCTAGATTTTCGAAATTGTATGAGGTTGAGTGTTATCGCGAAACTTTAGAAGTTTGCGAAAAGTGTGATTTCGAAAAATGGAGTTTTTCGAAAACACAAACTCACGTACAAAATTTTGAAATTATCCAATTTCGAAACTTATCCAAAAGTCAAAGTAATTTTCTTTCTTGTACAAGAAAGAAAATACTGAGTTCACAAACCGTAAGTCGATAGGAAGCAAATAAAATAGATTTCAAAACAGGGGCAGTGTTGCGATTTCAAAACTTGGGTAAAGATTGTTTTCAAAGAAAGCAAGCCAAAAACTCGTTTTTATTTAAAGATTTTTGTAATTTTAGGTATAAAATGAGGAGATCTTGAAGAAAGTTGAAAACTTGATAAACTTTATCAAAAATGAAAAAGATTTCGAAAACTAGTACAAAAACCAAACCGAAATTTTTTGATAAAAGTTTGGAACTTTTTGTTTGGTTTGATTTGTATCACAAGTTTGTAAGCAAAGATGTGATAAAAACCAAGAAACAAGCAAGAAAGTACTAAAGTTTTAACAAAAAACTATTTTAAAAACAAGGTTTAGGGTCGAATGCAATGAAAACAATAACTATACCTTCATATGGCGAATGATACCACTTGTTAGGTACCCATATTGATAACACACAAGCAAGAATGAGATAGATATAAGGATGGGATGATTATGAGAATGAGAAAATTATAATAGCAAGAGTTTCCTTAATATTTCACATAACCAACCAAATACAAATGAGACCTAAAGGTTCTATTTATAGGAGGGAAGCTAGGGCAACACTCCTAGCTCCCATCATCCTTGAAATCGTGGGCCTTATGGGCTTGTGGGCTTTTCATAAGCCTTAAACACATAGAATATAACATAATGTAAGTAACTAATAACTAAGCAACCTAACATTTATTACAAATGACCGAGACTTGATAAAATAGTAAAACTTCGTTCCCAACATTAAGGATGAATGTGTGAAAGTTGAAGCTAAAACAAGTGTTCCTGAAATTGTTAAAGTAGAAGTTAAGACAAGTGTTCCTGAAGTTGTTAAAATTGAAAAAGAAAAGCCTAGGAAACAAGCTAATCATACTAGGCCCACAACTAAATATGCTGAGATGTATAGAAGTAAGTCTGCAACTCCTAGGCGCAACCAGAGGAGTTAGAATCATGTAAAATCTCAATAGTTTGGTAGTGATTTTGAATTTAACAACAAAGCATGTCATATCTGTGGTAGTTTTGATCATCTTCATGCTTACTGTAACTATCACAAGGGAAGAAGGGAAGTTTTTGGGAACACAAGGGTGAATGTAAACAAGTTTCAGAAAAATACTCACCCAAATCCACTAAGTAATATGATTCCCAGGGCTGTTCAACTAAAATCTGGCATCAAACCTCTTATATTTGCTAGAAAAGTGAACAATGCTTACTCTAAGTCAACTGTTAAAAGTGCAAGACCTAGTACAGCTTTTGTTAAATCTGCACAAATAGGTAACAAGACCTTTTATGACAAGAGGATTTTACATAATCACAAGTGGACACCAAAAATACGAATTTCAAAAACAGCAGTTGCTACTGCTAGACTAAAAGTTTCCACTGGTGGTTTAGTAAACAATAAAAGGGAGAGTGTGGGAAATGCTGTGAAGGCCTGAGCACGTTAGGAATGGAAACCTAAAGGAATTAGCACCTCAGTCAATCCCAATGGTGTATCAATGACCTTTCATAGATATAACTATATTGATACACGAGGCAGATCCAAGTCATTTGTGGCTTGGGTCCCCAAAAGGAACTAATTCCTTTACTTTCTGTGCAGGGACATCCAAAGATTAAAGAAGATCAAGGATATTCAGATAGTGGATGTTCTAGGCACATGACTGGCAACAAGTCTTATCTTTCAGATTTCAAACCTTATGATGGACAATTTGTCAGCTTTGGAGGAGGAATTGCTGGCAAAGTTTCTGGCCAAGGAATCTTTTCAGTGTGTCACAGATGTGTGACAAGAAGCACAGAGTTCTTTTATTAGAAGATGAATGATATGTCCTTTCCAAGGATTATAAGTTACCTGATGAAAGTGAGGTTCTACTTAAAATCCTTAGAAAAGGCAATCTATACAGCATTGACATGAAGAAAATTGTGGCTAATGAAAATGACACTTGCTTGATTGCAAAAGCCATTTTGGATGAATCCATGTTGTGGCACAGAAGACTTGGTCATGTTAACTTTAAGACCATCAACAAAATTGTGAAAGATGGCTTAGTCAGAGGGTTACTAGAAAAGAGATTTGAGAATGACCAAACCTGTGTTGCCTGTCTCAAAGGCAAGCAACATAGAGAATCTTGCAAGAACAAGGCCTATAACTCTATTGCTCATCTTCTCTATATGTTGCATATGTACTTATTTGGTCCTACATATGTGAGCAGCATAAATTTGAAGAAGTATTGTCTTGTTATAACTGATGACTTCAGCAGGTTTACATGGGTTTTCTTTCTAAGAACCAAGGATGAAACAACTGGCATCCTTAAAACTTTTATTACTGAAGTTGAAAACCAAGTTGATAAGAAGATCAAGGTTATCAGGTGTGACAATGGGACAGAGTTCAAGAACAGAGTTATGGATGATTTCTACGGAGATAAAGGTATTAAGAGAGAATTCAGTGTTGCAAGAACCCCTCAGCAAAATGGTGCAGCTGAAAGAAGAAACAGAACACTGATTGAAGCTGCTAGAACCATGCTAGCTGATTCCAAGTTACCAGCGACATTTTGCGCTGAAGCAGTGAACACTTCTTGTTATATTCAAAATAGGGTTTTGGTGGTGAAGACAAAGAACAAGACACCTTATGAGTTATTCAGAGGTAGACCCCCTATCTTAGATTTCATGAGACCATTTGGATGTCATGTTACAATTCTCAATACCATTGATCATCTTGGAAAATTTGAAGAAAAGTCAGATGAAGGCTTCTTTGTTGGATACTCTATGGTCAGTAAAGCATTTAAAGTATACAATCTGAGAACAAAGAAGATTGAAGAGAATCTGCATGTAGAGTTCCTTGAAAATAAACCTAACACTGCAGGTGCAGGTCCAGAATGGCTATTTAATCTTGAAACATTATCAAATACAATGAACTATGAACCTGTTGCTTCAGGTACTGGGGATAACAACTTTGAAGGTTCAGAAGAGTTTATTGATGAAGATGAACCTAATAAAGAATCTGAAGATGATAAAGATCAAATTGTTATGCCACTTTGGGACTTTGTAGATAATGATCATGCTTCAAAGAAGGAAGATCCACAACCTTCAACAGATATTGGAAAAGAAGGTGATGCATACGTTGTGAATTTGGATGCTCAGAACAAAGATATTCTTGAAAGCAGTGGTCATACAATTTCCACTGCTATACCAAAAGTTTCCACTGCTGAACCAAGTGTGGAAAACTCTACCTCTGCTACTCAGGAAACTATCATCAATGATGTGGAAATCACAAATATGCCTTCTGCATATGATGTTTCACATACTCCTCAAGCTTCAATTCACAAGGTGCATCCACTTGATAATGTGATTGGTGATCTACAATCAGGAGTGAAGACCAGAAAACAAACAAAGATGACCAATGATCATGGATTTATTAGTGAAGTTTATGAGTCCAAGAAGCATGCAGACAAGAATGAGTGCTTGTTTTTCTGTTTTCTATCACAAGTGGAACCTAAAAATGTGTATAAAAGCACTGGAAGAATCAAGCTGGGTAGAAGCAATGCAAGAGGAATTGCTACAATTCAAGCTTCAAAAGGTTTGGGTTCTTTGTGATTTGCCTGATAGGATGAAGGTTATTGGTACAAAGTGGGTCTTCAGAAACAAGAAAGATGAAAGAGGCATATTTATCAGGAATAATGCTAGGCTAGTTGCTCAAGGAGACACTCAGGAAGAGGGTATTGACTATGAAGAAGTTTTTGCTCCTGTTGCAAGTCCAAGAGGTACAACATCATTAGACTATGTGTCACATTTGATGTGTAAATCCTAGATGTTGAAAACTTATTTTCTTTCACACATCCTAATATATGCTAATGTGATTTATTTTACCTTGTGTGTTTTATGTGAGATTATAAAGGAGTGATTGAAGAAAGGCACAATTAAAGACTCAAAGTATGGTGTTTGAGAAAATTGTTTAACAAAGGTTTGTTTTGCAAGCATCACAAAAGTGTTAGACATTTTAACACTTAGGAGATTCTTAGTTAGCTCACTTGTAAGCAAGAGTTGAGCGAGACAAACTCAAAAGTTTTTCGTGTTTATCTCTTGATGGTTAAATAACCAAAACACCTTATATCTCCTTACTAGTACTAAAGACTAAATTCCTTGTTGCATAGAATCTAATCTTAGTTATTTACAAATAGCAGGTAGACACTCTAGAGTATTACAAATAACACATATTATATTTGAGCACATAATTCTAGAGACAAGATATAACCAAAGTCAAGTTTAAGTAATGCGTACCTTTTAAATTGCATAGAGATGCTATCAAGCGGATAAGCATTAAGCCTAAAAACATGGTTTGACGACATGCTTTGAAACTCAATAACTCATGTATCCAAGAAGGTTAGACAATCATATAAAGGCATAGAGCATGATAATCTTAATTCTTTTATCATGAGTTTCTATTAAAGATAGAATTATCTCTAAATCTTTCTTCTAGGTTAGACAAATTTTACTTGCTTTGTTTTATTAGTTAATGGTGCTTTTGAGTTAAATCCTAATCCGGTTTTATCTTTAAACAACCTTTGACTCCCCAACAATCTTTCAAGAGATTTTGAGCTTTCATCAAATTTAACTAATAATTTTTCTTTTCTCATTTTGCATTTTAATCTCATGTTTGTAATCTAGACATAATTTACATTCTAGATTAATTTCAACATTACTCTTAATTCTAGACATTTTATCTTCCAATAAGATTTCCTTTTTAAAGATATTCTTAAGAGATTTTAAAGACTCATTCTTGAAGATAGCTTTTAGGTCCATGTTGCACAAATGTTTAGACTCATTTTCTAGTTTAGAAAACTCTAGGATAAATTAATCAAAGCAAAATAGTTTGGTTTCAAAGTGTACCTTGCTTGTTGTTTTATCTAGTATAGAATCACAAACCGGATGATTGACTTCATCTTCATCCGAGTTATTCCATGAATCGCAAGCAAGACAATGGATCATTGTCTTCGTCAACTTCCATTACATTCCAAGATACGCAAGCAGGTTCAACAAAACACACGTACTCATCTTCACTTGTACCTTCATTTAAAACATTTAAACTAGTAGCACATGTATTAACTTCTACTAAGTGTCTATCAATTAGTTTTTCTAAAACTTCTAATTCATATGTAAGATTAAATTGATCATCTTTGACTTGACATATTCCTTGATGAAAGTTTACCATATTTTTCAAACATCATTAGCCTTTTGACAAAAATACATTCTTTCATATTTGGTACTAAAGCTTTGTAAAGCATTGTTTTAGCTTTAGTATTTTTATCAAGTTTAAGATAGTTATCTTGGTTTTCAAAAACTTGTTTTCTTTGGTTTGAAATTACCAAAAGAGATAATATGCCAAAGATCTTGATCAATTGATTTTACATAGTTTTCAAAATTACTTTTCCATTCAAGTAAGTTTTCTTTTTCAAATAGCGGTTGGTTTTGAATAGGTTGCCCTTCTTTGAGATTTTCAAAATCCATGGATCGATCCAAGTTTTAAAATACATTCTATTTTAAAGATCTTGAGTAACGTAGCTCCTGATGCCAATTGTGGAAAACTAGAAGGGGGGTTGAATAGTTTACCGCTTTTTGGATTCTTATTTATCTTAAATATCTTTAAAAACATTTCCGTTTGCTTAAAGATATAAACACAATGTTATATGTTTGATTCTTTGAAAAGCTTTTCATGTGAATAACAATTCTAACTTTACTAGTTTCATACTTTGAAAAGCTTTGCTTGTGATGATCCTAACTTTACTTGATTAGTTCTTTGAAAAGCTTTACTTTTGTTTGAAGATATAAACACATCTTTACTTGTTTAGTTCTTTGAAAAGCTTTATATGTAACTAGCTATTTTAACTAAAGAACAACATGTAGTAAGCAAAGATAAAGAAAGAAATGATCAAACCACAACACGATTGTTTATCGTGGTTCGGCTACAAGGACTCTTTTTCCTTGCCCTACATCCACGCCCCGAGTTTCCAACTCGAGAGTTATAAGCACTAATCAACAAGCTCCTTTCACCGGCGGAGAAAACCTTTACAACGTCGCTTACACTTTTACCGACACAAAGCTAGATGTCGAGTTCTTTTACAAGGGTACAACCACTCCCGTTCGTCGCTTACACTTTTACCGACACTAAGCTAGATGTCGAGTTCTTTACCAAGGGTACAACCACTCCCGTTAGTTCTTTTACAAGGGTGCAACAACTCCCGACACACTACGTATTTTGAGGCCTAAAATACTAACCACTTAATTCTATATACATGACACACATGAAGTATAAACTACCAAAGCTTATACATGATCAAGCTACTAAGACTTGCAACTTTAGAGTTGAAGCTTGTAACTTCTTGAATGATCTTGTGAAGTCCCTTGCTACATAAGAGAATCACAAATCAAAAGGTTACTGAGTTAGTTGAGAGAGTATGTGAATATATGTCCTAAAAGGGTTACCCAAAACTAACAAATGGTTTGGTATTTATAGCAAACACTACTGCATGCTTGGCGGATCAGGCAGAACCCTCATTTGGGTTCCGCCCGTGTACCCCCAGGGTACCGCCGGGTCTGCAGTAGGTTTTTGCAATAACTCTTCAAACCAAACAAGGTCTTGTCTCATAACTCCTAGCAACCAAACAATGTCACATCACATTACACTAGTCAAACACCAAACTTGCAAGTCACTACAAATTTAGTCAAACACACAAATGCATATTGACAAAACTTGCCATAAGTGTGATGTGACAATTCTATTTAAAGAAATAAATATGATATGACAAGACACTTTCTAATTTAAGAAATAAAAATAATGTTTAGTTTGAAAGGAAATGTGAACCTTAGTTAAACAAGACTTAAACACTTAAAGTGATGATTTACTCTTTAGCTAAAGTTCATACTTTGTCATTAACAAAACTTAGCAAAGATCGTAAAATATAAATAACGTTTTTAGGCGATATTTGTATTAACAAGTGCTTTTCTCTATGGGAAGATTGATGAGGAGGTCTATGTTTCACAACCTCCAGGCTATGAAGATCCTGAACATCCTAATAAAGTTTATAAAGTGGTCAAGGCTCTTTATGGCTTACATCAAGCTCCCAGGAAGTGGTATGAAACCCTTGCTACCTACCTACTGAATAATGGGTTTAATAGAGGGAAAATTGATCAAGCTTTGTTCATCAAGAAAGACAAAGCTGATATCTTATTGGTTCAAGTTTATGTTGATGATATCATTTTTGGATCCACAAAACCAGAGATGTGCAAAGAATTTGAGAAGCAAATGAAGGATGAGTTTCAAATGAGTTCTATGGGGGAACTTACTTTCTTTTTGGGACTTCAAGTACAATAAAGAAAATATGGCATTTTTATCAGTCAAGACAAATATGTGACTGAGATAATCAGAAAGTTCCATTTTACTGACGCAAATTAAGCCTTCAAGCACTCCTGCTGATAAGACTACACACTTACTCTTGAAGAATGATGGTGGAGAAGCAGTGGATGTTCACACTTACAGATCAATGATTGGCTCTTTGATGTATCTTACATCATCCAGACCAGACATTATGTTTGTTGTGTGTGCTTGTGCAAGGTATCAAGTCACTCCAAAGACATCACACTTGACTGTAGTGGAGAAGATTTTCAGATATTTGAAGACATATCCTAATCTAGGATTGTGGTATCCAAGAGAATCTCCTATGGAATTGGTTACCTACTCAGATAGTGACTATGCTGGTGCAAGTTTGGATAGAAGGTCAACCACAGGAGGATGTCAATTTCTTGGATGTAGATTGGTGTCATGGCAATGCAAGAAATAGACAATGGTGGCTACTTCAACAACTGAAGTAGAGTATGTAGCTGCTGCAAGCTGTTGTGCTCAGGTCTTATGGCTTCAAAACCAACTTTTGGACTATGGGTACAATTTCATGAACACCATTATCTTTATTGACAATAGCAGTACCATATGCATAATTAAAAATCATGTTCAACATACTAAGACTAAACATATTGAAATTAGACATCACTTTATAAGAGATTGTTATGAGATAAAGCTTATTCAAGTTGTCAAAATGCATACTGATGACAACTATATTGATTTATTAACAAAAGGACTTGATGTGGGAAGGTTTCAGTACTTGGTAACAGGTATTGGAATGCTTAATCCATAAAATTTTGATGTCAAATAGTTTTTAGTGTTGAGGGGAGGTTTTTGGTACTAAAATTGTCATATATGTTTGTATATGGTTGTCCACTAACTTTTATGCAGCGGATAAAGACAACAGTGGAAACTATATTGCAAACAGTGGTAAATTTTGCTCTCACAGTGGAAAAGGAAAAACAGTGTAACTTTATTCATTCCAACATTCAACAGTTACGTTACATAGACAGAGAGTAAAAACATCAACACACCAAAACACAAAATCCTAACAACCTACACCCTACACCAGCTACTCCATTGGCTTCTTTCCCTTTCCCTTGTAGTTGTGCTTGGCCTTTTGAGCACTTTTCCTCTAGTTCTCAAAGGTTGACCACATTCTTAGGCTAGCAAGACCAAGAACTTGTTTGGGAAGCTTTGGGAGTCTTGCAGGCTTCTCTGGAACTGGTATCTTCTTCATGTTTGATAGTGCATATCCTAGAGCTTCTGTCAGAGCCTTTGGCAACTTCTTTGAGAGGGTGTATGGGTCATCATCATCATCATAAGAGCTGGGTAAAACTCAGGTGATGGTACAGGTGTTGAAATCTTCTTATTTGGCTTCATAGTTGAAGAGCTTGAAGCATAAGGTGGAAAGTAATCACCCCATCGTGATGCTTATAAAGAGTCAGACATGTAAATTATTTCTTCTGAAGATGAATCAGAAGAGAAGTAAACAATATTTGGGAAATTACTCATGGTGATTGTGGATTTTGTGTTGATAAATAAAGTTTTTGGTGATGGTTATTGGTGATCCGAGCCCCTTTTTATAGGCAAAGTCAATCCCAAGGGATAATTAAGAGGAATAATAACTCTTACCTGTTTTGGTAGATTTGAGAAGTAAATATGGATATTATTTACTATATCGGATTAACTTTGAGGAGATAATTTTGTGAATAGTGGCTTGGTCAAAAAGTTACTTTGGTTAGACACTTTGGTTATACATATTATTTGCTTTATACTAACATGTGCAGGTATATAACCAAATTTTTGCTGGGTGTTGATCTTAAAAGGTGTGTAACTGAGACACACAACAAATGGTTATTGATTCACCATGTCTAATCAACATAAGAATCAACTAGTCCAAAGCAAACGGCTACTGGTAAAGACTTAACAAATCCGTTTATGGTTGATAGTTTACCAAAAACTATATGGTAATCAACTCGCCATATTCCAAGTGATGAAGAGTTGGCTAGTCCATAGCAAACGGCTCATGGTAAAGACATATCAAATCTGTTGATAGCTGATAGTTTGCTAAAAACTATGAAAAGAGCAGTTCAATTTTATATGTTTTACTTTTACCACTGCTCTTGGAAAAGTTTTGTGAAAAGTTCCCACTGCTAGTTCACAGTTACCACTGCCAATGTAATTTTTACCACTGATGAACTAGCCGTTACAACTGTTGTGTCAGTAACAATATTTTTACTAACCGTTGAGAGTAAACCGTTTTGTCCTTATTAATTGGGTGAACTTTTGGAGGATTATCCACTTACCTATTTTAATTTATTCTTTTCTTGAAGATAAATTCTTTATAAAGATAATCTCTCTTGCGCATAATTCTCAAACCCTAATAGTATATATTCTTTTTCTCTCAATAGGCGTGTTCACCATTCAATTCATACTCTCACAATTTATACTTTTCTCATAACAACTATGGCAAGATTAAACTTTGCAGATGAGCACAACCAAGTGGCCTACTTGCAGAAGTCAAACGAAAAGAGTGGCCCTGTTTTTCATCAGATTGTGGACTTTCTCAATACCACTCACATTAGGTATGCTTTAACTCTAAACCCCACAATCTATGTCTCTCAAATCAAATAGTTTTGGAAGTCTGTAGAGTCCAGAACCATTGAACAAGGAGACACATGAAACTGTGGATACTCTTAGAGCCACAATGGATGGGGTAACTATTGATGTTACCGAATCATCCTTGAGGAGAATTCTCCAATTGGATGATCTTAATGGTATCATCACATTGCCCAATTTAGATATTCATAAACATCTCTCATCAATGGGGTATGATACATCTGACAAAAAGGTTACTTTCAGAAAAGGATGTTTTTGTCCCCATCGGAGATTTTTAATTCATACTCTTTTGCATTGCCTAAGTCCTAAGAAAACTTCTTATGAACAATGTAGTTCAACAATGGCTTATCCTTTGGTTTGTTTAGCCACAGATAGGACTTTCAATTTTTCAAAGTTAATCTTTAACAGTATGAAAGGCAATGTAAAGAGTCCTTATAAATTTTTGATGTATCCAAAGTTTGTGCAAGCAGTGCTAAATGAATTTCCACTGCAACCCCGTAAAAGAGTTTATAAAACCCCCTATTACAGATGGATGGAATGGGGAATTTAAATCACTTTTTCCTGAAATGCTTGCAAAGATTGTACATGTACAAGGTGAAGGTGCAGCAATCCCAGTTGTACCCCAACACATACCCACTATTACAGTTCCACCTATCCATTACACACCGCAAGTTACTCACACATATGAGAGGAGGCAACAGCCACCTCCTCCCATCACAACATTGCATGACTCTGAACCTTTTGGTCTAGGAACAAGCAGTGGTGGTTCAAGGCTTCAATCTAGTCCAACTAGAGAAGAGTCTGAACTAATGCCCTATGATTCACCTCTCCCAACAGGTAACACAGTTGGAAGTGTTGAGGGCAGTGAGCAACCAATTGAATTGATAAAACTTTGTACCAAGCTAGTCAAACATGTTCAATCTTTGGAGAAGGATTTGGCACAGACAAAGAAGCAACATGCCACAGAACTTAACAGTTTGAGAGCTGAAATTCAGACTTTGAAGGATGAAGTGCAGGGGTTAAATAAGCAAAGATCTGAAAAGATTGTAATCTCATCCCCATCTTCTACTCATGATGATGATTCTGAAGCATCAGATGATGATATGGGTGATTCTCCAAAACAGGGGAGGAAAACTGATGCTACATTTAAGGGGAGGAGGTTGGATTTTGAACAAGAGTTTAAAGATCTTGATGATCAGGGTAATGAACAAGAAGAGGAAAAAGAAGCAGTGAAAACTCAAGAAGAAGTAGTGGATACTGCTGATGCTGAACATGAAAGAAGAAGGCAAAAAAAGGGGAAAGTTCAAATTTTGTAAGAATCAACTGAGCAACCAAGAAAGATTTCCAAAAGAGAACAAGCTCAGATTGATATGTACTATGAATTAGCAAGAAAGAGTGAAGAATAGGATGTAGTAAGGTTCATGGAACAACAAAGGATTCAAAAAGAGATGGAACCTGAAGAAGATATTGTTCCCATTCCAAACATAGAAGAAGGTGCTCATCAATTCACTAATGAAGAAATTGAGCATATGATTGTTTTAGATCCAGTTATCAAGAAGAAAGCTATTGAGCTTATTGCTGATGAAAGCTTAACAGCTGAACAAATATCAGCTCAACTAGCTGATTTCATCAACATGAAGAACAATCAAGCATTTGATTCTATGGCGGATACAATTAAGAAGACTCAGAAAAGACCAAGACAACCATCTCAGACTCAAGTTAATCATGGAATGAAGAAGTACTTGTGTCATGTTGGAGGATGGAAAATGTATCAGCTCAAAGGAAAACTTTATGAAGAAATTCAAAGATTGTATTATCAAGAATACAGAAGAGATAAAGATTTTCTTCCCATGCATTCAGAAACAGAATCTAAGAGATACAAAAGATCAGGTGTGAATATTGAACCCAAAGATGTTAAGAGGTCTAAGACACAGGAGTCATCACAAGCTAAAGAAGAAAATGACAAGTTGACTGAAGAGCAATTCTCAAGAATGATCTCCATTGAAACTGATGTATTGAATGTAAAACCTTTGCAATCATAGCATACAGTTATAGGTTGTGAGATGTACTCTGATGACTTTGGAGATGCATGGAAGATTATCAGAATTGGAGGAATCACAAGTATCTGCAGAGATTTTGAAGACCTTGTCAGATCTTGTGACAGGGAATACTTGGATACTTTGTGGAGAATAGTCCAAGATCAGTTCAAGAAAGATGAGCTTGTTGATGTCAAAGCTAAAGAGTTGTGGATTCAATTCAGAAGACTTTATGAGCCTGATGCATTTGATAGATATTGGAGATTTGAAGTAGACAACTCAACTACATTATGGAAGTTTTATGACTCAAGTGTTATGCATCATGTGTCTACACAAGCTGGCGTTTATGTGTTTATGCTAGCTGAGAAAGAATATCCATTAAGAGCAGGTATTCTTACTATGATGATATCTGTGAAGTTAAGATGCTAGGAAAGAAATGAAGTCATAGAAGATCTGCTACAAAGAATATATGATCAAAGTGTAAGAGCTGATAAAGAGTTGAGAAAAAGGAGATAAGTGTTTGGAAGAATCCCCGTCAACTTAGAAACTTGTTGATTTGCATAGAAATCATAAGTTTAGGGGAGGATTGTTGGGAATTACACTAACATTTACCACTGTTGAGCATGGAAGAAGCCACTGCTGAAGAATGCACTAGCAGTGGAAACTCATTACCACTGCTAATACATAATATTACCACTACTGCAGGATAATTATTAGGAAACGTGTATTAGATAAGCGTAGAAAAGATCTCGTGTATATTCTATTATTCTAAGTTAATACGTATCTTGTAAAGGACTCCTTGTGTCCTATAAAAGGAGGTCCTAGGTTAATGTTTATGTACGTATCAATTAGAGAGCTTCAAGGTGTAACCCTAGTGATAAGCTAGATCACTCGTATTATTATTCTTAATAATATTGGAGCTTAAAGTTTGGTTTACATTTTGTGTTCATATACAACTGTTCTCACTCACAAACAAACTCACAAACAAATCTTCTAAATATTACTAAGTATATTTCGCGTACTTGTTAGTATCATTCAAAGTATCATTCTAACACAAGGCGTGTGTTTAGATCCTTCAATGCCCTATGTTAATAAACACCCTTATATGTCAAGTATAAAAGTTTTCAACTTTTATTTGCCACTTTACGTTAATTTGTTAACGAACTATTATTAAACGTTTAAACTATACGATTGCTATCAATTAGGGTTTTCACGAAACCCTAATCTATTATAATTATGAATTTATGTAGCTAAATCACAAACTTAAAATACAATTCCCTAAAGCTCGTAGTATACTAAAGCTAAACTAAAAATTACTAAACCAAACTAAAGTCTTTTAACTAAGTTCCTACAAGTATTAAACTAAAAGTACAACACATCCTAGCTCATTTACAAGTGATTGAAGTCAAACCCAACCCTTTATATTTTTGGTCTCGACATAGAAGCAAATCCAAACCAAACGAGCCCTAAATTAGTTACATACTAACTAAAACCTAAGTAGCCAAATATGATAATCATTTAAACCTAAACTAGTTCCTTGCAACTTGTCTTGAAGATATTTAGCAACTTAGTCAAATATGTCAAGCCATCACATGGTTACCTCCTTTAATAGCCATTCGAACAAAGACACCAAACCACCTGGACATTACTAAACCCCATGAATCATTTCGCTACTTAACTTGTTTACAAAGTTTAACATGTGTCAAAATAATTCCATGCACTCTAATTCCCTTGTCTATATAAGTCGAACCTATTAATACCCTTTTCCCTCCATCCTTGTTTCAAACACAAACAACACTCACACACTCTTACCTACTGTAACTCAAGTCCAAGAAACGGTAAAGAAACTTGTATAAGAGTTTGAAGCTTTGGGAGAGCTTGGTTTCATTTTGACAGTCACTTTGGTCACTTTTTATTTTAATCAGATTCATAAGTGTTGTAAGTCTTCCAGGCCTTTTTTTTTCCAATCCTTATATTATAGTTTTCTAGTATCATTTGCTTATATTTATAAACAAGTTATAAGTCTAAACCAAATAAAAAACAAGTTTAAACAATGTTTCTGTTGTTTTCTGTAAATAGCTAAACAAACAAACATCCCTATGTAATTTATTTTATTTCAAGCTATTAGATCATTACCAAGACACTTAAACAAGGTAAATAATCAGTAAGCAAGTTATAAAAAAGAACCATGCACTTTCATTAAGTTTCACAAACTTTCTATTCTTTTCTGTTTTTACGCAAAACAGGCCTAAACACCCCTTTTGAGCCCTATTTCTCTACCACAAGACAAGAGTTTTAGGACCAGACCTTTAGCCTTTTTAACAACCTCCCAGCACACTTCAATTTTCCCCCAAGACTTGGCCAGTTTAAAGCCCTCACAGCATAGATAATAAAGGAGCAAAAGAGTCACAGAAACATTGTCTTATAACGTTTTTATTTGGGGTCCTTTTGGCCTTGTTGCTCACTGAAACCAAACACACCACAGAAATAATTCAAGCTCATAAGCTCGAATTATAAGCTAATAAGCTGTCAAAAATAACGTTTGAAAAAGATTCGTAGCAAGTCGTACCTTTCTAAGCTTAAAACGTATCAAAAATGAAATATGATAAGACTTATCGTCCGCTAATTTTCGAAGAGACTTCAAAGTTATAATCCTATCGTTTATACTTTTCTCGTCCGCGTTATTCTAATTCCACACAAAGATTTACAATAATACACAAACTACTACGCACTAATGAACGACAACATACATACTGAAACTTGACATACCAACTCAGGTTGCGTGTCAGAGCAGTTTATTCACACAACTTGATTTGTTCCAACAAAACTACTGTATCACCAAGGTGAGTTCGTAGTCTCACTTTTTATATGTTTTACAAACTCGTGGGGAGATACATGCTACAAACCTGAACACAAGTATTTTTCTGTATGCTATCCTGATTGATATTGCCTAAGTTCCCACTGTTGCCACTAAAAGACCCTCATACCATGCACCATTAATCACTTGCGAGTGAACGCGAATATAGTGAATAGATCTATTGGCAGTTGACGCCCCATTTGCTAGCCGGATAGGTGACCAAATGCACTATATTTGAGAATAAACGGGAGAATGGCAAGCTCCTGCCCGAGGTCACTATTACAGACATCATCTATATGATGTCTGTACTAACATCATTTTTATGATGTCCAACTATTAAGGTTTGCGTGTCATGAGACTTAAGGCAATATATTGTACTGCAATATCACTGTTCTACTATGATTTAACTTGTGTTCAACTGATTATTATACAAACACTATGGATTCACTCAACCTTTGTGTTGATTTTTAACATGTTTTATCTCAGGTAACTAAAGCACGATTTGGCACAGAGTGGCTATGGACTTTCTTATATTAAAAAAATGGGCGTCCATTTTGTTATCATTCAAAAATAAGTACTTATATATGTATTTCAATAACTGCTGCTGGAACCTCTCTTTTGTGTAACTCTGATTAAATAAATGAATGATAACTGTTTTATCTAAAACTTCTCTTTTGAGTCGTTTTCTCTTATTTATGACTGTGATACTTGAAGTAATACCCCAATCTCATTTCCGCTGCGTGTATCAAATATGGGGGTGTTACAGTGGCGACGACGGGTTTCACAAGATCTAGGTGGTTGCGACATCAATTAAGAGAAAGAAGGGTGGTGGTGTTTGTTTTAGGTTAAGAGTGAGTGAGAAATTGAAAGAGGGAGACCAGTTTCGCCCCATTTATTGACATGAAACAGACATTCAATTCCATTCATTAGTTTCCATGTTTCGGTTGACATTTAATTCATCAGGCAATTAAGTTTCGGTTGACATTTGCAGGGGTAAAATTGGGATTGACCGAAAATTAAGTTTTCCACATTTCTACATTTCTACTTTGACCATTTCTCTATTATAAGTAGTTAAGATAGGCATTAACCACTATGTTTTAATGCCGTACTTATAAAAACAAAGAACTATCAATTTGACTATTTACATAGGCATTAACCACTATCAATTTGACTATTTACATACTATTTAACTGGAAGGAAAAAACAAATAATGAATTTGCTGGAAATTTTTAAAAAAGTTTTAACAAATGAACTAATTATAAGGGAGGGCATAATAGTCTTTTTAAAAATGCTTTTATGTGTATGAATCAAATTGATATGTGTACATAACAATTCTCTTTTTTTATTACGAATATAATCATTAAAACTTTCAAATTGTGAACAATATAGCTAACTTTCTAGTGAACTGACTAAAATACCCTTATGTTCTTTGCATCGTTAGTCCTTTATCTAACAGCCATTAGTAACTTAAAATTTTGTTTTTATACGTTTTTGTTCGTTTATACATGTTTTCGTTCGTTTTTGCGTTTTTGTTCGTTTATACATGTTTTCGTTCATTTTTGCACGTTTCAGTATGTTTTTACACGTTTTCGTTCGTTTATGAATGTTTTTGTCCGTTTTTGTCCATTTTTACATCTTTTCGTCTGTTTTTGCACATTTTCATCTGTTTTACACGTTTTCGTTCGTTTGTGCACGCTTTCGTCTTTTTTACACATTTTCGTCTGATTTTGCATGTTTTCGCCCATTTTTGCACGTTTTCATCTGTTTTTACACGTTTTCGTCCATTTTTACACATTTTCGTTCATTTTTGCATGTTTTCGTTTGTTTTTGCAAGTTTTCGCCTGTTTTTACACTTTTCGTCCGTTTTGCACAGTTTCATCCGTTTTTACACGTTTTCAACAGTTTTTGCACGTTTTCGTTCGTTTTTACACGTTTTCAACCGTTTTTGCATGTTTTCGTCCATTTTAAACGTTTCCGTCCATTTTTACACGTTTTTATTAATTTTTACACGTTTTCGGCCTTTTTTAACCGTTTTGGTCAATTTTTACACGTTTTCGTCTATTTTTGCACGTTTTCGTCCGTTTTGACGTTTTCGTTTGTTTTACACATTTTCGTCCATTTTTATACGTTTTCGTCTATTATACATATTTAATAATAATAATAATAACTTAAAAATATTGATCTAGTAAACATTATGACTTACAACGTGATTCAAAACTTTTCATCCAACTTCTTATTCAATTTGAATTACTTCACTTGAGTTTATTTTTTGAGGGTGTTTGTTTCGGCTTATATAACTAGCTTATGGTTTATTTGGTTTTGATCTTATGTGGTTTTGATCTTATGTTTCATAAGCTCAATTTTTTGGCTTATTTTGAAACTTTTCAGTTTATATAAGTGTATCATCATCATAAACTTAAATAAACTTATATATGCCCAAAAATTTTAATATAAGCAAAAAAAAATAATAATAAAAAAAAAATAATAATAATAATAAATGAGCTTGCCCAAAAACAAACAAGCCATAACCGACTATAAGGCTGGTGGTAGTGGGTCGAGATTAATCGATCGCAAGGATCGATCGATCGACTTGCAATATCGATCGGCCCATTGTGGCATTAAAGCCAATATCGATCGCCGGCCACAAGAAATCACAAATCGATCGTTTACACGACAGATTTTGAAGCAACCATTTCCCACTTTTAAACTAAAATCAAGCCTTGGTTTGCCAAAAATAAAATAAAATAAGAAGATTATGCAATATGGGTTGCCACTGTGATGAGAGAGATGAATATGGGTTGAAGAGAGATAAAGCTGAGGTGACAGCCGGGAAGATGATGCAATATGGGTTGCCACTGTGAATAGCCTAAGTTTACTCAAAACAAACACCCAAACCGACTGCTTGCATCCCCTATTACATCATACTCCCTAATCCGTATATAACAATTAACAATAAACCAAACAGCCTAACTGCTATAACAACCAACCAAGCATAACTCTGATTACACAAAGAAAATCCCCAAATCTTAAATCACTCTTTCGAAACCCTCGTTCGATATTAAAGGTTAGTTATCCACTAACATTGTTTTTCCAGTGTTAATTTTACGTTTGTGTCTCTTTTATTTATTAATTGCTCTAATTAGGGTTTTTCGAAAGCTTGTTGATTGGTTAATTGTGTGATTTTAATATGTGTTGATTGATATTATATTACTATATGAATGCAATATATGTGATTTTGTAAAATTGCTTATTATTTGAAACTCAAGAATTTTAGTTTAGGTTTTCTGTAGTTGATTACAATTTATGCAACTCGAAATGTGACTGCAACAATTGATAAATTAAAACTGGAATACGCGCAGAAATTAGCTAAGCAACCATAGAATTAACCAGCCGAAACTGACTAGACATAAACTAGCACCATAAGTCTAGGAAAAGAAAGTAGAACAAATCGACCAACTAACATGAATTGAATATTGATGTGAATGCATCGCTCACCCTAGAAAACCCACCAAGTCTAACTGATTCTAGTCCTTTGCAACCCTTTGATAGCAAAAACATGCCCATATCAGTCACCCTTTTAAATGAAGTAAGATTATGTTGACGACTTCGAATAAGAGATAAGCTTGACAGATGCTTTAAACCAACTAATGACTGAATTCCTAAGTCAGATAGGTCTTCATCTGGTTCATATTCCGGCCTGTCTTTAAGATCTAGCTCAGCTAGTAAAGGAAGAGAATGTGCAATAGTTTGAATTACGTCATCAGTAATGAGATCTAAAACTAGCGATATATGTGTCATCGTTTTGACGTTTTTGCAACATCCGTGGGAGTGATTGGAGCCCCCATATTGGCGTGGGTAAACATTCTTAGAGAGTCAGAGATATCTGATGGCGATGATGGTTAAGTCGGGCCGACCCGACCCGAGCTGTTTTGGACCCAGCCAATTCAGCTGGGATATCTAGTTTTTATTTTTTTATTCAGCTGGGATTTTCTTTTGGTTTATATTTCGTATCCTGGCTGTGAACAAAAGGGAGTTTTATTTATTATTCTTGATTACAAATTACGTTCCTGGGAACTATGCTAGAGTTTTCTGTTTGCCTCTGATTTGCACAGGAAACTGCATCAATATCTAGTGCGCGTATTCCAGTTTTAACTAAAATGTGTTAATGAATATAAGTTAACAGTAAGCAGAAAAGAATCATTTCACATTTTGTGGATTAATTTATCAATTGTTGCAGTCACTTTTCGAGTTGCATAATTGTACTGCGCTTAGGTTTCCTGTCGAAAAAAAAAATGCTCTAGTCATTGTCTGTCATTGTTTAAATCACTTTTGACCTAAATTGAATCACTTGAACCTTAATTTGGAGAATCACAGCAAATTCCTTAACTAACCATGATTGCCAACTGACCCAAAATCATGTTTTTCCGGAATTCAATAGGATTTAAAGACAATTTAGATACCTTGAAATAACTGAGTAATTGGATAATATTTGAGATTACAGGATACGAAGAGGAACTGAATCTATAAGCTAGCTACTCAACTGGGATAAGTGCTACTCCGTATTAATAAGCTCAAACTAGCTGTTTTTACTGCCTAAACACCCTCTTACAAATCTTAACGACTGTGTAATGGCTATGCATGTGACCTTATTATCAACTTGCTAATTGGTTGTCTGTGTTGACTCTTCGACTGTTAAAGACTGGTGCATAACAAAAACCCTAAGTTCTTATTGTTTGTTTGGTCTTAGAATCATCTGCTTTTTATTATACTTTACTCATATGTACAATTGGATGCAGTTGTGTGTATATTGTTTTTTCTTATATTGATTTCTGATTTACTTTTTTGTCTATTTGGACAGAAGGTTAGCGGATAGTCGTGCGATTTCCATCAGAAAGACAGAAAGAAAGAAGAGATGGCTGAAAGAAAGGTGCTGAACAAGTACTATCCGCCGGACTTTGATCCGGCAAAGATCCCAAGGCGCCGTATGCCAAAGAATCAACAGATAAAAGTTAGAATGATGCTTCCAATGAGCATACGGTGTAAAACATGTGGAAATTATATCTACCAGGGTACCAAATTTAATTCACGTAAAGAAGATGTTATTGGAGAGGTATGCCATTGATGATCACATACTTGTATCTCTAA
The DNA here is from genome assembly GCA_030686995.1 of Artemisia argyi. Taxonomy (NCBI): domain Eukaryota; kingdom Viridiplantae; phylum Streptophyta; class Magnoliopsida; order Asterales; family Asteraceae; genus Artemisia; species Artemisia argyi. Next base: position 64,420,343 of record CM060677.1, read on the forward strand.
TTAATTGTTGCATAGATTGGCTGGGAGAACTATTAAAACTTCATAGCTTACCTATGTAACATAGATGGGGAACTTTTAGTTTCTATCATAGGACGTGTTAACAGCACATTGAGCTTTGCATATATCTTCATTTAGTTTGTCTAAGATTTGGTACTTTCATTATGGTCATATGATGACTTTTAGGCTTACAATTTATGCTTGACTATTTAACTGACATTTGTGTCTTACATGTGCAGACTTATCTCGGGATCCAAATATTCAGGTTCTACTTTAAATGCACCAAGTGCTCAGCTGAGATTACTATGAAGACCGATCCTCAAAATTCTGATTATACTGTTGAGTCTGGAGCTGCAAGAAATTTTGAGCCTTGGCGTAAAGAAGATGAGGTATAATTTCTAAAGATGAATGTTTTTTTTTTATCTTTTGATGCTGATTTCGCGTATTAGTGGTGGCAATTTCATCGCAATTACTTAATTATGGTCACTTTGGGTCCTGGTCAGCTTACTTGGTATCAATTTTTTACCTTCTTATGGATTTCGAGTAAAGCAAAAAAAACATTATTTCAATTGGACTCAATGGTTTATGGCTAATTACAAGCTCTTGTTCAGTACACGTTGTTGCTTAATGAACGGAGGACTGTTAAACCCTATGTTTTGATTCAAGATATACATGCCTTTAACAGTATGGAATTCACTTTGTAAGTCTCCTGTGGGAACTGGGAACTGTTTTGGACAAGATTTGAGATCACACGAAACTTGATTAAAGGTAGCAAAATGTGCAGTTTTTTTTAAGCAAATATATATATGGGTCGTACCAGATTGGATCGACCTATCAAAACATTTTTGTTCATTTATATTTAGTTTGGTTTCAAAAACTAAAGTATAACTGTTTTGAATATAACAATTAGGCGCTTACAAGAATTTAAATACATTTTCGGTGAATAAAACCAAGTTGACTTGTCTTTATTAAACTTTTTAGGAGCTACCCATATGTGATCTGTTAACAGTTAAAATACAACATATATCTACCTATTCGCAAGTAAATGAGTTGAATATGGCCATCTGAACATAACTGATCTCTCTGCTGCTGCATCAGTTTTTGCTCTATCGATAACGGAAAAAAGTCGTCCCCTTTAGCTTTTTATATCTTTAGCTTTCCCATCTTTAATTTGACTTTGCACCATTAATGTCAGTGATTTCTATGCACCTCTTTGTTTGATAAACTCGGGCAACTTAACCAGTGGTAATATTCCCAGAATGGACCATTTGGGTGTATTTCACCGTATACAAATTTAAATCCTGAGAAGAGTCCGCGCATAGGTGTTACTACGCCAGACGGCTTCTTTTGATACAAATTTGAAACATACTAACAAACATGACTTAAGAATGCTGTCTTTTTACATTGGCAAGGGATCAATTAGAGATACTGTTTTTGTGATAAATAACCGATTCAGAGATACTGTTGCATCAAATAAGGTATTGTACATGAAACACAATTGATCTTAAACACATTAATTATGTCTTGGAATTTAAAACTTGAAGATAAATATAATAATTCATAAATGAGACAACCCAAACCGAATTCAAGTTACAGAAATAGCTCAAGAGTCAAACTTAAGCTTAGGTTGGAAATGAGTTGAGCTAAACTTCTTCAATGCTACACAAGCCAAGCTCGAGCTCGGATCAACTTATGTAGATCCTAGATAGCAACAAGTTGACTTGATGTTGACACGAGTACCAATTATTTCCAATTCTTCCGTTCATTTACCAACAATACGGGCTTAACAACAGCTTGTAATTAGCCATGACTACTATAACAAAACATTCTCCTCCAATGAATAATCTTTATCCCCTATCTCCTTGCTAGGGTGTTTTAATAAAATAAAGTTTCTGTTAAAAAAAACATGGGAAAAAGGGTTAAACGGGTGATAGTATTCCAATGTCTATTCTTCAATACATAAACCTTTAAAATTGTTTTAATCTATTTTATAGAGTAACACATGACGTATTTATAGAAAGTAGACAAAAGAGGTATTTGGGGGTCAACCGAACCTGACCTGGCCTGGCTTGTTTTGACCCACGCTTAAAATGAACAGTTTCATGTTGATTCTGTTACCCGACGCATCCATATTGTCACCTCTGCCGTGTAGCATGTTCTAATAAGCATTTTGTTACTAACTGAAATGAAAATATGCATTGTTTCAGGTAGGTGAGGAAGAGCAACGGAAACGAGAGGCAGAGGAGATGGGTGATGCCATGAAAAGCTTGGAGAATAGAACACTTGATTCAAAAAGAGAGATGGACATCCTTTCTGCTCTGGATGAAATGAAGTCTATGAAGGTTCGTATCTAGTTTACTGTCCATATATATGCATGTTGATTTTACATTGATTTTCAGCTGTATTCCCGGATTGATTTTCTTAAATCTTTGTTGTTTCCTACTGTCATATGTTTACTTTAGATTTTAACGTACAAATTGTTGTTATTTTGCAGTCAAGGCATGCACATGTAAGCGTGGATTCAATGCTTGAAGCCTTGCAGCGATCTGCTCCAGTACAGGTATGGAAAGTTTATAGTTCTTGCATCTAGTTAAACCTTGTGCTTGCACCTATACAAACATTACAGTAGTGTCACACTATCAGTGGGTCCAAAACCTAATCATGGATCATGCTCCGACTCACAATTCAATGGATCACGACGCATATAAACCCATTTGTATATTGTTCTTTTTTATAAGCTCGCTTAAACATCCCTCAACTGATGGATCGATTGTTGATTCATCTTTACAACCGCTAGGTCTTGTGAATGTTAAGATTTTGATCAAGACGTGGCCCATTGCTAGGACTAAATTGACACTGCATGCCTGTTTATAGATTTCTATGATTACTATTGGGTGTGTATCTGTTATGTTTACATCGATTCTGGATTTTTCTGCAGCAAGAGGATAAGCTTGAAGAGGATGATGAAGCCCTGATCAAATCCATCTTCCAGGTTAGTGTGATTTCTATAATTATGCTATGTTTCTACTTTGTTATGAGTTATGCTAATTTACATGATAATCTGTTATTGAATTTAACTCAGGGATCTAAGGAGGTTATCCGCAGAATTAACGATGACGAGCTTGATGATGACAATGATAGAATTCTGTCTGGTCTCAACAGTGGTGAAGCTTCAAATGCTGGCTCAAAGGTATGATCTTATACTCATATGGGTTGAAATTTTAATCAGTGGATCATTTTATATTAAACTTTAGTATATTTGTATTGCAGAAAAGGAAGGTTTCTGATAGCCCAACAGATTACTTAACAAAGACCAGCACGGATGATAAGACTAACAATAAAAAAGGTCAATTGATGTGTTTTTTCTTTTCTTTCCTGTAACTCTGTTTTAATAGTTTGCTAATTAAGATTTCAATGTTATAAACACCATAGTGCTGATGTTTGTTTATATGCATCGTTATTGCAGATGGTTCAAGGGGGCGCATTGTTCTCCCGTCTTCGACGATAAAGTTTTCGGTTGTGAAGAAGTCATCTGAGGGGAAAACACAAACAAAAGAAGAAAACAAGGTCAATGTTACAAGTACTGGACTACAATCTTTATGCCAACAGTACGACAGTAGTGATGAAGAGTAATCTTGTTTGTGATGGGTTTTATAAATTGGTCCTTGTTGTAATGGGTCAAGCCACGCTTTTTCATCTGGATAGGATATATTGATTTTTGCATTACCTGATCTTCCGAATAGTTGGCACATCCCATAATTAGTCGATACACATCATGTGATATTTTTTGTACGAACTGCCCAAAGTGCATTTGACTTGCCACCTACAAACTGAATAAGTATATTACAGCTGATAATCTTTGGAGAATCTGTAGTAGTTTTAGATGGCTTGCCACCACAACATATGGCTTAAGACGTAAAAATTCATGTTAAACAAGTTATATATGTCGTTAAAATAAACAAGATATGTAATGTACGTCACAGTGTAGCTTTGAACTGTGTAAGGACACGGAAACATATTTTAAGGCAGAACTAAGTATCTATACGTCGTTCTTGTTTGAGGGATTTGATAGTTCTCGACTCAGTGGAGTTATACTGCATTTACAGGCTATTTTTACATCTTTGCTGGCATGAAAACGTATGAAGAGACAATGATGAGGTAAATGGGACTAGAACAAAAAACTGAATTTATTATCCCCTGCGTTATATCTTGCCAGTATTCTGACCATATTGTGTTTGTTCGATCAGCTTTTGTTGTTATTAGAAAACTAGTTATAATACCCGTGCACGCACGGGGTTTTTTCTAAATTTTTGAATAATGGATTTTTATCGATTAAATTTTTAATTTTGTTCGCAAGATATAGCAAGAGCCAAAAAGATGTATTCTATGATTTCTATCAAACTCTTATATTTTACAAACCGTTAGCTAACCTTCGTGGGCCGCCCATCATACCATCTCTAATTCTGTGACAATAAAAGTCTATGACATGCATGATGCACCGTGCATTACCATTTTATGTTACATGGATACTTAAATCTGTCCTATTTATTTTTCGGAGGCTGAAAATGATATTTTGTTGCGTCCGAAGTAAGATCCTTGTATCATAAGATTAAAGGGATTGCACTTCCATTTCTGAGAAACAGAGGCTCATGATTCACACCCTTCACAAAAGCTCTTTTATATAGTTGAAAAAGTAATTAAATTGCTGGATCAGATTAACATGTTGTCTGATTCCAAAGAAATATGGTTGTATGGATTAAAATGTCTACTTTAGGTGGCTTTTAACCAGTTTGACCCATTTACTTATACTAACCCATATCGACCCATACAAAAGAAAATGGGTTAAAGTTGCCACCACTGTTAATATAACTTAGATATTCATTAAATATACGAAGAAAATGTTACCACGATCTTTCATTAATGCATCAATTTACTTGAATAACTATGCTTCTCTTTTATTCCACACATCCTCATTTGCTAGGTTATCTTCCAATTTAATGCTCATTCTGTCGCGCAAGTTTTGAGATGCTTCCAATTCACCTCCAACTTTAAAATGCTGCTCTGTAAAATGTGGTTTTCTTCTTTGGCTTTGTCATACATTGACGTGGCTATGTCTAGTTCATTCTGCAATTCTTTAATATCATGTTCAAGCATTTCCACTCGCTTCTCTTGTGTTTGTTGACCAATCTGTAAATTAGTAACATTTTCATGCAAACTTTCTGCTTGCTCAACCATGATCGGCACAGTGTTATTTATTGCCACAAGTTTTCTCGATAAAGTTGTGGTCAGCTCATCGATGAATGTTGAGATTCGGCCAAATTCATCAGCAAGAATCTAGTTTATCATCTTCAAATTTTCCAAACTTCTTCCAGCATATGAAACAATGTCCTTGGCATCGGCTACATTCTCATCACTTGTTTCTGTGTTCAAAACATTGTCAAAGCCAACAGGTATTAGAGCTGAGATCTAATAATTTTCCTATAAAGAACAGTTGCCATAAAGAGTTAAATGGAAAGTTAAATATAAAAAACACCTATAGTTTTAATGGAACCTAGATGTTTGTTGTACAGAGCCCTGTCAGGTAGCCCGCACCAAAAAAAAAAAAAAAAAAAAAAAAAACTCACTTTTCCCCGTTTAACATGTACACAACATTCCCTACCTACTATTTATTTATTATGGACCACCTCTACTAAAGATAGGTCTACTAAAGATAGCTGTGTAGCTTGGTCAAAATTCTCTTCGAGTCCAATAACTCCATATCCTACTCAATTCCACCAACCATTTGTCATATGGTCTGCAACTTAGTCAAAAGAAAGTGTTTTCTGCCTTCAAAATTGTGTCATTTAATGATTTGATGTTTGTGAACGCATCCAAGAGCTTATGCTCATAGTGTGCAGCTTCTTCTTTTAGCTTATTTATTACGCTTTCTAATAAGCTTCTATTGTCTAGCGCTTTCATATACGTACATTAGAAAACTGAGAAACATGGGTCGGCAACTGAGACATTGCATCTTCAAGGGATTTTTATAGTTTTGTAGCCCTTCTTTCAGATAGATGACACGAGGAAAAAAAAAGACCCATCGTGACCATGTTTAGGCATCCTAATATCCCTCAATTTTTTAACCCAAATCACACTAAATCAAAATGCTCGTGGATTTTTTTTGTCTCTATTTTCTGGACTCCAAAGATACGACTCATTCACGAGTTCTGAACTAAAATAATTTGTGTTCAGCCTTAGTCAACAGCATGCTATAAAAGAAGGGTAAGCACAAAAAAAATCATTACCTGAGTTGCAACAACCACTTCATGAGCCAGAGTTGATCCACGTGCTAATTTGCATGAGAAATAAGTTCCTATAACTGAAATGAGAATAATAACAAATACTTATGAGTGTCAATGATCAGATAAGAAATTTGGCACTTCAGTGCATCAAATTGCAACAAAGACAACAATGCTAAATGTCTCTCCCTTCTACTGCATATCCGAGTACAAAAACTTCACCATCGCAATTGTTAGTTAAAAGCAAACCATGTTTGAAATTTATTATTGTAGTAGCCAACCACTAAGAACTTGAAATACAGAGCTTCACATTTTACTATTTCAAAATCATCAGAAGTTATGACAACTTCTGCAAATATAAACAAAACCATCAAAAGGTACATATACATACATGCTACTATAATAAAATGTAAAAAAGTGACATATAAGCAAACTAAACTAAAGGGGTGTTAGGAACCATGTTTTAACATACAACTTATGATTCACATAATAATCAAACAATCATTTTTTGAGCATATCATTCTTGGTTATACAACTAAGTGGGGTTAGAAACCCATAAGACAAATATAACTTAAAAGATCAGGTGGTTCAACAACATAAAGCTTTGACGTTTGAATACAAAACTAAATAAGATTATAGGCATTTGGCTAGAATAGAAATTTAAGCAAAAATGTGATATCATATGCATTAAACTATGACTTGAGGTTGGTTTGACAAATGTACTTTTGAAACTAATACCACATTCAAAACAACTTTGGAAATAACTTTTCATGCATGCTATTTAATTAGGGGAAACAAACTCAAGGGTAGCAATGATGATGGAGTTGTGGGTCTTCAAAATAGACATATTAGAAATGGGGTTTTTCTACAAATGTCATACAAACTTATACACCAAGATGACTCACCAATTTCACAAATATTATTTGCAAAATAAGCGCTTTGGACGTTTTTTACTTTATTTCTCGAGTTTGACTTTTTTTAGTTTATGCTAAATTGGAAAAAAGTCTCATGAAAAGAACTTACTTCGCCAAAAAAAGTAGGCATAAATTATGAAAACATTTTTTTTTTTTTTTTTTTTTTTTTTTTTACATTTTTGTTAAAAATCCAATTGGTAAGTGGATATTTGATGGATTTGGGTGTTTGTGCGCCATACCTTAAGGACAAGATTCTTGGTTTCCTCATAGTTGGCTCTTAAAGATTCGCCAAACAACGAAAGTCTCAAGAAGCAAGAAGCTTATCGTTCAAAGCAGCGATACCAAGATCACCCTTAGCAAACACCATTTCAATTAAATGAATGGCGACTCTAAAGAATATGTTTTGTACATTTCTTGTAGCATATAAATGCTGCACTAAATCCAAGCCAAACCGGAAGATGGAACCTGGTTTGAGTCCATGCGAAGATCCATGGAATGGCTCTGAGTGATTCTATTCCACCACATGGTTTTTGTTTTGATGGACGACTCCCTATGTTCATCCATCCATATTCAAGTTCTGGTGTGTGGCCTGTAAGCATATCGAGAGATAAAAGTCAGATTAAAGAAGACAATTATGTTATATGACAAAATAAAAATAAAATACAGTGTATCACAGAACTAATGATAATGATACTAACCAGTTGGAAATATTCGGCAAAATGTGGTTCTTTGAACACAATATCACGGTACGGTTCAGTAGCATGAACTGCTATCTTATCCAAAGTGCCCGCCACTGGGGTTGTGGTGAGATTGGAGGGTTCATCCCATTCTCAAGTGTAGCTGCATAAAAACTTTGAAGTGTTCTAAAACACAGATGTTCTTCACCAAAAGATTGCTCAATAACCTCACCTTGAACTTTAACTTTAGTATGTCAATATTTCAATGACTAATCCATAAATGTAGCTCCTTCTGTAACCCTATTTAATCTGTTACATAGTAACAAATAACACAAATATAAGTCAAACACACGATAGATTTAACAGGTTTGTTGGATCGTTGTAGCTCGAGGTTGTTTAGACCTCATATCATCTAGGAACAATAATATTGAATAATATGCAGCGGAATAATAAATAAGAACATCAATATTATCAACAAGGTTTTCTCCAAATCAGCCTCAATTATATTAATAACGTGTTATCTAAACTATAACAAGGATCAATGAATTGATCTTGAAGCTAACGAACCCTAGGCATCCATTAGAGGACTTGATGCCTAGACACACACACACCTTTAGATATCTACATTGTGAAAGACTTAATTATAAAACCCTAACCCTTGATCTCTTTATATAATAGAGATTTAGGGTTTACAAGAATACTACGAAGGACTAAACTATAAATCTTCTTTTGCAAGCAAGTCCTTCTCCATCTTTTGTAGAATTCCTTCTTGTCATAATAAGTCCCTATTGTTTCATTCTTTCTTGTTTTGTATCATTAAATCTAATAGACCCAACAATCTTCCCCTATTTGATGATGACAAAACAACCACGAATCTTGTACGAACTTCCCTAGACGAAGTAGAAAAGTTGAGATAATTAAATCTCACCATGAATGAAACAATCTTTGTCTTCCCCTTAATCCATGTCATGCCACTCCAACATCTCTTCCCCTTTTTGTTATCAACAAATAGGGATCGTATGAAATATGATCTTAACCACTACGAACCAATATCACAAACTTCCAATCCAAGCCTTCCAATGTTTCGAATTGCCCTCCATGAAGAACAACAAGATGCTTACTAAAAATGAATCCAAAACAGTAGAAAACTCCAACTAGTAGTAGTAATAGTGATCAACAGTAGTGAAAATCAAACACTTCCCCTTGAGTGGTGCATGAACATCAAATGAATAAACACATCATAAGAATAAGCTTCCCCTGAAATCAATGTGTTAATCATTTTCATGATTCTTCAAATCTGTAGGCTATATGTAATGATCACATGTGAAGAAAACCAAATATAACAAATTTGATGAAGAAGTTGAATAACCCAAACTTGTGTCTTATGTCTTGTACTAACCACGTGACTTTGAACGTATACGTAAACCAATGTATAAGGAGATCGCAATCCCTTGACAATAATCACTGAGCACAATAACGTAACTCCTTCAAGTGTTTTGTCAATTGTTCGTCACATCTTGAATGCATAAACAAGTTACCTCCTTGTTGCTAAAAACCTTACAGTAGCAGCGGTATAAATATTAAACACGAAACCCTTAATTCGAATCTGCTGCACTTCAACAATAAAACCTTGAACAATTCCTAGATATCACGAGCTAACCTATCTCTGATGCCACCTGTTGGATCGTTGTAGCTCGAGGTTGTTTAGACCTCATATCATCTAGGAACAATAATATTGAATAATATGCAGCGGAATAATAAATAAGAACATCAATATTATCAACAAGGTTTTCTCCAAATCAGCCTCAATTATATTAATAACGTGTTATCTAAACTATAACAAGGATCAATGAATTGATCTTGAAGCTAACGAACCCTAGGCATCCATTAGAGGACTTGATGCCTAGACACACACACACCTTTAGATATCTACATTGTGAAAGACTTAATTATAAAACCCTAACCCTTGATCTCTTTATATAATAGAGATTTAGGGTTTGCAAGAATACTACGAAGGACTAAACTATAAATCTTCTTTTGCAAGCAAGTCCTTCTCCATCTTTTGTAGAATTCCTTCTTGTCATAATAAGTCCCTATTGTTTCATTCTTTCTTGTTTTGTATCATTAAATCTAATAGACCCAACAAGGTTGCTTAATTAGATGAGTTGGTCTTTCTGTTTCGCCCACCGACAACTGTTGTATACGTCAAACAGAAAGAAAGACTTGGGCATAGCCTTAATAATATGTTGCAACCTTATGAAACTCAGAATAACTGACACCAATAATTCCTTTATCCACATGAAATTTCATTCTCTTCAAAGATTCATTCAGTTTAACATTACCACTATGATTATTGGATACAAAAAAATTATTGTAATAAAAATGAGTAAATTTGTTGGTTTACACAATCTGGTCCGAATAGCCTGACCCAAAATGAGAAAATTCATGTTTTGACCCGTAACTTTGAGAGTACGTAGCAAGATCACACCAACCTGAAACCAAATAATATAAATCACTAACTTTGCACCACTAATGTTGGATACCTTATCTTCCATTAACGACATTTAGTCACTTATAACACTATGCAGAGTGGTAATTATCATCAACATAGTTATAAGTAATCACAAACAACCTCTAATTCTTATCATATTCACATAATCACGAATATTATCACAAAATCCAAGCTACCCCCGGCTCATATCAAACAGAAAATAAGCTGAATTCTAAGACATAGATGTGAAAGAAAAAAAATAATACAACCTACTGAATTCATAGATCAGTTACTCATAGCATTAAAAAACATGCCCACCAACGGTTCCGCTACAACATGAAATCATGTAAACGCATCAGTTTGCAAGTTCCAATAAACCAAAAGTTTGTAAACTTTTGCATAACTTATAAAACAAAATATAACATAAACACATAAATAAGCATCTATCAAGTAAATATACACGTAAAATTTAAAACAACCCAAATCATTCCCAACATATAATACCTTAATATATTCGGCATACTCCTTTGCTCACTAAACATAAAAGCCTTCCAAAGCAATAACTACTATACTAAACACTTAATATTAGTCCTTAAACAACTCCTTAGATTTAACTTCACACTTGATTCATCAAGTATATAAGTCTACTAATCTAATTAAAATATCCATTTAGGATTAGCTTACAATACAATTTGAGATACCACATCTACAAATGAAACATATAATTAAATATCTTTAAACTACCATCTATAACCGATGATGAAGCCAAGTATGCATTTTGTCGTAATTGCTATATAGAAAATGTAGTAACCACCAACTGTGAAGGCATTCCATCGAATAAAATTTAATGAATTTCTTATTTACAGACTAAAATGAAGAAGAAAAAAAAAGACTTGTAGCAGTTTCTTACGTAAAGAAATCCCCATGTCCAAACACCCATATTTTTATTGTCCAAACACTGTAAAAACCTATATAGAAACTTTGTGTCCAAACAAATATGTAACGGCTCCATTATAAACCTGTCCAAGCATAATTTATGTTGTAAAAAAAAAATAAAAAATAAAAAAACAACAACAACAACACATAAAAGCTCGAAAAAATATGATATAAATCGGCAATAACGACACAAAAAACCATGTTTCCATGTGTCTGTTGTCTAACAAATTATAATGCTTTAGTCTTTCACGAAAAGTCAATAGCTGATCATGTTTATTGTCAAAGAGTATAAATGCTAGACATTTATTTTCCCAAGAGCTAATTGTCATGGTACATTCATTTCTCTTATCCCAAAAAGCCCCAACTTATAAGAGGTTATTTCCTTATCTGACTACCTTCATTCCCTTTTCAGCACGCATACATATACATCAATAGAATCACAGACAATGGGACGGCATATATAAGAAATAACATAAACAATATCCCCTGAAAGGCTACTAATAACTTTCCAAACACTCAAATAGTCATATAAACCATTCTATGTTTATCTCTTATGGGTCAAACACAACAATAATGTACCCATAATAAAAGTTCAGCTAGTTACACCATAGGTCGAAAGCCTCCCAAGGTGAATAGCTCGCCAATTTCTTTTATAGTTCTTCACTTATATGACTTAATCCAAACAGTACTCGTTTCTTTAAAATCTCTTTTAGAGGTTAAATGTTATATACCTATCTACATTGGCTGTTGAGCTCGAAATATACATTTAGATTAGAAAGATCACATCAATCAGTACTTTTAGTTACCTCTTGAGCTATGTTGTCTCCCTTAGCAATCCCGCTCATTTGCCATGCACTGAGTCAAATAGGAGCAACATAAACCAAGTATTATAGCTATTGAAAAGGATCTCCTTGTTCTATTGTCTCCTGTATTTCCTTTAGCTTCCATAAGTGACATGTATTGAAGAAATCAAACGTCGTTACTAAAACAACTTGCACATATCATTAAAAAGTAATGTAATAAGCTACTTCGATGCATTGGAAGTTAAAGTAACAAAAAAAAAAAAAAAAATTGTACATTATCTATCATTTAAACAAAAGAATTTATCATAACCAACGTCATCTAAATTGTACCCAAACGCCATTTGTGTGAGATCGTTTGTTCCAAATGAAAAGAACTCAGCATCTGTTGCAATCTGCAATTTTAAGATATGAGATTCTGCATGAAGTGGAAGTGGTGACAAATATTAAAGGTTTTATACCTTATCAGAAATAAGAGGATCCCAAAGATTCTGGGTCATGGTGCCCACTTTGTACTCTAATGACAACCCATCTCTGAGAAGATTCTGCACGAAAAAAACCAAAAGAGCAAAGCAAAGCTTACCCCAAAGTTCTTTAAACTGGCGGTTACGTCTTTTTCTTGCTGTTGTATTCATTTTAGATTAAAGATAAAAACATAAGGCAATCTAACTACGGATAACATGATTCACAAATGTAGAAACAACATTCATATTCTTGTGGGCCATATTGCTTCAAAAGCACCTCAGGTGCAACATAGCACGGGCTTCCTGCAACATCCGTGAATAATTGACCTGAACAGGATCATAAATTTAGTTACACACTAACAATAAGTTCCACATATAATTAGTAGCAGTTATATGTCAATTTTCTTTTGGACCTTCATCAACAATCTCAGCGAGGGTTGCTTTAAACCCAGCAAGTAAATCATAGTGAACTTTAAACCAATCTTTTCACACTTGCTACAATACCAACAATATCAACTCTGCATTAGCGAAGTTCTCATTAGGTAACATTAATTTCAATATAACTACTATCTATCAAATGCTGACCTTCAAATGGCATTTATTTACCTTTGATCTTTAAAATCATTTAGCATATACGAAAACGTGATACTGATTTGTGTTCTTCCCAAAAGTGTCACAAACATCCTTCAAATATGTCAATACATCAATGGTAGTAAGTTTCTGCTCATTCTGGGCTTGTGCTTGGCCAATACTTGAATTATAAGCTGCACAACACCTTTATAAGCCGCATAACATTTGGACACCTGTAGAAAGTTCTCTATAAGTTTATTGTTAGATCACCATTTCTACATCATAATCACATAAGAATTCTAGAGAGAGAAAGAGAGTTTAGAGAGAGAGTGGAAGGAACACCTAATAACAATATGAGACTAATAACCTTACTAGTGAACCAACCAACCTCAAAATGAGGTTATACATAGGTATTTATAGGTAAGGATTAGGGCTTCTCTAAACTTAGACAATATGACATACTTAGCCCTTAGACTTTATCCAAACCTATAAACCAAGCATAAAACTTACAAAATACATAATATAACTAATGTTATAAGTAAATAATGCAACCTATACCAAAACTCAATGACCGACACTTGAAACAATAAAGTCTATTCCCAACAATCTCCCCCTAAGGGTCGGTCATCAAAGGTTGCTTGACGTCATCATCTTCTATACTTTGACTTTGTTGTCGACGTCCTCAAAAATAGTTAGAATAATCTTTCATCGTTCTTTGTACTTTGTTCTTTGTTGATGTGATGTTGATTATGTTATGAAGTTTTCTGTCAATCATCACTTCTGTGTCTGTGGTGGTCGTACGCCATTCCAGCATGCTCATACATCTTTGGACTTTGACTTATGAAATCACGAAGTTCCTTTGTATACACTTAGATCTTTAGTCTTTATACTTTGCAGATTCTTCTTAATGGCGTCGAATCTTTCTTTGAACTTTGTAGTGCTAAGATCTTTGGGGGAGCGTTCATTTCCTTCAAGATGTATGTATAAGCATGCTGGAATCTACCATCATGGAGGAGATGTACCTGCAAGTAAACAGTTAGCAATAATCAACCGGTACTTACAGATAAGGAATTAGAGCTTGTCAACAGCATATTGTGAAGACTCCTTCTAATCCTTATCCAGGCCGTTCCCATATCAGATACTCTCGAAGGAGCTTACGAGACCTACTAGGTAGCTCAATGACTGGGTGAGTCGCTGGGGATCACTCCACGACTGTAGACCGCTAAATAACCACCGCGAACACTAAGCGTAACCCTTGTGGGGTTACCGAAGTGACCTGCTGTCAGGGCTGTTTGATGTTGACCCTGGCAGGAATTTCCGTTCAATCATTAAGAAATACATATGTAATTCTCTCATAAACGTTCTCGGCAGATTGCTAAGATCTGCGAAGGACTCGATAAGTTACAGCTGGTGCCCATTGATGTAGAGCACCAGTTGTAGAAATACTAAGTGTTCCTAAGAGATCTTTGATGTATCTCATGGCTCTAGACTCTATAAGTGCACACCTAGGTTTCCTATGCGGAGACTAGGGAGGGGTCTCCTTCTTCAATATCAACCGTCTCTAAGAGATAGGTCGATAGATTACACAGGTTCCCCGTGAGAATGAAACAAGCTCTTTTAAGAGAACTTGAGTGGTTAAGAAGGTTTAGTGCATTGCGTCACTGGGTCCATGACGACTTAATCTTCAATACCGGTGTTGTCTTTTGCAACAACCAGTAGCATACATATTGAACCCGGTGTCTGCCCTAAGGTTGAATCATATGTAGGGCTATTTTTTTTTCACCCTTTTCTTTACTTTTCTTTTTAATTCTTCAACTCCTTCTTTCCCTTTCATTCTTTTCTCCTTTTTTTTCGTATCATACCTAAGGACTTCTAATTCTAACTATGGGAGATGTCCTTGGGTAGATCCCTCCGGCTCTGGCGGATCATAGGACGGATATTCCTATCTTAATCACCTTATAACTCCGACAGTAGCCAAGAAACCTTTGATTGAAAATCACTCAAAGTGTTTGTGATAATCAAATATTTTGGTTAACACTTTGAGAGTTTTGTGTACACTTTTGAAGGGCTCCCCCTTCACATGTGCTCATGAGTATTTAATAAATTTGCACATGCGGGAGGAGCAAGCATTTTGAATTGATCCACTTTCCGTGAACAAGACCGATTCGAGACACGCTTACATCACTAGTTAGACTAGCTTGAAGTTATTACCCGGCCTGGTCAAGTCCACAGAAAGTTTCTCGAGATGGTACATTTCTACTAAGACTAATCCTTTTTGAGACACGCTTACGTGGTTAGTTAAAGAGGTACATTGTCAGCTTTTAGGTGACAACTAGCTCTAGTAACTAACTTGATGTTATTACCCGTCGAGGATAAGTCTTTTCAATTTAACTAACTTTAATTGTCTCGTCAATTCCTGGGTGAATCTGAGTCTAGCTCATACAAGATACAACTTTCAGCTTTTACTTCGTATATTTTAATCACTTTTTCATTTTCTCCCCCTCAAAAATAGCATATGAGATGTTGTTTTTGTTAAACTTTTGATTAAAATATGCTTTTTGAGTCTTATGGGGAGATTCACCAAGAACTTTTGATTTTGAACAAAGTATTTTGTTTTGACAAGTGCTCCCCCTCAACAAGTGATTAGATCTTATTGAGGTGAAATACTTGTCATTTTGAGCAGAATTATGAAAAATCATAAATGTTTGATTAATTCTACTCAAAAGTAAGAAGCCTTCGCTCCTTATATTTAGGATTGAGGCACTGATGCGTACCTCAGGGTCCTTTCTTTACAAGTTCGGGTTGTGCACTGTAATGCGTACACAAACCATAGTTATAGATGAAGAGAAAATTTATGATGAAACAAGGTTAATGTTATACCAAATTGATCATATTCGAGGAGTAGCTGGACGACGGTAAGTGAGAATGTCAGGAATCGGTTCCCTTGCTCCAATCAAGCTCTCCAACCTGCGTATCTGCTCCCTGAACCTAAGCTTTCGATCAATCCTAACCACGAACTTAAGTGCTTCTTTCACATCTCTTTTGTTCCATCCCACTTTAATCCCACTATTATGTTCCTTGATCTTTTCATTCAGTTTAATTCTGACAAATCTGAGAGTCTAATCCCCGAATTTATGAACCTCTTCGTATTTCATGAAACGGTAACCATCATTGTACGGGTAAATCACTCCAAAAGGTTTGTTGTTGAAGATGAAAGGTCTTAAACGAATGTTAGGAGGATATAATTGTGGAGCAGTAAAGTTGAGTGACTTTTGATAACTTTCGACCCCGAGTTGTGCATCTTCGACTCTTGCTTTGATGATGGTTTGGCGCATGAAGAGCAAAATGGAGTTGATGACATCATACTGAAGGCTACCGGACAGGTTATGAAGTTTGCCTTGAACCTTGAGCAAGTATATGTCAGCAATGTCATTGAGGTTCAAGCGATGATAGTCAGCTTCACTGAATGTATAAACTTGGTCATCATTTCGGCGGACCTCAATTTTATCAAGAAAGTTATAACCATATCTTTTCTCGGTATTTGGGACTGCTGTGATGGCAAGAATACGATGGTTTGAGAAGACTCTGTGATTGGATCAGAATGTCAGCTTGTACTTGTAGAACCATTTACGCATCTCTGGCCAGGGAAGTGTACACAAGGCAGCTTCATGATTATATTTGGAGATAGAGGTGGAATGCAAGCCTCTCATTTGGTCTTCGAGTGTTTCCAGAGGATATGAGGCGGCCCTGAATTTGGTGAGAGATGTTGCATAACGGTGATTCGGATTCGTGTTCCCATGAATAAGATAGAGGAGGTCTTTGTTGAAGAAGTATTGCTTAGGGAGCTTAGGATCACTTGGAGGACCAACAAGAGGTAATGGTTGTGAGAAGTCTTGATAATGGAATTCATCAACGAGGGGTTCCGTGCCATGATAGAGTTTATCCCAAGACGGTCTCTTTTCCCAAGTAATGTTTTCAGACAAAGCTCTTGCAACCTCCTCCACGTTGTATTCAAACTCAAGTTCAGATGTAGTGCATGTCTTGAACTCGGTGAACCCTGCATTTCGAATCTTAACTAAATCAGACAGCTGAAGTCTTTGAGTCTGCATCACCCTTTTAATTCTTTTTGTGAAGCCTATAATTGATCCTTCGGTCATTTCTTCAGCTTCAGGGTCATCAGGGTAAGCATCAACCATTTCATCAAACCAGTTAAAGGAAGGAGCATCAGGGTTAATCCATTCAGGAGCAGGAATTAACTGAGCATCCTTGGGCGGTTCCGTAATGGTTTCGGTGATAAGCGGAGGGATTTCATCCACATCGACATCAGCAACTTCAGTAGACTGTGAGGGGTTAGGATCCGCAGTAGATTGTGGAGGGTTTGGATCAGCAGAAACGTTAGCGGTTGCGGTTTTGGTTGGAGCACTGGAGGTGGAACCGGACACTTTCTTCCTCTTGTCAGGTTGTGGCTGATCGTCAGGGTCGGAATCATCATGTCGACGTTTAGTGGCAGTAGTCTTTTTGCAGGATTCGCTTTTCTTTTCAGCTTTCTTGATAGACTTGATGAGTGCCTTGCGTAGATCATTTTCTTCCGGATCATTCACAATAGCTTCCAGTAATTTACCTTTGAGATCACTTATGGAAGGTTTAGGAGGAACAGTCTGAACAGTGATTGGTGTAGTTTGAAACCGGTTAGAAACGAGCTCTGCAAGATTCCTGTTGACATAATGTCTCACAGCAGAAGGAAGTTCCTTCTGAACATACTTCTGAACTTCCCCGGGTAACCTCTGTTTCACCTGCACCTCAACTGCTTCATCAACTTTATAAGTTTTGAACACTTCAATCTCAAGCTTTTGTTCATTAACTTGTAACTGGAGTGCGTTGTATTGATCACGTAATGATTTCAACAAGCTTGAGTGAACCACAGTTGTGTTAGGGATTAGCAGAGGATGACTTTCAGGTTGTGATAAAGGTTGTTGTTGTGGTTGAGCTGTTGGTTGTCCTTCATCGACTCCTACAATGTCAATAGGGGTATCTTGACTAGTTTCAAGTAGCTCATCCTTTTTCTCACCATCTGACTCCTCATCATCTTCATCATCCACATCTTCTTCATCATTAACTTCTTCTTCATCATTAACTTTCTTCATTCTCAGATTCCTCATCGTCTTTGTCTTTAACTTCAGTTTCAGCCGGTTTATCGAGTGATTCGTTTTGATCAGAACTTGATGACTCAGCTTCATCTTCAGAGTTATCATCACCTTGTTCAGAGGATGACTCGGTTTGTGAATGCGTTTCTTCTAATGTTTGATCATCTCTTACTGATTCTGGAGTTGGGCTTACCGGCTCTTGAGTTCCAGAACCTTCACCTTTCTTAGTAACTTTTGCAATTCTTTCTGCTTCCGATTCTTTGCTTTTCCTTAAGGTTAGTTGCATTTGTTCATCTTCTTCGGATTCAGACATTGGTGAGGTTATTGATTCTTCTTGAGTTATTAAAGCTTTTCTCTTATCTGCCTTCTTGCTTGAAGACTTTGCGAGTTTTTCAGTTTCAGTTTCCCGTTGAGCATTTCCTTCATCATCTGTAGGCTCATCTTGAAGAGTTGTCACTATCTTCTTCAGCTCTCTTGTGACCTTTTTGGTTCTTGATTTGGGAATTGTTTTGATTGTAGAGGCTGTTGAAGTTGTCTTTTTAGAAGTTCTTCTTCTCTTCGTCTGAGTCAAACCCACTTTACCAATTTTCTGAGCTTCATCATACAAAATGTATGCCTCAGTGTCACGAACATCATCAGGTATAAGATTATCGGGAATTCTCATTCCTTGTTTTTCAGTGTTTGTCTTCTGAATCCTGGTTTTAGAGTATTTATGATCCACAGAAGGGGTGTGTTTCTTGTCTTCCGATCTACTATCAATATCAGGGTGTTTCTCCATGAAATGAGCAATGAGACACTTTGTGAATCTGTAGAATGGAATTCTTGAGGTAGATGATTTGAGAAACTGTCTTGCGTGATTAACCATGTCCACCCAAATTAGTTGAGCATAGTCTATTTGAGCCTTTTTGACAACCCCCCAGAAGATCTGCATCGTTTCTAGAGTAGGATGTTCTTGTCCAGTTTCTCTGCCCGTTAAACTGTTGGCGAGAATTGAGTAAAGTGTGAGCCAGGGTTGTGGAATGTATTTCCTGTCAACATGGGATATGTTTCTGAGTTGGATTACAGATTCATCGTACTGAAGTTCCCAAAGAAGTTTGATAATATCTGATAGTGACGGCATATGAGAGAACTTCTTGAGATTCGGCAAACCGAGAACAGTACGGAGAGTTTGTACATTGAACATAACAAGTTTGTGATCAAGATGAACCCCCAGTGACTTTTCATCTTTGCTGATTTCAATACTCTCCCAAAACTGTGTTAAGTAGACTTCAGGTACTTCAGTAGTGATGGTGAGGAGGTTGTAAATGAAGTGTCTCTTAAGGATTTCCAGAATGATTTCACAAGTATCATGACATGTGATTGAGTCAAGATCTATCCTATGGTTTGTCTTAGCGATTACTCTTTCATCTCCTTGAATCAATTCGTGTCTAGGTGTTGATTTCTTTGCCATAACGAGACCTGAAATGATTCATAAACCAACAAAAGCCATGTGGTGATTAGCTCGTTAGTGTTAGACAAAAGAACAATATCCGAAAACAATCGCCTAAGATAAAGTCAACATCACATATACAACTCATGATAAATCAATCCAAGAGCCACATAAGATAATCACAACACTTAGATACCGATGTAACGTGAGCAAATTTCCTTCGAAGTTGACAATATACACATAACTTTTGAATTTTGAAAAATTTCGGCAGCATTTCTTTTCATAAAATTGGAAAAACTAGAACCCATACGTGATGGTTCCATTATGAAACTCCTGTCTCGGAGTGAAATAAGTATGAAATTAATAACTCAACTCGAAAGACAGTTTTGACTTAACATGGAAAAAGTTTTGTACATAACTCGATAAACAGGTTTGGTTCCAAACTCGATAAACCATTTTGAAAAATTGAGTTCCAAACTCGATAAATTCATTTGGTTCCAAACTCGATAAACAGATTTGTTTCAAACTCGATAACCAAGTTTGGTTCCAAACTCGATAACCAAGTTTGGTTCCAAACTCGATAACCACATATGTTTCTAACATGAAAAAAAAATTAGTTATGGTTCCAAACTCGATAACCTCTAAGTGTCTCAAACTCGATAGACAGATGAGTCTCAAACTCGATATGCACAACATGTTTCAAACTCGATAGCCTAAGGTTCCAAACTCGATAAACTCACATCAGTTTCAAACTCGATAAACTCACATCAGTTTCAAACTCGAAAGACACAATATTTTAAGCATCAAACTCGATAACTATTGAACTCAACTCGACAAGCATAGTAAAAAACCAAACTCGATAATCACAAAGTGTTGCAAACTCGATAAGCACAAGATGTTACAAACTCGATAACCTTTCATATTATACCAAACTCGATAGCCTTATGTCTCAAACTCGATGTCATCACTTAGTCATTTCAAACTCGATGGACACAGTTATACCTCAAACTTGATAATTCTTAGGTGTCATAACTCGATAGGCATATTAAAAAATACGACAAGCAGTTTATAAGACAACCTAATAAGCACATCCTATAATCAAGAAGAAACAACATTCAAAGCAACCAATATAATCAAATAAGCACATATCCCAGTAGTTTCAAAGGAAAAAAAGGGCTTATAAAACCTAAATCACCTAATGATTGCACAATCGAGGCAACTACAATCAAGGAAAAATTGAAATAGGTCCAATGGGTCATGCCGCAATTGACTATATCAATCAATTAACCTAAATTACTACCAACAAGAAACACCCAAATTTGGATTTAACATAAACCCTAGACCATTGATTGGACACAGATTTAACAATTAGGTGTATGTAATGAATAATAAGTCAATTGCGAACACTCACAATCAATGAATCTTAAACACAACTCTTGAAAAATTCTTGATTACTGAAAAAATTATGTGCATTTGAGGTTTGGATTAAAAGAAGGGCGCGTATGGTGTTTTGGAATGAGTAAGAAAAGGAAAAAATAAGCAGTTTAAGAAAAATGGATATACTTATGAGTTTAAGGTATTGACACTATTGGCCCCCCTACTTGTTTAATCAAAGAAATTGTTATAATTGACACACATTTAGTCCCTTGAGTTTTAATGGCTTTACTATTAGTGAAGAGAAAAAAATGTTACGAGAGTAATGGATGTGGCACCCTCTTGAACCAACCATAAGCAGTAATTAGGAGAATTTTTTTTTTTTTTTTTTTTTTTTTTTTTTTTTTTTTTTTAACAAGCAATGGTTCAAGAGGAGTCGAGATTGAGAGAAAATAAAGATGAAGAAAATTGAGAAATAAAGAAAAAATAAAGAAGTTAACAAAAAAATTATGTCTCCCCCTCAAGATATGCATTTTATAATGATTTTTCAGAAAAACGTTGTGAACTTGCATATCTTGAATAAGGGATTTTTTTTTTTTTTTTTTTTTTTGAGAAAGATATTTACAAAGATAGTTTGATGTTTGACGATCAATTGTGTTTTAAAAACTTTTCCAGATCATCTGGAGTCAAACATCGCATACCAATTTGGTGAACTAGACTCGCAAACCTTGATGGTGCTAAAGATTTGGTAAGTAAGTCCGCCAATTGGTACTCAGTCCCAACAAAATAAAGTTCAACGGTACCCTTTTCAACGTGCTCTTTGATGAAGTGATATCGGAGATCGATGTGTTTGGATTTGCAATGATGTACTGTGTTGCAGGAGATAGCAATTGAACTTTTGGAATCACAGTAGATAGGAATCTTGTTGAATAGGTAGCCATAATCCTTAAGTTGTGATCTCATCCAAATGACTTGAGCACAACAAGCAGACATGGCTACATATTCAGATTCTGTAGATGACAGTGATGTGCAGTCCTGCTTCTTTGATTGCCATGACACAAGTTTGTCTCCGAGAAATTGTAATCCACCAGATGTACTTTTGCGTGTGTCTAAACAACCTGCATGGTCAGCATCTGAAAAAGCAATTAGTTCAAAGCCAGAATCCTTCGGATACCAGATTCCCAAGTTAATGGTTCCCTTAATGTATCGAAGGATTCTTTTGACCTCACTGAGGTGTTTTTCAGTTGGTTTGGACTGATAGCGAGAGCACATATAGACAGC
Organism: Artemisia argyi; assembly: GCA_030686995.1. Lineage (NCBI taxonomy): Eukaryota > Viridiplantae > Streptophyta > Magnoliopsida > Asterales > Asteraceae > Artemisia > Artemisia argyi. Next base: position 64,442,698 of record CM060677.1, read on the forward strand.
AAATACTATATCAGGTCTACTAGCCGTGAGATACATGAGGGACCCAATCATACTTCGGCATTTGGTAGGGTCAACTGGTGTCCCATGTAAGTCAGCGTCTAGTTTTGTGGTATAGCCCATCGGTGTATTGTAGGTATCACAACTCATCATCCCATGTTTCTTTAAAATTTCAAGAGCATATTTGGACTGATTTATAAAAATTCCACGGGGTGATTGATGAACTTGTAGTCCTAGAAAGAACGAAAGTTCACCCATCATGGACATTTCAAAATTATCCTTCATTAGTTTTGCAAAATCATTAGAGTAACTTCTTTTTGTTGAAGCAAAAATAATGTCATCGACATATATTTGAACAACGAGTAAGTCCTCCCCGTAGGTTTTTGTAAAAAATGTTGGGTCCACCGATCCTTTAGAAAATTTATTGGTCAGCAAGAAATTAGAAAGTTTGTCATACCACGCCCGTGGGGCTTGTTTGAGTCCGTAGAGTGCCTTTTTGAGTCGGTAAACGTGATTAGGACGCTCAGGATCAACGAAGCCTTCTGGTTGGCTGACATACACTTCTTCACGGAGGTCTCCATTGAGAAATGCTGTTTTTACATCCATTTGGAAAACAACCATGTTCCTGTGTGCAGCATAGGCCAAAAAGATCCGAACAGCTTCATGTCTAGCCACTGGAGCAAAGGATTCAGCAAAATCAAGTCCTTCTAGTTGAGAGTATCCTTTCGCTACCAGGCGTGATTTGTTACGTATGACAGTTCCTTCTGCATCTAGCTTATTTTTCCAAATCCATTTAAGCCCAATGACAAAGACTCCGTCAGGTCTTTCAACTAATTCCCAGACTTCTAATCGGATGAACTGTTGAAATTCCTCTTGCATAGATTCAATCCAGTTGTCATAAGTCATTGCTTCTTTAATGTTCTTTGGTTCCTCATGACAAACTGTGAGTGCATAGATACAAGTTTCTCCATCAGTGTGAAGGCGTTGTCTTGTCATGACGGGTGCATCTGGATGACCAATAATATGAACTAGTGGATGGTCTCGAGTCCATTTGTGTGTTGAAGGGTGTAGTTGATAAGTATCTCGCATGTTAGCAGGATCCAAATTGCGTGTAGATGACTCAGCTATATCAGGGAATGGAGGAGCCGGTACAAACGGGTTGAAGAACGCATCAGGATCATGCTCTGCGGGTTGTGGAACTGATTGTGGAGTTGGATCTTCAGCTGAATGGCGTGAGTTAGAAACAGTTTGTTCTGCTGTAGATGGTGATGCAATTGGAGGACCGTTTCTCTCAACAGTTGTAGTAGTTTGTTGAGGTGAGTCTGGTACTGGAATGTTTTCAGGTTGAGCAGCGGAATTAGGTGAGACCTCATTAGAACGGTATTCAATTGTATCATCAAATAGTGGAGCAAACAAGGTTTCCAATTCTTTGCGGTTGAGTGGCAATGGTTCAGCCGAAGATTCCGGAGAGTGAAGACGGTTGAATTCGGGTCCTAAGCTGTGTTGCTCAGAAGCCATTTGTGTGAGTTCATCAAAATTAGCGTGAATGGTTTCTTGAATTTCTCTTGTACGACGATTCCATATCCGAAAACCTTTGGAATTTTCACAGTATCCAACGAACACGCCGATGTCAGCCTTTGCTTTAAGTTTCCCTAAATCATCACGATCATTTTTCGGATAACAAAGTGCTCCAAATACATGAAAGTAGTCAATGTTAGGTTTCCTTTTGTGAACAATTTGATAAGGTGTTTTGCGATGGCGTTTAGTGATCATGCAACGGTTTTGGGTATAACATGCAGTTGAAACAGCTTCCGCCCATAAGTAATCAGGTAATTGAGCATTAATCAACATAGTTCTAGCAGCTTCCACTAACGTCCTGTTGCGTCTTTCAACAACTCCATTCTGTTCTGGGCTTCTATGAATAGATGTTTGATGTTCAATTCCCACTTTCTCAAAATATGACCGAAGTGTCTGATTCTTAAATTCAGTTCCATTGTCAGTTCTGACTATTCGGACCGTGTTGCGTAACTGAACTTGAATTTTAGTGAGAAAGGTGATGATCATTGAAGGAGCCTGATCTTTACTTCGTAGAAAATAAACCCAAGTCCATCTGGAGTAATCATCCACAATTACAAGAATGTAGCATTTACCGTTGATACTTTGAACACGCATCGGTCCACACAAATCCATATGAAGCAATTGTAGAACATGATTCGTACTGTGCTCTGGTTTAGAGGGAAAATGAGGACGAGTACTTTTTCCTTGTTCACAGGCTGAACATAAGTGATCTTTGGTAAATCGGAATCTTGGAAATCCATCAACAAGTTTATAACGAGCAAGGTCAGTCATCGTTTTGAAATTCAAGTGCGAAAGACGTTTGTGCCATAACCAAGATTTAGTCGATTCCGCTTTGGAGAGAAGACATATCGGAGATGTTGCGATCATATCTGACATTGATATTGTATAAAGATTGGAGCCACGTGAGCCAGACATTAGATCGTTTCCTTGTAAGTCACGAACAAAGCAAGTTTTCTCACGAAATGCAACTTCTAGATCCCCATCACAAAATTGACCAACTGAGAAAAGGTTGTGTCCAAGGCCTTCCACATAATAAACACGACTTATTTCAATGTTCCCACTGACATAGTCACCATATCCCATGATTAAAGCGTAATGATCATTCCCGAATCTGACAGTACCAATGAACTTTGAGACAAAGTTTTGTAGCAGTTTGAGATTGCCTGTCATATGTCGGGTGCATCCGCTATCAACAATCCAGAGAACAATCTGTACCACCTGCATCACAAGAAGAAGACACGGATGGAACAGAAGTAAGGGTGGAACCCATTGAAAGTGCGGGTTCCAGTTGGTTAGAAGCACATGTATTCAACAATTTAGGAATCCATTTAAATTCTGGTTTTTGTTGTAACCAACGTTGCCAATTCCAACTAGTTCGTGCTTTCTTAATAGTGAATTCACTAGTGGTTGGCTGTGTCCTAGATTTGTTCTCGGCACTTATGGGGGTAACTTCTACTTCCTTAGAAACCGTAGAGGGCAGCTTTCCTAAAATAGACTTAGAGGCAGTAGTGGGCCTAGAAGGAATGCGTGTCCTACGTTTCTTATGACGATTAAGAAGAGAATTAGCTATACATTTAGTATGTTCACCAGATGATACGCTTTTACGACAAAACACACAAGATGCATTAATATTCAAAGCATTCAAAGGTTCATCATTCGTTACATTTAGATTTGGATTAGAATTTGCCAGATTAGAATCTAAATCTGATGCAACATGAGTTTTATTCAAATTCCTAAGTTGTTCTTCTGCTCCTTGAGCTTCTAGTGATCCTCTCTTACGTTGCCAGAGCCTATTCGTCTTTTTACTTTTTCGCTTGGGTCTACTAACGCTAGTAGGGGAGACTAGTCCTGTAGAAGTGGAGTTAGCAACATTAGTATTTTGAACAACCTTTCCTTTATCAGTTTTGTCTAATTTATACATTCCTGGTGCTATCACCGTGGTGTCAACCATATTTCCTTTTTCAAGTAGCTTAACTTTCTCTTTTAAATCAATGATGATGTGATTTTTATCCTGAATTTCAGACTCAAGTAAACCATTGCAATATTTGATGTCATCGCGGTTTTGTTGCCATTCGGCGTTTTCAATTTTTAAATCCGCAATTTCTTTCTCGTATTTGAGACAAAGACTTTTTAAAGACTCATTGTTTTTGCAAAGCTGACAAGAGTTTGAAACATTTTGATTTTGAAATTTCAATTCCTTTTTAAGACTTTGAGCTTGACACCATTCAAGCCTCTGTTTGAGTTGACAAATTTCTTTTGAAAACTGTTTTGTCACATCATCATTCTTTATTCTCAGCTTGTCATTCTCATTTTTAAGTGTCTCTAATTCCACTTTCAACAAGTTATTATCCACGCAGAGATCATCCACAAGCATAGCAGTACCAGAATTATAAAGATCATTCATGATAACAGACATAATATCAGCACAGAGAACTTGTTCCAAGAGTCGATCAGCATCATTTTTGAAAACTCTAGTTCTTTGCTTTTGGACCAAAATCTCATTTTCAGTTGAGTTGAAAACGTGTATCATATTTTTGACCTCGTTTTGAAGTTCCTGTTCCCAACGTGTTGCACAAAGACGGAGGTGTTTGACAATTGGCAACATTTGTTTTTGAAAAATATCTCTCTTTTCTCGCTCGTAAGCGGATTGAAAAGTTTCAATTTTTATTTCAGAATTACGTGCAATTGTTTCCTCCAAAATTTCGATGTCTTCCATAAAAGTTTTGAAATAATTTAAGACACGACAAGTTTTTGGTAATGGTGTAAGTTCACCGGATGATGGTAAAGGACCATTTATTTGTGCTACAGTTTGGACAGGGGCCGCATTAGAGGATGAAACATATGACTCTTCGACAAACCATGATTTCTCAGGTAATTCTTTTTGAGTAACAAAAGATTTAGACAGAGGTGGAGCTTTTGAATAGTCATATGGTGTCCAATATTGAACATAACTCATTTTTGATCGACTCTCGTCTTCAAGTTCTTCTTCTTCCTCAGTATCAAAAACAACAGCACGCACAATTGTATTATCAAACATGTGGTCCATACTGTAAATCTTAGGGTTTTCTTTGAATGCATTGTGAAGAAACATTGATTTGAAATCGCAAAGTGCAAATCCTTTATCAGGTCTCGGTTTTAAAGCAAATTTCTGAATTGTTGTGACAGAGTTCCCGTGTTTGTAAACAATGTGACGAAATTCTTTGAGTTGTTTTTCAAGATCAACAATATCACCGAGTAAATCATCTATATACTTCCTTTTTCGTTTTTTATGTTCACAAAACTCCTTTTTGCAATTTGACAATTCTGTTTCTGTTTTTGAAAGAACTGTTTTAAGACGTTCAACTTGCATTTTCAAATCACACTTTTCACTTTCGAGTTTCGAAATCAACTTTCCGTTTGACTCAATTAAATCTTGCATTTTGCGTTGAAGATCTTGTTCTTTATTGTAAGAATCTTGAAAAGCTTTTTCAAAACTTTTTGCATTTTTAATCTTGTCTTCCTGATTTGAAAGTTGAATTTTATAACATTCAATATCTCTTGCAAGTGACGCATTTTTTTCTTTTAAAACTTTGTTTTTCTCGATAAGTTCACAGCAAGGAATCTAACTCGATAAGTCTGATGATTGTTCAAACTCGATAAGTCTAGGTGAATCCCCTAACTCGATAAGGTAAGAAAATTTTGGCAGAGTATCCCCTTAGAAGGTAGCTACGCTGGTCCTAACTCGATAAACGATTAGGAAATCAAGGCTAACTCGCCACGCACCAAACTCGATAGATCACTTAACTCGATAGAAAACTGATTACCTCTAACTCGATAAGTGTGACACCTAAGTCGATAGAAGAAACACCTAACTCAAAAATATTTAAGCACCTAACTCGAAAACAATTAAGCACCTAACTCGAAAACAATTAAGCACCTAACTCGAAAGTCTTTATGGCACCTAACTCGAAAAAACCAAAGTGAACCCTAACTCGAAAAAAACACGATGAACAGTAGCATTTTTTGTAAGAAAATCACTTTAAAACCAAGTTTTTCTACCAAATCAAACCTAAATCAACCTATATTATCCCTTGGCGAATGATACCACTTGTTAGGTCACCATTTCTACATCATAATCACATAAGAATTCTAGAGAGAGAAAGAGAGTTTAGAGAGAGAGTGGAAGGAACACCTAATAACAATATGAGACTAATAACCTTACTAGTGAACCAACCAACCTCAAAATGAGGTTATACATAGGTATTTATAGGTAAGGATTAGGGCTTCTCTAAACTTAGACAATATGACATACTTAGCCCTTAGACTTTATCCAAACCTATAAACCAAGCATAAAACTTACAAAATACATAATATAACTAATGTTATAAGTAAATAATGCAACCTATACCAAAACTCAATGACCGACACTTGAAACATTAAAGTCTATTCCCAACAATCTCCCCCTAAGGGTCGGTCATCAAAGGTTGCTTGACGTCGTCATCTTCTATACTTTGACTTTGTTGTCGACGTCCTCAAAAATAGTTAGAATAATCTTTCATCGTTCTTTGTACTTTGTTCTTTGTTGATGTGATGTTGATTATGTTATGAAGTTTTCTGCCAATCGTCACTTTTGTGTCTGTGGTGGTCGTACGCCATTCCAGCATGCTCATACATCTTTGGACTTTGACTTATGAAATCATGAAGTTCCTTTGTATACACTTAGATCTTTAGTCTTTATACTTTGCAGATTCTTCTTAATGGCGTCGAATCTTTCTTTGAACTTTGTAGTGCTAAGATCTTTGGGGGAGCGTTCATTTCCTTCAAGATGTATGTATAAGCATGCTGGAATCTACCATCATGGAGGAGATGTACCTGCAAGTAAACAGTTAGCAATAATCAAACGGTACTTACAGATAAGGAATTAAAGCTTGTCAACAGCATATTGTGAAGACTCCTTCTAATCCTTATCCAGGCCGTTCCCATATCAGATACTCTCGAAGGAGCTTACGAGACCTACTAGGTAGCTCAATGACTGGGTGAGTCGCTGAGGATCACTCCACGACTGTAGACCGCTAAATAACCACCGCGAACACTAAGCGTAACCCTTGTGGGGTTACCGAAGTGACCTGCTGTCAGGGCTGTTTGATGTTGACCCTGGCAGGAATTTCCGTTCAATCATTAAGAAATACATATGTAATTCTCTCATAAACGTTCTCGGCAGATTGCTAAGATCTGCGAAGGACTCGATAAGTTACAGCTGGTGCCCATTGATGTAGAGCACCAGTTGTAGAAATACTAAGTGTTCCTAAGAGATCTTTGATGTATCTCATGGCTCTAGACTCTATAAGTGCACACCTAGGTTTCCTATGCGGAGACTAGGGAGGGGTCTCCTTCTTCAATATCAACCGTCTCTAAGAGATAGGTCGATAGATTACACAGGTTCCCCGTGAGAATGAAACAAGCTCTTTTAAGAGAACTTGAGTGGTTAAGAAGGTTTAGTGCATTGCGTCACTGGGTCCATGACGACTTAATCTTCAATACCGGTGTTGTCTTTTGCAACAACCAGTAGCATACGTATTGAACCCGGTGTCTGCCCTAAGGTTGAATCATATGTAGGGCTATTTTTTTTTCACCCTTTTCTTTACTTTTCTTTTTAATTCTTCAACTCCTTCTTTCCCTTTCATTCTTTTCTTCTTTTTTTCGTATCATACCTAAGGACTTCTAATTCTAACTATGGGAGATGTCCTTGGGTAGATCCCTCCGGCTCTGGCGGATCATAGGACGGATATTCCTATCTTAATCACCTTATAACTCCGACAGTAGCCAAGAAACCTTTGATTGAAAATCTCTCAAAGTGTTTGTGATAATCAAATATTTTGGTTAACACTTTGAGAGTTTTGTGTACACTTTTGAAGGGCTCCCCCTTCACATGTGCTCATGAGTATTTAATAAATTTGCACATGCGGGAGGAGCAAGCATTTTGAATTGATCCACTTTCCGTGAACAAGACCGATTCGAGACACGCTTACATCACTAGTTAGACTAGCTTGAAGTTATTACCCGGCCTGGTCAAGTCCACAGAAAGTTTCTCGAGACGGTACATTTCTACTAAGACTAATCCTTTTTGAGACACGCTTACGTGGTTAGTTAAAGAGGTACATTGTCAGCTTTTAGGTGACAACTAGCTCTAGTAACTAACTTGATGTTATTACCCGTCGAGGATAAGTCTTTTCGATTTAACTAACTTTAATTGTCTCGTCAATTCCTGGGTGAATCTGAGTCTAGCTCACACAAGATACAACTTTCAGCTTTTACTTCGTATATTTTAATCACTTTTTCATTTTCTCCCCCTCAAAAATAGCATATGAGATGTTGTTTTTGTTAAACTTTTGATTAAAATATGCTTTTTGAGTCTTATGGGGAGATTCACCAAGAACTTTTGATTTTGAACAAAGTATTTTGTTTTGACAAGTGCTCCCCCTCAACAAGTGATTAGGTCTTATTGAGGTGAAATACTTGTCCTTTTGAGCAGAATTATGAAAAATCATAAATGTTTGATTAATTCTACTCAAAAGTAAGAAGCCTTCGCTCCTTATATTTAGGATTGAGGCACTGATGCGTACCTCAGGGTCCTTTCTTTACAAGTTCGGGTTGTGCACTGTAATGCGTACACAAACCATAGTTATAGATGAAGAGAAAATTTATGATGAAACAAGGTTAATGTTATACCAAATTGATCATATTCGAGGAGTAGCTGGACGACGGTAAGTGAGAATGTCAGGAATCGGTTCCCTTGCTCCAATCAAGCTCTCCAACCTGCGTATCTGCTCCCTGAACCTAAGCTTTTGTTCAATCCTAACCACGAACTTAAGTGCTTCTTTCACATCTCTTTTGTTCCATCCCACTTTAATCCCACTATTATGTTCCTTGATCTTTTCATTCAGTTTAATTCTGACAAATCTGAGAGTCTGATCCCCGAATTTATGAACCTCTTCGTATTTCATGAAACGGTAACCATCATTGTACGGGTAAATCACTCCAAAAGGTTTGTTGTTGAAGATGAAAGGTCTTAAACGAATGTTAGGAGGATATAATTGTGGAGCAGTAAAGTTGAGTGACTTTTGATAACTTTCGACCCCGAGTTGTGCATCTTCGACTCTTGCTTTGATGATGGTTTGGCGCATGAAGAGCAAAATGGAGTTGATGACATCATACTGAAGGCTACCGGACAGGTTATGAAGTTTGCCTTGAACCTTGAGCAAGTATATGTCAGCAATGTCATTGAGGTTCAAGCGATGATAGTCAGCTTCACTGAATGTATAAACTTGGTCATCATTTCGGCGGACCTCAATTTTATCAAGAAAGTTATAACCATATCTTTTCTCGGTATTTGGGACTGCTGTGATGGCAAGAATACGATGGTTTGAGAAGACTCTGTGATTGGATCAGAATGTCAGCTTGTACTTGTAGAACCATTTACGCATCTCTGGCCAGGGAAGTGTACACAAGGCAGTTTCATGATTATATTTGGAGATAGAGGTGGAATGCAAGCCTCTCATTTGGTCTTCGAGTGTTTCCAGAGGATATGAGGCGGCCCTGAATTTGGTGAGAGATGTTGCATAATGGTGATTCGGATTCGTGTTCCCATGAATAAGATAGAGGAGGTCTTTGTTGAAGAAGTATTGCTTAGGGAGCTTAGGATCACTTGGAGGACCAACAAGAGGTAATGGTTGTGAGAAGTCTTGATAATGGAATTCATCAACGAGGGGTTCCGTGCCATGATAGAGTTTATCCCAAGACGGTCTCTTTTCCCAAGTAATGTTTTCAGACAAAGCTCTTGCAACCTCCTCCACGTTGTATTCAAACTCAAGTTCAGATGTAGTGCATGTCTTGAACTCGGTGAACCCTGCTTTTCGAATCTTAACTAAATCAGACAGCTGAAGTCTTTGAGTCTGCATCACCCTTTTAATTCTTTTTGTGAAGCCTATAATTGATCCTTCGGTCATTTCTTCAGCTTCAGGGTCATCAGGGTAAGCATCAACCATTTCATCAAACCAGTTAAAGGAAGGAGCATCAGGGTTAATCCATTCAGGAGCAGGAATTAACTGAGCATCCTTGGGCGGTTCCGTAATGGTTTCGGTGATAAGCAGAGGGATTTCATCCACATCGACATCAGCAACTTCAGTTGACTGTGAAGGGTTAGGATCCGCAGTAGATTGTGGAGGGTTTGGATCAGCAGAAACGTTAGCGGTTGCGGTTTTGGTTGGAGCACTGGAGGTGGAACCGGACACTTTCTTCCTCTTGTCAGGTTGTGGCTGATCGTCAGGGTCGGAATCATCATGTCGACGTTTAGTGGCAGTAGTCTTTTTGCAGGATTCGCTTTTCATTTCAGCTTTCTTGATAGACTTGATGAGTGCCTTGCGTAGATCATTTTCTTCCGGATCATTCACAATAACTTCCAGTAATTTACCTTTGAGATCACTTATGGAAGGTTTAGGAGGAACAGTCTGAACAGTGATTGGTGTAGTTTGAAACCGGTTAGAAACGAGCTCTGTAAGATTCCTGTTGACATAATGTCTCACAGCAGAAGGAAGTTCCTTCTGAACATACTTCTGAACTTCCCCGGGTAACCTCTGTTTCACCTGCACCTCAACTGCTTCATCAACTTTATAAGTTTTGAACGCTTCAATCTCAAGCTTTTGTTCATTAACTTGTAACTGGAGTGCGTTGTATTGATCACGTAATGATTTCAACAAGCTTGAGTGAACCACAGTTGTGTTAGGGATTAGCAGAGGATGACTTTCAGGTTGTGATAAAGGTTGTTGTTGTGGTTGAGCTGTTGGTTGTCCTTCATCGACTCCTACAATGTCAATAGGGGTATCTTGACTAGTTTCAAGTAGCTCATCCTTTTTCTCACCATCCGACTCCTCATCATCTTCATCATCCACATCTTCTTCATCATTAACTTCTTCTTCATCATTAACTTTCTTCATTCTCAGATTCCTCATCGTCTTTGTCTTTAACTTCAGTTTCAGCCGGTTTATCGAGTGATTCGTTTTGATCAGAACTTGATGACTCAGCTTCATCTTCAGAGTTATCATCACCTTGTTCAGAGGATGACTCGGTTTGTGAATGCGTTTCTTCTAATGTTTGATCATCTCTTACTGATTCTGGAGTTGGGCTTACCGGCTCTTGAGTTCCAGAACCTTCACCTTTCTTAGTAACTTTTGCAATTCTTTCTGCTTCCGATTCTTTGCTTTTCCTTAAGGTTAGTTGCATTTGTTCATCTTCTTCGGATTCAGACATTGGTGAGGTTATTGATTCTTCTTGAGTTATTAAAGCTTTTCTCTTATCTGCCTTCTTGCTTGAAGACTTTGCGAGTTTTTCAGTTTCAGTTTCCCGTTGAGCAATTCCTTCATCATCTTTAGGCTCATCTTGAAGAGTTGTCACTATCTTCTTTAGCTCTCTTGTGACCTTTTTGGTTCTTGATTTGGGAATTGTTTTGATTGTAGAGGCTGTTGAAGTTGTCTTTTTAGAAGTTCTTCTTCTCTTCGTCTGAGTCAAACCCACTTTACCAATTTTCTGAGCTTCATCATACAAAATGTATGCCTCAGTGTCACAAACATCATCAGGTATAAGATTATCAGGAATTCTCATTCCTTGTTTTTCAGTGTTTGTCTTCTGAATCCTGGTTTTAGAGTATTTATGATCCACAGAAGGGGTGTGTTTCTTGTCTTCCGATCTACTATCAATATCAGGGTGTTTCTCCATGAAATGAGCAATGAGACACTTTGTGAATCTGTAGAATGGAATTCTTGAGGTAGACGATTTGAGAAACTGTCTTGCGTGATTAACCATGTCCACCCAAATTAGTTGAGCATAGTCTATTTGAGCCTTTTTGACAACCCCCCAGAAGATCTGCATCGTTTCTAGAGTAGGATGTTCATGTCCAGTTTCTCTGCCCGTTAAACTGTTGGCGAGAATTGAGTAAAGTGTGAGCCAGGGTTGTGGAATGTATTTCCTGTCAACATGGGATATGTTTCTGAGTTGGATTACAGATTCATCGTACTGAAGTTCCCAAAGAAGTTTGATAATATCTGATAGTGACGGCATATGAGAGAACTTCTTGAGATTCGGCAAACCGAGAACAGTACGGAGAGTTTGTACATTGAACATAACAAGTTTGTGATCAAGATGAACCCCCAATGACTTTTCATCTTTGCTGATTTCAATACTCTCCCAAAACTGTGTTAAGTAGACTTCAGGTACTTCAGTAGTGATGGTGAGGAGGTTGTAAATGAAGTGTCTCTTAAGGATTTCCAGAATGATTTCACAAGTATCATGACATGTGATTGAGTCAAGATCTATCCTATGGTTTGTCTTAGCGATTACTCTTTCATCTCCTTGAATCAATTCGTGTCTAGGTGTTGATTTCTTTGCCATAACGAGACCTGAAATGATTCATAAACCAACAAAAGCCATGTGGTGATTAGCTCGTTAGTGTTAGACAAAAGAACAATATCCGAAAACAATCGCCTAAGATAAAGTCAACATCACATATACAACTCATGATAAATCAATCCAAGAGCCACATAAGATAATCACAACACTTAGATACCGATGTAACGTGAGCAAATTTCCTTCGAAGTTGACAATATACACATAACTTTTGAATTTTGAAAAATTTCGGCAGCATTTCTTTTCATAAAATTGGAAAAACTAGAACCCATACGTGATGGTTCCATTATGAAACTCCTGTCTCGGAGTGAAATAAGTATGAAATTAATAACTCAACTCGAAAGACAGTTTTGACTTAACATGGAAAAAGTTTTGTACATAACTCGATAAACAGGTTTGGTTCCAAACTCGATAAACCATTTTGAAAAATTGAGTTCCAAACTCGATAAATTCATTTGGTTCCAAACTCGATAAACAGATTTGTTTCAAACTCGATAACCAAGTTTGGTTCCAAACTCGATAACCAAGTTTGGTTCCAAACTCGATAACCACATATGTTTCTAACATGAAAAAAAAATTAGTTATGGTTCCAAACTCGATAACCTCTAAGTGTCTCAAACTCGATAGACAGATGAGTCTCAAACTCGATATGCACAACATGTTTCAAACTCGATAGCCTAAGGTTCCAAACTCGATAAACTCACATCAGTTTCAAACTCGATAAACTCACATCAGTTTCAAACTCGAAAGACACAATATTTTAAGCATCAAACTCGATAACTATTGAACTCAACTCGACAAGCATAGTAAAAAACCAAACTCGATAATCACAAAGTGTTGCAAACTCGATAAGCACAAGATGTTACAAACTCGATAACCTTTCATATTATACCAAACTCGATAGCCTTATGTCTCAAACTCGATGTCATCACTTAGTCATTTCAAACTCGATGGACACAGTTATACCTCAAACTTGATAATTCTTAGGTGTCATAACTCGATAGGCATATTAAAAAATACGACAAGCAGTTTATAAGACAACCTAATAAGCACATCCTATAATCAAGAAGAAACAACATTCAAAGCAACCAATATAATCAAATAAGCACATATCCCAGTAGTTTCAAAGGAAAAAAACGGGCTTATAAAACCTAAATCACCTAATGATTGCACAATCGAGGCAACTACAATCAAGGAAAAATTGAAATAGGTCCAATGGGTCATGCCGCAATTGACTATATCAATCAATTAACCTAAATTACTACCAACAAGAAACACCCAAATTTGGATTTAACATAAACCCTAGACCATTGATTGGACACAGATTTAACAATTAGGTGTATGTAATGAATAATAAGTCAATTGCGAACACTCACAATCAATGAATCTTAAACACAACTATTGAAAAATTCTTGATTACTGAAAAAATTATGTGCGTTTGAGGTTTGGATTAAAAGAAGGGCGCGTATGGTGTTTTGGAATGAGTAAGAAAAGGAAAAAATAAGCAGTTTAAGAACAATGGATATACTTATGAGTTTAAGGTATTGACACTATTGGCCCCCCTACTTGTTTAATCAAAGAAATTGTTATAATTGACACACATTTAGTCCCTTGAGTTTTAATGGCTTTACTATTAGTGAAGAGAAAAAAATGTTACGAGAGTAATGGATGTGGCACCCTCTTGAACCAACCATAAGCAGTAATTAGGAGATTTTTTTTTTTTTTTTTTTTTTAACAAGCAATGGTTCAAGAGGAGTCGAGATTGAGAGAAAATAAAGATGAAGAAAATTGAGAAATAAAGAAAAAATAAAGAAGTTAACAAAAAAATTCTGTCTCCCCCTCAAGATATGCATTTTATAATGATTTTTCAGAAAAACGTTGTGAACTTGCATATCTTGAATAAGGGAATTTTTTTTTTTTTTTTTTTTTTTTTTTTTTTTTTTTTTTTGAGAAAGATATTTACAAAGATAGTTTGATGTTTGACGATCAATTGTGTTTTAAAAACTTTTCCAGATCATCTGGAGTCAAACATCGCATACCAATTTGGTGAACTAGACTCGCAAACCTTGATGGTGCTAAAGATTTGGTAAGTAAGTCCGCCAATTGGTACTCAGTCCCAACAAAATAAAGTTCAACGGTACCCTTTTCAACGTGCTCTTTGATGAAGTGATATCGGAGATCGATGTGTTTGGATTTGCAATGATGTACTGTGTTGCAGGAGATAGCAATTGAACTTTTGGAATCACAGTAGATAGGAATCTTGTTGAATAGGTAGCCATAATCCTTAAGTTGTGATCTCATCCAAATGACTTGAGCACAACAAGCAGACATGGCTACATATTCAGATTCTGTAGATGACAGTGATGTGCAGTCCTGCTTCTTTGATTGCCATGACACAAGTTTGTCTCCGAGAAATTGTAATCCACCAGATGTACTTTTGCGTGTGTCTAAACAACCTGCATGGTCAACATCTGAAAAAGCAATTAGTTCAAAGCCAGAATCCTTCGGATACCAGATTCCCAAGTTAATGGTTCCCTTAATGTATCGAAGGATTCTTTTGACCTCACTGAGGTGTTTTTCAGTTGGTTTGGACTGATAGCGAGAGCACATATAGACAGCAAATACTATATCAGGTCTACTAGCCGTGAGATACATGAGGGACCCAATCATACTTCGGCATTTGGTAGGGTCAACTGGTGTCCCATGTAAGTCAGCGTCTAGTTTTGTGGTATAGCCCATCGGTGTATTGTAGGTATCACAACTCATCATCCCATGTTTCTTTAAAATTTCAAGAGCATATTTGGACTGATTTATAAAAATTCCACGGGGTGATTGATGAACTTGTAGTCTTAGAAAGAACGAAAGTTCACCCATCATGGACATTTCAAAATTATCCTTCATTAGTTTTGCAAAATCATTAGAGTAACTTCTTTTTGTTGAAGCAAAAATAATGTCATCGACATATATTTGAACAACGAGTAAGTCCTCCCCGTAGGTTTTTGTAAAAAATGTTGGGTCCACCGATCCTTTAGAAAATTTATTGGTCAGCAAGAAATTAGAAAGTTTGTCATACCACGCCCGTGGGGCTTGTTTGAGTCCGTAGAGTGCCTTTTTGAGTCGGTAAACGTGATTAGGATGCTCAGGATCAACGAAGCCTTCTGGTTGGCTGACATACACTTCTTCACGGAGGTCTCCATTGAGAAATGCTGTTTTTACATCCATTTGGAAAACAACCATGTTCCTGTGTGCAGCATAGGCCAAAAAGATCCGAACAGCTTCATGTCTAGCCACTGGAGCAAAGGATTCAGCAAAATCAAGTCCTTCTAGTTGAGAGTATCCTTTCGCTACCAGGCGTGATTTGTTACGTATGACAGTTCCTTCTGCATCTAGCTTATTTTTCCAAATCCATTTAAGCCCAATGACAAAGACTCCGTCAGGTCTTTCAACTAATTCCCAGACTTCTAATCGGATGAACTGTTGAAATTCCTCTTGCATAGATTCAATCCAGTTGTCATAAGTCATTGCTTCTTTAATGTTCTTTGGTTCCTCATGACAAACTGTGAGTGCATAGATACAAGTTTCTCCATCAGTGTGAAGGCGTTGTCTTGTCATGACGGGTGCATCTGGATGACCAATAATATGAACTAGTGGATGGTCTCGAGTCCATTTGTGTGTTGAAGGGTGTAGTTGATAAGTATCTCGCATGTTAGCAGGATCCAAATTGCGTGTAGATGACTCAGCTATATCAGGGAATGGAGGAGCCGGTACAAACGGGTTGAAGAACGCATCAGGATCATGCTCTGCGGGTTGTGGAACTGATTGTGGAGTTGGATCTTCAGCTGAATGGCGTGAGTTAGAAACAGTTTGTTCTGCTGTAGATGGTGATGCAATTGGAGGACCGTTTCTCTCAACAGTTGTAGTAGTTTGTTGAGGTGAGTCTGGTACTGGAATGTTTTCAGGTTGAGCAGCGGAATTAGGTGAGACCTCATTAGAACGGTATTCAATTGTATCATCAAATAGTGGAGCAAACAAGGTTTCCAATTCTTTGCGGTTGAGTGGCAATGGTTCAGCCGAAGATTCCGGAGAGTGAAGACGGTTGAATTCGGGTCCTAAGCTGTGTTGCTCAGAAGCCATTTATGTGAGTTCATCAAAATTAGCGTGAATGGTTTCTTGAATTTCTCTTGTACGACGATTCCATATCCGAAAACCTTTGGAATTTTCACAGTATCCAACGAACACGCCGATGTCAGCCTTTGCTTTAAGTTTCCCTAAATCATCACGATCATTTTTCGGATAACAAAGTGCTCCAAATACATGAAAGTAGTCAATGTTAGGTTTCCTTTTGTGAACAATTTGATAAGGTGTTTTGCGATGGCGTTTAGTGATCATGCAACGGTTTTGGGTATAACATGCAGTTGAAACAGCTTCCGCCCATAAGTAATCAGGTAATTGAGCATTAATCAACATAGTTCTAGCAGCTTCCACTAACGTCCTGTTGCGTCTTTCAACAACTCCATTCTGTTCTGGGCTTCTAGGAATAGATGTTTGATGTTCAATTCCCACTTTCTCAAAATATGACCGAAGTGTCTGATTCTTAAATTCAGTTCCATTGTCAGTTCTGACTATTCGGACCGTGTTGCGTAACTGAACTTGAATTTTAGTGAGAAAGGTGATGATCATTGAAGGAGCCTGATCTTTACTTCGTAGAAAATAAACCCAAGTCCATCTGGAGTAATCATCCACAATTACAAGAATGTAGCATTTACCGTTGATACTTTGAACACGCATCGGTCCACACAAATCCATATGAAGCAATTGTAGAACATGATTCGTACTGTGCTCTGGTTTAGAGGGAAAATGAGGACGAGTACTTTTTCCTTGTTCACAGGCTGAACATAAGTGATCTTTGGTAAATCGGAATCTTGGAAATCCATCAACAAGTTTATAACGAGCAAGGTCAGTCATCGTTTTGAAATTCAAGTGAGAAAGACGTTTGTGCCATAACCAAGATTTAGTCGATTCCGCATTGGAGAGAAGACATATCGGAGATGTTGCGATCATATCTGACATTGATATTGTATAAAGATTGGAGCCACGTGAGCCAGACATTAGATCGTTCTCTTGTAAGTCACGAACAAAGCAAGTTTTCTCACGAAATGCAACTTCTAGATCCCCATCACAAAATTGACCAACTGAGAAAAGGTTGTGTCCAAGGCCTTCCACATAATAAACACGACTTATTTCAATGTTCCCACTGACATAGTCACCATATCCCATGATTAAAGCGTAATGATCATTCCCGAATCTGACAGTACCAATGAACTTTGAGACAAAGTTTTGTAGCAGTTTGAGATTGCCTGTCATATGTCGGGTGCATCCGCTATCAACAATCCAGAGAACAATCTGTACCACCTGCATCACAAGAAGAAGACACGGATGGAACAGAAGTAAGGGTGGAACCCATTGAAAGTGCGGGTTCTAGTTGGTTAGAAGCACATGTATTCAACAATTTAGGAATCCATTTAAATTCTGGTTTTTGTTGTAACCAACATTGCCAATTCCAACTAGTTCGTGCTTTCTTAATAGTGAATTCACTAGTGGTTGGCTGTGTCCTAGATTTGTTCTCGGCACTTATGGGGGTAACTTCTACTTCATTAGAAACCGTAGAGGGTAGCTTTCCTAAAATAGACTTAGAGGCAGTAGTGGGCTTAGAAGGAATGCGTGTCCTACGTTTCTTATGACGATTAAGAAGAGAATTAGCTATACATTTAGTATGTTCACCAGATGATACGCTTTTACGACAAAACACACAAGATGCATTAATATTCAAAACATTCAAAGGTTCATCATTCGTTACATTTAGATTTGGATTAGAATTTGCCAGATTAGAATCTAAATCTGATGCAACATGAGTTTTATTCAAATTCCTAAGTTGTTCTTCTACTCCTTCAGCTTCTAGTGATCCTCTCTTACGTTGCCAGAGCCTATTCGTCTTTTTACTTTTTCGCTTGGGTCTACTAACGCTAGTAGGGGAGACTAGTCCTGTAGAAGTGGAGTTAGCAACATTAGTATTTTGAACAACCTTTCCTTTATCAGTTTTGTCTAATTTATACATTCCTGGTGCTATCACCGTGGTGTCAACCATATTTCCTTTTTCAAGTAGCTTAACTTTCTCTTTTAAATCAATGATGATGTGATTTTTATCCTGAATTTCAGACTCAAGTAAACCATTGCAATATTTGATGTCATCGCGGTTTTGTTGCCATTCGGCGTTTTCAATTTTTAAATCTGCAATTTCTTTCTCGTATTTGAGACAAAGACTTTTTAAAGACTCATTGTTTTTGCAAAGCTGACAAGAGTTTGAAACATTTTGATTTTGAAATTTCAATTCCTTTTTAAGACTTTGAGCTTGACACCATTCAAGCCTCTGTTTGAGTTGACAAATTTCTTTTGAAAACTGTTTTGTCACATCATCATTCTTTATTCTCAGCTTGTCATTCTCATTTTTAAGTGTCTCTAATTCCACTTTCAACAAGTTATTATCCACGCAGAGATCATCCACAAGCATAGCAGTACCAGAATTATAAAGATCATTCATGATAACAGACAGAATATCAGCACAGAGAACTTGTTCCAAGAGTCGATCAGCATCATTTTTGAAAACTCTAGTTCTTTGCTTTTGGACCAAAATCTCATTTTCAGTTGAGTTGAAAACGTGTATCATATTTTTGACCTCGTTTTGAAGTTCCTGTTCCCAACGTGTTGCACAAAGACGGAGGTGTTTGACAATTGGCAACATTTGTTTTTGAAAAATATCTCTCTTTTCTCGCTCGTAAGCGGATTGAAAAGTTTCAATTTTTATTTCAGAATTACGTGCAATTGTTTCCTCCAAAATTTCGATGTCTTCCATAAAAGTTTTGAAATAATTTAAGATACGACAAGTTTTTGGTAATGGTGTAAGTTCACCGGATGATGGTAAAGGACCATTTATTTGTGCTACAGTTTGGACAGGGGCGCCGCATTAGAGGATGAAACATATGACTCTTCGACAAACCATGATTTCTCAGGTAATTCTTTTTGAGTAACAAAAGATTTAGACAGAGGTGGAGCTTTTGAATAGTCATATGGTGTCCAATATTGAACATAACTCATTTTTGATCGACTCTCGTCTTCAAGTTCTTCTTCTTCCTCAGTATCAAAAACAACAGCACGCACAATTGTATTATCAAACATGTGGTCCATACTGTAAATCTTAGGGTTTTCTTTGAATGCATTGTGAAGAAACATTGATTTGAAATCGCAAAGTGAAAATCCTTTATCGGGTCTCGGTTTTAAAGCAAATTTCTGAATTGTTGTGACAGAGTTCCCGTGTTTGTAAACAATGTGACGAAATTCTTTGAGTTGTTTTTCAAGATCAACAATATCACCGAGTAAATCATCTATATACTTCCTTTTTCGTTTTTTATGTTCACAAAACTCCTTTTTGCAATTTGACAATTCTGTTTCTGTTTTTGAAAGAACTGTTTTAAGACGTTCAACTTGCATTTTCAAATCACACTTTTCACTTTCGAGTTTCGAAATCAACTTTCCGTTTGACTCAATTAAATCTTGCATTTTGCGTTGAAGATCTTGTTCTTTATTGTAAGAATCTTGAAAAGCTTTTTCAAAACTTTTTGCATTTTTAATCTTGTCTTCCTGATTTGAAAGTTGAATTTTATAACATTCAATATCTCTTGCAAGTGACGCATTTTTTTCTTTTAAAACTTTGTTTTTCTCGATAAGTTCACAGCAAGGAATCTAACTCGATAAGTCTGATGATTGTTCAAACTCGATAAGTCTAGGTGAATCCCCTAACTCGATAAGGTAAGAAAATTTTGGCAGAGTATCCCCTTAGAAGGTAGCTACGCTGGTCCTAACTCGATAAACGATTAGGAAATCAAGGCTAACTCGCCACGCACCAAACTCGATAGATCACTTAACTCGATAGAAAACTGATTACCTCTAACTCGATAAGTGTGACACCTAAGTCGATAGAAGAAACACCTAACTCGAAAATATTTAAGCACCTAACTCGAAAACAATTAAGCACCTAACTCGAAAACAATTAAGCACCTAACTCGAAAGTCTTTATGGCACCTAACTCGAAAAAACCAAAGTGAACCCTAACTCGAAAAAAACACGATGAACAGTAGCATTTTTTGTAAGAAAATCACTTTAAAACCAAGTTTTTCTACCAAATCAAACCTAAATCAACCTATATTATCCCTTGGCGAATGATACCACTTGTTAGGTCACCATTTCTACATCATAATCACATAAGAATTCTAGAGAGAGAAAGAGAGTTTAGAGAGAGAGTGGAAGGAACACCTAATAACAATATGAGACTAATAACCTTACTAGTGAACCAACCAACCTCAAAATGAGGTTATACATAGGTATTTATAGGTAAGGATTAGGGCTTCTCTAAACTTAGACAATATGACATACTTAGCCCTTAGACTTTATCCAAACCTATAAACCAAGCATAAAACTTACAAAATACATAATATAACTAATGTTATAAGTAAATAATGCAACCTATACCAAAACTCAATGACCGACACTTGAAACAATAAAGTCTATTCCCAACAATCTCCCCCTAAGGGTCGGTCATCAAAGGTTGCTTGACGTCGTCATCTTCTATACTTTGACTTTGTTGTCGACGTCCTCAAAAATAGTTAGAATAATCTTTCATCGTTCTTTGTACTTTGTTCTTTGTTGATGTGATGTTGATTATGTTATGAAGTTTTCTGCCAATCGTCACTTCTGTGTCTGTGGTGGTCGTACGCCATTCCAGCATGCTCATACATCTTTGGACTTTGACTTATGAAATCATGAAGTTCCTTTGTATACACTTAGATCTTTAGTCTTTATACTTTGCAGATTCTTCTTAATGGCGTCGAATCTTTCTTTGAACTTTGTAGTGCTAAGATCTTTGGGGGAGCGTTCATTTCCTTCAAGATGTATGTATAAGCATGCTGGAATCTACCATCATGGAGGAGATGTACCTGCAAGTAAACAGTTAGCAATAATCAACCGGTACTTACAAATAAGGAATTAGAGCTTGTCAACAGCATATTGTGAAGACTCCTTCTAATCCTTATCCAGGTCGTTCCCATATCAGATACTCTCGAAGGAGCTTACGAGACCTACTAGGTAGCTCAATGACTGGGTGAGTCGCTGGGGATCACTCCACGACTGTAGACCGCTAAATAACCACCGCGAACACTAAGCGTAACCCTTGTGGGGTTACCGAAGTGACCTGCTGTCAGGGCTGTTTGATGTTGACCCTGGAAGGAATTTCCGTTCAATCATTAAGAAATACATATGTAATTCTCTCATAAACGTTCTCGGCAGATTGCTAAGATCTGCGAAGGACTCGATAAGTTACAGCTGGTGCCCATTGATGTAGAGCACCAGTTGTAGAAATACTAAGTGTTCCTAAGAGATCTTTGATGTATCTCATGGCTCTAGACTCTATAAGTGCACACCTAGGTTTCCTATGCGGAGACTAGGGAGGGGTCTCCTTCTTCAATATCAACCGTCTCTAAGAGATAGGTCGATAGATTACACAGGTTCCCCGTGAGAATGAAACAAGCTCTTTTAAGAGAACTTGAGTGGTTAAGAAGGTTTAGTGCATTGCGTCACTGGCTCCATGACGACTTAATCTTCAATACCGGTGTTGTCTTTTGCAACAACCAGTAGCATACGTATTGAACCCGGTGTCTGCCCTAAGGTTGAATCATATGTAGGGCTATTTTTTTTTCACCCTTTTCTTTACTTTTCTTTTTAATTCTTCAACTCCTTCTTTCCCTTTCATTCTTTTCTCCTTTTTTTTCGTATCATACCTAAGGACTTCTAATTCTAACTATGGGAGATTTCCTTGGGTAGATCCCTCCGGCTCTGGCGGATCATAGGACGGATATTCCTATCTTAATCACCTTATAACTCCGACAGTAGCCAAGAAACCTTTGATTGAAAATCTCTCAAAGTGTTTGTGATAATCAAATATTTTGGTTAACACTTTGAGAGTTTTGTGTACACTTTTGAAGGGCTCCCCCTTCACATGTGCTCATGAGTATTTAATAAATTTGCACATGCGGGAGGAGCAAGCATTTTGAATTGATCCACTTTCCGTGAACAAGACCGATTCGAGACACGCTTACATCACTAGTTAGACTAGCTTGAAGTTATTACCCGGCCTGGTCAAGTCCACAGAAAGTTTCTCGAGACGGTACATCTCTACTAAGACTAATCCTTTTTGAGACACGCTTACGTGGTTAGTTAAAGAGGTACATTGTCAGCTTTTAGGTGACAACTAGCTCTAGTAACTAACTTGATGTTATTACCCATCGAGGATAAGTCTTTTCGATTTAACTAACTTTAATTGTCTCGTCAATTCCTGGGTGAATCTGAGTCTAGCTCACACAAGATACAACTTTCAGCTTTTACTTCGTATATTTTAATCACTTTTTCATTTTCTCCCCCTCAAAAATAGCATATGAGATGTTGTTTTTGTTAAACTTTTGATTAAAATATGCTTTTTGAGTCTTATGGGGAGATTCACCAAGAACTTTTGATTTTGAACAAAGTATTTTGTTTTGACAAGTGCTCCCCCTCAACAAGTGATTAGGTCTTATTGAGGTGAAATACTTGTCCTTTTGAGCAGAATTATGAAAAATCATAAATGTTTGATTAATTCTACTCAAAAGTAAGAAGCCTTCGCTCCTTATATTTAGGATTGAGGCACTGATGCGTACCTCAGGGTCCTTTCTTTACAAGTTCGGGTTATGCACTGTAATGCGTACACAAACCATAGTTATAGATGAAGAGAAAATTTATGATGAAATAAGGTTAATGTTATACCAAATTGATCATATTCGAGGAGTAGCTGGACGACGGTAAGTGAGAATGTCAGGAATCGGTTCCCTTGCTCCAATCAAGCTCTCCAACCTGCGTATCTGCTCCCTGAACCTAAGCTTTTGATCAATCCTAACCACGAACTTAAGTGCTTCTTTCACATCTCTTTTGTTCCATCCCACTTTAATCCCACTATTATGTTCCTTGATCTTTTCATTCAGTTTAATTCTGACAAATCTGAGAGTCTGATCCCCGAATTTATGAACCTCTTCGTATTTCATGAAACGGTAACCATCATTGTACGGGTAAATCACTCCAAAAGGTTTGTTGTTGAAGATGAAAGGTCTTAAACGAATGTTAGGAGGATATAATTGTGGAGCAGTAAAGTTGAGTGACTTTTGATAACTTTCGACCCCGAGTTGTGCATCTTCGACTCTTGCTTTGATGATGGTTTGGCGCATGAAGAGCAAAATGGAGTTGATGACATCATACTGAAGGCTACCGGACAGGTTATGAAGTTTGCCTTGAACCTTGAGCAAGTATATGTCAGCAATGTCATTGAGGTTCAAGCGATGATAGTCAGCTTCACTGAATGTATAAACTTGGTCATCATTTCGGCGGACCTCAATTTTATCAAGAAAGTTATAACCATATCTTTTCTCGGTATTTGGGACTGCTGTGATGGCAAGAATACGATGGTTTGAGAAGACTCTGTGATTGGATCAGTATGTCAGCTTGTACTTGTAGAACCATTTACGCATCTCTGGCCAGGGAAGTGTACACAAGGCAGCTTCATGATTATATTTGGAGATAGAGGTGGAATACAAGCCTCTCATTTGGTCTTCGAGTGTTTCCAGAGGATATGAGGCGGCCCTGAATTTGGTGAGAGATGTTGCATAACGGTGATTCGGATTCGTGTTCCCATGAATAAGATAGAGGAGGTCTTTGTTGAAGAAGTATTGCTTAGGGAGCTTAGGATCACTTGGAGGACCAACAAGAGGTAATGGTTGTGAGAAGTCTTGATAATGGAATTCATCAACGAGGGGTTCCGTGCCATGATAGAGTTTATCCCAAGACGGTCTCTTTTCCCAAGTAATGTTTTCAGACAAAGCTCTTGCAACCTCCTCCACGTTGTATTCAAACTCAAGTTCAGATGTAGTGCATGTCTTGAACTCGGTGAACCCTGCTTTTCGAATCTTAACTAAATCAGACAGCTGAAGTCTTTGAGTCTGCATCACCCTTTTAATTCTTTTTGTGAAGCCTATAATTGATCCTTCGGTCATTTCTTCAGCTTCAGGGTCATCAGGGTAAGCATCAACCATTTCATCAAACCAGTTAAAGGAAGGAGCATCAGGGTTAATCCATTCAGGAGCAGGAATTAACTGAGCATCCTTGGGCGGTTCCGTAATGGTTTCGGTGATAAGCGGAGGGATTTCATCCACATCGACATCAGCAACTTCAGTTGACTGTGAGGGGTTAGGATCCGGAGTAGATTGTGGAGGGTTTGGATCAGCAGAAACGTTAGCGGTTGCGGTTTTGGTTGGAGCACTGGAGGTGGAACCGGACACTTTCTTCCTCTTGTCAGGTTGTGGCTGATCGTCAGGGTCGGAATCATCATGTCGACGTTTAGTGGCAGTAGTCTTTTTGCAGGATTCGCTTTTCTTTTCAGCTTTCTTGATAGACTTGATGAGTGCCTTGCGTAGATCATTTTCTTCCGGATCATTCACAATAGCTTCCAGTAATTTACCTTTGAGATCACTTATGGAAGGTTTAGGAGGAACAGTCTGAACAGTGATTGGTGTAGTTTGAAACCGGTTAGAAACGAGCTCTGCAAGATTCCTGTTGACATAATGTCTCACAGCAGAAGGAAGTTCCTTCTGAACATACTTCTGAACTTCCTCGGGTAACCTCTGTTTCACCTGCACCTCAACTGCTTCATCAACTTTATAAGTTTTGAACGCTTCAATCTCAAGCTTTTGTTCATTAACTTGTAACTGGAGTGCGTTGTATTGATCACGTAATGATTTCAACAGGCTTGAGTGAACCACAGTTGTGTTAGGGATTAGCAGAGGATGACTTTCAGGTTGTGATAAAGGTTGTTGTTGTGGTTGAGCTGTTGGTTGTCCTTCATCGACTCCTACAATGTCAATAGGGGTATCTTGACTAGTTTCAAGTAGCTCATCCTTTTTCTCACCATCCGACTCCTCATCATCTTCATCATCCACATCTTCTTTATCATTAACTTCTTCTTCATCATTAACTTTCTTCATTCTCAGATTCCTCATCGTCTTTGTCTTTAACTTCAGTTTCAGCCGGTTTATCGAGTGATTCGTTTTGATCAGAACTTGATGACTCAGCTTCATCTTCAGAGTTATCATCACCTTGTTCAGAGGATGACTCGGTTTGTGAATGCGTTTCTTCTAATGTTTGATCATCTCTTACTGATTCTGGAGTTGGGCTTACCGGCTCTTGAGTTCCAGAACCTTCACCTTTCTTAGTAACTTTTGCAATTCTTTCTGCTTCCGATTCTTTGCTTTTCCTTAAGGTTAGTTGCATTTGTTCATCTTCTTCGGATTCAGACATTGGTGAGGTTATTGATTCTTCTTGAGTTATTAAAGCTTTTCTCTTATCTGCCTTCTTGCTTGAAGACTTTGCGAGTTTTTCAGTTTCAGTTTCCCGTTGAGCATTTCCTTCATCATCTGTAGGCTCATCTTGAAGAGTTGTCACTATCTTCTTTAGCTCTCTTGTGACCTTTTTGGTTCTTGATTTGGGAATTGTTTTGATTGTAGAGGCTGTTGAAGTTGTCTTTTTAGAAGTTCTTCTTCTCTTCGTCTGAGTCAAACCCACTTTACCAATTTTCTGAGCTTCATCATACAAAATGTATGCCTCAGTGTCACGAACATCATCAGGTATAAGATTATCAGGAATTCTCATTCCTTGTTTTTCAGTGTTTGTCTTCTGAATCCTGGTTTTAGAGTATTTATGATCCACAGAAGGGGTGTGTTTCTTGTCTTCCAATCTACTATCAATATCAGGGTGTTTCTCCATGAAATGAGCAATGAGACACTTTGTGAATCTGTAGAATGGAATTCTTGAGGTAGACGATTTGAGAAACTGTCTTGCGTGATTAACCATGTCCACCCAAATTAGTTGAGCATAGTCTATTTGAGCCTTTTTGACAACCCCCCAGAAGATCTGCATCGTTTCTAGAGTAGGATGTTCATGTCCAGTTTCTCTGCCCGTTAAACTGTTGGCGAGAATTGAGTAAAGTGTGAGCCAGGGTTGTGGAATGTATTTCCTGTCAACGTGGGATATGTTTCTGAGTTGGATTACAGATTCATCGTACTGAAGTTCCCAAAGAAGTTTGATAATATCTGATAGTGACGGCATATGAGAGAACTTCTTGAGATTCGGCAAACCGAGAACAGTACGGAGAGTTTGTACATTGAACATAACAAGTTTGTGATCAAGATGAACCCCCAGTGACTTTTCATCTTTGCTGATTTCAATACTCTCCCAAAACTGTGTTAAGTAGACTTCAGGTACTTCAGTAGTGATGGTGAGGAGGTTGTAAATGAAGTGTCTCTTAAGGATTTCCAGAATGATTTCACAAGTATCATGACATGTGATTGAGTCAAGATCTATCCTATGGTTTGTCTTAGCGATTACTCTTTCATCTCCTTGAATCAATTCGTGTCTAGGTGTTGATTTCTTTGCCATAACGAGACCTGAAATGATTCATAAACCAACAAAAGCCATGTGGTGATTAGCTCGTTAGTGTTAGACAAAAGAACAATATCCGAAAACAATCGCCTAAGATAAAGTCAACATCACATATACAACTCATGATAAATCAATCCAAGAGCCACATAAGATAATCACAACACTTAGATACCGATGTAACGTGAGCAAATTTCCTTCGAAGTTGACAATATACACATAACTTTTGAATTTTGAAAAATTTCGGCAGCATTTCTTTTCATAAAATTGGAAAAACTAGAACCCATACGTGATGGTTCCATTATGAAACTCCTGTCTCGGAGTGAAATAAGTATGAAATTAATAACTCAACTCGAAAGACAGTTTTGACTTAACATGGAAAAAGTTTTGTACATAACTCGATAAACAGGTTTGGTTCCAAACTCGATAAACCATTTTGAAAAATTGAGTTCCAAACTCGATAAATTCATTTGGTTCCAAACTCGATAAACAGATTTGTTTCAAACTCGATAACCAAGTTTGGTTCCAAACTCGATAACCAAGTTTGGTTCCAAACTCGATAACCACATATGTTTCTAACATGAAAAAAAAAATTAGTTATGGTTCCAAACTCGATAACCTCTAAGTGTCTCAAACTCGATAGACAGATGAGTCTCAAACTCGATATGCACAACATGTTTCAAACTCGATAGCCTAAGGTTCCAAACTCGATAAACTCACATCAGTTTCAAACTCGATAAACTCACATCAGTTTCAAACTCGAAAGACACAATATTTTAAGCATCAAACTCGATAACTATTGAACTCAACTCGACAAGCATAGTAAAAAACCAAACTCGATAATCACAAAGTGTTGCAAACTCGATAAGCACAAGATGTTACAAACTCGATAACCTTTCATATTATACCAAACTCGATAGCCTTATGTCTCAAACTCGATGTCATCACTTAGTCATTTCAAACTCGATGGACACAGTTATACCTCAAACTTGATAATTCTTAGGTGTCATAACTCGATAGGCATATTAAAAAATACGACAAGCAGTTTATAAGACAACCTAATAAGCACATCCTATAATCAAGAAGAAACAACATTCAAAGCAACCAATATAATCAAATAAGCACATATCCCAGTAGTTTCAAAGGAAGAAAACGGGCTTATAAAACCTAAATCACCTAATGATTGCACAATCGAGGCAACTACAATCAAGGAAAAATTGAAATAGGTCCAATGGGTCATGCCGCAATTGACTATATCAATCAATTAACCTAAATTACTACCAACAAGAAACACCCAAATTTGGATTTAACATAAACCCTAGACCATTGATTGGACACAGATTTAACAATTAGGTGTATGTAATGAATAATAAGTCAATTGCGAACACTCACAATCAATGAATCTTAAACACAACTATTGAAAAATTCTTGATTACTGAAAAAATTATGTGCGTTTGAGGTTTGGATTAAAAGAAGGGCGCGTATGGTGTTTTGGAATGAGTAAGAAAAGGAAAAAATAAGCAGTTTAAGAACAATGGATATACTTATGAGTTTAAGGTATTGACACTATTGGCCCCCCTACTTGTTTAATCAAAGAAATTGTTATAATTGACACACATTTAGTCCCTTGAGTTTTAATGGCTTTACTATTAGTGAAGAGAAAAAAATGTTACGAGAGTAATGGATGTGGCACCCTCTTGAACCAACCATAAGCAGTAATTAGGAGAATTTTTTTTTTTTTTTTTTTTTTTTTTTTTTTTTTTTTTTTAACAAGCAATGGTTCAAGAGGAGTCGAGATTGAGAGAAAATAAAGATGAAGAAAATTGAGAAATAAGCACATCCTATAATCAAGAAGAAACAACATTCAAAGCAACCAATATAATCAAATAAGCACATATCCCAGTAGTTTCAAAGGAAAAAAACGGGCTTATAAAACCTAAATCACCTAATGATTGCACAATCGAGGCAACTACAATCAAGGAAAATTTGAAATAGGTCCAATGGGTCATGCCGCAATTGACTATATCAATCAATTAACCTAAATTACTACCAACAAGAAACACCCAAATTTGGATTTAACATAAACCCTAGACCATTGATTGGACACAGATTTAACAATTAGGTGTATGTAATGAATAATAAGTCAATTGCGAACACTCACAATCAATGAATCTTAAACACAACTATTGAAAAATTCTTGATTACTGAAAAAATTATGTGCATTTGAGGTTTGGATTAAAAGAAGGGCGCGTATGGTGTTTTGGAATGAGTAAGAAAAGGAAAAAATAAGCAGTTTAAGAAAAATGGATATATTTATGAGTTTAAGGTATTGTCACTATTGGCCCTCCTACTTGTTTAATCAAAGAAATTGTTATAATTGACACACATTTAGTCCCTTGAGTTTTAATGGCTTTACTATTAGTGAAGAGAAAAAAATGTTACGAGAGTAATGGATGTGGCACCCTCTTGAACCAACCATAAGCAGTAATTAGGAGAATTTTTTTTTTTTTTTTTTTTTAACAAGCAATGGTTCAAGAGGAGTCGAGATTGAGAGAAAATAAAGATTAAAATTGAGAAATAAAGAAAAAATAAAGAAGTTAACAAAAAAATTCTGTCTCCCCCTCAAGATATGCATTTTATAATGATTTTTCAGAAAAACGTTGTGAACTTGCATATCTTGAATAAAGGAATTTTTTTTTTTTTTTTTTTTTTTTTTTTTTTTTTTTTTTTTTTTTGAGAAAGATATTTACAAAGATAGTTTGATGTTTGACGATCAATTGTGTTTTAAAAACTTTTCCAGATCATCTGGAGTCAAACATCGCATACCAATTTGGTGAACTAGACTCGCAAACCTTGATGGTGCTAAAGATTTGGTAAGTAAGTCCGCCAATTGGTACTCAGTCCCAACAAAATAAAGTTCAACGGTACCCTTTTCAACGTGCTCTTTGATGAAGTGATATCGGAGATCGATGTGTTTGGATTTGCAATGATGTACTGTGTTGCAGGAGATAGCAATTGAACTTTTGGAATCACAGTAGATAGGAATCTTGTTGAATAGGTAGCCATAATCCTTAAGTTGTGATCTCATCCAAATGACTTGAGCACAACAAGCAGACATGGCTACATATTCAGATTCTGTAGATGACAGTGATGTGCAGTCCTGCTTCTTTGATTGCCATGACACAAGTTTGTCTCCGAGAAATTGTAATCCACCAGATGTACTTTTGCGTGTGTCTAAACAACCTGCATGGTCAACATCTGAAAAAGCAATTAGTTCAAAGCCAGAATCCTTCGGATACCAAATTCCCAAGTTAATGTTTCCCTTAATGTATCGAAGGATTTTTTTGACCTCACTGAGGTGTTTTTCAGTTGGTTTAGACTGATAGCGAGAGTACATATAGACAGCAAATACTATATCAGGTCTACTAGCCGTGAGATACATGAGGGACCCAATCATACTTCGGCATTTGGTAGGGTCAACTGGTGTCCCATGTAAGTCAGCGTCTAGTTTTGTGGTATAGCCCATCGGTGTATTGTAGGTATCACAACTCATCATCCCATGTTTCTTTAAAATTTCAAGAGCATATTTGGACTGATTTATAAAAATTCCACGGGGTGATTGATAAACTTGTAGTCCTAGAAAGAACGAAAGTTCACCCATCATGGACATTTCAAAATTATCCTTCATTAGTTTTGCAAAATCATTAGAGTAACTTCTTTTTGTTGAAGCAAAAATAATGTCATCGACATATATTTGAACAACGAGTAAGTCCTCCCCGTAGGTTTTTGTAAAAAATGTTGGGTCCACCGATCCTTTAGAAAATTTATTGGTCAGCAAGAAATTAGAAAGTTTGTCATACCACGCCCGTGGGGCTTGTTTGAGTCCGTAGAGTGCCTTTTTGAGTCGGTAAACGTGATTAGGACGCTCAGGATCAACGAAGCCTTCTGGTTGGCTGACATACACTTCTTCACGGAGGTCTCCATTGAGAAATGCTGTTTTTACATCCATTTGGAAAACAACCATGTTCCTGTGTGCAGCATAGGCCAAAAAGATCCGAACAGCTTCATGTCTAGCCACTGGAGCAAAGGATTCAGCAAAATCAAGTCCTTCTAGTTGAGAGTATCCTTTCGCTACCAGGCGTGATTTGTTACGTATGACAGTTCCTTCTGCATCTAGCTTATTTTTCCAAATCCATTTAAGCCCAATGACAAAGACTCCGTCAGGTCTTTCAACTAATTCCCAGACTTCTAATCGGATGAACTGTTGAAATTCCTCTTGCATAGATTCAATCCAGTTGTCATAAGTCATTGCTTCTTTAATGTTCTTTGGTTCCTCATGACAAACTGTGAGTGCATAGATACAAGTTTCTCCATCAGTGTGAAGGCGTTGTCTTGTCATGACGGGTGCATCTGGATGACCAATAATATGAACTAGTGGATGGTCTCGAGTCCATTTGTGTGTTGAAGGGTGTAGTTGATAAGTATCTCGCATGTTAGCAGGATCCAAATTGCGTGTAGATGACTCAGCTATATCAGGGAATGGAGGAGCCGGTACAAACGGGTTGAAGAACGCATCAGGATCATGCTCTGCGGGTTGTGGAACTGATTGTGGAGTTGGATCTTCAGCTGAATGGCGTGAGTTAGAAACAGTTTGTTCTGCTGTAGATGGTGATGCAATTGGAGGACCGTTTCTCTCAACAGTTGTAGTAGTTTGTTGAGGTGAGTCTGGTACTGGAATGTTTTCAGGTTGAGCAGCGGAATTAGGTGAGACCTCATTAGAACGGTATTCAATTGTATCATCAAATAGTGGAGCAAACAAGGTTTCCAATTCTTTGCGGTTGAGTGGCAATGGTTCAGCCGAAGATTCCGGAGAGTGAAGACGGTTGAATTCGGGTCCTAAGCTGTGTTGCTCAGAAGCCATTTGTGTGAGTTCATCAAAATTAGCGTGAATGATTTCTTGAATTTCTCTTGTACGACGATTCCATATCCGAAAACCTTTGGAATTTTCACAGTATCCAACGAATACGCCGATGTCAGCCTTTGCTTTAAGTTTCCCTAAATCATCACGATCA
The DNA here is from genome assembly GCA_030686995.1 of Artemisia argyi. Classification (NCBI taxonomy): domain Eukaryota; kingdom Viridiplantae; phylum Streptophyta; class Magnoliopsida; order Asterales; family Asteraceae; genus Artemisia; species Artemisia argyi. The sequence continues at coordinate 64,474,401 of CM060677.1, forward strand.
TTTTTCGGATAACAAAGTGCTCCAAATACATGAAAGTAGTCAATGTTAGGTTTCCTTTTGTGAACAATTTGATAAGGTGTTTTGCGATGGCGTTTAGTGATCATGCAACGGTTTTGGGTATAACATGCAGTTGAAACAGCTTCCGCCCATAAGTAATCAGGTAATTGAGCATTAATCAACATAGTTCTAGCAGCTTCCACTAACGTCCTGTTGCGTCTTTCAACAACTCCATTCTGTTCTGGGCTTCTAGGAATAGATGTTTGATGTTCAATTCCCACTTTCTCAAAATATGACCGAAGTGTCTGATTCTTAAATTCAGTTCCATTGTCAGTTCTGACTATTCGGACCGTGTTGCGTAACTGAACTTGAATTTTAGTGAGAAAGGTGATGATCATTGAAGGAGCCTGATCTTTACTTCGTAGAAAATAAACCCAAGTCCATCTGGAGTAATCATCCACAATTACAAGAATGTAGCATTTACCGTTGATACTTTGAACACGCATCGGTCCACACAAATCCATATGAAGCAATTGTAGAACATGATTCGTACTGTGCTCTGGTTTAGAGGGAAAATGAGGACGAGTACTTTTTCCTTGTTCACAGGCTGAACATAAGTGATCTTTGGTAAATCGGAATCTTGGAAATCCATCAACAAGTTTATAACGAGCAAGGTCAGTCATCGTTTTGAAATTCAAGTGAGAAAGACGTTTGTGCCATAACCAAGATTTAGTCGATTCCGCATTGGAGAGAAGACATATCGGAGATGTTGCGATCATATCTGACATTGATATTGTATAAAGATTGGAGCCACGTGAGCCAGACATTAAATCGTTCTCTTGTAAGTCACGAACAAAGCAAGTTTTCTCACGAAATGCAACTTCTAGATCCCCATCACAAAATTGACCAACTGAGAAAAGGTTGTGTCCAAGGCCTTCCACATAATAAACACGACTTATTTCAATGTTCCCACTGACATAGTCACCATATCCCATGATTAAAGCGTAATGATCATTCCCGAATCTGACAGTACCAATGAACTTTGAGACAAAGTTTTGTAGCAGTTTGAGATTGCCTGTCATATGTCGGGTGCATCCGCTATCAACAATCCAGAGAACAATCTGTACCACCTGCATCACAAGAAGAAGACACGGATGGAACAGAAGTAAGGGTGGAACCCATTGAAAGTGCGGGTTCTAGTTGGTTAGAAGCACATGTATTCAACAATTTAGGAATCCATTTAAATTCTGGTTTTTGTTGTAACCAACATTGCCAATTCCAACTAGTTCGTGCTTTCTTAATAGTGAATTCACTAGTGGTTGGCTGTGTCCTAGATTTGTTCTCGGCACTTATGGGGGTAACTTCTACTTCATTAGAAACCGTAGAGGGTAGCTTTCCTAAAATAGACTTAGAGGCAGTAGTGGGCTTAGAAGGAATGCGTGTCCTACGTTTCTTATGACGATTAAGAAGAGAATTAGCTATACATTTAGTATGTTCACCAGATGATACGCTTTTACGACAAAACACACAAGATGCATTAATATTCAAAACATTCAAAGGTTCATCATTCGTTACATTTAGATTTGGATTAGAATTTGCCAGATTAGAATCTAAATCTGATGCAACATGAGTTTTATTCAAATTCCTAAGTTGTTCTTCTACTCCTTCAGCTTCTAGTGATCCTCTCTTACGTTGCCAGAGCCTATTCGTCTTTTTACTTTTTCGCTTGGGTCTACTAACGCTAGTAGGGGAGACTAGTCCTGTAGAAGTGGAGTTAGCAACATTAGTATTTTGAACAACCTTTCCTTTATCAGTTTTGTCTAATTTATACATTCCTGGTGCTATCACCGTGGTGTCAACCATATTTCCTTTTTCAAGTAGCTTAACTTTCTCTTTTAAATCAATGATGATGTGATTTTTATCCTGAATTTCAGACTCAAGTAAACCATTGCAATATTTGATGTCATCGCGGTTTTGTTGCCATTCGGCGTTTTCAATTTTTAAATCTGCAATTTCTTTCTCGTATTTGAGACAAAGACTTTTTAAAGACTCATTGTTTTTGCAAAGCTGACAAGAGTTTGAAACATTTTGATTTTGAAATTTCAATTCCTTTTTAAGACTTTGAGCTTGACACCATTCAAGCCTCTGTTTGAGTTGACAAATTTCTTTTGAAAACTGTTTTGTCACATCATCATTCTTTATTCTCAGCTTGTCATTCTCATTTTTAAGTGTCTCTAATTCCACTTTCAACAAGTTATTATCCACGCAGAGATCATCCACAAGCATAGCAGTACCAGAATTATAAAGATCATTCATGATAACAGACAGAATATCAGCACAGAGAACTTGTTCCAAGAGTCGATCAGCATCATTTTTGAAAACTCTAGTTCTTTGCTTTTGGACCAAAATCTCATTTTCAGTTGAGTTGAAAACGTGTATCATATTTTTGACCTCGTTTTGAAGTTCCTGTTCCCAACGTGTTGCACAAAGACGGAGGTGTTTGACAATTGGCAACATTTGTTTTTGAAAAATATCTCTCTTTTCTCGCTCGTAAGCGGATTGAAAAGTTTCAATTTTTATTTCAGAATTACGTGCAATTGTTTCCTCCAAAATTTCGATGTCTTCCATAAAAGTTTTGAAATAATTTAAGACACGACAAGTTTTTGGTAATGGTGTAAGTTCACCGGATGATGGTAAAGGACCATTTATTTGTGCTACAGTTTGGACAGGGGCCGCATTAGAGGATGAAACATATGACTCTTCGACAAACCATGATTTCTCAGGTAATTCTTTTTGAGTAACAAAAGATTTAGACAGAGGTGGAGCTTTTGAATAGTCATATGGTGTCCAATATTGAACATAACTCATTTTTGATCGACTCTCGTCTTCAAGTTCTTCTTCTTCCTCAGTATCAAAAACAACAGCACGCACAATTGTATTATCAAACATGTGGTCCATACTGTAAATCTTAGGGTTTTCTTTGAATGCATTGTGAAGAAACATTGATTTGAAATCGCAAAGTGAAAATCCTTTATCGGGTCTCGGTTTTAAAGCAAATTTCTGAATTGTTGTGACAGAGTTCCCGTGTTTGTAAACAATGTGACGAAATTCTTTGAGTTGTTTTTCAAGATCAACAATATCACCGAGTAAATCATCTATATACTTCCTTTTTCGTTTTTTATGTTCACAAAACTCCTTTTTGCAATTTGACAATTCTGTTTCTGTTTTTGAAAGAACTGTTTTAAGACGTTCAACTTGCATTTTCAAATCACACTTTTCACTTTCGAGTTTCGAAATCAACTTTCCGTTTGACTCAATTAAATCTTGCATTTTGCGTTGAAGATCTTGTTCTTTATTGTAAGAATCTTGAAAAGCTTTTTCAAAACTTTTTGCATTTTTAATCTTGTCTTCCTGATTTGAAAGTTGAATTTTATAACATTCAATATCTCTTGCAAGTGACGCATTTTTTTCTTTTAAAACTTTGTTTTTCTCGATAAGTTCACAGCAAGGAATCTAACTCGATAAGTCTGATGATTGTTCAAACTCGATAAGTCTAGGTGAATCCCCTAACTCGATAAGGTAAGAAAATTTTGGCAGAGTATCCCCTTAGAAGGTAGCTACGCTGGTCCTAACTCGATAAACGATTAGGAAATCAAGGCTAACTCGCCACGCACCAAACTCGATAGATCACTTAACTCGATAGAAAACTGATTACCTCTAACTCGATAAGTGTGACACCTAAGTCGATAGAAGAAACACCTAACTCGAAAATATTTAAGCACCTAACTCGAAAACAATTAAGCACCTAACTCGAAAACAATTAAGCACCTAACTCGAAAGTCTTTATGGCACCTAACTCGAAAAAACCAAAGTGAACCCTAACTCGAAAAAAACACGATGAACAGTAGCATTTTTTGTAAGAAAATCACTTTAAAACCAAGTTTTTCTACCAAATCAAACCTAAATCAACCTATATTATCCCTTGGCGAATGATACCACTTGTTAGGTCACCATTTCTACATCATAATCACATAAGAATTCTAGAGAGAGAAAGAGAGTTTAGAGAGAGAGTGGAAGGAACACCTAATAACAATATGAGACTAATAACCTTACTAGTGAACCAACCAACCTCAAAATGAGGTTATACATAGGTATTTATAGGTAAGGATTAGGGCTTCTCTAAACTTAGACAATATGACATACTTAGCCCTTAGACTTTATCCAAACCTATAAACCAAGCATAAAACTTACAAAATACATAATATAACTAATGTTATAAGTAAATAATGCAACCTATACCAAAACTCAATGACCGACACTTGAAACAATAAACTCAATGACCGACATTTGTTTTTGAAAACGGTGCAACCTAAAAAGTGGGTCGGACTTCAGAATACTTAAAAGTAACCACATAAACAAAGTAAGCAAATCAAAAACTACTGTTTATTAAGAAAACAAAACTTAAAAGAAAATCCTATTAGTAACCACATCTTTTAACTGAAATAACACACAAATAACGTACATCAATTGCATCCTTAAATATTAGTATTAATTCATACCTGCATGAAGGTTTTATTTTTCTTAAGTTTTGCCCACAATTAATTTATTGAACATAAGTTTGATAGAATTGATTGGGAAAGAATAATTATGTCATACAAAAGGCACCATCAACTTGAAACGAAGTAGGTCGATTAGCTATACTAACGAAAGCTGAATTTGACCATGATTACTAGAACTAATTAATTCCATATAAATCATTAAAACATTACCTGTAAACAAATCAAGCAATGATAGAACTTCGATCGCAATTATGATAGTTAATGATGATTTTGGGCTTTAATTGGATGTTTGATATTCCACTTTGGGGATGTGAAATTTTTCGGTTTTTCTCTCATACGATTGGGTGGTGGGAGAATAAAGGGAATAGGGTTTGGGATGGGCTATCATTGAAGAAGGATATGTGCGTTTTTTTGTTTTTAGCTTTTCTTAACTTTACAGTCATCCACTGAAGTTTTAGAATTAACATTAAAACCCCATAACTTATTTAATTCACCCCGCCTTTTGTAAGTTTTATTTTTCTCAGTTTTGACACATATACTTTTAAACGTTTTTTAATCTAATTCACACGGTTTTGGAATTTTAATAATTTTTTTTTCTAAATAAAGAAATATTTAGGGGTTATTATTAAATACCTTTAGAAAAAAAATAATGATAATAATTAAAATAATACTAAATAAGGTATGAATTGATTTTTTTGAAATTGAAAATTTCCAATAAGGGTTTTATTTTATTATATAAAAGATCTCAAGGAATACCGGGTGTTCTGTAACTTTCATGTTTTGCATTTTAACAGATTAAGCTGGGAAAGAGATCCAGATAAACATCAAAGTTTGAGCAACCACCACCCTAAATGCTAGAAAAATATTCTAACTGGAATTAGGAAATTCACTATTTCGCTATATTGACAAAATTTACATGGTTGGCAAGCGATTGAGAGTAAGCATGTGATAATTCGTCTTCTTATAGTGGACAGAATGACAGTTTTACTTACCCATAACTAATTAATTAAGGGTCCGTTTGGTTTGTAGATGGGTTTTTGTTTTGGATTTTGATTTGAATTTAGTTTATAGATGGGTTTATGTTTTGGATTTTGATTTGAATTTAGTTTAGGACTCGAATTTGGATTTTAAGGGGTGTTTGGTGGGGGGTTAAGGGGGTGAGGAATGGGTAATATTCATTAAATGTGCTTGGTTAGTGGGGTTAAGGGATTGATTACTCCGTAGTGGTTAATGAACTATGTTGATACAAAAGTTGGGCGTACCTGGTTATTGGGCTCTTGCTCTCGTACCAATTCGCTTCTTAGCACTCGTTACCTGTGTACTAAGAAAATAAAACAACACCGTTAGACTTATCGAGGGATTGTCTCCCCCGATTAGACTCCGGCGTGAGAGAAAGTAATCGATTTAGGGTTCTCGTAAAGAGTTAGGGTTTGTATATCGTACCTTTGAATGAGAATATATCATTCCTTTTATAGGGGCTGAAACCACATGGGTTTCTTGCTCCTTACTCTTCGCACTCGTGGTGCTTATCCAAGGAAAGGATATCTATTCTATGAATAGATAATCCTTATCATGTACCCGATGGGTTTAGTTGGGCTTTGGGCCTCGTGGGCCCAAGCTAATGATACTGCGGCCCAAACCATTGTCATGGCAGCCCACTTGTGGTGGACTTAGGCGCTACTAGTATATATTATTTGGACTCGTGGCCCAAATATAGACTATACGTCATCATGTCCCCCCAGTCTAGTGTGTGTGGCTCGTAGCCGCGGATACTAGACTTAATATCGTCAGCGGTAAGCGTGGCGGGAGATCAAGTAAATATTACCGCCTATTTTTAAGTGCAATGCACCTAACTAAAAAATATTTCAAATGGATACTTCAAAAATTGGGAGTGGTGTCCACGTAGCCCTCGTAATTCGGAAAAAGTGCATGTACCCGTTCACCTCCTATCCATACGTTTTCTGTGAGTGGATTCCACATGGAGAGAAACTAGGGTTTTCTCCACTCCCTATATAAGAGTCACCGCCCCACTTTTTACAGTCACACAGTAAAACACACACTTATTCACTATTCACCTTCCTTGAAAGCTTTTTTGCAAAGAAAATACCACATTTTCGTAGGTAATTTGTGTGCGTCTTACTTAGTATTTTGATGAAGATGGTTGCGCAGTTAGAGGATTTTCGCTCTGCGATGTCCATTGAGGATGTTACTCAATTTTCGTCTGACTATTTCGTGCCTCTGGATGTCCATCCAGAGGCTCCAGATGTGGACGCGTGTATAGCTGATTTCCCCGAAGGGAAAATAGGGCTATACACGAAATTCTTTGAGTACGCGAATTACCGCGTACCCATATCTATTTTTCTGAGCGATTTGCTCAATCATTATTGCCTTCACATCTCTCAGCTGCACTGTATAGGTGCGGCTAAGGTGTCGAATTTTGAAGTAAACTGCCGTTTACTTGCGATAGAACCGACCGTGGCCTTGTTCCGCTCCTTTTACCACACGACGTGGTCAAATGGTTGGGTTTCTTTTGCGAAGCGCCAGGGGGCGCTTCAGTGTTATACTGAGAAAGTAGACGCCCTAAAGAATTGGAGGGAATACTTTTTCTGGGTTGACGATGTAGTCTTTCCCTTTTCCTATGAGTTTTATACTCAGGATACATTGCCAAGGGATGGGCGTCCCACACCCGGTTCCTGCAGGCTGGCTGACGCGCAGATTCTGGATGCCAACCGACTGGCCATTAACCCCTATCCGGAGGAGTTTTTGGTGCATATGGGGTTGAGCCGCGCTTATTTTGGTGCTGCAGATGAGGTGCGTACTTTCCTGAGTGAGGATGGCCGGGGTGGGTGTTCATCCCTTCTACTTCAAGCTTTGTAAGTCTTTTTGTGTATGTGCGCTTTTAATAACTAATCCCTTTTTTCCTTTCTTGCTTTATTGATGTTCGCAGAGATGGATCTATTTGCTGTGGTTAAGCTGGACAAGCCGAAGCTAGTAACTATAGGGGTGCGCCCTCTGAGGGAAGGTGAGCAGCCCCTACTGGAGGCGACTGAGGGTCGTTTGACCGCCCTGCCAGATGCGGTTCCTGAGAACACACCACCGCTCCAAGTGACGCCTGTTCAGAGGGTGACGCCCGATGCGGAGGTGGCGCCCGCTGTGGAGATGGCGCCCACTGTGGAGGTGGCACACAAGGAGGCGCAATCAGGGTCGTCTGACAGCATAAAAATCCTTAATCCTGAGGAGGTGCTGAAAGAGGAAGTTGCGCAGAATGTTAAGCGCAAGGGAGAGGCTGGAGGCAGTGGCACCAGGAAGAGGCGTCGACACGTCATTAGGGACGCGGAGTCGAATTCGGAAGAGACATATACTTCTGGTGCACGGTTGAAGGTTGATGAGGTTTCTCCGTTTCTGTAAGTGTCTGCATTTTTATCATCTTTCTCCCTTTTTTTTATCATATTACTTGTAATATTTACTAACTGTTTTTTGTTGCGTAGGGATGATGCTGCGAAGAATGATGGAGTCTTCGTTGATGAGGTTTCCTCTCCACAGAATGAAAACAGGGAGGGGAAAGCCAAGATTATTGATGGTGGCGAGGCGCAGCAGCTGATGGATGAGCTGGCTGCGACCGCTGCGCGCCAAGCTGAGCTGGTGGCTCAGCTAAAAGAGAAGTATGTCGGGGAGAGCAGTGCTCTTGCCCAGAAGGATGAGGAGTTGTCGAGACTCCGTGCGCAGTTGGCTAATGCGCAAGTGGAGTTGGAGGCCTCGCGGGCGTATGCGGAAAAGATCGCTGGGGATAAGGTGAGTATGCTAGCCGACCTTAGGTATGCGAGGGCTAAGCTTAATTAGATAAAGGCTAAAGCGACCTGGTCGGTGGCGTGCCTTGATGGGAAGAGGGCTGAGCATCATGCCAGCGTCCAGGAATTCCAGGAGCGCGTGGAGAAGATGATTGCGTTGCAAGAGGAGAAGCTGCGCGCCCTCAGTATAGAGTATGACGAGGAGCTGTATCCACACTTGATGTCTACTATTGCTGAGCGCAGGTATTCTTTTTATTTTATTCTCTTTTTAGAGTAGCTTTATCGCCATGCTTTTTTACTAACACAAATTGTCTTTGTGAATGTAGGTGGTTGATTAGCCATGGGTTGCGCCTGGCAGCCATGGGCACGCTAGAGTCCCAAGAGGTGAAGGACGCCTTTGGGAAAGTGGTGCATTGCGCGATGGCGCGTGGTAGATCACAGGCTATGGAGGATCTCCATGAGGCCCAGTTGCTGAAGAAGGACTTGGCGGAAGTCCCCGGGTACAGCCCTACTGCTTATGATGAGTTGCTGCAGGAAATGGCGGGGTTGAAGGTTCTTGAGCTTCCGCACATTGGGAGGCTAGAGCGCGATCAAGATGACCCCATTGATGTACTGATGGCGGGATTGACATTGCAGCGCCATCTTGGGGAGAATGGGGAAGGGGAATCAGATTACTATCTGAAACCTGATGTTTCGCAGCTTCAAGTTCCTGTGTTCGCGCGGCCCCGCGACATCCTCAAACCCTTTGCTCTTGAGAGGGAGATTCCCTTGAAAGAGGTGTTGGAGCGACATGAGCAGAGGGTTGCTGTGAAGAAGGGTATTAAGGGTAAGGCTGTGATGTGTGGCATTGGCGCTGCACACATCCCCAGGTCAGATGGTGTGCCTGTAAGCCTTCCTACCGTATCTATGCAGGATGCTTTAACTTTGAGGAAGCTGCAGGAAGCGGGGAGTTCCGCCGCTCCGGATGAGAGTCCTGAGCATCGCCATAGCATATAGGCTTTTTGTATATTATGTATCTTTTCCTTGTAATTTGTATGAATGAATGTGGAATAAGATACTTTTTTGCTTAAGTTCGTGACTTAAATATACCTGCATTGTTTGCCAATTTATTTAACCAAGTGTTTTAAGTGCGTGACTTTAAGAATTATACTTGCATTGTTTGCGAAGTTTTTTCCAAGTGTCTTGGCTCGTTAAGTGCGTAACTTTAAAAATTATACTTGCATTGTTCGCAAAGTTTTGACCAAGTGTCTTGGCTCGTTATGTTGCTAAGCTTTGTACAGTGTACTTAGTATGTGCGCATCCGTCGTGGGGTGCGAACGCAAAACTTACCTCGACGTCTCAAGAGTAAGGCGCTTAGCAAGGATACGTGATCCAATGTTGATGGGTTTGCAACCCTCTTACTCAACGAGTGAATTAGTAGGTTAACTCATCCTTTATGCCGTCGTGGGTCTTTAAGTGGTGCATGCACGCCATGTAGGCAAAAAAATATATATAAGATAGACAATATTGACATATATGCAATAAAGTAAAATACGCTATGGAGTTAGCTAGAAACCATAACATTTTATTGATACTTGCAAGTTTCTGAAAAAATAGAAAATACAATTCCTAGGAAAGAAAAAACAAACACTTATTGGGCATCACGTAGGATGCAAGGGTGTCTTTGTAAGGGCCGTAGCCTAGAAGTAACATTTTTTAAGATTGCAGATGTTCCAGGTGCGCGCTAGGTCTTGACCTTCCATATCGCGTAGTCTGTATGCGCCGTTGCCGAGTGCGTCTGTGACCTCGTAAGGTCCTTCCCATTTGGGTCCGAGCTTGCCTATATCTTCTGCGTGGCTCGCGTTGTTGGCGCGGTAAACAAAGTCTCCTGGTCTGAATGAAGTGTGTCTGACTTTTGCATCATAATACTGCTTCATTTTTGCCTTAGCCTTTGCTTCGCGTATAGCTGCGCGTTCGCGTCTTTCTTCCAGTACGTCTAAGTCTATGCGCCGTTCCTCGTCGTTTGTTGTGACGTTGACCTCTGCTGTGCGTATAGTTGGCATTCCTATCTCAGCTGGTATGACGGCTTCTGTTCCATAGACTAGGGAAAATGGCGTGTCGCCAGTACTGGTTTTGATTGTTGTGCGATGTGCCCACAAGATATGCGAGAGCTCGTCTACCCACCTTCCTTTGTGTCTGTCAAGGCGTGCTTTTATTCCTTCGCCTAGACTGCGATTTGCGCGCTCGACTAGGCCATTGGTTTGTGGGTGTTTGACTGAAGCAAAGTGTTGTGTGATGTTCAATTGTGCGCACCAATCTTTGAATGGGTTATCACAGAATTGTTTTCCGTTGTCTGATATGATCGCACCCGGTAGTCCGAAGCGACAGACAATGTTGTCCCAGACGAAGCGTTTGACTTGGTTTCCCGTGATGTTCACCACCGCCTTTGCCTCGATCCACTTCGTAAAGTAGTCTACGGCTACGATGAGGAATTTTACTCCTCCCGCTGCGACAGGGAAAGGTCCTGCGATGTCAATACCCCATTTGTAAAATGGCCATGGTGAGGTAATTGGTGTTAGCTCTTGTTGTGGTCGGCGCGGAATTGGCCTGTGGACTTGGCAATTGCTGCATTTTCTTATCAGATCGCGTGCGTCGCGATGCATTGTTGGCCAATAGTACCCTGACCTTAGAGCGCTTGCCACCACGGATCGTGGCCCTGAGTGCATACTACATGATCCAGCGTGAATTTCGCGGAGTACGTAGTCTGCTTGAAGGGGTCCAACACATCTGAGCCATGGGTGTAAGAAAGACCGTTGTTAGGAATTATACTTTGAGTTGATATTAACAAATATGAAAGATGAAGGACTTATGGAGACAAAGGAAGAAACTTGCAAAGAAAGAAAAAGATTACAGCATATCTTTTATTTTATTAGTTTATTCCTTGTAACCCTAGTATCTCTATTATATAAAGAGATACAGGGAATAGGTTTCAATAAGTCTTCCATAATGTAGTCATTAAAGGGGTGTGTGTGTAAACCTAGGGCGTGATTATGCTTATGTTAACGCCTAGGTTAGTTGATTAGCGTTAAGCCTCAGCGATCTTAGATCGTTGTTAGAGTGTAACCGTGCTACACTTGATCACGTAGCATTGAGGCTTTGATGTATGTTAGAGTAGAGATGATGACGAGAAACCTTGTTAGCAATAATAAAGATGTTTTGTTTATTCTGCTGCGTACATGTTCTTTATCTTTATTATTGTGTAATCCCTAGATGAGGTATAAGCAACCTCGAGCTAAACGATCTTATCAACCGTCGATAGAGTAAGTTGTCGCGTAATTCAAATCGCTGCGCTGTGCGCCGTATTCTTCGAGCGTCTTTATGATCTTGGGGTAGGATTCCCTTGCTAATAAATTCGATGATAGGTGTCATCCATGTAGGATCTTGTTCCTCTATCACCGTTGATATCTCCATTTCCAAGATTGACTTGTTTTTTAGGGTTTCTACCAATACCTGTTTTGAGAGGTGTGCGAAGCTTGTGGATGCGATCTTGCTGAGTGCGTCCGCCTTCCTGTTATCTCCTCTAGGCACCTGTTTTATTGTGAACCTATCAAAATTTTTGATCAAAGATTTTGTCTTTTCCTGGTATTGGATCATGTGTTCATCCTTGGCTTCGTATTCGCCTAGCACGTGGTTAGCAACTAGTCGCGAATCTACGTTTGCTTCTAGGTTGCGTACACCCATTTGGATTGCGATACGTAGTCCGGCTAGTAGGGCTTCGTATTCTGCCTCATTGTTTGTGGCTGTGAACTCAAAGCGTAGCGCGTAGGTGAATTCCATACCTTCTGGATTTGTGAGAATAAGGCCTGCGCCTGATCCATCTACACATGAGGACCCATCTGTGAACAGAATCCAGGGTTCCTGTAGATCTGTTTTAGTTTCGGACGTTGGGCTGTCGCTGTCTGGCTTCTCCACAATAAAATCGGCTAAGATTTGTCCTTTGATTGCAGTGCGCGGTCTGTATGAGATGTTATACTCACTTAGCAGTACACTCCACTTTTGTAAGCGTCCTGATGCGTCAGGCTTAGAGATAACTTGTTTGATTGGCTGATCAGTGATTACAGCTATTGGGTGCGCTTGAAAGTATCTGCGCAGCCTTTTGGCTGCGAACACTAGAGCTAAGACCAGCTTTTCCATAGCGCTGTAGTTAGTCTCTGTTTTCTTTAGGGCTTTGCTTACAAAGTATATGGGTGTCTGGATGGAGTTCCTATCTGTCAATAGTACTGCGCTGACTGCTCCATGGGTTGCCGATAAGTACATGATTAGTTCTTCCCCTGGTCGCGGTGCGACAAGTTTGGGAAGGGATGCCAGATGGTTTTTAAGTTGTTGGAAAGCTTCCTCCGCTTCTTTAGTCCAGCGGAAGTCTCCCTTTTTAGTACACTTCGTGAGTGTCTTAAAGAGAGGAAGAGATTTGTCTGCTGACTTGGATAAGAAACGGTTTAGCCCTGCTAGCTTTCCATTCAATGACTGGACTTCTTTGAGTGTGCGCGGTGAGGGAAGATCAATAACAGCCTTTGTCTTTTCTGGGCAAGGCTTGATTCCATCGGGTTCTATCAAGTATCCAAGGAACATGGCTTCGGTTGCGCCAAAGGTGCACTTCTTGGGATTTAACTTCATGTTTATTCGCCCTAATGTTCTGAATGTTTCCTCAATGTCGCGTACCAACTCGTCCTCTGTGTGGCTTTTTATGACAAGGTCGTCAACGTAGACTTCCAAGTTGCGGCCTACTTGTTTTTCGAAAGCTGTGTCCACTAGTCGTTGGTATGTCGCACCTGCGTTCTTCAAGCCAAAAGGCATTTTTGTGTAGCAGTACACTCCTTGACTGGTGTGGAAAGCTGTTTTTTCTTCATCTTCCACTGCCATCTGTATCTGATGATACCCTTTATATGCATCTAGGAAGCATTTGAAAGGGTATCCGCATAAGGACTCGACCTTCCAGTCTATCTCTGGCAGTGGATAGCAGTCCTGTGGACATGCTTTGTTGAGGTCCGTGAAGTCCACGCACATCCTCCAACTGCCATCGCTCTTCTTTACCATAACTGGGTTATAAAGCCAGTCGTGATAGTATACTTCGCGCATGATGCCTGCATCTACGAGCTTGTGTACTTCTTCCAGAATAACTTTTGCACGATCTGGGGCCTGGCCGCGTTTCTTTTGTCGTATTGGAGGGTATCCTTGTCGGATTTGTAGCTTATGCTCTGTGATAGAGCGCGGTACTCCCGTCATATGCTTTGGTTCCCATGCAAAGATGTCTAGGTTCTTTTGCAAGAGTGCGCATATAGCTGCTTTACCTTTGTCAGATAAAGATCCTCCAATCGAAACTTGTTGTTTCGGATAATCTGGATGAATAGCGACTTTTAAATTTGGCGTTTTTTCCGTACGCTGTTCTGGAATAGTCTCTGCTTCAGTTGTTACTGCGATGCATTCTTTTGGTGGTACTGTTGTGTTATAGAGAGTGACAACTCCTCCTTCCACTGGAAATTTGAGCATTCCATGCGCTGTGGATGGTACTGTGCGCATGGATGATATTCCCGGTCTTCCAATGATACCATTGTATGGCGAAGGAGACTTTATTATCATAAAGTTTATCCATGTTGCTGTTGAGTGTTCTTCATCTCCTACGACCACCAACAAGCGTAACTGCCCCATGGGCCAAATCTTTTCTCCTGTGAATCCTGTTAATGACGTTGTAGCTGGTATCAATTGACCTTGGATTTCAGGTCACAGTCTTTTCAAACAGTGATCGTACAGGATATCTGCGGATGCTCCTCCATCAATGTACATGCGGTGGATGTCATGTCCCCCTGTATGTATTTCAATGGTTAGAGGCTCCACGACTGCGTTGTCCGCATCTATAGTAGGGAAAGATATCTCTTTTTCTGGAGACAATTTTTTGGCTGACTTTTTGCTTTATCTTGCGTTGCCATGATTGTATCATGTATATAGTATCAGCTTTTTCCTTGGGGGGTTCTTTTTTACCTCCGCCCCTTTGTTTGTCTTTCCCTTCTTTGATATTTTTTACAAGGTGGTCCATTCTGCCTTCTCTTACTAACTTTTCAATTAGTTGTTTTAGCTGGACGCACTCATTAGTGGTGTGGCCTTTTTGACCATGGTACTCGCAGTATCCACTTCCTATGCGCTTTTCTTCTGCGGTGCGCATTGGTGGTGGTTTTGGGAAGTTTGCGCCTTCTGTTACAAATATTTCCCTCAGAGTTTTTGTAAGGGGGGTATATTTGTCATTGTCTCTTCCACTGCGGTAATTCCTGCTGCGATTGTTATTCTGATCATTGGATTGTCTCCGAGGCTGCTCTTGCTGCCTATAGTTCGAATAACCCTTTTTACTATCCGCAGCGGCTGCTTCTCCTTGTATGAAGGATCTAGTGCGCTTTGTTAGCTCATCAAAGGTTTGTGGAACTTTGTCGTTTAGCTTTCGGATGAGTTCTGGGTTATTGATCCCATTCATGAACCCTGAAATTTTTAGAATTTCAGGACATGCTTTGACTTGTATGCACTCATCCTTGAAACGTTCCATAAAAGCGCTGGTTGATTCTCCTTGACGCTGTTTCACTCTTGCTAGCTCCACAGGGTTTTTAGCGCACTTTTTTCGTTGGGTGAAGTTGAGGCGGAATGCTTTCCTTAATTCCTCAAATCCACCAATGCTCCTACGTGGGAGTTTGCTAAACCATGTGCGCGCGTTTCCTACTAACGTGGAAATTAACATGTGGCACCACACAGGCTGTGGCCAGTTTTCGATAGTTGCGGCTGATTCAAAAAATTTTAGGTGATCGTCTGGGTCGCCTGTTCCATCATATGTTTTCACGTTAGCGGGCATGCGCCTGCGTTTGCGGTCTGAGTAATCGCTGATGCGCTGTGTAAATGCATCAATTTTCTGGCGTCGCCATGGGAGAGACATATCTTCATTCTCTTCCTCGCGACGTCTTCCTCTTGACTTCCAGTGTCCTGTTTCTTTATCCTCGTTGTCTGAAGAATCACTGGAAGAAGGGTAGTCCCTTTTTCGGCGCTTGCGCCGGCTTCTTTCAGAAGAAGAGCTTGAGGGATCTCTGCTTGGGGATCTTCTTCTCCCCAATCTATCTTGAGTCCTCCTACTCCCAGGTTTGGAAGATCCTTGGCTTGGCGAATGTTGAGGCCCTAATCGATCTTGTATTCCCCGACTGCCAAGTCTGGAGTGAACATTAGTGCGCCTCTCGCTATCTTCTGAGTATTGTGAATCAGATATCGTACCCAACCTATCATGGATAGTGGTACGTTCTGCGCGTCTTCCTCGTGGGTGGCGCAGTGGTGATGGTTCGCGTTCAGGACCAAAGTTCAGCCGAGCTTGTAGGCCCGCGCTTGCTCTTCTTGTTGCTTCTTCTTGCATGAGGGCGGTTAGGGTTTCATAATTTTGGGATACAAAGTTTTCAAAAGTTAGATCAGGTGCGTCCTCAGTTGTTGCAAGAATTTCTGCCTCAGTGTTAGGCGCCCTGTTTCGTTCAGGCGCGCCTGGCGGCGGAGTGTTGTTCACTGCGGGTGTAGCTTGATGAGGGGTGGTGAAGAGGGTGCGTTGGAGTTCCTCAACGCTTGGGACCACTGGTGTGACTTGAGTAGTTCTTATAGGTAGTTCTACCGCTAGACGAGGTGAGGTTGTTCCTGCCTCGTGGTGACCAGGTATGTTGGTTGTACCAGCAACTTGTCTGGAGGTCGGATCTTGTTGATTCTTCCTCTGATGGTCACGCTTTTCTGACTGCGGAGTCCGCTGGCTTGAATTCTTATGTTTCGTCATTCTAGTTCTTAGTAGGGTCCCACGGATGGCGCCACTTGTTGATACAAAAGTTGGGCATACCTGGTTATTGGGCTCTTGCTCTCGTACCAATTCGCTTCTTAGCACTCGTTACCTGTGTACTAAGAAAATAAAACAACACCGTTAGACTTATCGAGGGATTGTCTCCCCCGATTAGACTCCGGCGTGAGAGTAAGTAATCGATTTAGGGTTCTCGTAAAGAGTTAGGGTTTGTATATCGTACCTTTGAATGAGAATATATCATTCCTTTTATAGGGGCTGAAACCGCATGTGTTTCTTGCTCCTTACTCTTCGCACTCGTGGTGCTTATCCAAGGAAAGGATATCTATTCTATGAATAGATAATCCTTATCGTGTACCCAGTGGGTTTAGTTGGGCTTTGGGCCTCGTGGGCCCAAGCTAATGATACTGCGGCCCAAACCATTGTCATGGCAGCCCACTTGTGGTGGACTTAGGCGCTAGTAGTATATATTATTTGGACTCGTGGCCCAAATATAGACTATACGTCATCAAACTATTATAGAGTAAATTGAGGGGTAAGTGATTTATTACCCACCTCACTCAATCATTTGCATTCATTTTCTCTTTTATTTTCCCCACTTTGAACCAAGCGAGCCATTAATATAGTGAAGCGTTCAAATGAGAAGCCTAAATTTTGTGAGAACGCGAGAAGCAATCCTAACACTCATTTTATCCTCCTATAACTTTAATTTAATTGCTAATATTAGTTAATCAACTTTTTGAAAATTTCTTAAAAAATTTTGAAAATTTAAAAAAAAAATTCGAAAATTTTTTTTTTTCGAAATAATTGTCGAAAAAAATTTCGAATTTTTTTTTTTCAAAATTTTTTTTTTCGAAAATTTTTTTTTTCAAATTTTTTTTTTCGAAATTTTTTTTTAGAAAAAAAAATTTTCGAATTTTTTTTCGAAATTTTTGTTTTCCAAAATTTGTTTTTCCGAAAAAAAAAAATTTCAAAAAATTCTTTCGGTCCGAAAAAAGTTTTTTCGAAATTTTTTTTCCGAATTTTTTTTTTCTGAAATTTTTTTTCGTCACATGTGAAAAAAATTTGGAAATTTTCACGAAATTTTTTGTCACGTGTGAAAAAAAATTCGTCACATGTGAAGCATTAATCTTGCTAATAATTACAGCTTTTGACATGTATTTACCAGTAAAAGAAGCGTTCTTTGCTTTGAGAAAGCGGCCATTTTCCATAATAGAAGTGAAGATTGTGCCCATAACGATGTCTTGGGTCAATCTGTTAAAAAAAATTATCCAAACTCAGAACTTGTATAGTGTAACATCAAGTATTGAGCAAAATAATTATAGGGCGATTCACTTACCGCCTCGAGCCAGTGTTGCAAAGCAAGCTTTTGGGCTTTACTGTTCTTTGATAAACCTTTTCCAACCTTTGCAGCCCTTGTTCTTGCTCTGGACCAACGTGAAATGGCGGTCTCTTGTTTGTTGATATTGAATGATATAGAACTTTGTTTTAGTTCTGCAAAATCAAGAAGCTTCCACCTATAATAGATACACAAAGTTTTGTTAGGAAAAACAACCAAAATGAAAATTATAAATAATAGAATTGAATTATATAAAACACATACAAGCTTTGTTCAATTTGGACTGCACAATCAGCCAGCTTTCTTCTCGTTCGAAAACTTTTATAAACTTTCTGTAACTTTATGGCTGCTTCGTGTTCGGGGCTGCCTAGATAAAAAATAGATGATTGTGTGAATTCATTGATCACATTGTCGAATTCTGGAAATTTAGTGCACATTTCCTTCATTTTGGCGTAATCTAATTGTGTTTCTTCAGAGTCTTTTACTTCATCATTCACGAAACTGGTGGACTTTGAAGTGGTCTCTAAATCTGTATAAGCAGTGAAGGGGCACGAATATGATATCCCCATGCAAGTCCAAAATGTAGTTTAACAGCCTATGAGGCTTAGTTTTCTACAAATGGTGATACATAACTTAAATATTAGATCATCGAGATTTTGCTAGTAAAACAGAATTGTAAAAAATGTGGCATGATCAAAAGACAGCAACAAATTGCTTGTCAATGAGCTGTGTCAATACTAAACTGACACATAATCAATAGACCCGATTCTTATATGTATTGTCAACCCGATTCTTATATGTATAAGAGTGTTATGGGTACGTTTCTAAATGGATCCTTGTATTGTTTCGACCTGAGGAAGTAGAATACTTTACCACCTGCTGGTCCTTCTCAGCTGCCACGTTTGTTAAGAAAGTTGAATCTCGGTGGATTGAAAGATGGAGAAATACCCCGTGACATTGGTGAGTTATCGTTGCTATATGAAAACCATAGCAACATGCCGACATCTACTATTTGTAGCGCTTCGCAACAGCCTAGCCTTTTTAATTAAAAGTTAAGCAAGCAGCTCAACATGTGTTTGGCGATGAGCAATGTCCAACCAATTCAAGATCCATGTCCATAAATTCTGAGTAATAGAGCATTCGACAAACAAGTGTTGGGTATTGGACAGGGTCGAGTGAAGGTCGATGCCACGAGTCGTGTGCACCGACCAATCTAAGAGTAATACACAAAATGAACAAACAAATAAACAAATAGGTTCTCACAAAAATTGAAAATTTATGAGTATGCAATCAGCGTTTTGAACCAAATATATGAAATGACCGTTATGCCCTTTACTAAAAATAAAACAAAACAACAAATAATCGTGGAGAGACGCATTCAGCCTCAATATCTCACTGTTTGGACGCATGGCGACTAAAAAAAAAAGTCAATGTGCCTTGTGATGTTTCATGAAAAGCTTAACGACCAACTGTGTATTTTTGTCTATTAATAATAAAAAGAGAGAGAAAAAGTTTTTTGTTTTATAATAGTATAAAATAAAAAAGAAAAGACAATAAAAAAAATATATGGATAAAAGAATACATAGTCTTACATGTGTCATAAAACCCACTAAACTACTCATCTTTTCTACATCCCTTAACATTAGTATACAACTCTAAACCTAAATCTCATAAATACAAACAAACATATGATTTGCATTTATTAAATCCCAAACTCAAATAAACCCTACATACCAACTTTTAATCATTTTTTTACCTCAAATTTTCTTTTACTTTTACCAGTACTGTACATAAGTGAACTATATTTACGAAAAATAATTTTGGGCAATCAGTGACTTTTCTCTTCTTATTTCCATGAAACTGAAGTACATTTTAAATAGGAAACCAAGTAACCAACTACATAATGCATGTGCTAAATTTAAGGAAATAAACAAAACATGAGAAGACAAAGTCAGTGGGTAGCCACTATGCATAAGACTAGCTACAAAATCCCAATGTGCATGAAATATTCAAACGTGCATTAGGAGCATGAGGAACAAAAAGAAATAATGGAGAGACTTGGTCTTCTAGCTCTTCAGCCACGTATCAACTTCAATCCCCTCTGCAACAGCATAATATAGGACTTGTACAAACGCCTCCACCCTCGTCTATATCGCATTGTGACGGTTTACACCGGCCATCCTGAAACGAGAAGCATCCCTTTATGACAGGGCTGTTTGACCAGGTATCACAGCCAATGCGATTATCATGAGCATCAAGAGAACCTTAAAAGCTTTTTCCATTCTTAACCTACAAGCCAATGTGAACAAGAAGAAGAATATATAATGACAAAGGTTTGCTATTAAGCCACTAAAATTACAGTTAACACTTGCACCTAATACCAAAATAAGCCACTAGTTATACAAATTATTACACCCATTATTTTAGCTAAATATTTTCAGTTCAGATATCCGAAATTTTGAATAACAATTTTACATATTTGAATATCCAAACATCTATAATTTTTGGAAAAAATTTTATGTGTTCCAAAACTCACATTTCATATCCGTATACGAATATTTTATGAACACCCAAAACTTATGTTTTATGAATACCCAAAACCTAAATAAAGAAATCCTTGGAGGTAACTTTAGTTCCAATTGCAACACCACTCTATTTTTGAGTAAAGGGTTTATACCCGGTGAAAATATTAAAAAAATAATAAAGGTTCGGAACAAAAAAAGAATGATAATGAGCCAACCTAAACTCAAAACAATGTGTTTTGCACATACTCAAAACATAACATCCAACGCCTAAGAAACGAAATAGAGGCTATTAATGAATATAAACAGTGACTGCGCAACCTCTACACCGAACCAAGACTAGCCTATGTCGACTTGAACATCTACAATCTTCTACGTTCTCTTCATTTGATCCACTCGAATACTCTTCTTGAACCGAATAGAAGCCAACTTTAACCTAACCATATCAAGAATAACTTGTGAAACTCCATCAGGTTGTCTTCCACCCTTCCCATGGATTCGGTTGTTGCACTCCTACCACACGAAATAAGTAGAGGCAACCACGAGTAATCGACCAAAAATTGTAGTTACCTTATTTTCTTTGGAGACCGGAAGTAACCATGCAACAATGTCACTCCATTTCAAGGATATAGCCCTCAAACCAGCCGCTTCCACCATGGACTTCTACACGTTAATTGAAAACGGACATTCAAAGAAGAGGTGCTCATGTGAATCTAGTTGAGTTTTACATAGCGGGCAATGAAGTGAAGCTAAATCAGTATCATTCCCAACATGCCATTGCCTCATCCTATCTTGGGTAAGTAGCCCTTTCCTCATCACAAGCCAAAGATGATTTGTGTGTCTTGGAATAGAGTACGTCGACCATACAAGATACGCCCAATCTACTTCCACACCACGCTCACGCATAACATGCCAAGTATGCTTTACAGAGAATTCATAGAACCCTCCATTATACTTACAAACAAGAGAATCAGGTTGATCTGGTCTTAGATTGGGGACGTTAATTTGGCTCAAAGCAGGAAAATGATTATACCACATATGGGGCCAGCTTCATGAACCGTCCATTCACGACATCAACTACCTTTTCTCATTTATTATACCCCGCATTACTAACCGCCCTATGTGTCACATGATTCATCAAAGGACATAATTCATCCCATGTGTCATACCACACTGAAGCTTTGCCTAAATTACCTAGCTTATACCACACATAAGGCCGAACACTATTGCGGATTTGGAGAAGCTTGCGCCATCCCCAACTTACATTAGCTAATAACGGCACATCCCAAAAGCTACAATGTTTCAATCTGTACGCATGTATCCATTTAACCTACATGGATTCTTTATGTGTTATAATCTTCCAAATATGAGTAGACATCAAAGCATTGTTAAAAGATTCAAGTTTTCGCACCCCTAGACCTTCTTCATACTTTGGCAAACATACATCATCCCAAGCGACTTTAACCTTCCCACATTTCATATCTCCTTGGCACCATAAAAATCCATTCATGAGCTGCTCAATATCATAGATAATACATGTTGAAAGGATAAACACCGATGCCCAGTAAAATTGCATAGAAGACAAAACACATTTCACGAGTTGCAACAACACTCTACAGGATTCGTACACACTCTTCCACCCTTATCATGGCATCCACATTTCACCACGAAGGATTACACCCGCATCCCATTATTATTTTTTAAGTTTAGGGTTCATTCTTGATATGGCCAGGTTGGATAATAAGAGCTCATTGGGTTGAGGTCTTAATGCCAATGTAGATATTGAATACATGATGATTAGGAACATCATGAACAAAACATTGAAGGCTTTGTCTAACCACATTTATTTATCCCTTGCTTCTCTTTACTTGAGCATAACCAAGAGTTGTCAAGTAATCTATGTATAATGCATGATGCATGGGCAACATTATGATGGTATGAGAGTTGCCTCATGATTTTTTGAGGATTAAAGCAAAAATGTGAAATGAGACATTTTCGACAACAATTTTTTTTAATTTAAATAATTTACGAGACTTGTCAATAACTAGTTATATGGCAAATTTGGATATTCAAAATTTGCGATGATGGTTTTATGTTAAATCCATTATTTTAGCTAAATTTTTTCAATTCGGACATCCGAAGTTTTGGATAACATTTTTATATATCCGAATATCCAAATATCTACAACTTTTGGAAAACTTTTATATGTGTTTCAAAACTGACATTTCATAAAACCCAACTTTTTAATACAATCTGATCAACTTTTCGGATATCCGAATACGAATACTTTGAACACCCAAAATCTAAATCAAGAAATCCTTGAAGGTAACTTTAGTTCCAATTGCAACAACACTCTACAATATTCGTACATACTCCTCCTAGGGGCGGATCTATGGCCTGGCTACTGACTCCTCCCAAACCAACTAGTCAACCAGGTATGGTCAATAAGTCAATGAGGGAGTAGGAGGAGTGATCAATTTATGATCCGGTGTAAGCACAGTGTGTTCCCGGGTCGTTATGTCCCGACGAGGTTAAAATTTTATTTAGGAAAACGTTCAAGGAATTCAGTGATTGGGAAAGTATCCAGACAATGATTTGGATGGATTATACTAATCAGATTTGATTGAGATTAAGCTAAAGTAATAGTATTAACAATTACAGTAAATTAGATACGTGATTAAACCTAAATGTAAATTAAAATTAAAATAAACGTAACTGTGTACTGGAAAAAAGGAAAATAACACATAAATAATCTTAAGGGGGTGAAAATGACTTTTTTACAAACTTAGTATTAAAATAAAATTTTAAATTTTTTTTTAATTATCTAATATTAATTAAAAGCTATTTAATAATTAATTTAAACTAATTTAAATTAAAAAACAAATACTAAAATGACTTGGAAAATTATGAATTTTTTTCTAAAACTAATTAACCATCACAGGAATCCTATAAAATTATAAAAAGTTTATAGAAATTATAAATAAGCTATTTTATAAATTATTTACTTAATTATTAATTAAACCCTATTTAAACTAATTTAATTATAAAAAAGCAAATGGACAGTAAAAATTATGAAATTTTTTTCTAAAAATACTTTATTATAATAGAAACCTAGGAAAAATATAAAAAGATACTAGTGCTTATAAATAAGCAGTAAATGATTTTATTTTTGAATTTTTTTTATTAAAACTAATTTAACTAATATTAATTATAAAAAATACTAAATGAAAAGAGCAAATTCTGGAAATTATTCTACAAATACTTTACTTAACTAGGGACCTAAGAAAAATAAGAGGAGGGGGGACACAACACAAATAAGCAGATGAATAAGCTAAAAAGGATAAATAAGCAAAAGGCCTCAAAATGAGTTAAGTACATTGATGGTGCAAGGAATATTGCAAAAGACCCAAGGGCACGTGTGGTAGCAGAGTGGTGTGTGAGACTTAGGGTGCAGGAGGTCCAGGGTTCGAATCCCACCTCTTGCACTTTTTGCAATTTTTTTTATTATTTTTCTTTTTTTTTTTTTGCACAAACACTTTAACAATAAAAATAACAAAATTTTGTGAATGGGAGTTTTCTGAAAGCTTTAATAAGCTTGATGCAAGCTTAAAAATCCAACAGTGGTGATGTTTTGACTTAAGTGGGCTTTTTTTAAATAAGCAGTCAACTAAATAAGCACATGAGCGCAATCCGAAGGCAACCACAAACAAGTACAATCACAAACAACACCAAACAAACTAATGTCAACAATTAACAACCTTGGATAAGCAGAATCACAAAGATCACAAGCTCAGTTGCTTCTGATCTAGTCAGCAGAAACTGAGGGGTATAAGGCAATTTTTAGGCTAAAAAAATAGCTAAGAGAATAAGCTACTAAGTCCCAACAAAGACTAGGTTCCAAGAAACAGTAGTACTGGCTATCCAAAACACCAAATTTCAAGTTCTAAACCCAAAAATGATGGTCATGAGAAAATGGGTCAGTGGGGCAAAAGTTTGGGTGCAGGGCCGATGAATGAGCAATCAGGCCACTAGATAGTACTTAAGAAAAATTCCTAAAAATAATCTAAAAATAGTAGCATATTAACAAGATGGCAAACAAGCTATGGACCAATTTTCAGAGCTTAGAATCTAATATAGAAGAAACTAAAAATCCTACACTAAGGGCTGTTATAAAAGTGCAAAAAAAGGCCAAAAGGGGCTAAAAAGCTGCTAAGAAAAATTTTAAAAAGAATCAAAAAAAATATTAGAAACTAGATTACCATCAAATTAACTTGCAAACCAAATTTCAGGTAAAAAGGGCCTAGAATGAAGAAATGAAAAATCAAAAAACACTTCTGCTGTTGAAAACGTGTTTTTGCAGCCCAAAAATGGGTGATTAAGCCCTGTAAAAAAATCTAAAATTAACATAAAGATACCACTAAGTGAACAATCTATTAGAGTACATTATCCATAAATTTTGTGAGATTTTGTTGAAAATTGAAGAAATGAAAAATAAAAGACAAAATGTTGTTTGGAACTTTTTTGACTTTTTCTTGTTTTTGAAAATATTTACTTTTATGAACTTTGATTGATCCTAGATGATTGAAAAAGTAGTAATAAGCTAAAATGAGATGATATTAAGCATTAAAATACACTTTTGAACTAATATGGAAGATCATGGACTCCAAAATCTTAATAGTGACTTATAAGACAAGATTAAAAGTGAGATTTGATTTTTTCCAAAGAACACTGGATTTTTATGCTTAGATTACTCTAATAGAACCTTATGTGACCTGTTTGAACTAAAGACTTACACTAAAACACAATGGGACTCTTTAAACAACCCTGAACCAAACACCCCCTTAATGAGACTGATTTGTGATATTCAAGGTTTAATACTGATTTAGCTCATAAGACTCATACTCAAGGTTATTTAATGATGTACTAAGCATATTTAAGCACAAAAACTCCATTCTAAACAACAAATCTTTAGGAATCATAGATATGCAATTATTGGCAGTTTAAAGCAATATTGAGCAATAATGAAAACTAGTGAACAACTAGGTACCCAATGGCATCAAACCATCTCATTTACTCTAAATAAGCATAAAACAGCAGAAATAAGCCTTAGATAAGGGCTTGAACAGTAATTTGCTAAAAATGATAAATTAAGCTTACAAATGATCCTGAGCAGACCCAAGTGACCATGCCAATTCCATTTATCCTAAAGCTTCCAAAGAAGCTTCCATTTATCCTAAAGCTACTAACACACTGCTCCAAGCTTCATTCTTCATTTTTCATATTTTTGAATTTTCAACTATTTATTTTCTATTTTTGAGTATTTTGATTATTGAACTAGAAACTGATTAGAATGCTAAAGAAAGCTTATAAAAGCTCATAAATAACTTATATGAGCTTAGTGGATTAATAAACAACAACTTATAACAACTTCAAATGAAATTTGAGATTTTCACTAAATATTGCAAACTTTGAATTTAATGACAATACTTGAATTCAAGATTAAAGGATGCTTGTATTACACTAAAAATACTGATTACAACTGTTTTTAACTGAGAAAAGAAATTAAGGGTGCGTTTGGTTTGTACCTATGGGAATAAATGAATGACTATGGGAATGATATATTTTGTTTGTTTCATGATAATCGGTATGGTCATATCCTTATATTTTCCATACGTTAAAGGTGGCAAGGGACCTAGGAATGAGTCTTCATAGTTAAGGGCCCACCACAACTATCAAATTCATACCGATTGTGATTCCTATCATCAAACCAAACGGCCCCAAGCTAAAACGACATTATTAAACTAAACTAAAAATACTTACTATATATTCTTTCTTCCTTTTTTTCTTCACTTATAAAGACCAATGTAGGGTTCTGGGTCTTTCCACTTCTTTTATTGACCATTGGATGGGTCAAAGTGATCCTGACCTTCAAATTGCAAATTGGAGCCAAAAAGTCTTGCCTGATATTTGTGGGTTGAGTGTAGCAGAGAAGAAGAAATAAATGCTTCTTGGTTTATTGGTGAGTTGGTGAGACAGGTGGGCGGTGGAAGCAGAGCAAGTGGTGCAAGGGGTGGCAAGAATACCAGGGTGGTATTTGCAATTGAGTGGTATAGGAGGGAAAGAGGGAGTTGGGGGGTATTGACCAGGGTCAAATAACGGGGGTGTGGGATTTTGGGTTATTCGGTATTGGGCTTGAGGATTGGTTGGGCCAGGGAAATCAGTGAAAGGGTGTTGGGTTTATTTTTGGGTTGGGTAAATTAGTTAAAGGGTTTAGTTAAGTGTTTAGGATTAGGAATAAATTACAAGGACTAATTTTGTAATTTCTTGAAACTTAGGGAATGGATTTGCCAAATTTCCAAAATTAATCCAAGGGTTATTCTTGTCATTTTTCAATTATCCAAGGGTCAATAATGAATAGTTTCCAAAATGAAACATCCCGGGACCAAAATTATCACTTTTGAAACTTGAGGGACTAAAACTACAAATTCTTCAAACTTTCCTCCAAAGGACCAATTGTGTCAATTTTTGAATTCCCAAGAACCTTTGTTGACTTATCTTCCAAATCCAATGCCCAGGGGCCAATTCTGTCAATTTCCAAACTTGAGGGACCATTTCTGCCAATTTTGTAAACTTTTGCTTCAAGGACTATTTTGGTATTTTGTGATTCCCCAAGGTGTGTTTTGACAATCTGAGCTCAAAAATGGTAATTTGCTTCCCCGGCTTTGGCTTTTGACACGTTTCCCAAATTCGTGATCGTTTTTGTCCTTTTTGGCCTTATTTATGCCAATTTCTGAAATATCCGTTCCTGCACGATCACAAACACAAAAATACAATATCTTTGACAATTATGGTTAGTTTGTGTCTGTTTTGATCTTAATTTGGCCAGAAAAAGGTGTGTGAATAAGCACACACCAGCTACCTGTGGCACGTGCCACATATGGGTTGGCCAGGTGAAGTAGTTTGATTCTATAGATTCTATGGTTTCATAATTGTTTGTTGTGTGCTACATGTAAATTGAAAGGAAAAAAAGAAGAAAAGAGAAAGAGAAAATAAATCTAACCGGATATTAATGCCGGAGTTTACCGGAGTTAAAGAAGACAATGAAGAAATGTGCAGTCAAGAAGGGTTTGTCTTTTCGGACGTAGCAATATTTAGGTTTGGTTAAAGACTTGAAGTAACTTTAGTGTATAAGGTATTGGTTGAAGTAACTATAGGTGGTGTGGTAGTGTTTTAGTTTTTCAAATGCACTTCTTTGACTTTCAATACGTTTTGATTTTATATTATCTAACTAAATTTTCTTTGTTAATATTATGTTTTAGTTTATTGTGTGCATAGAGACCATTTGAAAGTAAACTGTTATATTGCTAAAAAATGTAGCGAATACATTCTCGTTTCAATTATTCGAATAGCATTTGAACCGACATGATCCTAGTATATTTTTTTTACGTTTTAACACTGTTCGAACCCTACCCAACCTCATCTGGCATGAAAAATAGACTTATTGACATATTGATTTCCTATCTCGACCAAAGTAAGAAACCATCTAAGATTTGGTTATGGGTTTGTCACTGTTTAAAAGCCCATTAATAAACGAAACCTACTTAATTTGCCAAGAAAAATATATGTAGTTCAAGTAGTTAGTCGTGTGTTAATTTTGCTTTTAATTTTGTATAAGTTAGAAGTTGAGGTAAACAAAAAAAATTGTGCCACACATCCATAAAATTTCTGGATCCGCTACTGACTCCACCCTCATCATGACTTTCACATTGCACCATGAAGGATTACACCCACTTGGCCATGGAATGCATCCCATTATTGTGCCTTTTAAGTTTGGGGTCGGGTTCAATCTTATATGGTCGGGTTGGATAATAAGAGCTTATTAGGTTGGGGTCTTAATGCCAATGTAGATACTTGAACATGTCATTAGGACCATTATGAACAAAACAAGGCTTTGTCTAACCCCATTTACTTATCCTTTGTTTCTCTTAACTTAGCATAACTAGGGGTTGTCAAGCAATCTATATATAAATCATGATGCATGGGCAACATTATCATAGTTGTATCATGATTTTTTGAGGATTAAAGAGAAAATATGAAATGAGACATTTTCGACTATAATTTTTTGTTGTTAATTTAAATAATTTAAATGACTTGTCAATAACTAGTTATATCACAAATATGGATATCTGAAATTTTCGACGATGGTTTTATGTTAGACCCATTATTTAAGCTAAATTTTTTCAACTCGGAGATACAAAATTTTGGATAACAGCTTTATATATACGAGTATTCAAATATCTATCATTTTTGAAAAACTTTTATATGTGTTCCAAAACTGACATTTCAGAATATATGTAACGGTATATAATCACATTGGTTGTAATACTTGATCAACCCAATACCATACGAAGATTGGAAGTTAGCAAAGCTTTCAAATCGTTAGGAATGAAAGTTAAAAAAGCTTTCGAAGTTTCGTTGGTGATGGTCATGATTATCACATTAGTTGTAATACCTAATCAACCCAATATCATACGAAGATTGAGCCTGACAATAAAGGGATGCTTCAATTTTCCGAGTGGCCAGTGTAGTCCTTCATAGTGCGATGCGCTATGCTAAGATGAGGGTGGAGGGATTTGTACCAGCCCTGTAGTATGTTGTTGCAAAGGAGAGTAAAGTGTTATTAGATCAGTCTATTTCTGATCATTCTAGATTAATAAGCGTAGCATTATATGAGTATTTTTTGTATAACTATGATATTATCATTTCATTGACCGATTTATGTACAGCAGTAAAAGTAAAAGAAAATTTGAGGTAAAATTATTTTTCATAAATATAGTTCATTTACGTACAGTAGTAAAGGTAAAAAAATGATTAAAAGGATCTCTAACTAAGGGTTCGTTTGGTTTGTAGATAGGTTTATGATTAAAATTTGGATTTGAATTTGATTTTAAATTTGGATTTAATGAAAATAAATGAAAAAAAACAGAAAGTATTATATTAAAATGTTAAATAATTGTTTTATTATCCAAAAAAAAAAAAAAAAAAAAAAAAAAAAAAAAAAAAAGTTTACAAAAGAGAGATAGGGAGAATATGATGGTTGGACTAACAAAAATATTAAAACCCGACTAACATATATGAATTGAGAAAGTGTGAGCCCACGAGGCATGATAGCCAATTTTAAAACTTAGGTTTTGAATCAAACACATATTAAAGCCAAATCCAAAAGCAAAAAGTGTTGACCAAACGGGCATAATGTCTTATTTAAACTTTGTAATAATAATTTCAAGTAAAGATAATATGGTAACTCAATCAACTTTTCTATTTATGTTTAATAGTGAAAAATTAAATTGGGACATCCTGAAAAAACGGGGTGAGCATGGTTCGGTTTGGCTCGATTTTTGGCTAAAATCAAAACTAAACCGAAAAGGTGCGGTTTTTTGCTTTTTAGAAACCCTTCTGTTTCAATTCATTCTAGGTTTATTTTTTTGATTTTTTCGGTTTTTATTTCGGTTATTGTTGTTCGGTCTTTGAGTGAACGCAACATAGAATAAGTTTTTCAAGTTTCAATAACAAAGAAACACAAAATAATGCAATAAAATACTATTAATCATAATATATATATATATATATATATATATATATATATATATATATATATATACACTAGACGAGTACCCGTGCATAGCAACGAGATTTTATAGCGGCAGATAGTTGTAGCGAAAAAAAAATATGGTTTATAAACGAAAAATAATAAAAGTTTGAGGATTTAGGGATTAAACACAAAGTTTTGAAACCCGGTTCGACCCGGCCGGTTCCACGGATTGACCTGATTTCGATCGAAAAACGGGTCAACTAAAACCGGTTTTTATATTTTCGAAACCAGGTTAAACCCGAAATTGGTTTTGTATATTTTTCCTGAAAATTAATAAAATATATTTTTCCCTAAAATTGGTTTTGTATATTACCCATTAAACATTTTGGAAAAATTCAACATTTCATATATTGCATTAATTGCATTAAACATTCAATACTTTCCTTTCCCATTTTTCAATAATTGAACAATTCAACAAAGTAAAGAATTCAAGTTTGACCATTTTTTCTTTTTATATATAGTAAAGATTGCTTGAGTTGATGATTTAAATTAAGATATACAATTTGTTAGGATTTCAACGGAATAAACCATCTAAGAACTTTAAACATTAACTAAAATATAGAAGATGCCAAACCTAGAGGAACTAAAAACCATGAATAAACAAACCTAGAGGAACTGAAAATTCAATGACTAAATAGTGTGGTGACGAACTGAGGAATTCCAATTGTCATTCTTCACTACAGTGGAGACCAAATATATGCACGTTAGTTTAACAGAGATGAAGATGCATGTGATACTAACCACTAAAGCAAAAAGTGAATGGGATGATGAACCATCTTTTGAAGAGATCAAAACCTGTTGAAAGGTTCAATTATATAGTAGATTAGAACATTCCATATAATTTAAGGTTTAGGAGTATGAGTAAACTTGTCACTAAACTTGGCTTGTTACTTTTTCAAGGATAAAAATTAAATATTTGAAACCAAGTCCCAAAAGTCATGAGAAGAATAAACAACGCAAAGCTCTTATAATCTTCTTAAAAATTAATAGTCTAACATGCTACTTACAAAGAAGTTAAACCGACGAAGTAGTACGAAACTATAATACGTGACCAGTTGCCTTACAAAATGAATTGGTTTCACTCTGTATTTTTTTTTATTATTATTATTATTTTACAAAAGTGTTTCGTTGTTATCGTATGTCTAGACACCAGAGTACTTTGTAGCGATTTTTTTTTTTTTTTTTTTTTTTTTTTTTTTTTTTTTTTTTTTTTTTTGGCATTTAATTTCTTAGGAGTCACAAAATACATATTTTGGAGTGATAGTGGATCACTGCATATAATGTTTAAACATTAAGATTCATAACAAATGCAGAAAAAACATCTATAATACTCGAAACCGAATTCAATTAAGTGAACACCTGTGGTAAACAACTATCAAAACAACAAACGGTTGACAAACAATTGAAGCAATTAGTGACGGTGCCAAAATGCTAGTGAGACTTACTAAAACGGCTAATTAAGAGAAGAAGAAAAAGCTTAATCTCATTACTTTTTGAACATGCCATAGTTACACTTATAACCCAGTAACATATTTGATGTCAATATATCTTGCATTAACATCGCATATGTTTCTTGTCCGCAAGTCATAATTGATTTCATTCAAGCACTTCATAAAATACTTAACAAGTGTGTACAGAAAATCCACGGCCTAACATATTAAGTTTGTAAGACTCACATGGCCAAGTCAAATAGTGCCACGATCACATTGTCAAAAAAGTTTGAATGAAACAATTACCTGATTATTGAACAATGAAAGCGTAACTCAATTAGTTGATCCCACCCTTGTTTCTGCAAAACAAATAAATAAATAACATAAAAAATATCTACAAACCAATTATTAAAATCAAATGAAACATTAGACAGAAAAGTAAAGTGGTGACTGATGAAGAGATGCTCATTATATATGATTGAAAATAAAAATTGATCCACTGAGTTTGAGTAAAACATTAATGCACAATATATGATTTGCCAAAGATATATCTTGCCTCTTAACCTAGAGGTCAAGGGTTCGATCCTCACTCCCTACAAAAGGCCGGAGGTCCTTTTCTACCTTAGGTAGATCCGGAAGCAGCCTCTCTACCTTAGGTAGGGGTATGGTTGTCTACGTCTCAACCTCCCCCATACACTGTGGAAGACGGTATTGGGACCCATAACCCGTGAAAGACGGTATTGGGAGTTACTTTACTCTTTTTTTTTATATGATTTGCCAAAGATATAAATTCCGTTCAAATACACGTAATGCCTAAATTATAACACACGTTATTGCCTATATTCTAAAACACATAAATGCTTAATTTCTTTCACATTAATTACTAAATCGTGCTAATTAGATATGCCAGCCAAAATATTCAACATTTTGAAACAATTCAATATTTCATACGTATTTGCATTAAACATTCAAATTAAATCAACCATTTAACAATTCAAGTTTGACCATTTTTCTATTTTATGTAGTAAAGATAAAGATAAGAATTTTTAGAAGGGTATTATGAAGATTGACCAAAAGTTAATATTTCACTTTTCACTTTGACTCTTTTTCCATTATAAGTAGTTAAGATATATATATATATATATATAAGAATTGTTTATGCTTCATAAAGTGACAAAACAATGATAATAAAAATTAATCACCAAAATAATTCTAAATGATACTTTTTTATGTGTTATAAATGACATATTCAAGAAGCAATTGAAACATGAGTTTTTAAGATTATATGTATTTTGTTAAAACCAAATAATGCAATAAAAAACTATTAATCATAATATATATATATATATATATATATATATATATATATATATATAT
Organism: Artemisia argyi; assembly: GCA_030686995.1. NCBI lineage: Eukaryota > Viridiplantae > Streptophyta > Magnoliopsida > Asterales > Asteraceae > Artemisia > Artemisia argyi. Next base: position 64,506,899 of record CM060677.1, read on the forward strand.
ATATATATATATATATATAAAAGAATTGTTTATGCTTCACAAAATGACAAAACAATGATAATAAAAATTAATCACCAAAATAATTCTAAATGATACTTTTTTATGTGTTATAAATGACATATTCAAGAAGCAATTGAAACATGAGTTTTTAAGATTATATGTACTTTGTTAAAACCAAACCGAACCATAAACTTTGAATTTTATAAATTACAAAAACCGAACCATCGGTTTAAATTTTTTGGTTTTGGTTTCTCGGGTTTTTTTCAGTTTATGTTTGGTTTTTTGTTTTTCTACACCCCTACAGAGGAAGCATATTATCTTAACCTTAACTAAAAGATAATTCCTAAGTAAAGGAATATTAATCTAATAATGGAAACCATCTAGAATGACGATTAAACTAAGCAAAATATCCTGAATATCAAAAGAACTGAATACTTGTCCCAAGCCATCAAGTTCTGAATCACTTGCTCAACAAGCACATACCCTAGATCAATAAGCCAATAAGATAATGTCATATATGAACAAAACAAAGCTAGTGAAGCTTAATTTTCCTAGATCACATAAAGGTTGCAGTTCACTTTTTCAAACAAACTCTGAATGATTTCAGAATGCATAAAACAGAACAAAAAACAACTCAAATTTAATAACTAATTACGGTATTGTTATAACACAACATACTTAAACAACATAAAACCATCATCAGAAAGGAAGCTAAAACATGTCTAGAATGTAAAGGAAAAAACAGGTCATGCTTGTTCATATAGTTATGCAGATGAGTTGGAGATAACTTTTTCACATTTAGGCACCACGGGATTCCTCAGCAGGCAAGTCATCTTCATCATGGTAAATGTTTTCAGCCATTTGCCAGATTTGAAGGATATTATCTTCAGCAACACTAGCAACAACCCAATCTTCACATGGGTTCCATGAGAAGTCTGAAACTTTGCTTGTATGTCCACCATGAATAAATAGCAACTCTGGTGGGCCATCTTCAGCATCCTCTGGTGTCTGTTCCATGTCAATCCTGCGTTTTGAACATAAAATAGTGTGATAAGTAAATAAGGGTATTCCTAGCAAAAAGTGTTAAGCGGGACAAAACATCAGCTTCTTGTAAAAAAAAAGAACTTAGATCCAAATTTAAAGATTTTCATTATGATTGAAAGATGAGTCACGCCATGGAAAGCTGATTGCATGCTGATAGAGTTGTGGAAACTTCAACTTGTGGTTTAGCTGTGACGTCAAATTTAGAATTATTAAAAAAAAAAAAAAAAAAAAAAAAAAAAAAAAAAAAAGCCAATTGTGTCGTAGGAGTCAAAAGTTGCTACTGCATTTTTATGCAAAATACATCAAAATGATGTTAAAAAAAGTAATTTTTTTTTTTTTGTGAAATACTATACCTTATGATAGACAAAAAGCTTTTGGAGAAAGATGTTTCGAGTTAAACCAACCAAACACTACTGACTTCGACTCGTACCAAAAATATCACAATCTACAAGGACCTGTTTTGACCTGTTAACCCACCCAACCTGCCCAATTTGCCACCTTTAATAACTGGAATTATATGAAACCCGAAATCAAGAAGTTCAAATCACAATGTACTCATTTCCCTATACTTCAACTCAGTGTTGTAAATATCGCTCGGCGGTACCTCGGCGGTCGACCACCGCCAAGCGCCAAGACCGATATGGCGGCGATATATCAGTGATATATCGGAGACCATAAATTATAAAGAAATTTATGTATTTTATATAAAATATGCCTAATTTATATATTTTTATTGATTTTATTATTATTCTTATTATTTCCAATTACATATTTTATGTAAATATTGCAAAATTCACATCATATAAGGTTTTAGTTAAATTTTTATCAATTTTAAGTAAAGCCCAATAATATGAGTTGGGCCATTTATTTAAGTTGTTAGATGGGCCCAAAAAAAGAGATACCCTAATAAATTAAGTAGGGTTTTATCTCTTTGTTAGTGGCAGCTCTTTTTCATTTCTCCCCCAAACCATCTCCTACTCCCTCCTGCAACATGAAGATCCCTCCTGCAACATGAAGACGCCGGAAAACACCACCACCAATGCAAATCTGAACATCAAAACGCCTAGATAGCCCGACTTGTTTCAAATCGCCATGGTAGGTACTTGTTTTTCGTTTTTTAGATCGATTTTGACTGCCGATTTTGGACCGATTTTGACCGATTTTGGCCGATTTTGACCGATTTTGACCATGACCGGTAAGTTAGACCGATATGCCAAATATCGTGGCGGTGGACCACCGATAAGCGATATATCAGTGATATATCGGCCGCCAAGACCGATATTTACAACACTGCTTCAACTATAAAAATATGAACGCATCAGGACTAATCACAGCTCATACAATAGCAAGATGACTTTTTTGTATTGAAATGTGAACTTACCACCATACCTCAAACAAAGCAATAACCATTGTATTACTTGCACATTTATAAATGGGTCGATTTACAGGTCGGATAGGTCCACTCACCCATAATGTATTACTTATGTAAGACCCTGCAGATCATTTTATTCAAGACACTATATTATCTTAGTTACTAACTTCTATAATCAGATTTATCACACCATCAGACTTTTAAAAAATTGGAAAACTTTAGCACTTAATCTGAGAAAGGTAACATTAACCTACTGAGCTTCACTTTCATGTCACTTGATCTAAGAAAAGTAACTATCATCTATGTGGTTGCAAAGCGACAGAAAATTAAGCAGCAGTATCAAGAAGCCACCATATAAAAATAAAGACAAAACCAAAACACAGTACTAATGAAGAATTCAAGTGCTTACCTGCTGAGATCCCAAACCATTAGTCGTCTGCCAAGACAGCAAGAAGCTAATATTGTCTCATTCTGTGGATTCCATCCAACTTGAAACACTTCCTCCCTGTTGTAACATAATAAAACAATTTAATTGGCGCAAGAAACGAAAAAGATTTAAGACATTACAAATCAAAGGTATGTAAGAATTCTTACTTGTGATTATCAAAGGTGTGGACAGCAGAAGTGATTTTTCGTAAATCAAATAACTTCACAGTCTTGTCAGTTGAACCAGTAGCCACAACCCACTCATTAGAGGGATTGAATGCTAAGCAGTTAACCTACCCCCATAAACATGAAAAAATATTAATAAATTCTTGTAAAAGTATGCAGTAAACTTGTCGAACGAGAAAAACTTGATTTTTGTTCTCTAGAAAGAAAGTCTCTTCTCATCACCTATGAGACTTGGGCGATTTTTGAATTTGTGTTTTTACACTGATTATCTGATTATTTAACTGTGGCTAGTTAAAGTCACAATAATCAGATTATAATATTTGTATGTGCATATTATGTTTCTACTTATCAGTCAAGTTTTGGATAATTAGTTTCATATTTGCTGCAGCACATAAACGGGTTATAATACTGTATTACCTATCCTTTTTCATCGCACAAAACGTACTTCCTTTTTTACAAAAATATCCTGTGGTCATTTTATGTACTATCTTCACAAATTAACAGAATATTTCATACTCTTAACTAGGTTAGTGTTACAAATTCAAACAGCAAAATCACACACAAACACTATCCTCAACAGCCAGTTTTATTGCTGCGAAATTATCTAATTCTGACTGTTTAAATTAAAAAATCACTTTCATAACACAGATCCAAAGACCTCATACATACGTATATATGTTTACAGTTCAATAGGCATGGGGCATAAACTATGTTGAAACCTGCTTAAGATTTAACACCCATGCACAATCATTGACTAGGAGTATTAGTTATCGCTCTAGGATTGATAAATATAGAAAAGCATAATGACAAAATCTTGTACGTACCTCACCCTGGTGAGCCATTACACTTTGGGCAGGCTTAGTAACTGACGGAGACCGAATATCCCATATGTGCAAGTACTGGTCATCTCCGCATGAACCAAATAAATATTCATGCCTCAAATGCCATGCTACATCTTCTACAACACCTTCATGTACCTATTAAGCACAAAAAATCTCATGAGAATTAACCAAATTCTTGTATGTATAAAATGAAAAAGTAGGTCATGCTTGTCTTCTTATAAAAGTTAATTATTTGATGAACCCAACTGTGATGAAGTGTTTGGCCAAAAAATAAGATACACAGAATCTTATGGGGGTAAACGGTAAAATGAAAACTCGATTCTCGACTTTAATACCATATATAACTCATTTTATGACAAGAAAACCAGTATTCTACAATTAATAAATTTACCTTATATATTTGCATAGCATCCAGTGATTTGTTTTTGGGGGTTCCATTAATGTCCCATAAGCAAATTTGTGCATCATCTGAACCGCTCAGCAAATGACCCTGCTTGAACTTACTCCATGATAAACCATAACCTTCAGTATTGTGGCCACGCAATCTCAAATCAGGGCTGCATGCTCCATCGAGAGGAGGTTTTGACGGGTGTTTGCTATAATCAAATACATACACTTCTGCACTGACTGTTTTTGTAGCAATTATGAAAGAGTTTTGGGGCATATAACGAGCCCTGTTCACCTCCCCATCGTGGTTTATTTGCTGAATTATTTGTACCTGCAAACGAAAATTATATAACATCAAGCATCTTGAAAAAAAGGGAGCCAAATGTACTCGTAGAAAATCATACAAAATCAAGCATCTTGAGAAAAGCGGAAGCAATCTATGCACAGGAGGCTTATAAAATTGTGAGTAAGACCGAAAACAGCAAAACAGCCGATAATTTTTCTACAACAGCAACAACAACAACATACCCAATCCCACCGGGGCGGGGTATGGTGGAGGTGGGATGTAGCCGATAATTTTTCTAGAAGTTGCAAAATAGACTCTAAAGCTGAAAAAGAAAAACCGACTTCAAGAACTAGCAGACAGACTCTAAACGTTTTGAATTTCTAAAATATCACATGATTAGCACGCCATAAGTTAAACAGGAACTTGTAATAGTTTCATAAGTATCACAATCCTCCCAAACTCAATGAAACATTAATTTCAATTAAAAGATATATTCTCATAAACAAAATTAAAGTTGCACGTCACAAAAAAAAAAAAAAAAAAAAAAAGCAAAAATTTATCCACTTGAAACAAAATTTAACATCTAAATCATCATTTGTCAATCAGAACCAAAAAAGCAACCAGATCACAAAAATAAGGCTACATTTTACCTAAAATCCTAAAAAAAACATCTAAGTACACAAATCAAACAGCTCAATTAACATATGTCAATCATCAATTTCAATCAAACAAAACATTAACAAAATGAAAGCCACACGTTAACATAAACCCCTTAAAACATCATATCACACAAATCAAACAGCTCGATTATCAATAAAGTAAACAAAATAAGGGCTAGATTCAACCCTAAAACCCGAACAATATAAAATCAACACAATCATCGAATATTCACCGGTCAATTACAATAATTGACCCAAAAATCACACAAATTTCAAACCTTGCCACTGTTGCCAACTAATTTCCCAAATTAACAACATTAATCCCACAATTTGTTCTAAACCCCCCAAAAAAACATCAATTTGGACAAATCAAACACCCCAATTATCAAAAATCCAAAAACTTTGATAAAACATGATTTTGCTTTAAAACATAAATCAGACATCCATTTTAATGAAAGAATAAAAAACACATTCACAAAATTACAGTTCCACTTTTCTCTAAACCTTAAAAAAACATCAAATTACAGAAATCATCAGATTCAAACAACCAATTCCAAATAAACCCCTCAAATTTCAAATCAACACATCAATTTGCACAAATCAAACAAATTTAAAAATAAAAAACAATACCTTGCCGCTATTCCCACCAAACCCACCAAAATCAGACCTGTCATCATCATAATGCCTAGCATCATACTCACTATCCTCCAAAGGCAGCATAACCTGAGCCAACATCAAATAATTAGGCTCATTTTCAGATGTGTGGGTCCCCAATATCATCTTCTGAACAGAGTAGTCTTTCCCAGCTGGCTCATCTCTATCAGGCAGCCACTCCACTGTCAACGACGGCCATTCGAGGGCGTGTGTTATTATCAAGTCGTATAAAAAGGGTGTGTTTTTCTTCCAGATTTTGTATTCTTCGTTTATCAGACGCTCCTCCATTTCGCCTCTCATGTCTTCGTCGTCTTTGCCCATTTGATTGGATTTTGAAATTTGGGATTAGGGTTTTGATTTGTTGGTGTGAAATTTTGGGGTTTTTTTTTTGGTTTGGGAAATCGGAGGGAAACATGGGAGGGGGTTTAATGGGATGTTGTTGGGTCGAGATGGGCTTGGGCCAATTGGATTTATTTCACATTGTCATATAGTACATTTTGCTATTTTAGGGTCATTGGTGTGTAAATTATAGTACTATACTAGAACGGTATCCGCAATGTGGTGACGGTTACCGTGTGATTATATTTTGACGTTATTTGGTTACACGTTTAGTTGTCTTCATGTTTTATAAGTAAAGATATTAGAGATGGTTAAGCCAAATTATTTTAGTTTTAACAACCAACTGCTTCCTAACAAACTTTCTAACCAACTTGCTTCTTAACAAATTAATTTTGAAATCTTTCAATAATAAGCATGAAAAAAGTCTGAATTTTAAGCCTTTCTAATTATAGAATTGTCTCAAATGCATTATAATGTAGTATAGATACTAAAGGTCGTACAAAAACAACGCCCGGACATGTCGTTTTGACATTGGGCTAACTTCGAGCGTCTTTGGCCTGTTTACATTTTTCTTTTAATTTGCTTCTATATTGTAACGTACGTTTTCCGAAATATTCTAGGTTTTTCTGGCACGTCGGTTTGTACTTACTTGGGGGATCTTGCGCAACTTTGGATTTTGTGTTACCTTAGATTATTGTCTTTAAAGAATGTGAGTTTTAGATTGTTCGGTTTTAACTTATCTAATGCGTTGCCATAGCATGTTTGCTCACGTACGGATTGAGGCATAGTTGATTTAAACTTCTTTAATGTACTTGAACTTATTTAATATAGTTGATTTAAACTCATTTAATGTGCTTCGACTTATTTAATGTGTTGATGTTACATGTGGTTTTGGTTTCTTAGTATTATTGTACCGTCGAATTTTGTATTATATGTACAACTCATTTCTTTTGCGTGTGGAATATCCGTTCTGTTTACTTCCATGTACTGATATCTTTTGCATGTGGAATATGCCCTCTCTATTTTGCAATATTTGTTATTGCCAAAAAGTTGTTTTCCTTTTTGATTTTTTGAAGAACAGATATGGGGAGGGGAGGTTGAGGGTGGAAGGTTTGTGTGCAACAACACAGCGTCTTTCACACTTGCCTTCACCAAAATGCCAAAGGGTCACACCAGTACACACTAAATGAGACAATACAAGCGGAAATAAGAAGCGGGTTACGAAATGAAATGAAAGATATAAGAAAATGAAAATACGACGTTATTTTCATTAAAGGGTTTAACGGTACTTGCCTACTTGAAGTATAATATTTATCCTAGATAAATAATATGGAGCAGTGGAAATCTATGGGAACTGTTAGGAATACAAATATTCCTATAGAAGACTCGGTCACCTAATTGATGTAATAGCATTTAAGTTAGCCCGTAGTTAGTTAATTATATATTAGTTTAGATTAAGTAACACCGTGGAGGAAGGACAGGTCTTTACCCACTGTATACCTGATCCACAGCCCGGGAGTGGGCGTTTATGTTGTAAGTATAAATACCCCTCTCCACATGTGGAGAGGGTTGGAGCTTTTCATTCATCTAATCTAATATTCTACATTTTCTCTCATCTTCTCTTGCTAGAAAACTCCCAACTTCTTTCTCTCTCTAAAACTCTTCTAGTATTTGATCCATATAATCACAATAACCATACATGTTACAATTATGAGAATTCTACAAATGGTATCAGAGCCATGGTTTCATCTTAGGACTTGGCATACTCGGATTTGTATATGGTTTTGTGCTCATTTATGGTTCGAATAGTATTCATAGTTTTCACCATAGGTTGGTTTTGTTTGTGGATTGATCACTTTAAGTTGGTAAACATTCGAATAGTATTCATAGTATTCATAGTTTTCACCATAGGCTCATTTATGTGTTTAGGTTGATTTAAGGTAGAGATTTGGTTGACATTCGGCTTATTTTCCTTGTTGCGTATTGTGTCCATGTCCTGTTTTTTTTGTTAGCGTTTAGTTTTATTCTTGTTAGCGGTTAGTTATTGTGTCCTTGCCCAGTTTTGCCAGTTTTAGCAGTACGTTTTGATGTTTTGTCCAAAAAGGGTATAAAGACGATAAAGGACAATAGCGACCTGTTTGTTCTCTTCTGGGTCCAGCATTTATCTCATATTAGCGTTTAACTTTCAAAAATTAATATTGTCAGCGGTCACCTTCTGGTAGCGGTTAGCTCATTTTTGTTAGCGGTTAGCTCAAGTATTGCGTTTAGCTCATTATAGCGGTTAGCTCAGTTAAGTAGCGATTACCTTTTTGTGTGTTGTCTAAACTAATCACTGCCCAAACTTCCTCTTGGTAGAGATTAGCTAGTAAAACAATCAAGAATCGTAATACTATTAAGAAAGAAACTAACGATATTAAAAGTGCTATATCACAAGATCTCAGTTGGTTCACTTTCATAAATTCTTTCAAGACTTTAACTGTGGAACCATCAGCCATCATCGACCTATATTGAAGCTAAACACTCGTTTAATGTTCGAATAGCACAAGAAAAGATCAAAGCATTCTGTTTCAACATATCCTCTATTTCGGTTCAATAATCAAAACAACCAAACAACGCAAGAAAGGAAAAGGAAAAGGATCTCAGTCTATCTCGTTTTGTTAAATCAGACTCGTTCATAAACAAGCCAACAAGAAAAAGTTATCATCATTGATCCGCGGGAGCTTTGCTTCTGTCTCATTTTTCGAATCTTATAAAGAAGGAACAAAAACCAAATGATTTTCATTCAATATTTCATTCGGTTTTAGAGAAAACATAAACAAGATAAGGTGAACAAGATCTCAGTTTCGTCACTCTCGTACCAATCTTTATAAGATCTTATTGGAGTGAACTTTATAACATCATAGATCTGTAACTTGTCAATATCCGAAACTAAAAAGATTGGACAAAAACAAACGTGTTTCATCCTTATCTTTCATTCGGTTTGAACTAAAACTAAACATATTCAAAACAAATACAACGATTTCATCACTTACCCATGACCAAAACTTCGTGTGTTCATGTGGCTTGGAATTAACAGGGATAAGGGTTTTATTTGTTTGTGTTTAGATTGACGTGAGAATCACCAAAGGAACGAATTTACTGCAAGAAGGTGATGTGGTGTTCGGTTTGTTAAAGAATCAGAAGGGTAGATTTTTTTAGCTGCGTTTGATTTGTGATATAATAGGTTGAGAGATTTTTGTGGCTGCGTATTATTTGGGATAACAGTGATTAGGGTTTGAAAGAGTGGGTGATTAGTGAAGCTTTATACTCGACATTTAGGGTTATTAGTGGGTGATTAGTGCATTCTAAGTGAGCTGTCGGGCTTCATGTTTCCTTGGGCTGATTATTTCTACAAAGGACGATTTGTAGTTGTTTAGACAGGAATTGGACTTGTAGTTTAATATTGGAGTTTCGTGGTTTATTCCATAAACCTAAGTGCTAGTTCGACTTTTATTTATAATTTGGTATTCTGTGGTGAAGTTTTCTTTGGGATATTATTGTAGCCACGGTTTTGAGTGAGCCTCAAGCATTCGTGATTGAAAATTACTTTGGGATTGAATTTTCGGGATTATTGGATATAACTACGGAGTTTATTCGGATATCACAACTCGAACATTGTCTGAAATTCACTGTGATTTGTCCACTTCCTCACTTGAACTCATTTCAACCAAGCCAAAGCACAACTTAACAACATATCACCTTGTCTTTCAAACGCTCTTCACTCTCAACATACAATCTCCAATCATTGTATCGATCCAACAGTTATCCCAACACATTTAAATCTATTTGTCGGTGTCTCACGGTTTTTCCTTGATTTTGTAAAATCTCGCGAAAGATTCTATTTCTCGGTTTAAATCACAGAATTGTAAAATCCCATGCACATTCTTATCATGTCATATTCTTCGGATTCCGTCATATCTGAGATACTCAAATTATACGACATGAACGATGATCATAAGATTTCCAACTATGTACAACATGTAAACGTGTTTGAGTCTGATAACGTTGTAATGGAATCATCGTGCTCGAATTCTCATGAGAGAGACTTTCTCCAGCCACTTAGATTGCCCGATAATGCAAAGGACAGTTGCATTGAATGTTTTCGACAACTTCATTCACACCTCTCGGTACTTTTAGAGGGGACTAGATTCAAGATGGGATTCGAACGTGCATTTGCAACACTCTTTGGTCAAGATGTTCAGAATTTCACAGATACAATGATTCTTAACTTAGATCAGTTGCAACAACAACTTGACCAAGGGAAATCTTCCAAAATTGGATCCATAGCTGCCCTTTATGTACTCAACAAACAACTTCAAGTGTTCATCAATTCGAAATTCAATATGGATTATGACTATGAGAGTCAAATGACATTAAAGTGTTTTGCTGATCACACTGGAATCGAGGTTGACACGTTCAGAGATACACTCCTCCAACTCATGGGTAATGTCAAGGAGTTCATTAAGGAAAGAGCACAACACAAACTTATGTATGATGACAAGGTGATGGCATGTCGGGTGAAATCAGGTGATGGTATTGTTGATTTGGGTAAAGCATCGGATGTTGGGTCAGTTGTCACTGAATGCAAAGGATCAGAGACAGATAAGCTTGACACTACCAGCAGTTCAGTAATTCTTGTTACACATGATATGGATGCAGACTTCAGACCGGTAAATGAACAGGTGTCATGTGTTGAGGTACCCTTAACTGATCAACATAAAATGCTTGATAGTGAATGGCAGCATACTGATCAAATTAAGCC